>JAQPCC010000012.1:2897500-3599524 GCA_028392965.1 Lindernia subracemosa | reverse complement strand
CTATGAGAGTTTTGATTATTCCAAGTAATTATGTAAATGGGGGTACAACTTAGAAAACTCGATATGTATGATTTATGATGTTTAAGTATGTACGAATATTCGACTAAGTGCTTAAATGTGAATTAATTGTTAGATAGTCGAATATATGTGATCTTGTGCATTACTGGAATATTATAGTGATCACCTGGATATGAACGTTTCGTATGAATGGAATATCATCATGTGCTAAATATGGAAAGCTGTTATGCTCTACATGGAATATATGATATTCTGTTTATTTTAGGAATAAAGTATTCATTGATATCTCACATGTCACACTGTGCTTATATGGAAATTCCGTGTGTTATATATGGAATCATTCTGTGACATGAATGGAATCACACTGTGTGCTATATATGGAAAAATATTCTGTCAAATGTGATATATGAGCTGTACACGAGATCAATCTATTTTAGGAAAGAATTTCATGAGATATCCGTTTGAATGCATCTTGATTGACTTAAGAATCAGAAGATCAATTACATATCTTTCCTTGTGCGTATTGGTTTTCATATTATGGAAAGTAGTTAATTGATTGGGCTTATTATGGTAAGATGCTGACTGGAACTATATATGGAATGTGTTTTGAATCGGATGAGATCACCATGCGTGGTAAGTAGTTCCTGTAAATATGGTAAGAGATCATGCATGACCGTTGTGCTTATTGGTTTATTTTGGCATGATCTTATGAAGTTAATGCACGTTATTCTTGAGCATATCTTTGCATATTCTATGTGCTTAACTTTCTATGTGGAGTGACGAAGCTATAATCGGCTATAAGAAGAGGATCACTTCACGTCAAGGGTAGAGACAAGACGATTGAGCCGAAGAACGAATTCCTTTGAGTGTTGAGCGTTAACTTGCGAATTATTCGTTGTTCTGCTAGAGCTTAAATTTGCGAATCCATACCCTTGAGCGATACCTTAGAAACCTTCTGAAAATCTGTCTTCGGACTTTTTGATCGCACAAGGAGGCACGAGTGGAGTCTTCTACACGCGAAGGAAAGAATCGGTGGATTCGGGGGTCCTTCGGTAGCGAGCTGTGTCCAGTCGGGGAGTGGTGATTCCCAGGGAAACGACGTGGAACGAAACTCGGCGTGTAGCAGCCTAGGTGGTCTAGTGTTCATCGTGCTTCGGTTGTGTAAGGGTGTCAATCTTTGTAACCATAAACGGTAATATCTTAGTGATTGACTTGAAATCTTGAGGGACAAACCTCAAGGACTGGAGTAAACCCCGGTTGGGGATATAACCAGTATAAAAATCCTGTCTCACTTTACTTTCTGTCATTTACTTTCTGTGAGACAAACCCGAAACGTTTTTCAAAAACCCACGTGATATCTTTGGAACGTTTTTAAAGAAAAAGGAGATAACATTGATACTGCTCTGTTTTTCAAGTGATAACCATTTTTACAGTCTTATTGATATCTTCTTTAAGAAAGGTATTTTCAAAGGAGAAAAAGCCATAAGTTTTATAAGCCTAATTCACCCCCCCTCTTAGGCATATTTTGTACTTCAATTGGTATCAGAGCCAGGTTACTCAAACGACAGGCCTAACACGCCTGAGTAAAAGATCTAATGGCTTCTTCGAGTTTTGATATATTTGCAGAAGGTCAATCCCACTCTAGGCCACCGCTCTTCGATGGAACGAACTACGCTGTGTGGAAGAATCGTATGACGGAGTTTCTTATTGCTGTCGACTATGAACTTTGGGAAACAATTATCAATGGACCGTATGCGGCTGTGAAACCAGATGGAACTCCAAAGGCTGGCCGGGAATTAACTGCTGATGATAAGAAGGGAATCACGCGAAACGCAAAGGCAAAAAACATGCTCGCATGTGCACTAACAAGAGAAGAATACAACCGTGTAAGCTCTGCTCATCAGCTAAGGATATGTGGGACATGCTTCAAGTTACTCATGAAGGAACCCAACGAGTTGTGCAAGAAAGACTAGCTTTGCTCACGCATCAGTACGAACTGTTTGCAATGGAATCTGACGAGACCATAAGCCAGATGTATGCCAGATTCATGGGAATCATCAACCAAATGTTTTCTCTTGGAAAGAGAGTTCCCGACAGTGAGCAAGTCAGAAAAATACTGAGATCACTTCCACGAGAATGGAATGCCAAGGTTACTGCTATTTATGAAGCAAAGGATCTGGAAGTACTAAGCATCTCTGAGTTGATTGGATCTCTTACTTCATATGAAATGATTCAAGCGTCGATGAACGAGAAATCGCAGAACAAAAATCAGAAGTCCATTGCCTTCAAATCCAACCAAGAAGAATCTGACTCAGACGACGATGAAGAGGACATGATGAATCAACTAGCCATGCTAACAAAGAGATTTGAGAAGTTTCAACAGAAAAGGAGATTCAAAGGGAACTTCAACAAATTCCAGAAAAAAATAAGGGAATATCCACGTCAGGAAAGAATGGTCAAAAATGTTTCCGATGCAACAAACCAGGCCACTTTGCGCAGAACTGCCCATTCAACAATGATGAGAAGCCAAGGAAACAGAAGGCCATGGTGATGGAGACAAACGACTCTGAAGTTGAACAAAGTGAGGACGAGGATCATGCTTACATGGCTGACGAGGATCAGGTATCATTTTCTTCCTCCATTGAGAAAATACATATTCTAAACAACTTGCATAATGATTGCGAAAGTGCCTCATCTGTTTTTGATATAGAAGAAAGTAAGGAAGAATTATGTGAGTTACTACAAAATGCAGAGAGGAAGATCAAGTCGCTTAATTCCTTAACTAAAAAATTGATGAAGCAGCGAGATGATTTAGCCAGGGAAAAACATGAAGCTGATCTAGAGATTTCACATTTGAAAGGAGAGTTAGATACTGCTAAGAAAGAGGAAGTTCCATGTAACTGCAAGGAATTAGAAAAGAAAAACAGGGACTTATCTAGAGATATCGTCGAACTTAGGAATTCTCTAGATGTAGAAAAATATAAGTTTGATAGATTCTTTGAGGGAAAGCAGAACCTAGATATGTTGTTAAACACTCCTAGGAACATTGGTAGATCAGGAATAGGTTATTGCACTGAAGAAAAGCATGCTGAAAAATCTGTACCGAAGTTTAAGTGTTTTTCATGTGGTAGAAATGGTCATTATTCGTATAATTGTCCTTTAAAGAAAGCAGATAGAGCTAAATATGTTTGGAGACCAAAGAAATCCCCTGGGAATGCCACTGTCATATCTGATCATAACAGGAGATCACTTTCCATGCAGAATGATATCTCACATGTAAATAGAAGTTATTTCTCCACTAACATGTTAGGACCCAACAGAAATTGGGTACCTCAGAAAAGTACTCTTACCTACAGGTACAAAGGAAGAATTCCAGCAAGAAAAACAGGTGGTATCTCGACAGCGGGTGTTCTCGCCATATGACAGGTGATATCTCTAAGTTCGTATCGTTGAAAGCGTGCGACGGAGGATATGTATCATACGCTGACAACACTAAAGCCAAGATCATTGGTGTCGGCACTGTTGGTAACTCATTAAATACCACTATTGATGATGTTTGGTTGGTAAGAAATCTTGAGCATAATTTGATAAGCATTAGTCAGTTATGTGATAAAGGTTACTCAGTTACTTTTGAAAATAATAAATGCTTAGTTAAGGAAGATAACAAGGTCATCTTAAGTGCATCTCGATATGGTAACATTTATTGCATTACTCTTGATGATATCACTAACCAGAATGTCAAGTGCCTAGCAGTCACACAGGATATCACATGGTTATGGCACAGACGCTTGGGACATGCAAACATGGAATTAATATCTCACATATCATCTAATGAGTTGGTGAGAGGTGTCCCCGATATGAAATTTACCAAGGACAGAACTTGCAAAGCATGCCAAATGGGGAAACAAACCAAGACGTCCTTCAAACCAAAGAATGTAATATCCACCACCAGACCACTGGAACTGCTGCACCTTGACCTTTTTGGTCCTGTTCAGGTTATGTCACTGCGAGGTAAACGATATGCCTTTGTTATTGTTGATGATTATACAAGGTACACATGGGTATTATTTCTTGCGCACAAGAATGAGGCATTAGTTAACTTTGCACCATTAATTAAGAGATTAGAAAATGAGAAAGAGATGAGCGTATGCAAGATAAGAAGTGATAATGGTCTTGAGTTTGATAGTAAATCCTTTGCATCTTTTTGTAATGAAAATGGATATAGCCATAATTTTTCAGCCCCCATAACGCCTCAGCAAAACGGAGTAGTTGAGAGGAAAAACAGAGTGCTACAGGAAATGGCTAGATCTATGCTAAGTGAATATAATCTTCCAAAACACTTTTGGGCAGAAGCTGTTAGCACGGCATGTTATGTTTCAAATCGTATTTTTCTTAGACCTATCATTAAGAAAACTCCTTATGAGCTGTGGAATGATAAAACTCCAAATATAGGATATTTTCATGTGTTCGGTTGCAAATGTTTTATCTTGAAAGATAGGGACAAAAGAGGGAAATTTGATTCCAAGGTAGATGAAGGGATATTCCTCGGTTATAGTCTTCATTCCAAAGCCTTTCGAGTGTTTAATAATAGAAAGAAGACTGTTCAGGAATCAGTGCATGTGACTTTTGATGAATTCCCTGCCACAGATGCTACTGAGGAAGGTATAGTTGTGTCTCCTGCAGGTATACAGGTTACTGACAAGGAACTAAAAGCAATTCCAATGGAAGATGATACTAAGTCAGAGGAACCTGAGACTTCAGAAGAACAACAGCGCAGAAAATTCAAACATGCTTCCAGCCATCCCACGGATCAAGTCATAGGGAATATCACCTCTGGAATCAAACGAGAGCAGCTGCACGCAACCAAGTTACAGAGGAATCACCTAATGCACTGCTATCCATGGTGGAACCACGGACTATCAATGAAGCTCTCAATGACAAATCATGGGTGATTGCCATGGAAGAAGAGTTGTCACAATTCAAAAGGAGCCAAGTATGGACACTCGTGGAAAGACCAAATGGAAAGTCCATCATCGGCACAAAATGGGTGTTCCGCAACAAGCTTGATGAAAATGGTAAGGTGACCAGAAATAAGGCCAGGTTAGTTGCAAAGGTTATTCCCAAGAAGAAGGTATAGATTACGAGGAAACTTTTGCTCCTGTTGCTAGGTTAGAATCTATCCGCATCTTACTTGCATATGCATGCTTTAAAAGATTTAAACTTTTTCAAATGGACGTAAAAAGTGCATTTTTAAATGGTTTTATAAACGAAGAAGTTTACGTCGAGCAACCCCCTGGTTTCCTAAAAGAAGAGTTTTCAAATCATGTTTTTAAATTGAATAAAGCTTTATATGGTTTGAAACAGGCTCCTAGGGCATGGTATGATAGACTTAGTAAGTTTTTGATAGACATGGGATTTACGACTGGAACTATTGATAACACGCTGTTTATCAGATATCAAGGAGATCACATGCTGTTAGTACAAATTTATGTTGATGATATAATCTTTGGAAGTACTAACAATCTTCTTTGTGAGGATTTTTCTAAGTATATGCAGCAAGAATTCGAAATGAGCCTAATGGGAGAGCTTAACTACTTTTTGGGATTGCAAATTAAGCAGCTGGATACGGGAACCTTCATATCCCAGACAAAGTACACCAAGGAATTGCTGGTGAAATTCGGAATGGCTGATTCCAAGGTACTTTCCACTCCGATGCATCAGACCACAAAAATCGATAGCGATGAATCAGGTAATGCGTTGATCAAACAAAATATCGAGGTATGATTGGAAGCCTACTTTACTTAACCGCAAGTAGACCTGATATTATGTTTGTTGTTGGTTGTGCTCTCGTTACCAATCGAATCCTAAGGAATCTCATTTGACTGCTGTCAAAAGGATACTTAGATATTTGAAAGGTACCGTTAATCTAGGACTTTGGTATCCAAATACTAAGGAATTCCCATTAATGGGTTATTCAGATGCTGATTTTGCCGGATCTAGGGAAGATAGGAAAAGTACAAGTGGAACTTGCCAATTACTTGGGAATTCCCTTGTGACTTGGTCTAGTAGAAACAAAATGCTCTCGCCCTGTCCACAACCGAAGCTGAATACATGGCCTTAGGAAGTTGTTGTCAACAGTTACTATGGATGAAACAAACCCTAAGTGATTACGGGTTAGGTTATGACAAAATTCCTACCTTCTGTGATAGTACTAGTGCCATTAGTATTACTAAGAATCCTGTCCATCATTCTCGAACTAAGCATATAGAGGTCAAACACCATTTTATTCGAGATCATGTTCAGAAAGGGGATATCACCGTGGAATTCGTAGGAACTAATGATCAGCTGGCTGATATCTTCACGAAACCTCTCATTGAAAGTAGATTCTGTGCTATTCGTGATCGATTAGGAATTGTCGAGCTTAAATAGGAAAGATGACTTATTAGTTATCACATTCATATCTTCGATCATGATTTTCTTGGAAATCCTTTCCGAAAATTCATTTTGATTCTCCCTTCCTTATTTGGTGATTTCCTTCTCATTCATAAGGAAAATATTTTCGAACCTTTATTTGAATTTTTCCAAAAAATAAAATTGTGCCCTCTTTCAGCGAAAAACCATTCCTATTTGAATCCCTGATTTTACTCGATATTCCATCTTTATCTCCGCGAGATATCTTCAAAATCTCCGATTGATTCCCTAACGGGCAGATTCTTTATTCCAAGGATTTTGAATTTCAAATCTTTTCCAAATCTGTCAGAAGTCACATCGATATCTTTATGAGATAACCGCTATTTTTCATTCTTATCCAGCAAGTTTCTTGCTCTTTATAACCCCATTCATCTTCATCTTCTAAAATCATTCAAGCTCTTCACTTCGAAAATTCTCTCCTAAACTTCCATCTGCAAAAATGGTGAAACCAAAAGTGCTGGTTCCGTCTCAAACGCAAAGCTCCAGTCACAGAGGAATCTCCTATTTCTCCTGTGAAAGCCACTCGCTCAAAGACTAAGAAAGCTACGCCGAAGTCAAAGAAGAAAGCGAAGGTTGCTCCACCATCTCCTATTCTGCTTCAACTTCCCGAAAAATCAGCTTCTCCACCACCTAAAACTCCTACACCTACCCCTTCTCCATCGCATGACAAAGCTGAACACGAAGACGTACATCAAGAGGTCAGCGACGAGACTGAGAAACTTCTGAAAGAGACGTATGGCAGAGAAGTAAGTTTCTACATGAAGGATGGGAAGAAAGTGTTGTTCAATACTGATAATCTCGAGGAGATCACTGACGAGGTGAAGTTTCTGAGCGAAGAAACTAAAGAACGACATGAGAAGCTCAAAAAGAGAGAAGTCGCTCGAGGTAGATGCGTCAACTTTGAAGAACTGGCTGAAAGCAAGGTCGTAACGTGGCTGAATGAGTATGGGTGGGAGAACTTCTTGAGAATCGACAAATCGCTGTACGTAGAAGCAGTGAAGCTGTTCTACGCCAATCTCGATTTCGTAGAAGACGAATCGGAGATCACCGTGACATCATATGTGCTAGGTAAGAGGATCCAGTGGAATCGCCGCAAGATGAATGAAATGCTGGGTGTCGAAGATGAAGGACTATGCTACTTCAATTTCACTGATTGGTGCAGTTCCCATGTGAAACTGCGAGATTGTGTTAAAGCTCTGTGGAATTCCCCTTACAAACCAAAATTTTCAGAAGGCGAAGCCTTGAACAAGCTGCTGTCGACATGTTCTTTCTTTACAAAGTGCTGCATATGACTTTGTGGAGCGCGCGAGTTGGAAGTGGAGGCCACTCCACGACGATGAACAACATGAGCATGCTCACGCTTTACCTGGTGTCTCAAAATCAGCCTCTCAACTTAGGATACTTCATCCTGAAGTACATGGTCACAGCCTTTCAAAGCTCTGATAGGGTCCTTCCCTACGGAATGCTGCTTACGCACCTTTTTGAATCCGAAGGGAT
This sequence comes from Lindernia subracemosa, assembly GCA_028392965.1. NCBI lineage: Eukaryota > Viridiplantae > Streptophyta > Magnoliopsida > Lamiales > Linderniaceae > Vandellia > Vandellia subracemosa. Next base: position 3,591,538 of record JAQPCC010000012.1, on the reverse strand, counting down.
CTCACTGCCCAAAGCATGGGAAGATAGCACTAAGCACGCCGTAGATTTGAGCACGTTGAAGCGAGTTGGTATTCGCTATGATGACCGCAAGGGCTGGTTTAAGACCAGAGACCTTAAGACACCTGTTAAGAGTCCGAGGAAAAGGTCGGGTCGAGAAAGGTTTGAGGGAAGCGATGACGAGCAAGGAACGATAGCTGATCTACAACGGAACATCAAGGGAATTAAGGAGGACAATAGGAAGAAGTTTAGGCAGATCTCCCAGCACTTCAAAAGATTAAGAAATTCATGAAGGAGATCTCCGCGGCTATGAATCTCTCTGAATCATCATCTTCGGTTTCATCTGATAGTGATTCCAGCCGTTAGCACTTCCATCTAGAAATCCCTTAAGCCTTAGTCTATCTAGTTCCTTACTTTTGGGTTGTTAGTGTGTGTTGGTCGCAGTTGGTCCCTCCTTTTTGATGCTGAAGGGGGAGAAGAATCTAGGGATTAATGCCCTTTTTATGTTTCTGGGTCGCTTGCTGTTATCTTTTGGGGTGTGTACCCATATGCTATGAATTTGTTATCAGCTTGCTATGATTTGCTTATGTCCTAATCCTTCTGTGCTTGAGTTTGTGATTTGCTAAGGATTAAGGAAATTCCGCACATAGGCAGGGGAGCATACTGATATGATTGGTAACTTGCGATATTCCATTTGATATGCCCTGGTAATTGCTAAACTTTGCTGATACGTGATATATAGGGATATTAGCACTTAGACAGGGGGAGCATGCATACTTCAATATGAGAATTTTTTTTTCATGCTCTGATCATATCCATGATATACTTAAACATGTTATGTGCATCAAAATGGTTTCATATCGAGTGTACTCATATGCTTAAGTTAGGCATTAATTACTTGTCATCATCAAAAAGGGGGAGATTGTTGACCTTTTTGGTCCTATGCTTATGAGAGTTTTGATTATTCCAAGTAATTATGTAAAATGGGGTACAACTTAGAAAACTCGATATGTATGATTTATGATGTTTAAGTATGTACGAATATTCGACTAAGTGCTTAAATGTGATTAATTGTTAGATAGTCGAATATATGTGATTGTGCATTACTGGAATATTATAGTGATCACCTGATATGAACGTTTCGTATGAATGGAATATCATCATGTGCTAAATATGGAAAGCTGTTATGCTCTACATGGAATATATGATATTCTGTTTATTTTAGGAATAAAGTATTCATTGATATCTCACATGTCACACTGTGCTTATATGGAAATTCCGTGTGCTATATATGGAATCATTCTGTGACATGAATGGAATCACACTGTGTGCTATATATGGAAAATATATTCTGTCAAATGTGATATATGAGCTGTACGAGATCAATCTATTTTAGGAAAGAATTTCATGAGATATCCGTTTGAATGCATCTTGATTGACTTAAGAATCAGAAGATCAATTACATATCTTTCCTTGTGCGTATTGGTTTTCATATTATGGAAAGTAGTTAAGATTGGGCTTATTATGGTAAGATGCTGACTGGAACTATATATGGAATGTGTTTGAATCGGATGAGATCACCATGCGTGGTAAGTAGTTCCTGTAAATATGGTAAGAGATCATGACCGTTGTGCTTATTGGCTTATTTTGGCATGATCTTATGAAGTTAATGCACGTTATTTTGAGCATATCTTTGCATATTCTATGTGCTTAACTTTCTATGTGGAGTGACGAAGCTATAATCGGCTATAAGAAGAGGATCACTTCACGTCAAGGGTAGAGAAAGACGATTGAGCCGAAGAACGAATTCCTTTGAGTGTTGAGCGTTAACTTGCGAATTATTCGTTGTTCTGCTAGAGCTTAAATTTGCGAATCCATACCCTTGAGCGATACCTTAGAAACCTTCTGAAAATCTGTCTTCGGACTTGTTGATCGCACAAGGAGGCACGAGTGGAGTCTTCTACACGCGAAGGAAAGAATCGGGGATTCGGGGGTCCTTCGGTAGCGAGCTGTGTCCAGTCGGGGAGTGGTGATTCCCAGGGAAACGACGTGGAACGAAACTCGGCGTGTAGCAGCCTAGGTGGTCTAGTGTTCATCGTGCTTCGGTTGTGTAAGGGTGTCAATCTCTTTGTAACCATAAACGGTAATATCTTAGTGATTGACTTGAAATCTTGAGGGACAAACCTCAAGGACTGGAGTAAACCCCGGTTGGGGATATAACCAGTATAAAAATCCTGTCTCACTTTACTTTCTGTCATTTACTTTCTGTGAGACAAACCCGAAACGTTTTTCAAAAACCCACGTGATATCTTTGGAACGTTTTTAAAGAAAAAGGAGATAACATTGATACTGCTCTGTTTTTCAAGTGATAACCATTTTACAGTCTTATTGATATCTTCTTTAAGAAAGGTATTTTCAAAGGAGAAAAAGCCATAAGTTTTATAAGCCTAATTCACCCCCCTCTTAGGCATATTTGTACTTCAGATCTATATCTGATGAAAGCACACAGCGAAGACTAGTAAATATCATTTATTCTTCTGCAGATATTTTTCATGACAGTACGTACGCACCCCAACTGAATAAAAATCTTGCAGCAGAGAGGGTTGGGCGATCTTTGGGTTTCGCCTTAGTCATGTTTTTATTTCAACTTATCTTACTCTCAGTACAATACTTCTCGTACGGGCAAAAATTCAAACTTTTTTATGACAAGATATCTCATATCTGAATACGTTTCAAGAGAAACTGTAATTACATACTTTGAATTACACAGAAAGGGTAAAGATAGAGAGGGAGAGAGAGATGCAAGAGAAAGAAAGTCATGATGGTCGGTTGATAGTGGAGTCCACACAATTGAATGAATGGGACGCTTCTATCACCCTACTTACTTGACCTTAATTGGGTTGATAATTCACATGTATCTCACATCGATTAATTCGAAAGGAATTGACTAGTATATAAGTTGGTGGGTCACTCCACCTATCACCAATTGATTTTAGGATGGAAGCCCACAACTAGACTTGTCCAAATTCAACCGGAACCGGCGATTCAACCGGCGAACTGTCGGTTCCGAAACCGCCGGCTCCAACCCGTCCCGGCAACCACCTAGGGACGGGTTGGCCGCGGTTTGGGGTTCTCCCAAACGCGAACGCCAGATTTGGAGGTTCAACCGGCCGTTATTAATTAAATAATATAAATATTATATATTATTATAATAATAAATATATATAAAAAACAAAAATTAAAAAATATAATAATAAAAAGGAAATAGCCGTTGATATTAAAAAATACATTAAAAAATATTTTAAAAAATAAAAAAAACAAAAAAAAAAAACAAAAACCGACGGTTCAACCGCCGGTTCAAACCTTAACCGACGGTTGAACACCCGCCGGTTAACTAATCGTAACCGGGGGGGCCTAACCGGCAACCGCCCCCGGCCGGTTACATGGCGGTTGGTCGGTCCAACCGCCAACCGCCGGTTAACCGTAACCGACGGTTGGGCACCTCTACCCACAATTTATACGGTCAACTCTCCTCCTATGCGGGTCCGTGTGCGTAGGCCCAATAACGATAATTCACATGGTATGACGTTTCTCATCCGACTCTAGTTGAAAAAATATATATATACGGCGGGTTCGAAAAAAAAAAGAAAAGAATGACGTTCCTCATCCGACTCTAGTTGAAAATATATATATATATATATGTATATATATATATATATATATATATATGGCGGGTTCGGAAAAAAAAAAGAATGGCGTTCCCGTCCGGTTAAAAAAAATGGGATGACATGTGAGGGGGAGTGTTGAGATTGATAATTCACATGTATCCCACATCGATTAATTCGAAAGGGATTGACTAGTATATAAGTTGGTGGGTCACTCCACCTATCACCAATTGGTTTTAGGATGGAAGCCCACAACTTATACGGTCAACTCTCCTCTTACGCATGGCCGTGTGCGTAGGCCCAATAACGATAATTCACAGCCCCTGACTTGGCTTATCAAGCCCACGTGTCGTGTTTTGATTGGCCTGCTTGTGGGTTTTCTTACCGGCCCTTGGTGATTCTTTGATCTTTTCCCTTTGCATTTTCCAAGTTGCAAAATCTCAATTATCTTGCAGTAGTGCAGCAAAAGGTTATTATGTTGATGTGATATGTGAGGAATTAGAGAGGATGGCATGGTGTGTATGTGGACTGGTAGGGTAGGGGCCGATTGTTTCCTTTTATTGCACATAATAAATAATGTTATTACATTATGCTCTGTTTCAATGGCAAGTGTATTAATAACATCTTTATCATATTTTGGTCAAAATATAGTATGATTTCTCCATCGATATCGCAGACATTTGCTTGGACAGTTCGCTTGTTCTTTCATAGAACATTTGACTGTAGATAAATATTTCACTAACAGCAGCTACCCATAGATTCTTTGTCTCTTTGGCAGCCACCACTGCAGCGATGATATAAGCTTCTCTTGCTTCTTCTACATTCTGCTGGTCCGAGTTGGCCCAAATGGGTATGGGCTTAGACTAAAGTTTTGTTCAAATACGACGTTAAAAAGACGGTTGGGGCAGCAGTAACTGAGTTGAGAACAGAAGTCATTGCAAGAACATATTACATATCCCTACATCTCATGTTCGTTGCTTTATACATTTGGTTTCCTTAGTTGAGACAAGACAACAAAGTGCATGCAGATTGATCATAATATATAACCTATAACAATTGTAATAATAATAACAATAGCAATAACCGATGATCAAGCGAGAAGCCAAAACTTGTTGTGTCGTTTCGTAGTAATCAAATAGCCGCCATGTTTCCTGCCCTTCCTTCTCACAGCAACTGCCATGCAATTGGCATTCTCAATGCAGAAATCCAAAACCCTATTTCGAGTCCTCTTATTACTGCTCAGCATCATCTTCAAGCCCCTCAAAATCGATCCTTTTCGATGCCCAAGAACGAGCAATGTAGCTCTTCGTCTCTTTGCTTCTTCCACGATTATCGAACCTTTATCTTTCCCTCTCCCTATTGCCATCTCAACGTGCACCTAAACCCATTGCAGACATAACATATTAAACTTGGCACTGAGTGAGAAAAGAAACCCTAAAAGTTGGGATCTTCGTATTATACTCACCTCGGGTTTTCTTTGCCGACAGATTTCCTTTGCGGACCGAAGAAGATTATACGCCCTTCGATCAATCTCATCACCGTTATTACCAGCTTGCCTTGCGGCGTGTAATAGAACAATAGTGTCCTGGGCTTGAACAGTGTGAGAAAGAGCCCACTGCAAAGCTCCTTTAGTCTCAGCATTAGAATCAATGACAACCATAACTCTATTCCCAGACGATGACTCAGATTCTTGCGACGTGGAAACACTGCTAAAGCTATTGCTAAGATCGTCTGGAAAATCCAAACCTTGCTGAGCTTTGATGAAACTCTCCGTTTTCGTCAATGGCGGCTGAGCTGGCGAACGAACCCGAGAACGAACGTGGACTCGAACCCTAGTCGAGGCTATGTTCATACACAATCCAGCCATCTTCTTCTTCTTCTTCTTTTAGTATTGCAAAGTGTATTGTTGTTATTCATGCATTTATGTGTGTGTATATATATTGGCTGAATTTTAGGTACAATTTAGAGTTAGATAGTAGTTATTTGGGAGTCAACTAATTGTAGCTTCTTTTTTGTTTTTATTCTCTTATTTTCCTTTGATGGGCTTTGATTTTCAAACGTGCCTACCATGAAATGGAATGATTCCCTCTAAACTAGTAGTTGAAATTGTTGTATTGCTTGAAAACAACGTTTCATATACATATTTTAAATATATAGATTGTTGAAATAATAATTCATTTAATTTCAAGTATACCGTGTAAAATGAAATAAAATCATGGAAGACTTAGAAGTGCTTCACCTTGACTTTTAAAGGGGTTTGGCAATAATGATTATCGAACTGGCTAACGGTGTATTCAATTATTTATTAATTAATCTTGTCGGGAATTTTTATTCATATCAAGGTCAACTCGATGGTTACGTTTGAAATAATGTATGATTGCCACCAATACTTAATAACTAGAAAGATGTTGATTCTTTCTTGATAAGATTTGTCAAATCGACAGAGACCCAAATGTGTCGTATAGTCGTGCAAATTGGTCATAACTAATTAAAATTCATTTTTTGTCCTAACCCATTATAGTCAGCTAAGAAGTATTAAATTATGAACCATATATGTCGGATGGGTTGGCATGTTTGTCTCGAAATTAATTAAAATAGCATGCAAGACATAAGTTGGAGGCAAGTTTGTCAAATCTAGCAGCAAATAGTTAACATTCAATTTTTTTTTTTCAATGAAATTCTTAAATACAATTGCGCCATATTATATTTATCACTGCGTCTTGATTTATTTGGTTGATTTTTTATATATAGTTTCGTGGATTTTGAAATAATATAAATAAGTTGCGATGATTGTTTTAAACCCTATCAATACGGCACACTACAGCCCATTTGAGAAGCCCAAATTTTATTTTTTTTATTACTCATGAATAAGGTAGAAAAAATATTTTCTTTAAACATTGAGATCTTATATCCAAGTCGAAAATAATTCAACTTAGCAAAAATATTATATCTAGTAGTAATCTATGCGTGTGCTATAATATTACTTTATATTTTGATTGTTGCTTATGATTCAAAATATTTAATAGTTGAAATACTAAATTTAATTTTAATTATATATAATTTGTATGTATATAAAAAAATTGATTTGTAAAGTTAATATCATAATATATTAAAAAAATAAAAGAAAAAATAGTAGTAATTACGCATGCCAATTAATTGGAAAACACTTCCTATATGCCATATAATAGTATAGACACGATATATAAAGGCTCATGGACTCTAACATCAAATTCTCAATATAATTTTGTAGGTAGTAAACAATTACTATTTTATCCTTTAGCTTTTAATCTATTTTTGTATGAATAATTATTATTTTATTATTTAATTTTTTATTTATTATAATCATATCCTCGTAAATTAATTTTTATTTTTAGATATTTTTGAAAGTAATACACAATTAATTTTTAAATCATAATTTCAAATTTTAAACATTATAAATTACGAATGTAATATTATATATTTATATCACAATGCTAATTAATTATAATTAATTTTCCGAAAGTTACAATCTAACTATTAAACATGTGTTGACCGAGACTAATTCATTTATATGGTATCCAAGTTCGCAGAAAAAGCCTAAGAACATCGACAAGTTTTATTATACATTCGAAATGGGAGATGAATATTCTTTCCAAATGCATTGTATTTAATTTATGAAAATACATTTCTTTTAGTTTACCACTAAAAAATAAAATTAAGAATACAATTCTCACTACTACAAGGGATAATTAAGACGAATCTGAGCTGTTATTACTGTGGTCATCCCTCAATGCCGAACTCTGTGCAGTGTCGGCGATGCCTTGGTTCGTTTCACGGCCGTCGTCGTCTCCTTCTCCGTCGCCCTCACGGCGCTGCAACTCCAAGCCTTCTCCGGCATTACCACCACCATCGTCATTTTCCTCAGCGGCGGCGGCGACATCAGCTGCGTTGTTATCAGTGTGAACCCTTGTATCGTCGTCGACGTCCATACTCAACCGACGTTTGACGAACCTTACGGTCTCCTCCCCCATTTTCCTCCCAATCGGCGTCTCCGAGAAGAAAAGAGCCGATATAGTCACGATCCCCACCACTAGAAACAGCCCTCCGAAATCATAAGGCCTCAAGCTCGAAGTCTGCTGTGATATCACCGAGCTAAGAGGGTCGTCGGAGGAATATCCCGGCCCGAAGTTCTTCCTTTCGAACGCCGTCATGTTCGGCCCTTGGACTACTCTCAAGATCGCCTCCGAGAACGGCGAGACTAGCTCAGAACCCTTCGGAAAAGCCTGTCGGAAAGAGAGAGAGAGAGTGAGAAGGACGAAAGATGTTTTAAGTAATTAGTTATATTAACTCACAAAGCCAAAGCCGCCGGTCCGATATGTGGGCCCGACCATCTTGTACTGAGGGCTGTACATCTTGACGAGGATCTTCATGTAAGGAATCTCATCGAATATTGCGTCGATCCCATTTCTCTTGCTTCCTAGGGACATGGCTCTGTGGTAGTCTTCGAAGGAAGTGTAGTTTCTGAGCCTCGATTTCTTGATATGAAGGTCGTCTGTCAGGAACTTCTCCATGAAAGAACCTTCGAGGTAACCAATGTTGTAATCATCGGAAAAGGCGAAGTTCAGCTGATCCACGGTAAGAATCGCCGCCAGGTTCGCCGTGTAGCTCTGCATCAGTATGAACGCCATGAACAGCCAGAAAACCAGCACGAACAGCGACCATTTATTCGTCACCATATTCGCTGTAAGAAAGTTCGTTCATTGACTGGTGGTAATGAATTCAGGAATGTGCAAGGAAAAAAAAAAGATTGAATTTTTATTACTTACTTTCTGGGAAGGCAAGAATGGCGACGGGCGCGAAGTAAGTCATTCGACGTCTCCCCTTTCGCACGAAGTTGTCGGGCTTTCTAGTCAATCCGTGCTCTAGCTTGAGAAGAACGAAGCCCATCAGCGAGAAGGAGACGAGTATAGCCAGCCATAGATCCCACCTCAAGGGCCTGGTGAAGATCCACATGTCCATTGGCTTGTTGTTCTTAACCACTAGAACGACGCCAGATTCTAAGTACGGCTGTGCGAAATCGACGAACTCTAGCCTCGTTGCCCAAATCGTCGTGTCCCCGACTACTATATCGACTTTCCCCTAGTTCGAAATAAGAAAAAAATTTATGGCAGTTAAGCTACATTGTCTATGTATATTTACCTTCGTCAGATCAGTGGGAGGCTATGTTATTACCTGAGGTATCTGTTGTAGCACGTCGTCGTAAGACAAAGAATCGTTTTCGCAATAATGGAATTCAGGCTTGAGGCGAAATGGTAGTAAGGCCAAGGAAGCATTGAAGATGTCGATGGAAAATCCCGCGAGAATCTTATTGCCTGTCCCCGGGACGAACTCTTTAAAACCGTTGCAAGTGATTCCAACTCTTAACACACCGTTCGTAGGAATAGCAGAGGATTCAGGCTTTGTAATGGAATCGCCGGGCCAGACCACTTTTCTGAAGTTTTCATCTTTCGAGCTCGTCGATCTCAGTTCCCTTCTTCTTCCTCTCTCCGGCGTCCAGAATCCTATGGTTTTCTCGCCAGAACCGTAAACGTTGACCACCTCGAATGCTGACAGCTTCAAATGTCCGTTACTCACCTGGAATTTCCCGCTCAGACCATCGAACCTCGTCCTAGATACTTGGTCAAGAAGAGCCTGTCGAAGGTTGGAGATATTCGAGGTTTGATCTTGAGATGTCGTCACTATCTTCTCCGCCGCGATAGCTAATGCAGTGACAGCATCATGAGCCCACAAGCCATAGACGTTAAGGTTCATACTCGACGAGTTCTTGAGAATCATATCCTTTCTCCACCTTTCGTGGAACCTTTTGAAGTCCTGCGATGAAGTCGGGACATAAGGCCTTATTCCCAAAACCCCGCCCATGGCTTCGCGTGTAATAGAATCCATTTCATCCAGGAAATTCGACAAACTGTCGCTTATAATCCAAGCATACCCTTCGCTAAGAACGCCTAAACTCTTCGCCAGCCTGAAAAATCGAGAGCCGAGGGAAGGCCCCATGTGCACAACGAACACCCTCGTCTGCTTCGTAATCAGCTTCTTCAACTCCCTGGAGATGTGACTATCCTCAGCAGATTCAGACATGGAAACCATATATCCCAATCGAACTTCGACATCTTGGAGGGCTTTGTTTATGTGGGACAGAAAACGATTCCCATCGTCTGTATCCTCGTACAAAACAGCAACTTCGTGCCATTCAAATCCTTGGCATATGGATGCTAGCGCACGCGCCTGGAGTGCGTTGTCTGGCGTTGTTCTTACGAAGTAAGGATTGCCTGTGTAAGAAACAGGCGAACTTCTTACACTCAATGAAATCACTGGGACACTATGCTCTTGTCCAATCTCTGCGAGCAGTGATTCTTGGTGCCCAATAACTCCATGAACTTTGTCTTGCTCTAGCAACTCCATAACTACACAAACATCAAATTCAGACATAGCCCACACACACACACACACACACACACATACATACCTGCGAGATGAGCATCAAGTAGGGTTTGTGCGTTCTTGGTGTGAAGCTTCAACCTTGTGAGATGGTTTGGATTCTGTGAGTAGAAATCTGAAAGGGCGACTTCCATGCATGAGTGTAGCATAGAGTCCAACGAAGAGTTCAAATCAAGAACTACGCCAATGGGCAAAGTGATAAGAGCAGTATCTTTAGCTGCGTGTCCGAAGGAAGTAAAACTAGAGAAAATAATAAAAAAGATGCTTAGGATTGTCATGATTTCGTCGAGGAATTTTAGTTATACCTTTTTTCAATCATAAAGTTGGGATCTTTATGTGTATGATATATAGAGAGATTCAATGGGAGCCTTCTTTGAAAGTTCTTGAATAGCAGTTGAGATTGAGATGTACTGATTTGGTAGGTCGGACTGTTACTATCAGTTGACGAAGACTTTTTGCCTTAACTTAGCTTATTTTATTTTCAATTGACCAAATAAATTATGTAATACAAAAATCAAATGGAAATCTCTATATGCATATGTTCAATTGTAGCCTTAGCAAGCCAACCTTTGTTTGCTAGTTCATTGCATGATCATGAGTCTCACTGCCCAGAAGTTTCTGACTTTGTCTATACGAAAATAACAGGTTAATCATCTCTACAAAACTACCATTTTCTGAATTAATAAATACATAAATAACAAATTATTTCCGACATGCATAGATAAATCAAAAGTCACCTATAGATTCGTTTTAAAAGTGAGTTGACTCCGCATCGCTGATTTGGTCAACCTATACAAACTTTGCAAATACTAATTAGATACTTTTGCAAATCTTTAAACTATATTAATTATTCCGAACTTTTATGGGTTCATACTTGGTTTCTCATTCATAATAATTGCTTTTAGGGTTATGCCGTGACTATTTATTTAATCAAGAAAACTTAGAACTAACTAAACCATGATGTCATGACTTTCAAGGGTTTATCCACTTGTCTTGGTCAACGCAACTCCGCAGCAAAACTTCCAAAACATGGAAAAATAAAGAGTCGTGTTTAATTTGCCTGATTCCTTTTTTATTTTTTTTTTTGAAATTAAAAACTATGCTTTAATAAATAAATAAATAAAATATTTATTGGACCGCATGTTGTTATTGGGCCTCTTCGAGCATAGTATTTTGGGCTTTTAACAAAACAGATTAGAATATGGGCCGGATCCACTTGTTTTGTGTGATTTTACTATTTGTACTTTCGTATTTTATTCTATATTCTTAGACAAAAATTTCGTATTTAAGAGCATTATCATCTGAAAAAAGAAAAAGCATAGAGTAGAAAATAAATAAATTAGGACAGGTTTGACAAGTACAAGTCATGATCCAGGGTGTAGCCAGATAGTGACTTCGAGGATCCATTTTACTTCTTGGATTCTTTTTATTGGTAACTATATATTTATATATATATATATAATTGTATAAATATAGTATTCATAAACTGGGATGCAACATATTATAAATTCTGAGCCGTGTAATGAATTTTTGATTGGCTGACTCATACTCCACATATGTATAATTAAATTTCATTTTAAGTTTGCTATAAATTGAGGGGTATGCAAGATTCCTATTTGGTATGAGGCTAAGGTACTATAACACAAATGACTTTTGATTGATGTGTTTTGTGAATGTCCGCCTTTGTGTTTCCTTATCTTATCACCCAACTTTCTCTTCTTTTTATTGCGTGTTTCTTTTTTTTTTTTTTTTTTGTAAATAATTTGAAAGCTTTAATAATATCACAGATTCCATTTTATTTTGTATACGAATTTAAAATAAAAATGTCTTAGTATATTCATATACTATTGACGGATTCCAGTTTGTTTTAACATAAATATATTTAGTTTTAGTATGTTCTTTTTATCCTTAAATTAAATGTTGAATCGCTCGTATGTTGTTAGAAGATATTTATCTATGCATTTAAGAGGATAAGTTCAACGTACTTCTATTAGTTAAGGATCCTAAGTGCAATAATTATGGGCAAAAAAAAAAAATGAAGAATAACAATCATTGTTGTTAATGGATAGCAGAAAATTATATTAGTGGAAAGACTGTACATCCCCATTTTATAATCCTCTATATTATTTAACTTAATTGTTTAATAATGATTAAATTAGTAACCATTGTACTTTAAATAGCTTTTGCATAAAGGTTAATGGGATTCGTTTTTTTATGTTAGTGTCATTTTACCCGCCGTAGTCATTAGTTTAAGACATAATCAAAATCAATATATTATTACTTAACACAAATTGTTCGATTAGCAAGATTAAACCCACTTAGCAAATACTTACAATATTATAAAGCAAATATTCTTTACTTATTCTTGAAGAACTCCTACAAAGAAAATGGACATTTATAAGGATATTACACTCGTATAGCACAACACAAAATGGGACCCACTCAACGTAATTCACCAAATAACTCACAAAAAAAGAAAAAAGAAAAAAGAAAAAAGAAAAAGAAAGCACAATACGTCCTCTATAAAATGCTACTACAAGCTCACCTTTCATTATAGCGTGCATTAACCAAAATCATGCCCACAACCTAAAAACAAAAACTCTAAATTCTCTTTATCCATATACATATTCATAACATTACAAAGACATGATGTCATCGAGTACTAATAATCTCGGCGTCGCATCAGCACAGCCGTTGGCGCATCGTTCACCATGGCACTCGCCGGTGCCGTACCTATTCGGCGGACTGGCTGCGATGTTGGGACTTATCGCGTTTGCTCTTTTGATCCTTGCGTGCTCTTATTGGAAGCTCTCGGGGCGTATGGAGAACCAAGAGAACGATCAGCGGGACGTTGAGGCCGGCGGCGGCGGTGGAGGGGACAAAGGGGAGCAGCCACCGCCGGAGGTGGTGGTGGTGGAGGAAAAGTTACTTGTGATCATGGCTGGTCAGGACAAGCCTACTTATCTGGCCACCCCTATGTCTAGTCGAGCATCTTCGTTCGGTAGCAGCGGTAATAATAGTGCGTGTAGTTGCAGTAGCAGCAGCGATGATATTTCCGTCGCTTCGAAGAATGATTGTGAAGAAAAGAAAGATGGAGATTTATAATGAAGAGGTAGAACTAGATGAGATTTTTTTTCTTTTTTTTTTTTTTATCCTGGGGTTTACCTATGTAAGGAATTGCGGGAATGTAAATAATATTTTGGAGGTGGAAATATATTATATTATATATTATATTTAAACTTGATGCATATCAAGAGGTTTGTCAATATGAAACTGGCATTAAATGACAGATGGATGGTACTCTCACTCATGGCCGCGGCGAGTTGAAGATGCAATTATATGTCGCTCGAAGACAGTTTTTCTTGCGATAAAAATTAATTATTAATCAAAATTATGACCGTTGAGACAGAGATGGTGTCCAACATCAATTAGAAAACTGTTCTTGCAGCTAGCCACCATAGCATATATATGTAATAACGTCATAAATTTCAGATGGTGCAGTTTTTGAAATAAATGAAACCCATAAATATATGACAAAAAAGAAAAAAGCCCTGTTATTTATTTCCTAGCTATTTGATAAATATTTTATTTAGGTTCTTAATTATGTTCATGAAAATGTAAAGAAAAGAGATGGCGAAGCCCAGTAGATCTCCTTTTTAGATGAAGCAACCTACAGTGAACAAACCCTAATTCCTTCTGAAAATCAAGAAACATATGAAGGTGGAATAAAACATCATCAAGCATTAAAAATAAAATAAAAATACAATGGAAGTGAAGCAATTGGTTGCTTGGTGTATTACACAACAGCAAGCATTGTCTTGTTGAGAGTGGACTTGCATGGGCCTTAAAATTAATCATCAGTTGTAAGAAATAATTTCAATCTGTGTGCCTTGTTGGATGACAACTATGTAGTGGGCGTCATTAACATAGAATTGACTCAACACCCTTAAGCAATAATATTTCTTCTGTGGTGAAATAGAATTATAACGAACGTAAGTAATTAGTACATAAGATACAAAAAGTATATATATATATATATATCTGTATGTATGTATATAGTATAGTGGATGGGGGTACCTTTGTGCTTGATCACAACTTGCTATTTAATTTGCTGACGTTATGAAATGTCCTCTTCACTACACTTTAGCTAAGAAAAGGATATATATGTTTATCATTTCTCCATTGATAGGAAAAAAAAAAAAAAAAAAGATGATGATGACTTAGTTGTGATCTTGAATAGGAAAATTCCATTGTACAGACAAATAGAATGTAACATTATGAATATGATATTGCCATTTAATTTCATATATTTTATTTCAAAATAATATGTATGGTGAAAGCTCAATGGGCTACATTTTAGGCCCAAAAATCTTCCAAAACTGAAGCTAAATAATTTTTCGAATCCCATCTAAGAAAAAAAAAATCGTTTATTAATAACTACTAAACGTACAAATAAATATCTTGACTTGACACGACAGGCATACAAACAAACAAACAAATATTATTTCTATTATTATTTCGACAAATAAGCGGCCAACGCCGTCAACGGAAAGCAGCTTTCCCCTTCACAGCCGTACGAGGTAGTCCGATTCGTTTGAGTTAATTACAGCTTAAGCAAGTTTAAACTGTCTTTGCCTTCGCCAATCAACGAAAGAACAGTGGCAGCAATATGCTTAGGAGTCAGCCCAGCTTCTTCCATCTGATCACTCTGAGCTCCATGCTCGATGTATCTATCGGGCAAAGTCATCGGCCTCCACTTGAGCCTTCCGTCGAGCAACCCATTCAACGACAAGAAGTTCGAAACGTGCGAGCTGAACCCTCCGATCGACCCTTCTTCGATCGTAATGAGCACCTCGTGCTCCGCCGCCAGCTTCTTGATCAGATCGCCGTCGAGCGGCTTGCAGAACCTCGCGTCGGCCACCGTGATCGACACGCCGTGCCGTTCCTCGAGGGTTTTCGCCGCGGCTAAACAGTTCTGAACGATCGTCCCGAACCCCAAGATGGCTACCCTATTGCCTTCCTTCAAAACCCTTCCTTTTCCAATCTCGATGGGAGACCCTTTGTTGTGCGGCGGCAGAACGGCGCCGACGCCATTTCCTCTAGGGTACCTAAGGCAGCTCGGGCGGTCATCGATGGCCGCAGCAGTGGCTATCATGTGCATGAGCTCGGCTTCATCCGACGGAGCCATGACAACCATATTGGGCAAGCAGGCCATGTAGGTGGTGTCGAAGGCTCCACAGTGGGTAGGACCATCCGCACCCACCAGGCCGGCTCGGTCCATGACGAAGCGAACTGGGAGTTTCTGAAGGTCCACGTCGTGAACCACCTGGTCATAGCCTCTCTGAAGGAAGGAAGAGTAGATAGCACAGAAGGGCTTGAGGCCTTCGCTCGCCAAGCCAGCGGCGAAAGTCACGGCATGCTGCTCAGCTATCCCCACGTCGAAGCACTTCTCGGGGAAGTGTTTTTGGAATGCATTGAGGCCCGTGCCACCGCCCATGGCTGCATGAATAGCTACGACCTTCTCATCTTGCTCGGCTTCGGCTATTAAAGCATCAGCAAAGTATTGCGTGTAAGAGAGCGTCTTCGACTTCGTCTTGAACTGTTTTCCCGTCGTCGGATCGAACTTCACCACTCCTAAAATCATCAGTACATCCAAAATTTTCATGTAAGTTTTGGACAAGTCCTATATAAGCCTCATTATATATATATGTATATACATATATATTACCGTGCATCTTGTCTGCGGCGGCTTCGGCGGGTGGATAGCCCTTTCCTTTCTCGGTGATGGTATGGATCAAAACGGGCCCTGGGGCGGGGGTTTCCTTAACCTTCCTCAAGATGTAAGTGAGGTCCTCGATGCTATGGCCATCGACTGGACCGATGTAATAAATCCCGAGCTCCTCGAAGAGGCTAGCCACGGGCTTCGAAGCCATCCCTCGAACGTATGTGTCGAGCTTCGATGCCACTTCGTGGGCTTGATTTCCCATTTGCTTCGTAATGCCCTGATTATCATAAGTAAGCACACAATTATATATATATATATTTACACTCAAGTCATCATTATGAAACAATAGATGATTATACATAATAAAGATAAAATGGTGTAATGAAATAATTACTTTGGCTACTTCGCGGAACTGTCGAAACTTTCGACTGGCCTGCAGCTTGGTGAGGGCCTTGCTCAACGACCCGACGGGCGGGGCGGGCCCGTCTAGGGTGGCGGTTGGCAAAGAGACCTGCTTGTTGTCGTTCAAGATTATGATGAGGTTCGTGTCGAGGAAGCCCGCATTGTTTAGGGCTTCGTAGGCTTGTCCAGCCGTCATGGCCCCGTCCCCGATCACCGATATTACGTGGTTTTTCTTGCCTAGTAAGTCCCTACCAACCGCCATTCCTACGACAAAAAATTAAACATAAATATAAAAAAAAATATTATTCAAAAAGATTACTGTCATTTTCTTTTAGGCCAATGAATGAGTCTCTGTCTTTACCTAGACCGGCCGAGATACTCGTCGAGCTATGCCCGACTCCGAACGCATCGTGGGCACTTTCGTCCCTCTTGGGAAATCCCGCTAGCCCGAAAGTCTGACGAATGGTGTGCATTTTGGACCGTCGCCCCGTTAAAATCTTGTGTGGATAAGCCTGCATGCATGCAAAATGATGTATATGTTATTTTTTCTATAAAATTTGAAAATTTATATCGTTTTATTAATATATTTATGATTGTTTCTAATGTTATTAATTATTACCTGATGGCCAACATCCCAGATTATTTTATCCTCAGGTGTATTGAAAACGTGATGAAGTGCTACCGTAAGCTCAGCCACGCCTAGGCTTGAGCTCAAGTGGCCGCCAGTTTTGGACACACTGTAGACTATCTCCTCCCTTAGTTCATCAGATAATCTTTCTAATTCCTGCAAATATTATTAAAATTCACAGTTGATATTAGGAAAAGCTACGATATTAAAAATCGAATCTTTTTGTACTTAATTAATGTTATAATAAGTATGTATCGGACAAGATTAATTAGAGCCAAGATTCCCATAAAAATTTAGCTAGACAAAAAAAAGCCGGCAAGCATCCATAGAAATAGAAGGAATATAATCAGACAAATATCGATGATACTTTAAGGACGGCGAACACTATGATTAATGTCGTAGTTTGATTAATTATGGATCATTATTTGTCTTAATTACTACAGTGCCGCCATGACAATGAAAAAAAGATCCCAGAAGTGCAGACGTTTTGAGATAATCAATAAGTATAATTGATGGCTAGCAACTTATGTAGATAACAATTCAAATCTAACAAACTAAAATCTAATCAAACCCCATGTTTAGAAATTATATAATATATATATATATATATATATATGTGTTCAAGATTATTAATTTCTTATTACCTCGACGGAGAGATTTTTCATGTGAATGGGATGGTTTATGGTGTCCAAAATAGGAGTCACAGGCTTTTCTCCCGAGAAATTCAAAACCCTCTTCACTTGATGATTGCCATCCTTGACAATGATTTCGTCTTTCTCAGTGGCGTTATTACCGTCCTGTTGAACGGCCGCTATGCGAGCAAACTGTAAGAGAAGATAAAAGCAATACACAATGAATGAATGAATGAATCATATAAGATCCTTAATTAAATATAATGTAAGAGTTCGAACCCTTTGTTTCTTGACAGGAAGATTAGCGATGGAAGAAGGTAAGAGCTGATTTGATGACGCTTGAGAACTGAGGGATGATAATAAGATATTGCTCTTGATGATTCCACATGAAGAAGATGAAGCCATTTTGAGGTTCTTGTTTTCTGTGTCTATTGTCTAAGACAAACAACGCCCTCCCCTTATATATATATATATATATATATTATTAGCTGAGATTGGGATTTATGGCTGATCTTTGTTGACTATACTAGTGGTTTAGTATCATGAATATTACAAAGACTAACAAAGTTACTTAGGGTAATAATCATTTATTTATTTATTTATTTTCCTTTTCTAGTTGCTATGGTGTTCAAAGGGGTCACACCACGTGGTCTTCAGTCAAACGAACTACATTTATTTATTTCATTTATGAACGTAATTCGGATGTATCGTAGCGCCCGCCAGACAAGTAAAATGGGATCTTATTTGGATATTATAATCGATGTTCGTGGAAATTTGTAGCAAATATATTTGAATTTAGAGTTTATAGGTAGCCATTTCTGACCAGTTATATATATAATATATGTTGAAAATTGAGGGTTAGTCACCTAGTGTGACCTTGAAATGAAAAAAAGAATATTTAAAACTTGAGAAACATCATTCGAACGTCACTTTAATATATAAAAAATCTTTGTATGTGAAAATATTAATATATTGGATGTAGTAATAAAGAACATCGATGCATTATTAACTCAATGATCCCATTAAGGTTGTTTTGGGTCCACGCATAGCTGTCCGAAATGTGTAATATTTTAGTCACAGTACCTTCAATTATGAACATGTATACGTACGTATGTGCATGCATTATTACATAGGATTCTATCAATGTTATTAAATCATATATTCCTTAAGTAATTAAAAATGGACTTAGTAGCTATAAACATATAAAAAAAAAAAGCAATAGAATTTTCAAGACGTAATTGAATTAAACTTGATTGAATTCACCAAAATTTGCAAATATACCGTTGGGTGTATTTTTGACAGCAAAAATTATTGGCCCATAAATAGTTGTCGTCTCTGACATTTATTTATTAAGACAGATAGATGACTACCACGGCCCACAACTGACAACTTCATCTGTTTTATTTACTGCTAGGATAGTCATAATTCTCACTATTGCAGAGATTAGAGAGAGATTGGGCTAGAAATATAAACAACTACAAACTGGAAAAAGATTAAGATCAAGCCCATTAAATAGAGGGCCATCAAATAAAAATAATTATCTTATATCTGTACTATATATATATATATACCTAAACACTAAACCCTAACCAAGTCAATTAAATAAGTCAATGTAAGTACTATTTTACTATTTATTTATTTTAAGTTGGGTGGTAATCAATTTTTTGATTTATTATAATTATATCCCCACAAATCAATCTTTATTTTTTTATATAATTAAAAATAATACCCAATTGAACTTTAAATTATAATTTTATCTATTAAACATTTTAAACTACAAATAACTCAAAATATATAACGTAAGTACTATACGACTGTGCAAAAAATAAATAATTATTAGTGAATTAGTTTAGTTTATACATATCAATCATAAGGGATTTATAACATCCCATCCCTCCAAAAATAAATAAAAAAAATCAACAGTATACATTAAAAAAAAAAGGGAAAAACCTTAGTAAGGCGAAGGCCTCTCTCCGATATAATTCCCAGGCGGATAATAATCACAAACTATGAACACACCTCTCCCGCCATTACACTACACACACAACCCCCGCGCACCCAATAACTCTCCTAGTATCTTTCCACACAATAATCTGCATGTAATGGCCGCAATCTTGGCCATAGGTGCACGAGTTCGACCAGTAATCGTACAACCTTCGTTCAGACACCCAAGCCTTCGGTCCCATATCAGAGGCGGGAGCTTCAAGCAGCTCGAGCCGAGTTTTGCATGGCTAAGAACTGTTTAATCGCAATGTTGCCATTGTTGATGTTGCTTGTTTTTTTAGGGTTTTGGCGTTTGATAGTGTGGTTAGGGAGAGGAGGATTAGGGTTATATTATGGAGGAGTGATTCATCGACGTCATTGGTTTTTGTGACATTAATGTGATATTTATAAAAGGTTTTTTTTCTCTATATTTTATACTTTGTTGAAATTGGGAGGTTTAAAATTCTGAGAATGTGGTGGCACCCATGTTCGACGATGATTAGCACATCTAATTATTTTTCATTTTAATTACTAATGTGGACTTTAGGCTGCCAATTTTTTTGGCAAAATTATGAAATTGGGTCACTAAGTATACATGTTTTCGTTTTTAGTTCACTATGTTTGATAATTGCAAAAATAGGTCACTAACTTTGTATTTCAAAACAATTTTGGGTTATGTTTTCAATTTTGGGTCACTAAGTATATATTTTTCGATTTTGGGTCACTAAGTATCAATTTTTCAATTTTGGGTCAATTTTTAATAAGCCAAATGAGTGACCCAAAATTCAAAAATTAATACTTAGTGACCCAAAATCGAAAAATATATACTTAGTGACCAAATTGAAAACATAACCCAAAATTATTTTGACATACAAAGTTAGTGACTTACTTTTGCAATTATCAAACATAGTGACCAAAAAACGAAAACAAGCATACTTAGTGACCCAATTTCATAATTTTGCCAATATTTTTTTATTGAGCATAATATATAATCTTGAATGGCGTATTGTGATTCAAGTGACAAATAACGGTAAGGTTTAGAATTCAACGAGGGTTGGACTAATTTTATTAAAAGGTCTAATTATGTCGCATGTGTTAATAATTTCTGTTTATAATATTGTAGCATTGAGTCAAAAAGATCCTAAGATGTATGAATTCTTGGCCATGTGGGCACTTGAAAACCCTACATAAAACATGCAGTGCAGCAACAAATTGAATTATTGGCCATGTTTGTAATAAACATCATATTCTTGAAGGTTTTATTGCAAGGAAAAAAAAAAAAAAACGGTATTAATTATTTTTGTAGCACTCTTAACCCAACCGCCACATGTATATATTTAGTTTTTGTAGATACTAAAATACTTTTACCAACTAAATAATAAGTTCATGCAAACCAAAAAAAAAAAAAAAAAAAAAGAAAAAGGCTAAATCATCGCATTGGAGAATGATTATCATTTCCTTCTGCTAATAATTACAAAGAATAGTAAGTACTTCGCCAATGATTATTTATTGCTAATGCTTTCATCTTCGTCAGAAAAAAGTGAGCTACATAAAATTCATTAGGCCCAATATCAGGTGAAAGGGGTAAAGGTAATGAGGTACAACGTGAATGGTTTAGGCCCAATGTGTGAAGCACATATGCTTGTATTGTAATTAACTTCTAATGACCTAACTAATTATAATATTAAAAGGTCTAATCCACCAATTACCCATTATTACTCAAAATGGACAATTACAGACATGTCGATTGTGACGGGCCAATTGGATCGCACTAGGTTGGTTATTTAACGTTAATACTTTCCAAATTGTCCTAATTATTTCGTTAAATTGTGTGTAACAAATCGACAATTTATTATTATTATTAATTTTTTTTATTTTTTATTTTTAGGGTCGTAAGAGAATAAGAATCAAACGACAAAACCAACGTGGTTTAACAGCTAATAAAATAGGTGATTAGTTTAATTAGAGAAAACCATGGCCACAAATTAGATTACATTGCACCAATTGAAATATTACCACATGCAAGATACCATTAGTACGTGACGCATATGTTGATGGACTGTACGAAGGCAGCCAGCAGAAATTTTCAAACTTGCCACCAAATAATAGTAATTAATTTTCTATAATTCCTATATTATATATATATACATACATGATGTATATAATATAAATATGTACCAACTAGATCGCCCGCCAATTAGTCAAGCAAGCCCTCCTGTGAATATTGAAGATGATTGTGTGTAATAAACTAGGCTGATTCAAAGTATACCTTAGTTGGAAAAATTGATTAATACTTATTAATTCTTCATTATTGGATTTAATTAAATTTACGCAACATGTGCTACTACTGCTGGTTCATTTAGAACCTGGACGATAATGATCATCACGCATATTCACCGAATATTACCATGATCATCATGTAACTTCAATTTAATTTAATATAAAATAATCATTATTTCATCTTGCACATTAGTTTGTAAGAAAAATATATAGGATCATAAGGCGAAAATATCTTCTGTACATGGTTCAATTCCAAGAAAATATTTCATCATGTGTCGGCCAATTGATACGATGGTAAGATTAATTCAATCAAATGGTTATTTTCAAAATTTTATTTAATAAAATTAATCATATTTTACCCCCCCAAATAAAAATATAACCCAATGAACATAAGCCGCGTGTCCTTCTACCTAGATCATTCAACTAACAGTGAAACAATTAATCAATCATGCACATTAAAATAATCAAGATACGTTTTTTATTATATTTATATTACACTAAAATAGTGGAAGCTAGTGAAAACCTTCTAGTATAAATTGGTTAGGTTATAGGTTTGGTATCTTCGCCCACTACACACTACCTTCCTTGGTGTCCTTCGTTCATTTTTCCCCTGGTAGTGAGAGTGAGGCGAGGGGGAAAAATCAAGAATATTAGTCAAACAAAAACGTTTAAAAAAAAATGTCTTACAACGATGAAAAGGCCGATATTCAAACACCCCTCATCGTCTCAACGAATGGGGAATATGATGTTGATACCAAGGGATCATTCCAATTCTCTAGGGAGGAGATAGTGTCGGAAGCCAAGAAACAGATGTTTCTTGCATGTCCCATGATGTTTGTCAATCTCTTGCTCTCTCTTGTGCAGACAATTTCAGTTATGTTCGTTGGCCATGTCGGAGATTTAGCACTTTCGGGAGCTTCCATGGCCACTTCCTTCGCCTCCGTTACTGGCTTTAGTTTGCTGGTACGTTTACTCCCTCTTCTTTTATGTCCCAAATAGAAAAACTCTCTCTGCAATAAAAAGACAAGAATGGACTAAACCCTAATATTCTGTCTGAGATCAAGAGACATAAAATCTTCTTCAAAAAAGTGAAAATTTCTGACCGAAATTGAAAAAAAAAAAGAAAACAAGGGTTTTTTTTTACTTGAGGACCTTAAATTTTCATCCGTCGTTCTTGTAAGTTGTAATAATAAGCGAAAATATTCATCAGATTAATTGAAATAATAGGTGGGAATGGCTTGTGCTTTGGACACATACTGCGGCCAATCATACGGAGCAAAACAGTACCACATGCTCGGAATCCACATGCAGAGAGCCATGGTCGTCCTACTCCTAGTGAGCATACCGCTCGCATGCATATGGGCCACGGCCGGCGACATCCTCCAGCTGCTCGGGCAGGACCCGGCGATCTCAGCCGAAGCAGCGATCTACGCCCGCTACATGATACCCTCGATCTTCCCCTTCGCGCTATTACAGTGCCAGTTCAGGTTCTTACAGGCACAGAACAGCGTCATCCCGATGATGCTGACGTCAGGCTTTACCACGCTCGTTCACATACCCATCTGCTGGCTGCTGATCGTGAAATTGGGCTACGGAAGTAAAGGCGCCGCCTTGGCCAATGGGATTTCGTATTGGACCAACGATCTGTTCTTGGTGCTTTACATCACCTTGTCCCCGGCCTGTAAGGCCACGTGGAAGGGTTTCTCTAAGGAGGCTCTGCAGAATCTTTCCAAGTTCATTTGGTTGGCTGTCCCTTCTGCTATTATGGTTTGGTAAGAGACCTTAATCTTTTCCTTTTTTTTTTTTGGTTAATTATAAAATATATTCTTGATTAAGGGTTTTGATCCTTTTCGAACAGCTTGGAAATATGGTCTTATGAGATCATGGTGATTGTGTCTGGTCTTCTCCCCAATCCCACCTTGGAAACATCGGCTTTGTCCATTAGGTAATTGTTTAATATTGTAATAAAAGAACAAAATAATATACCATATGTTATAAAAAGCTATGTAAAGCTCCATCAAGTTGCATTTTTTTTTTTTAACTATTTCTTGGACTTCTATGGCACAGCTTGAACACAAACAACATGATCTACATGATACCACTTGGGCTTGGAAGTGCAATAAGCATACGTGTGGCTAACGAGCTAGGCGCTGGCCGGCCGAGGGTGGCCCGGCTGGCGGTGTACATGGCCACGGCTATGGTGGGCGTGGAGAGCATCATAGCCGTCACGGTGATAGTATTAGGGCGCAAGATATGGGGGTACTGCTTCAGCAGTGAAGTAGACGTTGTCTCCTATGTTTCTGACATGATGCTGCTTGTCGCCGTTACCAACTTGGCCGATGGATTCCTCTCTGTCCTAAATGGTACTTATAATCTATCTTTTAATATTAGTTATATTTACTAGAATTTCTATTTCATTTTATTACAATTTCATTTAATATTTATATGTTGTTGTAATAGGCATTGCAAGGGGCTGTGGCTGGCAAAAGATTGGCGCAATAGTGAACTTGGCGTCGTTTTATATCATTGGGATCCCACTTGGCGTAGTGCTGGCCTTCATTGTGCATTTGGGAGGAAAGGTACGTACGTTGGTGGCACTATCTATATACATTATAATTATTTTATTTGGCATATATATTTTTAAAATGATTTTAACTAAAAATATATACTTTAATTTTATTTTATTAGGGTCTTTGGGCTGGCATTGTTGCTGCTGTCTTCGCCCAGACGATATTCCTTGCGATTATAACCATCCGCACTAATTGGGATGCAGAGGTACATTTCTTTATAATATGTAATATAATATAGAATAATATACACATATATAATTGATTTTTTTTATTGTTTATGTAAATTAAATATAGGCAAGGAAGGCTTCTGCAAGGATTTTCGACTCTTCAATCCCAGTCGTGGCCTAAGTTCTCAAATTCAAAGAAAAAATGGTGAAATATTACACCAAAAGCATGATGTGAAGTATTGCAATGAAGAGAGATGGTCGAAGCACGACAGAGAACAAAACATTCCCTCTCATATCAAGTTACCATCTTTTTTTTTTTACTGTTTTTACTGTTTGTTTGTAATGTATATTTTAAATTGTTTGTTTCGTAATTTAAGAGCAGTTAATCAGTTTCAAGTCGTAGTTTATATGAATAAAATGAACCTCTCACTAATATAATATATATATATATATATATATAAATAGGTACGTGCATACGCATATATTATTGCAAGACCTGAACTATATATGTAATAAATAAGTACTTACGTACAACAGCAGGTGAAGCTTAGGAACGGTATTAGGCTGGACTTTACTTGATTAATTTACTTAGGAAACAGTTTCGATTAATTAAATCAATGATTCAACCATGTCATGGAAACTATGATTAAAGTGTGACAGCCAAGGTTGCATTTCAACTTTTGTGAAATATAAATACAATAATTATAAAAGAAATAATCTCCCAATAAGTATATGTATATCATCTCTCTCTAAAAGTGTTTTCAAAATATCACACATGAATCCGTCCTAGCGTGAACGACGTGGTTATCGTAATTGGCAGACTATTGCGCTAACATCGAATTACAACGTTATCAAGATAAAAAAAATAAAATAAAATCGAAAGTTGCTTAATTATTTTGAAGAGCATAGATCTTTTTAGCAGCCGGCACACACATATAATATATATATATATATATATATATATTATATATATATAGTGATCATGGCTCGTAACATTTTTATAATGTTTTGTATGTATTATTTAGGTCGCTTTGTGATTATTGGCCAGGCAAGATCTGCAGTGTATCAAAATCTCTTAACATATTGTAATAATTAATGACAGCGTGGCAGTTCTAACGGTGGCCGTTGGTTTTCACCTAGTTGGGTTCGATATCATTTATATTTTAAATAATAATAAATTTAACCTAAAGTTTTGTTGCATACGAGCATGAGGGAGATGATTTAATCTTTAAAAAAATCCCCCAAATGATGCTACTTGATGGTGGCTTTTGAATTTTACATAGACAATGGTAGGCACAATCAAGACATATCAGATTAACATAATAAGAAAATTGAACGGTCCATATGAGCCTTGTGCTTAAAAAATTCCAATAATCATCCTTTCAAATGTATAATATATTTTTATTACAATCAACCAATACATTCCTCCCACGATTAATTATTCTTACTTCTTCCTTGGTCTTTAGATTCATTTCGGGACATATAGTAGTTACCTTGGTGTTTCTTCATTTAGTAGCAATCAAGACATATATAAATAGGCAATATGTTTTGGGGAAAAAAAAAGACATATAAATAGGATAGAACCATCTTATAAGTAGTAAAAGTGGAGCCACGGCCTGAAAACCCTAATGGAGTTGTGACTGATTTATTCTTGATTATACTTATGACCTTATTATCGATGGAGACCGTTTCAATGTATATAATATATTTATATACATATAATATCATATCATCTAAATTATTTTAAACTCCAAAGTTAACAGTGAAAGAAAAAATTATTTAGAAGTTACTCTTTTTTTTTTCACCTTTTTCTTGAGGTTTCTACCTTTCTTTCCTTCTTCTATTACAATCATCATTTAATTTCATCACGCAACCAATTATTTTTTCGATTTTTTTTCATCCACAACGACAAATTTTTGCGTGGCTTTGTCAACTGGGCAGGCTATGGGGTCCAAGCATTACAAAATTATATCATATGTAATGTAATAAATACATTTTATATATTACACATTTTACAACATTAATATAAAAAAGAATTATACAAGCGGACCAAAAGGACCGATTCGTTCAAGCCTAATAAACTTTGGCATCAATCGGAGCCTTTTAATATTAGACATTGATTCTGAAGGATTGTGTCGATGGCCTATTTACATTATAAATATTTAGATCCAATTATTACAATAAAAGCCCAATATACATCTGATTACATACAATGAACAAATGATACGACAGTCACATTTTATTCACACAGATTTACAAAAAAAGACAATAAGCACCTCATTTATGTCGAAGCAATAGAGACCATACTACTAATCCTCGTACATTCAATACATATTCGAAACTTCCCATCACTGCAAGCCATACCCAATTACATCATTAAAATCCTGCTGATTCTGCATTTCTTGACGATGAAGAAGCCACGAGCTTGATGAGAATGTTGAAGAAGCAGCCTCGAGCTCATTAGTCCACCAAGAAAGATTAATGTCCTTTGATGCGTTGAAACAATCGAAATCAATCTGATCATTTGGGAGGAAGGAAGAAGATTTGCTGCTCAACAACTCATCAAGCTCAGCTTGAGTAAAACCTGAACTATTCTGGCCTGCCATCGTGTTCTTCTGCTCCATAAAACTTGATTCTTGAAAAGCACAGCTAATGTGGTCATTATCCATGGCATTTAAAGAGCTTTCTGGGGAAGAAAAGCTGCCGTTAACGACAGAATTGTCGACGGGGATAAGAGGAGCAAGTTCGTGGGAGTTTGTATAGGCATTCTGGCAAACTGCTGGGAATAAGTTGCTCTGAATGTTTTGATTGAGAAGGGATTGAATCATCAGAGGGTTCAGTTTAGGCCAAAGCGCTGGATTATCGTATAGCGAGAAGGGGTTTTGAAGCTGCATGTGAAGTTGAAGCCTTTCTAATGCTGAGCTGCTCAGGCTTTGCAAATTGCAAGAATTTTGATCATCTTGACTAGCAGAATTTCTTGCATCTTTTGGATGTTGGCCTGCAATTCGATTTTGTTTGCGCCGCCCGAGCAATTTCTTCTTGAGCCTTGTGTTCCAGTAATTCTTTATGTCATTATCTGTTCTTCCAGGTAACTGGGCAGCAATTATAGACCACCTAAATTCGGACAACCATGGAAATGATCAGATCATCAAAATCTTATTTTCATGTTACCATATATTTCTGGCCATGAAAAATGAATGGAGAAAGTTTTTCTTTGTAATAAACAGTGAAAACCCTGAAAGGGGGAGTGTGGGTCTGATCAAGAACATGTGAAATTCAAGCAGAAAGAATCATAGACAAGGGAGAAAAGACAAGCATATGTGTGCTTATGCAGTGTATATAGTCAT
Organism: Lindernia subracemosa; assembly: GCA_028392965.1. Taxonomy (NCBI): domain Eukaryota; kingdom Viridiplantae; phylum Streptophyta; class Magnoliopsida; order Lamiales; family Linderniaceae; genus Vandellia; species Vandellia subracemosa. The sequence goes on along the minus strand of JAQPCC010000012.1, from coordinate 3,563,665 downwards.
GTGCCAATTATTTACTTTGTGTGTTGTTTTTGTGTTTGTGCAGAGAGAGATCAGATTAGTATTTACCTGCTACCAATACTGATATATAGGCTGCATATAATATTGTCTTCTTCCTCAGTAAATCCACCATGTTTGATGTTAGGCCTCAAGTAATTGAGCCACCTCAATCTACAACTCTTCCCACATCTCTTAAGCCCTACATATAGGTAATAACATCCCATAAATTAAATCAAAGTTTTGAAAAATCGAACGATACACACACAATTTTTTGTTATATATATGTATACCGATTTTCTGAGGAAGAGCAATCCAATTTCCGCCAGTTCCATTTTTCTCGATATAAGCCTTGAGTTTTGCATCTTCTTCAGGAGCCCATGGCCCTTTCTTCACATTAGCTTTGTCACAACATGGAGCTCTTCCCATGTTTTCTTTCTTCTTGAAGAGTTCTCTTCGCCTGAGCTGTAAGAAGGGAGAAAAAAAAACCTTTCTTGTTGTTCTTGAAATGTCAGAAGGGAAGACCTGCTTATATAGCTAGGAAGGTGATGATGTGATACACTTAGAACGAACCAAAAAAGTCTAACCATACCCTTGTGGCTAGGGTTTCTATTATCTGCAGTCTCTCTCTCTCTCTCTCGGATTAGTTCAGTCAGATTATTTTATTTTAAGGGAAAAAAAAGATTATTTTATTTAGAGTGAGATTAGTATGTGCAACCTGACAAAAGAGTACAAAGATTTCTCTTAAAGGAGTATTATTATTACATTTGCTTTTTGAGGTTAGCAATATTTTATTATATGTGGAGGAAAATTAATTATTTTTCAGAATTAACTAAATATATATAGATATCAAGATAAGAAGTATTAATACACTTTTGTAACGACATTAATCTTTTACATGTGCGATCATGAAAGGAGCTAGCATGCATGAAAGTAATTATTATTTGAGAATTCTACTCTAACTATAATCAATCTCTATTTTGTGCATCTGCATCTTTTAATTTATTATTATTTTTTAATGTCCCTTTCTTGACTCGCTTATAAATTTTAGGGTTTTTAAGATATTTACTTTGGCCAATACGATGTCTGAGGAAATTCCACAAGAAGAATGCCCGCAACGGTAATAAGAATTTTGATTAGGATTCGAAAGATTAAAAGGATTCAATTCTATATATATATAGATATATATATTCCTTTTTTTTAAAAAAAAAAAAAAACTCGAAATTAAGTCCCAAAATATATGTTTCATATAATGAACTACAATACCGTAAAAATTTGCAACTTGGGCAATGGTTTTTGAATTATACAATATACATGATCAATAATTCTCAAGGAAGGAAACAATTGAAAGTAAAAAACAATGCTTAAAATTCAAAAAATGAGGAGCCTTCGAGTGATTGACCTTTGTTGACCTAATTAATTATTTTAATCCATCATTAACTATATTTATAATATGAAAGGACAAGTCGGTCCGGGAGGAAGACGTTACATATTTTAATAATCAATGTATATATCTTTAGGAGGAAGAAAGCATCCTTCTGTTTGTCCTTTCTTGATGTTAGAATCTCTCTCTCTCTCTCTCCATTGACACCATTTTTTCTTGCGTCAGCAATGAAGACCCTATATCCTACTATGACTTTTGATTTGAGAAAGAGGTTGCAAGGAATTTCTTGGGCAATTAACAAGAGTAATGGGGTCATCGAGTTTTATCCCTGGTACAAATGTCAAGATACATTTGTGAAAAAACAATTAATGCTTCATATAATGTTCACAATGAACAAATTAGAATATATATATATATATATATATATATATATATACGACCTATGGGCCCCGCATGTTGACATTCTTTGGCTGACTATAATCGTTTTTCAGGCAACACCAAATAAGATTATATTTTAATGAAACTGTCATTATCTATTTCATATGATCGTTTCTTCAGTGGTTGTAAGGTTGTCGGAAATAATTTAAGGGCTTAAACTTACTACTGGAGGATAGTGGTAAGATATTTTACGAACAAAGTTGTGTGATGGATATGGCTTCTCAAACACAATAGCAGTTTATCAAATATATGGCTTCTGCACAATACCTATCTAGGAATCAAATCAAGGCACCCTAAATATATAATTTATCTGAAACATATAATTATGATGTGTCATTCTATGAGACTTAGACCTGCGAGCCACATTATACTAAAATGTCAAATTGACTTTTTTCTCAACTTAAAGTGGAGAAGTTGAAGTGATATTCTTATATATGTTATATAATGATTCTGTAAATCTTGTCCATGCACTTTTAGCATGGATGTACACTCGTCAATTCTCAAACCTAATTAACACAGTGTCGACTACAGAAGATGTATTTAAAGGATATTCCTTCAAGAATATATATATATATATATATATATATATATTAAAATTTACATCCATTGGACTCATGCTGGACATGTGGCGAGCGACTTTGTTAAAATCTTCGAGGAGAATAATAATAATAGAATTTGATTGGGGGATATGCGTTTGTTATTATTTGATTGAGGCCTATAATAAGTTTCAAAAAGGTGATTAAGAGGGGTTGACAAAGATTCACAAACGCAATTATATGTACCTGTTACTATATTTATTTTTTTTATTCATATATTATATATAAATAAAATATATGTGGTGGCAGGCAGACCCCTAATGACTTTTTTTCAATAGGATTCATATAGAAACCAATACTTTATTACCTAAAAACATAAGGACGCTTAGATTCGAACATCAAAGGGTGGCCTAATCTCTCAACCTACGTTTATTTCTTTTTAACAAATCCCATTTCATTTCATATTACTATTTGAGAATCAATAGGTTGACTTTAGGCATTATAAACCAAAGTTTGTTAAAATGACTTTAAGCATTATAAACTTAATCGATGAAACTGCTTCATATTATAAAAACATTATAACACACAATATCTTTGGTTTGTGTGTCAAAGCTGCTTATGATCGTTAGTTCAATTCTTCATACATTTTTTTTGGAAAATTTGACAATAATAATCCCAATTATAACTTGTCTACTCAAATTAATCCCAACTATGAGTTATTCTTGAATAATCTCAACTATATAATGGTTCTTCCCAAAATGCACCCAAATGACTTGAAACTTGTTTAGTAGGTAAATTTTATATTTTTTTTAAGTTTTAATTATATATATCTTTTAAAAATAAAAAATTCATTTAAAATTAAAAATAACAATGAAAATTGATTCTCGTTCCGTGTTGGTTCTTTCAGTTCTAATTAAAAATATCGGTCCAGTTCCGTCATTATCGGGCTGATTTCAGTTTATTTTTGGAGCAAAAAAAAATAATGAGTCCAGAATCAGTTGTGGAACAACGTCCGATTCCGGTCTGGTTTGGCTTATTAATTTATATATTAATTTATTTTAATATATGAATATGTGAAGATCGACGAGAGTTTGTTACGACAGAATTAAAAATTCAAGGAGTGATTACTTGGTTTCAGTTTTTCAAATTGTGCACTATCTTTCTTTTATTTGTGGAATCGTGTGTTCGACTTCTTTTATTTGTGTGGATTGTATGTTTAATTTATTTCATTTTTGTCTTTAATATATGCACATTTAGGATTGTTCGCAGTTCGGTTAAACGACTGAATCAAACCGTACATAACAGAATAAAAGAATTTGGTTCCAAATTCAATTTTTTCATTCTGAATAATAAAAAAATTTGGTTCTGTTCGATTAACCAGACTTTTATTTTAATTATATATAATAATCACATGTATGATATATATATTATATCTGTATAAATAATACCAAAATTGTTACTTTTATTTTTTTAAAAAAAATTGTTTTTTGGTCTGTTACTGAACCGAACCAAAAAACAATTTTTCGGTCGGTTAAGAAATTATTTATTAAAAAATTATATATAATTCGATTTTTAATTTGAAATGAAATTTTTATTTTTAAAAATCAATATAATTAAAATTTAAAAAATATAAATTTACCTGGTAAACAGGTTTAAGTCACTTGGTGTAATTTGGGAAGATTGATTATATAGTTGAGATTATTTAGGAATAACTCATAGTTGGGATTAATTTGAGCTGATAAATCATAGTTGGGATTATTATTATCAATTTTTCCTTTTTTTTGTGTGTGTTTGTGCAATCGTCATGGGACAGTTGACTTGTTACTTGCACGACGAAATTAATCAGAAAGTTCCACACGGCGCTCATTAGGTAAGAAAAGATATTTAGGGCTTATTACCTTCTTCTAGATTATAGTTAAAATAGTGATTTGACCTTCAAGAATTTAGTCAACCTATTTGGTGAGAGTGAGTATTAACTAATAAATTGAAGCTCCATCAGTAATAATTCAAACCCAATTAAACAAGAAAAATGAAACATTAACACCAAATACCATTTTTACAATGTATGTATAACTCTTAGAAATGGTGTCAAGAGAAAATGAAATTATAATTCTTGATTCAAATTGTTCGGTCGAAAAAGGGAGGGGACAAAAAAAACCTTGCTAAGAAAGGGCTTCCTTCATTATCGAACGGTGCAAGAGTTGCTGCTCATAAAGATCCCTAAAGATACGATATTTAGCATCGTGGAACTTCCTCACTTGTGGATTATTCGATGGCGAGACAACCTGTGTGTGTGTAGTGTAGTAGCCCGAAAATCAGACACAGCCCATAACGAATAGACAACTATAAACATAATTCTGAAACTGAGCTACTAGAGAGGTCTTGCTTGCTTGCTTGCTTACCTTTCCAGGTGCATTTAGTGCTTTCATTGCATCCCTAACCGTAGGGTACTCCTTCGAAGCAACAGCTCCGAGAATAGCAGCGCCAAGGAGAACCGATTCACTTTCTCGAGGAAGAATGATAGGGTGGCCTGTAAAATGTGTACAGTTCACTTTCTATGAATGAACATATATATATATATATTTATCACATATATAGGAGAGACAGAGATATAGAGAGAGGGAGGGGATTGAACCGATTATATCAGCATGCTCTTGAACGAATAGAGAGTTCTTTGCAAGGCCACCACATGCAAGTAAAGTGTCAATCTGGTAGCAGAAAAATCGATAAGCAGGCAAGGCCAGCCACATATGTATGACATAATCGAAAAAGATGCAAAAATTCAACTTACGTTGTGTCCATGGGAATTGCAGTGCTCTACAATGTGTCGAGTACCGTAGGCTATGGCTTGTACGGTGGCAAGGTATTGAAGAGCGAGCTGCTTTTCACTTGTATCAAGAGTCAGGCCACTAACCATCCCTTTTGATTTGGGGTCTGCAACGGGGGATCTAAAGTAAAAAAAGAAGAAATAGAAAGTCGGTCAAATCGAAAAATATGTTGTTAACAATGTTAGGGAGGTGGAGTTCTATTGAAGAAGAGCTTAAGCTCTCACCTGTTTCCATGGAAATCAGGAAGGATATGAATATCACTGGTCAAAGAAGCGAGAAATGGTGCACCTGCTTCTTGCATCGATGATTCGAGTATCTCATTCAGAAGTTCGAATATTGAAATGCCTATAAAATAATCCCAAGAAGATTAAATCAGTTTTGAGCATGAGGCCGTGAAACGCTATAATGAGTGAAATTTTTTAAATATTTATTGTCTCACTCCGAGAAGCAGCTTTATTGGCCAGACGTGGAGATGCCACATGGTTCTCTATAACGTAATCGAGCAATGCTCCAGTCGCACTCTGCCCTCCTTCAGTTAGCCAATAATGAGGCACCATAGCTATAGTACGTGAAAATTTAAAAATTTTAATCAACCGAAAAATCCTAAAATTAGGCTCCATAGCTACTGTAAATCGAACATGGTACGGAAGTAAAGAAATGGAAATAGAAAAGAAAGAAGCAAACAAGAAGTTAACCTGACCAGAATGGTCCCCAAACCCCTGGAATGAATAACTTAGTCTTGGAAACAGCCATATGGCAAGTAGAAGTTCCGCATACTAACACCATTCGACGACATATTTCTTCCTCATCATCCACTGCACATACAGTACACACGGCCATTGGGAAAATTTTAAATCGCATTTTCTTACATTATAAGTGCATATGGTATAAGTCTATAGAATGTAGAGGGATACTAACCTTTTGTTTCAGCATAGGGTAAAGGCACGCTTTCCATTACACCCACACCACCGGCATGAGCATCTATTAGAGATGTTCCTACAGGTGTCCCAGCTAACAGACCTAATTCCTGAGCCCAAAATTATTATTAAGTATATAAAAGTATAGCTACTTGGTGATGAGTCTATGGTATTTTGTGCTCTTATATAGACTAAATATAACAGTCGTCCATCTTTAACAGATCAGTAGCAACAATATGATTGTTTCACTGTCTCTTAACCTTTGCAGCTTCAGGTGAAAGCCCAGATCCCAAAGCATGTCCAGGAAAAGCTACACTTCTCCCTGTATAAATGAAAGATGAAAGTTTGGATCTAGAAGACTCATGGAAATCGACTGTAACTTAAATAGCAATTTGCACTGGTTTTGAACAAGACTAGTCATTATTCTGCTCATTCAAATCCTAATTGTCTCTCCAAGTATGATGCAAGTAGATATCTAATTTTTGGCCATCAACAGCTGCACAAAAGTGTACAAAAGAGTTTTCAGGGATTATTACAGAAATGTACCGATTTTAGAATGATGGCCATCAACAAGATCACCTAAACCAATTTCCTCCCAGAAGTCATCGTCCCATCCACAGGCCTCCATGCCACGAGAATCTGTCTCATTAATCTGTTGCATATGAGCATGACCCAAATAAGTCCATTTGCAGACCGTTGTGCATAGACTTCGAGTATCATCTCCAGTTGCCCTTACCAGAAAAACAGATTATAAATAATATACACTCCTAGCGTCTGATGCAAACGAATACTTTCAGCAGAAAAGAGCTTCTCAATCTACCTAAACGATAACCAATCGCTGAGATCCATCCACCTCGATACCATTGACCAAGACTCCTGTAAGTTTTCTTTGACCCACAGAAGCTGCAGTTTTCATTGCAACATAAGATCCAAGAAGTTAGATAGAACGGAGTGATAATCATGCCATTTTAGTAAGACTAATGGTCATAGAAGACACTCCGAAACATACAAATGGGTAGAATCAAGCATAAGGGATAAAAGGAATAAATAGCATGCAACTAGAGAATTGTGACTCTGATCTTTGTGGCAATAATTACTTGCTTTTACTCTACACCATACATCCACAAGTACCTTTGGTGGCTCCATTTCAGGGGATACAGCTCCACCACAATATTCTAACACTGGAGATTTGGAAGAATTGATTCTCTCTGCTTGTTTCACAGCTCTATGGTCCATCCATACAATGATGTTTCTTCTAGCATCACCGCTCCAAGAAACAGTAACAGGCTCTCCGTCATAGTCGATAGCAACTGAAAATAAGCACAAGTCAACAATACAGTCCTCGAGATACTTATTCCAGGAAAAACAATGTATCGAGAGTCAATATATATAATTATTCAATTCAGTAAAAAAATGAGCTTCAAAGCTACACATACCAAGAGAACAAGTGGCAGCAAAACCCAAACTGGCCACTTCATTTCCGGAAATATTTGCAAGGGAGCATGCTGCTTTGACAGCCGTGCAAACCGCAAGCCAGATATCCGTTGAAGATTGCTGATACAACAAAGTGACAAAGCCAGCCAAATTTATAAAAAAACATTTATCAGATAAACGATTCTTCTCAGCTCAACTATACAAGCTTCTTGGGATTCAGCATTCCAAATATTTGATTGTCACCTCAACACAGTCACCATCTTTCCAAATCTGTATGGGGCTACTAGCAGAGCCCAGAAGTCGACCTCCATCGTCGAATAAGCCTGCGTTAAACCTACTATGTTCTTTATCAAGTAAACATGCCTAATACGTAATAACTCGTAAAAGGTCAGGAAAAAAAAAAAAACACGTCTCTACATAAAAGAGGATCGAATTCCATAGAGATGAAAATGAACAACCGGCGACAAAACTGATTAATAAGCGAAATATTCATAATTAGACATTTGATAAACTTCAATTCATATCTAAAAGTTTTTATAGTATATTTATATTTTCATCGTTATAATACAAAACTCGATCTTAATCAGATAAGTCCGACAAAGCCCACGTCGAAAACAAACAAATCAATAGCAAATAAAATTGAGGTACTTGGGAACGATCCAAGTACTTCTGAAGCAAAAATTAGAACAATTCATCATCATTCAACCCACTAATCAGCATACAATCATAGTATACATTAACTTATTATCTGTAATGAATCAAAGACCAATTAAACTAGCCACACCCAATAAACAAAATCGATGCAACAGTCAAGGAAAATCAACGATAAATCTATCATTCCCAGCCCCTCCAGAAAAAAACAGAACTATATGACCCGTTCGACTTCGAGAGTATGCTTTGTGCGTGCGCGACATTTATCAGCTAATAAAAGTAGGACAGAACAAGACCTGCACGTGCGCTTCCCGTGCCGACGTCAACTCCGAGGAAGACGCGGCGGTGTGGGTTCAGCTGAGGCGGCGGCGTTGTCGTCGTCGTCGTCATCTCGACGGAAGAGAAGCGTTGACGATGGTCTTTAGAGCTCACAGAAACACGCACTTTATCCCTTCCTCGTTGTGTGACATACATTTCACCAATTAATTAATTAATTATCATTATTTACCAGCAATATTTTGCATTTTACCCTTGCAATTTTATTTCTTGAAATTAACCAATTTCAAGCAACAGATTGATCGAATGATTAGTGTTAGAAGATTAAAAACTGGGCTTAATTAGAAAGATTAAGGTATATAGATCTTAATCCTAAGCACTTATATAAGATATTTCGTTGTTATTATATATGATTGACTTTAAACTTGCGGATTTTCCAGGATTTTTTTGTTTGTTGCCATCTCATTTTATGGGTATTTCCGTATGTTTTTTATTTTTATTTTTTTATCCTAAGTATTAAATGTGTTAATTTGGCCATATGGAACCAAACTGAAGATCCCAAGAATTTCGTATTTTCTTTCAATTTAACAGTTAGATTCATAATCTAATGGGCCGACTAGCAAATGGCATCCAATTATAGCTACTATATATAATTCGATTATATGAAAAAGGCCAACAAATAAATATAAAATACATTCAAACCACAATTTAAAAAAAAAATATTTAAAGCAGGCATGCAATTGCATGATCTTTAAGTAAGTTTGACATACTGATATGTCACGCATCTAAGAGCATCTCCAACCTAACGTTATTGCTAGCGTTGGACTTTATCTATGGCGTTGAAAATTCTCCAACCGAGCTCTAAACGTCACGCCAATGATAGCGAGCGCGACAGTGCCCCGCTATAGTGAGCGGGGAACTGTTCAAACGCCAAGTTTTTTTTTCTGTTTTTTTTTTAAAATTTCAAATTATTTGTAAACTTCTTTTTCTCTTTTAAATTTCGATTTCTTTGCCCAAGAAATTTTGATTTCTTAGACCAAGAAATAAGCTCGCTTATGATTTCTGTGATATTGACTGTATCTCAAGGAAGATGACGACGATGGAGGAAAATGAAATTGGGGAAGATGATGACAATTATAATTATACCCCTAAACAATCAAACTTACAAAAATAGCCTATTTATTACCATTCATTTTCATTAAAGAACTGCGAAGTGCGAATTATGAATAAACTAATTATTATTATTATTATTTTACGTAATTTAAATTTTATATTATTTTTTAATAGAATAAATTATAATAAAATATAAATTAATATTAAAATGGAATATATTGTAAATAATGTTTAATAATGTTTATAGAGGAAAATATAAAGTAAATGGTTGGAGTTTGATGATACTGTTTAAACTGTAAATATGGAGGAATTGCACTGTAGCAACTCTAAATATAGAGGAATGGTTGGAGATGGTCTAATTGTCTACTCATATGTTCATCACATAATATGCGCTGACGTCACATCATGTTAATACCATATTATCTCCAATTTCCACTTCACTTTATATTGCAGAGTAATTAATAAGAATAATAATAATAATAATAATTAGCATGCTATGCATTAATTCATATTATTAATTAAATCTAGTGGATCATTTTTCATCCACTGATACAATTAACAAAGACTGCTGCCTATAATTATAAGCTTAGACTAATCACCTTACATCAAAGAAATATAAATATCATCGTAAACAAAAAGCAAAATCAAAGCCTTAAAGACAAATCAAGCTGACTCATCTCATCGTCTACAACTTCTTCTTGATGATAATGGCGATGAACTCCATCGTCGTCCACAGCCCAGCTTCTCATCGAATCCCTTCCCCCGAACCTGCCCGCATGGTCCCGATGGTCGATCCCGGCGGCAGCGGACCGATGGCTCGAGCCGGGCGGCTTGTTCAAACCCGTGTGAGGCTTCATAGACGAGCCCATCGTCAGCTGCCCTCTGCTTTTCTTGGCTAAGGTTCTCTCCAGTTTGTGAGCGTTTTGGTGCCCGCCGAGAGCCTGCGAACTGTAGAACTTTCTCCTGCAGTAGTTGCAAGAAAATAGGCGCTGAGGGCTTAACGGCGGCGGCGACGACGTCGTGGAGGTTGAAGCTCGGAGTTGCGGAGAAGGGTCGAACACGTCGTTTAGGTCGAACATGCTCGGTTTCTTCGATGTGAGGCTCAGATTAAGAGAAGTATTGTTGTTGCTATTAGCCTGCTGATCGTTATTGTAATAGTTCATGGCTGGCTGAAAATGTTGTAAAAAAAAAAAAAAAAGTCTCTTAGTATAGATGAAGTTTGTACAGTTCGTGGGATAATTTGGAGTTTATATATATACACACCAAGAATACACACAATACACTGCTTAAAACATTATAGATATATATAGATTTAGAGATAAGATCTTTACTTTAGTAATAACATTTGATATATATTTAAATTAAGCGTAAGAAGCGAAGTGAGGATTTTAAGACATCAGAAAGGGAATCAAGGGGCTGTCTCCTCCATTAAAGGCAGCAGGCAGGCAAGACCATTGTCGGTACATAAATAAATAAAGAACTATTCCAACTTGGATCGGATTCGAATAGGACAATAAAATCCGATCCGAAAACCGACCCGATCATATATGTGCCACATAGAAAGCCAAGGGATGATGAAATATATATATATAATATATAGTTTGTAATAAGAATGGGCTCACACTGCTACAGTTGTTGCATAAAAACATGACAAAATCAAATTAGAAGGATTTTTGGCAGCTTAGTGATGATCTTGGTTGGCTATGTCGGCTATTAAATTAATGTCTGCTTCTGACAGAGATCGACACAAACATGATCTTGAAATACAATAAAATAACAAACCCTAGTTGGGAATTTTAATTTAGATAATCGCTTAGTACTATGATTCCCATATCATAATTCTCCCTTTATTTATTTTATATCACCATTCCATGCATATTCTCTTACCATGTCTTCTTGTTGTAGCTAGACCAGCCTACACTACAATACGATCTGGGATATTTCTGTAACATATGCGACCTTTTAAGAGAATGTATAAAACTCATACACACAATATATATATATATATATATATATATTAACTAAGAAGATGAATGAAGAGAAAGAGAGACTACCTTGAAAACGTCTACGTAAGAATAGTATAATTAGCTGTGGGAGTGAAGAGACCTTGTCGAAAAATTATATTTATTATTGTAAGAATTATTTAGGAAGCTAATGTGAAATACTGCTTGTCTGGTTTTATAAACATGTGGTAAGAACATGGGACAATCCTCGCACAGTGTGTTTATCTTCTTTTCGATTCTTTTTTAAAGGGAAAAAGAAAGTCTATCTACTGTAATCATGCAAATCTTGAAAAAGTGATGGTATATCTTAGGATTTGTCTTTCTCATTTGCAATACTGCTATACTATAACATGCATATAGACACATATCTATTTACGAAGTGTGGAATATTCAAATAATATAGCCATTAAATCTGATATTATTTCCCTATGGCCCTCGCAGGTATCGAAAGGTTAAGGTTACATCGTTTTCAGTTCATATTATTGCAAGTTCTTAGTGGTTGATTCTTTTTTAATAATCTGTCGCACTATAAAAGAAAAAAACCTTTGTAATAGTGAATTCAGTCTCTTTGAAGAGTGACATTATACAGTTAAGGTCGTACTAAGAGAAGCACAAGCTGATATTGACACGTCGGCTAACAGTGTGCCACGTGTCATCACCTCGAGACTTAGTTGTCTGTATATGGTGGGGGGCACAAGTTTAAAGGGGATTTATTGCTTAACTGTAATAAAATTAGTTTATATTATATGAATATAAAGCAGAGACAATGTAATGGAATGAGGAGGAAGAAGAAGATGACGTTTGAGTTACAAAAGGGCCTTTCAGCCCAATATATAATGGGCCAAAAGCCCAATAAGCGACGCTTTTTTCCTAACGAAGCCCATTAAATAGTAAAAACGTTGGAGGGATATATTTGTAATTATACATTTTCTCTTACCTCACCTGCGAAACCCCCCAATTTCCCACGAAATCGCTGAAGACGAAAGGAAGGAAGAAAAATGTCGAAGGACAGCGACACTGTTCCTCTCCACCCTTCATCTCAATCGGACATCGATGAGATCGAAAATCTGATCTACGCCACCAATTACGCATCCACCACCACCGTCGCAGCTTCCGCTACCGTCCCCGCGGCTCGTCCGCCGTCTCCTCCGCGCGCATCCATCCCGATCTCCACCGCGCCGCCGCCGATTCCGAAACCTACTCCCACGCTGCCCACCCCCACCCCACCGCAGCCACGCGGGACGACATCTGGTTCATCCATCTCAGGGTTCGGACCGGCTCCGAATACTTTGACCGAGCCAGTGTGGGACACTGTGAAGCGCGATTTGTCTCGGATCGTGAGTAACTTGAAATTGGTCGTTTTTCCGAATCCGTTCAGGGAAGATCCGGGGAAGGCGCTGAGGGATTGGGATCTGTGGGGACCCTTCTTCTTCATTGTGTTCTTGGGGCTTGCTCTCTCGTGGTCTGCCTCCGTTAAGAAAGTAAGTCTTTTCCTTCTCTACTATTGTTGAATGTTCGGAATGCTCAATGACTTTAGGAATTTAAATCGAGCTATAGGATAGTTCTTTTGTCTCAGATCGTTTAGCCAAACTTGATCGTTTATATCCATATGAATCTTTGTTGGTGCCAGCTTGGTATGAACGACATGGCTGATTAATCGGGTAATACACACTGAACAACTTGGCTACTGAATTTAGCCTTGGTTATAAAGAGTGCTAGCTCGATCTGAGACTAACAGAGATTTCGACAATGTTTTTCGTAATATCATTGTAATTTTATTAGATTATCAATTTTGTTTAAACTATGTCAGCTTTGTAGTGGAGTAAAGATTGCATTGAATCAATTGACTTTTTGAATACCGATATGAAATCTCCATCTCAAACCATATCAGCATAATCGTCTTGATTCTTTTGTTCTTCTTCCATCTTTGCATCCCATTATCTCAAGTGCTTCTATCTAATTGCTCTGTTTATTTTCTCTTCCGATTGATCGTTCCAACAGTCTGAAGTTTTCGCCGTAGCTTTTGCCCTGCTTGCCGCTGGTGCTGTGATCCTGACCTTGAACGTGTTGCTTCTGGTAGTACTTATGCTCTCTCTTTCTCTCCCTCCCATTCCAATTTGCACCTCAAGAAATATTCAACTTTTCTTCTGCTCTTAATAAATATACCATACTGTTATTAGGGTGGACAAATCATCTTCTTCCAGAGCCTGAGTCTACTCGGGTACTGCCTATTCCCTCTGGACATTGGAGCGTTGATCTGTCTCCTCAAAGACAACGTAATATTGAAGCTTGTGGTGGTGGGCGTGGCCTTGGCATGGAGTTCATGGGCTGCATACCCATTCATGAGCACTGCCGTGAACCCAAGAAGGAAAGCCCTCGCACTATACCCCGTTTTGCTAATGTACGTATCTGTTGGTTTCCTCATCATTGCCATCAGCTAATAATATACATAAGACTGTGATATATACAAGATAATATGCAGCCTATGGCCACAGTTGAGTGACCGTTCATGAATGGTTTGTCTGTAGATGTTCGTTCATGTCTGAGATTGAAACTATTTTGTAGTTTGTTCATTTACATGCGAATTATTGTGTCCTCTTATTGACTAGTAAAAATTGCCCCCTTTTTTTTTGTCTGTATGAAGTTTTGGATTCAATACTATTGTTATGGATCATCATTTGATAGGGTCAAGAAAAGAAACCTAGTGAGTGGCATTTGATGGTGAAACCTTAACCACCTTGACATTGCTCACTTATTGCCAAACGTAAGTCATTTTTAGAAAATATATTATAATGTCCAATTGAGACAATACTTTGTGCAGCCGTTACTTCAACTACGGGTTTGAATTTAGAAAATGTAAAATAAATCTTTCAAGAACCTCGAAGAATATAAATATTTGTTCAAAACGTATAGTTTTCCACCTCAATTATTACCCTTGATTGGCGGATTAATTAACGATATATATTATTGGTAGTCTATTTATTTGGACCGATGTCGTGTGATTTGAGCTTTGACGCTTTTCCTTTTCTTTGTTCTGCTCATGATTCATGCTAACTTTATATCACTACAAAATATTATATATGCATTTAAATTTGTGTGTGCATAACTAAAATGTTGATATTCATTGAAATGGCATTTAATTCTGAAAAATGAAATCAAAAACCAACCATACAACAAAACATACGTACATTGCCCTCCACGTATTCGACCTACCTATCACAAACAAACCAAGAATAGAAAAAGGAAAAATAATAAATTGTCACACCATCAAAGTTCAATTTATATTAAATGTCATGTGATGGTCGATGAATATTCAGTCCACTTCGATCCAACATACCCAAACTATTCAATAACTTCAATTTCACGTCAAGCAAACTAAAGGCGGTACATAAAATTACCGAATTCTAAACGTACGTCGGAATCATTACCAAAAGCACTACGTAATCTTTTGGATTAATATTTTATTAGCCCGGTAATTTATGATGTATGGCATTATAAGGACAATGAATTTTGGGAATAACATTATACGAACAATAACTTTCAAAATTAAGCAATTTTGGGACATTATACGCTGGAACATTAGATTATGCCTTTAATTCTAGGGTTTCGGCGTAAAATCTGGATTTTCGGCGAATTTAATGGTGACATTTTACGGACAATAACTTTCAGAATTAAGCAATTTTTGCTCCAAATCTAAGGTTTCAGCATATAATGTCCCAAAATTGCTTAATTTTGAATGTTATTGTCCGCCATCCCCTCAATTTTCTGTCCATTTAATGCCGCATTCCCTAAATTACAGGATTAAAAAAGTAATTAACCTTCATCTTTTATTAAAATATCTCACGTTCCCAACTTTATTATATAAAAAAAAAAATAGACGTCAGTTAGGTATTATTATGTATGCAAAAAAAGACACTACGAAATACAAAAATAATAATAATAATAATAATAATAATAATAATAATAATAATATAATAAATTAAAAAGCAAATCATGGCACGGAGGAAGGTTCCGTGAAAGCCACGCTAGAATGGCTCTTGCAGCTCAATACCTTCAACAAATCATGGCCCCAAAAACTCCTACGGTTGGTCGCCGGAATATTCCCATCGCCGTCCATAACCCCGGGAAACATAGTACTCACACTCCGGCGGCTTCGCCGGAGTTTCATATCGCGAACATCAAGCTCGGGCTGATTAACCTTCACCAGCCCACCAAACATAAGAACATACCAGCTAGGCTTGTAATTCTTGCTAATACTCGCCGACCCCTTTAGCACATACTGATATTCGAGCGGTTTGTTCATGGAAGAACCCTTAGAAAAACTCCGGCGAATGTCTGAAACCTCAGATTTCATTACCAAGCTTGAGTTTCGACGTAGCTTGTTGTAATCCAAGGATCTGCTGCTCCTCATCATCAGTGTATTATTTCCTTTACTACTACTGTTGTTGTTCATGCTGCTCGATCTACTGACGTTTGTTTCAGGCATTGATTCGCAGTATCTTCTTGAAAAGTTTATGCTGCTGCCATCATCGTCGTCTTGAGACAAGGACTTGATGATTCCATGGTCAAACTCAAAGTGATTACTAGGTTGTTTGAACTTGAAAGGTTGGAGCTTTCCACATAGTATTATGTCTTCTGCGTGAGACATGTTGTAGGGGTCTTCTGAGGTTGAATCGTTGGAGAACTCGAAGAAATCCGACGGCTGAGATGATGATCTGAGAGATCTTGGGGAGAGGATGCTACTTTCGGGCTGATCATTTGAATTTAGAGGAAGATCACAAAGAGAGACTGCTTCTTCTTCATCTTCATCTTCGTCTTCACTTTCTTGTGATCTTAGCTTCATTTCTTGATCATGGAGATTGATGTAATTAATCCTATTGCTCATTTTTTTTAGATGGTTAGAGTGAAATGAGAATGGACGGGAGAAAATACGGTTTTGTGTGTGTATATGTATATATAATAAAGGGGTGTTGCCTAATGATTTGAAAAGTTTTGATTTTTATCATATCCACATACGATAAATTGGAGAATACAGAAAAGTTTTGATTTTTATTTATTTAAAAAATATATATATAAAAATATGGGTGGAGATTGCAATGAGAAAATGACAACGTTATTATATAGGAAGGTGGGGTTTGCTATCTTTAAATTAAAATAATGTAAGGAGGTATAGTAATTGTCAATTATCAGGGAGACTATTTAAAGAAGAAACAAAAAAAGGATTTGAAAAGTTTCTAGAAAGACGTCTGTTGAACTCGTAGTATAAAAAAATAAAACTTGAGATTTCATTAAACATAATTTATTTTTAAAGTAAAATATTTACAACTTGTTTGCTTTTTTCCACTCTATATAATAATGACGTCGGTTCTGAATCTTTCCCACTTTTATTTTTCTCTTTTCCCAAAAGAAAGTTGCAATTTTTAGAGTGGAGGTGGAGCAAGTTTTACCTATAACTTTGATTTTATTTTATTTTTTTAACAATTATTTACTTTTGACAAACAATTACGGGGAAAAAAATGCACTATATTATTTTGTGAGACGATTCAAGAATCTTATTTTATAAGAACCTAATCATCGTCGTAGTTCATCACTTGTTGGCCTTTTCTCCAATAATTAATTTGCCCTTACATCACATATTTCTTTACACCATATATATAAAAACCCTAACTATAGCTCCCTCTTTGTTCCCATATCCCAAATCCATTAAAAAATGTAGGCCCGTTTAGTATTTGCTGGTGGATGATGATATATAGTACCCAAATTCCGAAAAGTTATATGAAGCAATGCCCAAATTATAGCATTATCGTTGCTATTTATGACAATGAAGCTATAATGTACATAGAGAACAAACCTAATTATTAATATAAATGACAAAATCTTTGAAAAGGTTGCGTGTGGGGCTACTATGTCAATGGTTGTTAAATACACTACAATGATATTAACATCCACCTAAGACCCAACTTATGTATAATTTACATTTTTATAAAATTATTATACTGTCAATCTGGCCCGCAGCCGCGATATTGGTTTTTTAGACCTAGGCTGACTAACCTGCATGGGCCGAGGACTTTGGCGGGGCGGGGCGGGGCATGCCGGCTAGCGGGCCAGTCCCCCTAATATGTTAAAAATAACATTAAAAATATAGAAAAATTATTTGAAAGGTTTTTTAATAATTGATAAAGAAATAATTAGCGAACAAAATAATAATTTTTTTAATTAACAATAAAATAAAGTAAATATTGTTTTTATTTTTAAATGCGGGCGGGCCGGTATTCGGCCCGGGCCTCGGGCCCGTTTTGACGCTCTTTTTGCGTTGGTCGCGCGTTTGTGTTAGAAATCGTCACTCGCGATAGAATAGAGCAGATCAGATCAGATCAGATCTCCGTGTTTCCTCTCTCACACACAAATGGCGGAAAAGACAAACGCATCTGGTGCTACTCCGCCTTCGACTAGGCCTCCGATCACCCACGTCATCTTCGACATGGATGGGCTTTTACTAGGTGAATGATCATGATGATGATTTTGTTTCTTCTAATTATTCTTCTCCAGTGAGTGAGGAATTTAACTAGTTTGTTGTTGTTCTTCGGCGAGATCTAGTTCTTTGTTATGCTTTCATTCCCCACATTGCAATTCCAGGATTGTTTCGAGCTTAAAATGTAAAGTGTAGCCTTTTAAACTTAGATTTGTGGTTTGGAGTTAGAAACTTAATTTGATTGTTGAGGCGATGAGTAGTTCGTTGGTGATTGGACGAAGAAGTGTATTTTCTGGGATTGAAATTCATAAATGACGATGTAATGACGACAATCTCCAAAAATATGACAAAATGAACCACGCTCTATTGAGTTATATTGTTTTATTAAGGTGCTACCTTACATCGATGAAGGAAGTACTGTAGTTTAAAGTTATATGTGGCTAAAGGTTCGAAGGGAGAATGATGGGTTTGCTTTTCGGTTTTTATTCAGACACCGAGAAGTTTTACACTGAAGTCCAAGAGAAAATCCTTTCTAGGTATGGTAAGACTTTTGATTGGTCTCTCAAGGCTAAGATGATGGGGAAGAAGGCAATTGAAGCTGCTCGGGTCTTTGTTGAGGAGACAGGGCTCGGCGATTCACTTTCAGCTGAAGATTTTCTCGTAGAAAGGGAGGATATGCTGCGAACCATGTTCCCCACTAGCGAGCTCATGCCAGGTATCAGAGACTTATTTGTTGCTTTAGCTTGGCAGAAAAGATATTACATTGCTCATAGTTTTACTTCCTTATGTTAGTACACCGTTTTATCGGACAGATAATGTCCAATGCATCTGTATATTGTTCAATGCTCAGTATGATTGATTCAAAACAAAGATATGGTTTTTCCTTTCCCCTATAAATCGTCATGCCATTCCACTCGAGCTTCACTGTTATTGGTTATCAGTAGTAGTCATCGCCCAATCTCTTTTCTACAGGGGCTAGTCGTTTGATTCAGCACCTTCATGCTAAAGGAATACCTATCTGTGTAGCTACAGGGTATGCTTAATTTTGGTTTCTGAACTTCCGATATGGCAGAACTGCCTACTCTTCTTTTTGCATCAAACATAAGCTGCAAGCAGACTCATTGCAATTGTCTTAACAGTTCCCACAGAAGGCATTTCGACTTGAAAACAGAAAGACACGGAGAACTCTTTTCGCTGATGCATCATATCGTTCTCGGCGACGATCCAGAAGTTAAACAAGGGAAACCATCACCAGATGTATTCCTTGCAGCAGCCAAACGTTTTGAGGTATCATTACATATCATCACGTTCCAATGCTTGGGGTTGTTATTATCAGTTTTCTTTTGACGCAGGGTGGACCAGTTGACCCTGGGAAGATACTTGTATTCGAAGATGCACCTTCAGGTGTCCTTGCAGCCAAGAACGCCGGCATGTGAGTACTTACTTTATCGTGATCGCTATATTATGTCTTGAATCGCATTATTTTAGGGAAACTGATATTTGCTATTTTCGCAAGTTTTCATCTTTGCCCGTCTACGATTTCTGCTGCTTGACTAAAGATACATTTTGCGGGCAGGTCTGTTGTAATGGTTCCCGATCCAAGGTTGGATAGCTCGTACCATGAAATTGCTGATCAAGTCCTAAGCTCTTTGTTGGAGTTCAAACCGAGTGAGTGGAGCCTGCCTCCATTTGAAAGTGAAACAACCTAATCATCAGCACAATTATCACTGAGCCCATCTCAAGAAATATAAGAAGGAGCCCCATTCGAACTATGAAAACTTATTAGCTTATGCGAATAGTTCTTGTTCATTGATGTTAAGGGCGTTATCGATCAGATTTTCGAATTCTTCATAGGGATTGAGGGTGCTTGTAGACCCATCAACGCCGAAACATGCTCAAGCTTTCCTAGGGTGTTCTTGTCGGGATTGCGATTGATGAAGCAATTTTATTTATGTTATTACAAGTTTTTCAACCTTTTTTTCTTTCATGTCTGTTCTAAGCATCATTGGATCTGAGGATCTCTTTTCGAACGTATCATGTCTAGAAGGCGACGAGGATCCAATAATTTCTAAGGTTTCATATTCGTAAAGTCGAAATCGTAATGATGATGTAACAAAAAATAATGAAGAAACTTCAATTGGACATTAGCCAAGTTACTCTATGAATCCAAGGAAATCACCTAAATACATCAAGATAGCACCATTCTTACGATCAACCGAAAAACTGAACAATAAAATAAAAAAATTAAATTCATTGAATATCCTCGATGAGTATGAAACGACACATGGAATAAGAGGGACCGCAAGCTTTTATTGACTCATAATAAATTTTGATTAACGTATATGTCTAAATAAGGTGCTCATGCAGAGTTAATAGGATATATGGTCCATTCTTAATTGCTTGTGTGGTGATGGATAATATTAGCTAACAGCCAAAAGCTTACCAAGACTGATTATAATACTCATAATGTAGTTGTAGGTACGTTTTTATTGCACAACAGTCACCAACTGATCTTTCATAATTAATACATAGGTGTGATTTTTGTGAAGTTTGAACTAAATAATTCAGTTTCACTTGCATGTAAGGAAAAACATGTAATTAATTATATATTTAGATGATTCCATTAGGAAGAACATTAACTTCTTATTACATCATTCAAAATTAAGTAGGGGTCGTCAAGATTGTATGAATGATTCGCATTCCACCTCAAGACATCAAAAGCTAATATATCAAACTTAATGAAAAATTAAAGATATGTTTTATGCTCACCACTCAATATATAATAATTAAAGAAATCGATTGAACCCTTCTTTCTGCAGCTTTCTCGACTTATCTTTAACAGCCATTATTCTGATTCTCTTTGCTACTCTCACGAAATCCCTGGAGAGATGAACAACATATGGTTCTTCAATTCAATGAATATATTGAAAAAAGCAAAAAGAATACAAAAAGGTGCATTAATGTTGGGGGAATCATATAGCTTTTCACTAACCAAAAGAAGATCATTTTCCATGTCTTCATAGGCAATTATATGACCTGGGACAGCATTTGAAAGATCAATAACACTATCGCCATCACTATTATTACTAGTACTATCGTCGTCGTCATCAAAATCTACAAACATCTTCCTAAAAGCCTTGGCCAAGCTGCGGTAACTTTCGTATTTGTGACGACTAATTCTGTGGCATATCGATCGACCCTCGAGAACCACGGTCACGGGGGGAATCACCGAAGATACTAGGTTGTCTTCGAAATCACATGACAACGAAGGACTTAGGGTTTTGGAGTTTGACATCAACGGTGGTTTCTTGTGGGAATGTTGTGAGGAAGAAGAGATTGAAATATGGTTTAGGGTTTTCTCATCTAGGGCTGATAGTGACCTTCTCTTTAAGTTTGATTCTTGCCTTAGTATATCTAAATTATTCATTCTTTAATTTGCAAGAAATATTTGAATTAGAGGAAGAAAGTGTGTGTATAAAGTGAGTGTGTGCAATGTATATAAAGAGCAAAAACATTTTAATGTCAGCTCTCATGGTTAAGACATCGTGTCTGAAATAGCTCTCAACTCGAAGTTAGATGGATGCAAGTACTTAGAACTTCAAAGCTATAAGCTGTGGAACCTATTAATTAACTGGCTGTGACAGTTCAGTTTCTTGATATGTATAAAATCGAATTAAGTTCCCTAACAACTGTCAACTAGCCCTTGCCAACTGCTTGCCAACCTCGTTTTCAATGTCTTGAAAAACTTGAAAGAGAGAGAATATATGTTTCATTATAATATACTTGCTAGACTCATATTATTCTATTTTAATAATTCAAAATATATCCAGAGAAATGATATATATGGGAACCCCCTCTTCTTTTGATATATCTCTCTACTGTCTACTCTACAAAGTCATTAACTTTAATTAAGATCGGCACTCAACTCTATGGTATGGTTCTCATTCTTTTATTAACTATCAAACATATTTATTTTATTGCAAAAAATATAAATAAAAATTAAATACAGAGAGTACTGTGAAATTAGTAATGCTATCCATATGTAATAATCATAAAATACAATAGAATTTGGAGTAAAAGTGGGCCTGCAAAACTATTGGGCTTAGTGAAATATTGGGCTTAGTGAAGAAAGGTTCGGCCCAAAATAGAGATCCAACAATGGTCGTCGGTTGGTAGGACTTATTTCAACCGTCGGATTCAAGAAAGATTAATTGGTAAAAAATATCTTGTTTTTTTTAATTAAATCTCACGTATATTGAACTTTCTCTACGTAGAAAGAGAGAGATATATTACTTTTCATTCAAAAAATGATGATTTGATTGATGGTGTATTGGTCTAAAAGGGAGGGTAGTTGATTTCTTTGGTTCTTGAATAAACGCCTTATTTTATTTTATTATAATTTAATATAATAGAATAGGAAACCATGCGAAGCACGAGTTGTTGAATATATATATCATAAATCTGATAACAATGCTCTTCACACAATATATTGCATTGTCAACCACAATTTTGAATACCAATAATAATAACAATAAGACATTGAATTGACATCAACCTTATTTATATATATGTATGTTATTGTCACAATGTGTATGTGTAATAATAGGTGACGTAGTTTTGAAGACTAGTGGTACTCAATTTGCACACGTTTAAGCAAAAACAGTGTTTTTATGCATAATGTTGACGTTCAAAGATATTAGGTGATGAGTCTCTTTCAGGGAAAAAAACTAGTTTAAATACAGACTGTTAAGGAATTCAGAACCCATAACGTAAATGGTTTCGGTGCCAAAACTTAAAACAAGCGCCCGATAATCTAAGGAACTGGCAGAGCACCTGATCAAGAACGCTTAAGGAACTAGCAGAGCACCTGATCAAGAACGCTTAAGGAACCAGAAACCAGTTCTCAAGTCAGGCACCCGATGTTCAAGGCTGTGGCGACTGGTGATTTACACTTAAGAGTCAGGAACTCAACATCAGACCAGGAGCCAGAAGCCAAATTCAAATATGCATCGATTAAGGAGAACAATGCAGTACAAATGCATTTAAGTCAAGGCTGCGACCAAAGAGACGTTGGCCTGATATATACCCATTTTGGTGAAAGGCGCAGTCTGCAGAGAACCTGAATCAGGTTCTGAAACCAGCCTATTTCAGGAAACGACATTTAATAGTGTCTGGAAGCTGGTCAGAGTCTTCACACAACGGCTCAATCCCGAACAAGTATAAATACCAAGAGCGTGAAGACTCAACACAACTTTTAAACGATCAACAACACAACTCTAAGCACAATCACTCATTTTCAGAAGTTCTCTCTCACAGATTCATCACGAGCGATTAGATAAGTGAGAGATTTGTACTCAACGGACTTTAAAAAGCTGTTGAAGTTTAGGTGGATTGTTTGTATATAACTGCCTTGTAGCATTAGCTTTGGTAGGTTGCAGTTAGTGAGTAGAGTGCTCCTTGTAACGTGTAAAACCAGTTGCTAGTGATATCCTTCCTTGAGGGAAGAAGGGGAGACGTAGGAGACTTTGCTCCGAACTTCCAGAAACAATTCCGCGCGCTCAAAACACAATACTGCACTCAAATAGTCGGTTTCCACCCTTAACCAACCAGAAACCAGTCAACTGATAATTCAATATCAGTGACCTGGCACTTCAGTTACCCAGAAATCGAAAAATAGCCAAGTGTTTATTCACCCCCCCTCTAAACACAGTAACAGATCCTAACAAGTGGTATCAGAGCAGGAACCATGAGTGCATCAAACAAGCTTCCGATGTTCAATCAGGAAAACTTCCTTGAATGGAAGATCCGAATGGAAACCCATCTAACAGCGCACGATGAAGACATGTGGGACATTATTGTCTCGGGGCCTCCCAAGCTTACACAGATTAATATAGCCCATGCAGCAGACCAGTCTCTGCCTCAAACGATTCCAAAACCAAGGAGTGACTGGACTCCTGCCGAGAAGAAGCTGATGAACTTGAACAGCGTGGCCAAGGACATCATATTCAAGACCCTGGACCTTGAAACGTTCAGACATGTGATGCTGTGCAAAACGGCCAGTGAAGTCTGGACAACATTGTGCCAGATCTGTGAAGGAAACGATTCCACCAGAGAAAACAAGCTCGTCGTGGCTGTTCAGAAGTATGATACTATCAAGATGAAGGTCGGAGAAACAATGGCTGAGTTTGAAAAACGATTTTACAGCATCATCAGCGACTTGACTGCTCTTGGCAGAACCATGAACAAAAGAGACGTCGCAATAAAGGTCATGAAGGCACTGCCCAGAGAGTGGGACGTGAAGACAATGGCCATGCGAGAGTCTAAGGACCTTAACCAGATGCAGCTACACAATCTCTTCGCCGATCTCAAGGCATACGAGTTTGAACTCAAGACGCGTATGGAAGAAGTGGTCGCTGAGCAACCGGTTAAGGCACTGGTAGTAGGGGTGGGCATTCGGTTTCGGATTTTCGGGTTTTACCCGATCCGATCGGGTTCGGATAGTTCGGTTATTTTGTCGGGTATCGGGTAATTCGATACCCGATATTTTTTGATCGGGTCGGATATCGGGTAGTATTTGCTACCCGATCGGGTAATTCGGGTACCCGGCAATTTTTTTTATTTTTTATTTTTTTTTATTTTTTTAATAGCATTATAAATTTAAATATAAAAAAATACAACTACATATTTGAATATATATATATATATTTAATTTGTGTGATGTTTAAATTTAAAAAAATAATAATTAAATCTAACCTTGTGGACAAGAAAGAAGTTGATGAATATTATTAGCAGGAGAGGGATAATATGTATATGATTCTTTTTTTTTTCCGAAATATGCATATGATTCTTGATAAGTATACGAGGACTTTGTAATCGGATAGCAAATGTACAACGTTTTTCTGCAACTTATTATATATAACAAATAACAATGTTGAGCTTTGAGAGTCGAGTAATAACGGTTTGTGCCCGAATCAACTTCATCTCCAAAATTGCTTCGTGTTATAGGTGCAAGCAGAGAAAATATGGACATATTTACAAGCATAGTAGAAGAATGTTTGCTATCAATTAACTATTATGATATTGATGTTCGTAATGGCTTATTTGTGTCTGTTATTGTGCTAAAATAATGTGTGTGGTAATGAAATTTTTTCTTACAAAAAAAATAAAATAAAAATGAAAAAGCTTAACGTCGGATATCCGAACTATCCGAGGTCGGGTACCCGAATCCGATAAGTACCCGATTGGCGGGTACCCGACATTTTTCGTGTCGGGTTCGGGTAGCAAAATATATAACCGAAATCCGAACTACCCGAACCCGAAATATCCGAAACCCGAAAACCCGATCCGACGCCCACCCCTAACTGGTAGCACCCGAAGCTCCTGCAGCAAAAACGGCTGAGGAACTGTGTGGAGAGGCCATGTCTCTCTTCGTCAAGAAATTCGGAAGATTCATGAGAAAAGATCAGAATCTTCGAATTGGTAAGAAAACACCCCTCGATGCTAACGAATCTGATGTTTCCTGTTTTAACTGTGGCAGGAAGGGACATTTTGCATCGAAATGCAGACAACCCAAAAATGGTAAAGGAAAAGAAGTGAAAAAGTACAAGAAAAAGGGCCACAAGGTACTGGTGGCTGACAGCAGAACCACATGGGCGGATTCCGACTCAGAAGCAAGCACTTCTGATGAGTCGGACAGCGATGATGGAGAAATCAAGTGCCTGATGGCAGATAGGTCAGAAGATGAGGTAACTGATATGTTCTCACCCGACCTTACTAAAGAAGAACTATTGATTGCTCTTAGTGATATGGCTGCTGAGTACAAGCAGTTCATCCTGAAAATTAAGAAACTTGAGCTTAAGGGTACCCAGGAAGCTCAAGAAGAAAGTAGACTGCCCGATGAAGTAACTGAGGAAATCAGACTACTTAGGGCCGAAAATGAAGATTTAAAGAGAACAACCGAAGAGAGAGTAGCAGAAAATGCTAGGATGAGTGCAACCATCCAGTCCTGGACTGATGCCTCTACGAAAATTGATTGTATTCAAAAGATCATGAGGTACGAAAAAAATAGGTCGGGATTAGGCTTTGAGAATCAGTCACCAGCCTTAACAGCCAAACCTGATAAATCCAAAAGCATCCAATTCATTCCCTCTAGTACCCCAACCTTAGTTCCTGATAAGGTAGCTGAAAAGAGAACAATCTCAGTAAGAAAACTCCCTGAGCCAGCTCGATCAGTCCTTAGACAGCCTAACCGGAAAGGAATAGGCTATTCAGATAGAGCAGAATCAACTAGGGCTAGAGAACGAAGGAATCCAAAGACTACATCTAGAGGATCCTACACAAAAAGTAGCAACTGGAACGGTAGCATGTCCAGCAAGGATACTTACAACCCTAATCTTAGAACCAGCAAGGGTCTACGAAATAGTAATAGAAATCAACCGCCTAGGTTCCTAATAGATCCTAGAACTGGAAGAACCGTTAGGACCTTTCAGATCTGGGTACCTAAGAGTCTGATTCACCCAGGACCCAAGTAACATTGGGTACCTAAAAATTTATATATATATTCTATTTACATGTATACAAAAAGGAGCTGAACCGGTCAGGTATCTGGACAGCGGTTGCTGCCAGCACATGACTGGAAACCATCAGTTGCTCAGGAACCTGAAGCAACATACCGGACCAACCATCACCTTTGGTGATAATGGTAAAGGTAAAACAATAGGGAAGGGAGTGATTACTCACGACAACCTTACCCTAAAAGATGTACATTTAGTACAAAATTTACATTATAATTTGATTAGTGTCAGTCAACTCTGTGAAAATAACTTTAACGTGTCTTTTGAAAAGAATAAATGATGTGTTAAAGATTTTTCTGGTCAAATTGTCCTAACCGGAAATAGAATCGGAGGAACCTATAAGGTGCGTTGGGAAGACCAATCGGTACCTTCACCAACGTGTCTTCTGGCCAAAGATTCTAGATGCTGGTTATGACATAAATGATTAAATCATTTAAATTTCAAAACAATCTCAGTACTCTTGAAAAATGATCTGGTCAAAGGTTTGCCAAAAATAAACTTTTCAAAAGACAAACTTTGTACCGCATGTCAACTAGGAAAACAGATCAGATCAACCTTTAAAAACAAAGGGTGTACTGGGTCCAACCAGTGCCTGGACTTACTGCATATGGATCTCTTCGGACCCATATCAGTAACCAGCTTAGGGGGAACCATGTACACTCTAGTTGTTATAGATGACTTTTCTAGATATAAAGCCCTTTAAATCTTATAAAGCTTTTTAAAAGGATTCAGAACGAACGTAGTGAGAAAATAAATAGAATCCGTAGTGACCGAGGTACTGAATTCATTAACCATGTGCTAACCGAATTCCTTGAGAACCATGGCATACGTCATGAGTTATCTGCCGCCAGGACACCGCAGCAGAATGGTTTAGCTGAAAGAAGAAACCGGACGCTCAAGGAAGCTGCCAGGACCATGCTAGCCGATGCAGATATCTCACAGAAATTTTGGGCTGAAGCAATTAATACGGCGTGCTACACACAGAACCGGTCCATGATCTGCAAGATGCAAGGAAAGACGCCATATGAAGTCTGGACCGGGAATATCCCATCAGTCGGGTACTTCAAAACATTTGGAAGCCGATGCTTCATCCACAACAATGGGAAGTACCATCTATCAGCCTTTGATGCGAGAGCAGAAAAAGGATTCTTTCTGGGATATTCTGATGTCAGCAAGGCTTACCGGGTGTTCAACTGTAAGACACTGTCAGTTGAAGAGTCAACTCACGTGGTATTTGAAGAGTCAGTCGTGGAAGATCAGACTCCCAGAAATATCAATCGGCTAAGCAATCAGCTCGAAGAGACGAATCTGAATGAATCCAGTGATGAGGAGCTTCCAGCTGAAAACAGTCGGGAGAAGACCAGTGAAGAACCAGATACTGAGTTACTGGATATACCAGTTGAAGAAACTGGGTGTCAACCAGAAGCTGCTGAGACTCCAGTCGAACCAGTAACTCAAGAGGATACTGGATATGATGGAAGTAACTCAAATAACCAGGAACCTACTGCAGAATCTGAATCAAACCAAGCGACTTCCTCTCAAGAAGGAAATGCACCAGCTGGGGGGGAACATATATAATGGAATAGAACGAAGCTGAATCATCCTCGACAGCTGATCATTGGGGAAGCAGACGCTCCAATGAAGACTAGAAGGCAGTCAATGCAGAATCTCTTCAGCTATGCCTTCATCTCACAAGTCCAACCAACCAAGGTTGAAGAAGCATTGAAGGATAGCCACTGGATTGACGCAATGCAAGAAGAGCTCAACCAGTTTGAGAGAAATGAAGTCTGGTACCTGGTCCCAA
Organism: Lindernia subracemosa; assembly: GCA_028392965.1. Classification (NCBI taxonomy): domain Eukaryota; kingdom Viridiplantae; phylum Streptophyta; class Magnoliopsida; order Lamiales; family Linderniaceae; genus Vandellia; species Vandellia subracemosa. Next base: position 3,535,242 of record JAQPCC010000012.1, on the reverse strand, counting down.
GACCTAATCAAACGGTTATTGGAACTAAATGGGTATTCAAGAACAAGGCTAATGAAGAGGGACTGGTAGTAAGGAACAAAGTTCGTCTAGTAGCTCAGGGGTACCGACAAGAAGAAGGAATAGACTACGACGAGACTTTTGCACCAGTTGCTCGGCTCGAAGCTATCAGAATCTTCTTAGCCTATGCTGCTTCAAAAGACATCAAGGTGTATCAAATGGATGTCAAGAGTGCATTCCTCAATGGACTTTTGACAGAAGAAGTGTATGTAGCACAACCACCTGGGTTCGAGAATCACGAGTTTCCGAACCATGTCTACAGACTAAAGAAGGCTCTATATGGTCTGAAGCAGGCGCCAAGAGCTTGGTATGACACATTGACTAAGTTCCTGACTGATCACGAATTTGAAGTAGGAACCATAGACAAGACATTGTTCCGGTACATGAAGAAGGAACATTTACTGATTATCCAGATCTATGTCGACGACATCATCTTCGGCTCGACAAATCAGAAACTATGTGATAGGTTCGCAAAATTGATGAAGGACAAGTTCGAGATGAGCATGATGGGGGAACTGACTTTCTTTCTAGGACTTCAAGTCAGACAGTCGGAATCAGGAACCTTCATCAATCAAAGCAAATATGCTAAGGACCTTTTGAGCCGATTCGGGATGGATAAATGCTCAGAAGCAACTACTCCGATGAGTGCGTCGATAAAGTTGGACAAGGATGAAGATGGGCCACGAATAGATGTAACCAAGTATCGGGGACTGATAGGGTCACTGCTGTATCTTACAGCTAGTCGACCAGACATCATGTATAGTGTATGTCTATGTGCCCGGTTCCAGGCAGATCCTAGATTGAGCCACTACACTGCAGCAAAACGAATCCTCAAGTATATCAAAGGAACCACAAATGTTGGATTGTGGTACCCGAAAGACTCGAGTCTATCGCTCAGAGGATATACCGATCCTGATTATGCTGGATGCAAAATCGATCGAAGAAGCACCAGTGGTACCTGCCAGTTTCTTGGCGACCGGCTGATCTCTTGGTTCCGTAAGAAGCAGACGTCAATTGCGACTTCAACCGCAGAAGCTGAATATCTAGTCGCAGGCAGTTGCTGCTCTCAAATCCTATGGATTCAGCATCAACTCAAGGATTATGGGATAACGGAGACGGAGACTCCCATCTACTGCGATAACACGAGTGTCATAGCCATCTCCCAGAACCCGGTGCTGCACTCTAGAACCAAGCACATCGAGATAAGACACCATTTCATCAGGGACCACGTGCTCAACAAGGACATCAGACTGGAGTACATAGCCACCGATCAGCAAGTAGCCGACATATTCACTAAGCCCCTGCCGGAAGCTAAGTTCATCTACTTTCGTAATGCACTCGGTTTATTAGATATATCTCAGTAACCGATACGGAAGTGGATAAAGTGAGGGGGAACGAAGTTAAGACAGCACAACAAAGGGTTAGTACTGATTTTGATGTAAGTCTTAATCAGAACTGACTGTGCATATTGTCTTAACCAGTTGCCTACACTTTAACAAAAATATTGTATTAATATAGGTGTCTCTTCATTCAACCGAAATTTCCTTCAAAAGGCTATTTTCTTCTCATTTTCGAAATCGGTCTAATTAGTAGACTCTGTCTTATTTTCCTCAAGCCACTAAAAGACCAGTTACCCTATATATATATAATCCTCTTATCAGTTACTTAGCTGATATTTCATATATATATATATATATATAAAAATTTCATTCGGGTACCTTTTCGGAACCTCTTCCAAAAAGAGTACTAAATTATCCGGTCTCTTGTAACGGGCACCTTGCTTGTCGTTTAGCCTTTAACCGGTTTCGTTCTTATCTATTATACACCTTTAAATGCACACATACAAAAGCAGGGTACGTCAGTAACACGTTTAAGGTAACTGACGGTACAGAGGACTGCGTGAATTTAATGCTGAAAGGACAGACTATGTGCTACAGTACTGATAAAGTGAGCGGGAAAACGGAGGAGAGAGAAAACGTCCTTTCACAGTCTTACTTAAATCCAGACCCGATCATCTTCTTCATTTCATCACTATCTCTCTGCAAATCGAAAACCTCTCCAAAACCCTAACAGCTCCAATCGTCCTTTAACACTCATTCTTCCCTCAAATGGCCATCTCTAAAAGCGCTCTCTTCAAGAATATCCTTCACATATACTACGACGAACCAATCACATCAGACGATGCTGATGTTGGCCGCTTCCTTTTAGCCCTTCAAAACAGTGGGCTCCGACCGTTCTTGGGCTGCGCGCCAGAAGTCGCGACGGCGGAAGTTGAAGAGTTCTTCGAATCAGCCGTGATTACGGACGAAATCGTCAGTGCCACCATCAAAGGGGAACTTATCTCCTTCAACGAAGAATGGTTTTCAACCTTCTTCCATTTGCCCACATCAGGAGTCGGGTCTCTGTCAGAGATCGATGCGGGTATGAGACGAAAGGGAGCCGGTATTTTTGCCACCACCATCGATGGGTTCAAGGAATCTGACAAAAGAACGGCGCTTAAACCGGCATATCGGCTCCTGCACGATGTGGTGGCGAAGTCCATTCTTGGCAAAGGAGGTTGACGTATTAACAACAGAGAAGATCCAGGCGATGACGGCAATCATGATGGGATTGGCCGTAAACTGGGGCAAGGTGGTGTTTGGGGCATTGCTTAACGTAGTTCGGGCCAGGGACCGCCAGTTCAAGAATTTTGTGCCCCAGATTACAAGTATAATAAAAGAGAAGCTGGGCAGACTGGAATCGGTTCAACCAGTCTCTGGAGCTAAACTCCTCACTACAGAGTCCATCAGACAGTTCCTGGCCACCCAAACGACGTCTGATAAGAAATTAACCGGGAAAAGACCAGCACCTGACTCGGTTGATGAGAGTCAGAAAAAGAAGCAGAAGAAAGAGAAGAAAGCCTCTGCATCAGTAGAGGCTGATCCTAAAGAAAATGAGACGAAAGAAAAGGAAAAGAAGAAGGTAGAGAAGAAGAAAAAGGAGAAGGCAGAGACGAAGAAAAAGGAGGCGACCCCTGAACGGGAAATGGCGATGATAGCTTCTGGTGCTGAAGCGGAGCCTGAAGAAATGCACCAAGGAGCTCCAAGTCCAACTATGAGCCAACAACCAGAGGAACTGATCCCTGAACAACCTGAAGGTGCTGAAGTAATACAGGGATCAGAATCGGGTGCCGAAATGCCGAACCTAGATGCGGTGATTGCCAATATCATCTCGGACCCGGTCTTGGGAATGGATCTAACGCTCGCGGCCACGACAGAGCCTGCATCATCCATCCCAGTTCCTCCTCAAGCAACCGAACGCTCAAAAGCCACTGGAATTGTTATCCGGGAACCGGTTGCTACATCTGCACCAATCGCTGTATCATGCGACAAAGGGAAAGGGAAGGCAGTTGCTGTCGAGATGCCTTCCATCCCCACGAATGATGTTGCTATGGGAGTGGAGCTAACACTGAAGGATATATGCGTCCGAGCAGATGAGCACTTGGAGGCTTATGAGGAGTGGAGGACTGTCAGACTCACTCCTCTCAAAAAACGCATCAAAAAGGACCTGATGGCGGCTGCTAGGAAAACAGAGGACTTCCTGATGAAAAGCATGGAAATTGACGATGTTGAAGTCCTCTTGCAATCCAGAGACCTTTACAGGCTTCATCTATGCCTGCTCTTTCTGGTCCAGAATCTGAACACCAGAGAGCAGAATTTTGACATGGTCTCTCCTACAGCAGCATCTGATCGAGCGATCTTGGCAAGCCTTGAAGTAGAACGGCTCAAGCTGGAGGATCTGTACAGAATCAAGTTCAACAAGCTGGGACATCAGTTTCCAGATTCCTCTAGCTTCCAAGTCACTAATCAGTCCAAGTCCGCGCAAGCTCAACCATCGGATTCCGCCAATCCTTCAGTCCATCAGAACCTGATCGGACCAAGCAAATCGCTGAAGTTCAGATGCAGCCGATCAGGTCCCCCCCTGCAGTAGGGTCTTCCGGGATTGTCAAGGACCCGGACACTGTTTTGGCCATTGAGTCCCGGCTAATTCTTCCGGAACCAATTGAGATGGCGAGCAGTCCACGATTCGAAGAACAAGCTTCTTCAGGAACCTCCAAAGACTTGGTGTCTGCTCCACCCTATCCCGTTTTGGTTTCTGGTCCTGTCCTTCAATTTTCTGCTACACCACTGCTGCTACCGGCACCAGAACCTAAGCCGGTCCCCTGCCCCACGCCAATAGCCACTATGCCCTTCGAAGAAGTAGCAAAGAGGCTCCGACCAAGTGAAGTCCCCGGTTCCTCTAACACCGGCTCACTTCCCATGCTCCAGGCCGCATCGAAGACTTCATGGTCACTCAGACCATGACAGACTCTAAGGTCAGGACCCTTGAGATACTGGCAAAAAGTTGCGCGGACCAAATCGGAAAAGGTTTATGCTGAGCAAGTCGCCACACGCACCGAATTTAAGAAATGGTGCGACAAACTCAGTGAAGATCAGAACCTTCTTCGCACTGACTTGAGGGGTGTTGAAGACACGATCCGGGAGGACCTGACGGTGGTCAAAGCTCAACTAGCAGTGATAGTTGAGCACCTGGAATCATCAGGAGCCTCCGGTGCTGCCAAAAGGGGGGAAAGTGGGAAAGGAAAGGAGCAGCAGCCATCAAGACAAGCCTCGGTGCCTGATCCGAGCCCGACTCAGAGACCGAATCAAATGTCCACTATCCGGTATGCACCAGAAGATCAGGATCGACAACAGCAAGAAACTGCTCTGCTACCGGATGATATCTTGCCAAAAATGGACTCTTCGATTCGATCGGGCAAGGAGCTTCTGCCTTTGGAACGCATCTACAATCCTCAGTCCTTGAGGACGATAGCATGCAACCTAACTGGACAACAGCTTCAGGAGCTTACTTGGTTGCATGACAAAAAGATGCAGACGCTATCAACTGCGAAGGCTCAGGCAGAACTGAAGAAGCTGGAGAAGAAGAAAGACGACAAGGGACGATCAAGGAAGAAATAGATTAGTTCTTTACATATCTCATGTAATAGACTAGTCTGTAACTTCCTTGATAAATGAAAAGAAACTTTTCTTCCAGTTATAAGTATTTAAGTTTTGGCAGTCACCGAAAATGGGAAAATTGTTAAGGAATTCAGAACCCATAACGTAAATGGTTTCGGTGACCAAAACTTAAAACAAGCGCCCGATACTCTAAGGAACTGGCAGAGCACCTGATCAAGAACGCTTAAGGAACTGGCAGAGCACCTGATCAAGAACGCTTAAGGAACCAGAAACCAGTTCTCAAGTCAGGCACCCGATGTTCAAGGCTGTGGCGACTGGTGATTTACACTTAAGAGTCAGGAACTCAACATCAGACCAGGAGCCAGAAGCCAAATTCAAATATGCATCGATTAAGGAGAACAATGCAGTACAAATGCATTTAAGTCAAGTCTGGAAGCTGGTCAGAGTCTTCACACAACGGCTCAATCCCGAACAAGTATAAATACCAAGAGCGTGAAGACTCAACACAACTTTTAAACGATCAACAACACAACTCTAAGCACAATCACTCATTTTCAGAAGTTCTCTCTCACAGATTCATCACGAGCGATTAGATAAGTGAGAGATTTGTACTCAACGGACTTTAAAAAGCTGTTGAAGTTTAGGTGGATTGTTTGTATACAACTGCCTTGTAGCATTAGCTTTGGTAGGTTGCAGTTAGTGAGTAGAGTGCTCCTTGTAACGTGTAAAACCAGTTGCTAGTGATATCCTTCCTTGAGGGAAGAAGGGGAGACGTAGGAGACTTTGCTCCGAACTTCCAGAAACAATTCCGCGCGCTCAAAACACAATACTGCACTCAAATAGTCGGTTTCCACCCTTAACCAACCAGAAACCAGTCAACTGATAATTCAATATCAGTGACATGGCACTTCAGTTACCCAGAAACCGAAAAATAGCTAAGTGTTTATTCACCCCCTCTAAACACAGTAACCGATCCTAACACAGACAATTATTAGATGATCAGAAAATAATATATATATATATGACTTGAAGTAAAAATTTCCATATCATTACTTTACTATTATTAAAGCCATTTGGCCTTTTGATCATTATAATTATTGTTCCGATGCAACATTTGAATATATTTATTGCACAATCATACAACATATTCTCAATATTAACACCACCTTAATGTCTACTTTGAAACGTTCACGTTATGCAACATAGTTCATTTATTTCTTAATATAATAATTACACATAAAATCGACAAAATGGAATGGTTGAGACCATTTTGCCGCCCCCAAACAAGTCCTACCATATATATTAATAATATTATACATATATATTATATTAAGTCACAACAAATGAAAATTGAAAAAAAAAAAAGAATAATAATAATAATAATAGCCAAGGCGTTCGAAGTATCTTTTTTTTTTCTCGACCACAAATAATTTAAATCCTCGACGATGGTCATAAATCACCACACATCACGAAGATACCTTCCGTTCATTTGCAAATTCTTCACAAAACTCTCTGTTTTAGAACTGTCTAGAGATCCCTGTAATAAATACCATTTTTTTTTTATTATTATTATTACATCTATCTACATTAGTTTCTAAAGTAAATATAAGATCCCAACTGAATTAACTAATTAACTAACCTGTTCTTGCACAATCGCGTGTAACGTTCGTTGCACGTCACGCGCCATTCCTTTGGCATCACCACAAACGTAGACATACCCACCCTCGGATATCATCTTCCATATCTCAGAACCCTATTTATTTTTATCATCAAATACAGAAAATTAGAAACAAACAAAAAAAAAAACGATGATATAAATATAAATCATCCCAATTAAATTAATCATTAATTAATTAATTAATACCTTCTGAGCCATTTTGTGCTGCACATATTCCTTAGTCGCTCCTTCCCGCGAGAAGGCAAGAACAAGCTCTGAGATCACCCCAGCTTTCACATACTCATTCAACTCATCTTCATAGATGAAATCCTGCAAATATATTACATCTTAATACTTCGAATAATGTTCGAAAACGATATCGCGGGATTATTAACAATGCATTCACTAACCATGGCACGGTTTCTGCATCCAAAGAACAACACGGCAGGACCGAGCTCAGCGCCAGATTCCTTCAAGGCCAATCTTTCCTGAAGAAAACCCCGAAATGGAGCCAAGCCAGTCCCGGGCCCTACCATTATTACGGGCAGTTTAGGATCGTTAGGGAGCCGAAAGTTCGATGTCCTGACGAAGATCGGCGCATAGCTACAGTCTGAGGTTTCCTCCATTGGCACAGCATTCTGCGTAAGAGGAGATACGTAAGCATCATTACATGCGTGTGTGTTTGTGTGTGGATTAGGACATGAGATTAATTAAGGATTGTGTTTAACCTTAATCCATGTTGAGCAGACACCCTTGTGGATTCTTCCCGTAGGCGTTTTCTCGTAAACTAGAGCGCAAGTGACGTGGATTCTTGATGGTGCCATCCTGCAATAAAAAGAAAAAATTACAGATATGATCAGCGGCTTAGTCGTATATTATTGGAAATCTATCAGAAATTTGAATAGGAAGATTTAAATACTGACTTCGGCGATGATGAAATCGAATAAAATCTGGGCTGCAGACGAGGAGCAACGGCGGCAAAGAATACGCCGAGGGAAGGCTTAGCCGATGGAAAATCAGCCATGACTTCAAGTAGGCTTCTCTGGCTTGCAACTATGTACTGTGCATATTCCTCCTATTGTACATTCATATATTCATCAGATTAAAAAAAAAAAAAAAAAAAAAAACAGTTTCAGAAAAATTGAAAGATGAAGATAAATCCAAACCTTTCCAGCAGGAGATGCAAGGTGTTTGAGCCGCTCCGCCTCGTCGGGATCAGACGCATACGCAGCTAGTGCAACTAAAGCAGACTGAGAATATTTCGAACAAAAAAAAAGTGTTATTTAATTTCATGTTTTCTATCTCAAAGAAGTGAATGTAGTGAGGTTTGTAGTAAAGAAACCTTCTTTGGAGCATTTAAGAGGTCAGCATATCTTGTAAGAGCAGTCCTCAGACTGCAAGGAGGGAAAGGAGGCGGTAATGAACCGCTGTTTTCTTCACTAGCGTGAAGCGAGAAGTACGTTTCGGGCTTCATATTCAATAGCCTCTCAGCTTCCTCCACCACTTCGATCGAATTCTCACAGTAAACACCCACATGGTCGCCGGTTTCATACCTAACGAACCGAACATTGACATTCTTTCAGATTTTTCGCCCAATTTTTCTTACAGCAAACGAACGAATCAGCTGGGCTGAAAGAAAGAAATCTTACGAAAGTCCCGTGCCAGAAATATCGAACTCAAGGTGAGTGCAAGAACGGTCGGATGCAGGCGTGTGAAGCTCTTTCTTCACAGCAACGTTTACTCTACAAGGATGTTGAGAATCATAGACAGCATTCCCATTATTAGCATGGCCATTGGTTAGGGCTTTGTCCAAGATTGAACTGTCGGTCTGATCATGGAGCTCCACGCGATATTCTAACACCGCTGCGGTGTAAGGAGTAGTTGCAGTTGTGCCATTGTCATCGCCACGGAGCAGTTTATCCAACTCCGGCCATACTAACTCACGCCTGAATTCAAGATTATAAGAATTTAAGTTAAGTGATTAATCTGTTAATCATTGAAATGAATGGAAAGTAGTTTTGATATAGGCACTTTACCATGCAGTGAAATCATCTTCAATGCTTTGGTCATCATCTCCGAGACCCACAGGGACAAGTTGTTGTCCACCTTGCTCGGTAAGAATTTCATCGACTACTTTCGCAATCTGTTTCGTCAATCAAAAGAGGCAAAGATGAGTAAAGATTTCCTCAAACAAATGTTCTATTATTAAACTTATGAAGGTCAATGACCTTATTGAAGTGTTCATATTGTTTGTTTCCCAGACCAAAGATACCATACTGCAGATTCTTCAGCCAGACACCTCTTTCTTTTCCCTGCACCCAAAATATAGCAGGAATATTGATACAAAAATTAAGGAAATATATGAAGTATTTTTTTTTAGAAAAAAAGTAGTAATTAATTACCTCGGTGAACCACTTGTAGAATCTTGCAGCATTGTCGGTTGGCTCACCATCTCCATATCTGCAACCAGACATTTCTCAACTAACTCAATAAATAACGAACTATTTAAGTAGGATTTAAGTGTAAACTGCCTAACATTTAGCCGTCATTATGGTTAGGGGGACAGTTGGGCAGTAGATAAAAGAATAAATGAACCTACGTAGCAAGGAAGAAGAAAGCTATATTCTCCTTCTTCAACTTCTCTTCGTACTCTTCGTCTTCGGCCGCATAATCGTCCTATGACATGAAAGGATTAGTTAGGCTAAGATGCTAATTTCAAGACCACCTTTTAATGTGTCTTAACGGTTCATTTTTTCGACTACTTACCAAGTCAATAACTTTGAACTTGGCCTGCTGATACCTTGCTTTAGCTTCATCTGCTAGTGCCTAATACACAAAGAAACTCCATTACTACACAATAATCAAGAACTGAACAAAAACTCTTAACGTATTCAAGAAATATTCAGACACTGCTTAGTTATACTACCTTAGCAAATCCCTCAGCTGTCCCAGTCTGTGTCCCAAAAAAGATGGTAACTTTCTTCGTCCCATCATCGACCTCCTCAGGCTCCGACGAGATCGTCTTCGGAATCGAAACCGTCAGCGGCTCCGCCGTCTTCTTACTAGCCGGCGCTGTGGCCCTCCTCCACAGCTGCAGGATCACGTACCCGGCGAGCACAGCCATCGCGGTGGCGATCGCCATTGCGAGGTCCCTGTTCTCAGCCAGCATGGCCACCAGCGCCGGCTGACGAAGCCCCGAGGATTCCGACGAGGCGTTGGTGGCGTCTAGGTTCACGCCCTTCAAGATCGCCGCCATGAAATCGAATGGGGACAGCCTCTCTGAGGTGGGCTCCATGAGTTCTTACAAAACTAACAATCGAAATAAACGCAGAACTGAAGTTTTTTCTTAATGAGAGCCTCTCCCCTTTTTTCTAGCTAACTCTAAGCTAATTGCTGAATACGTTCTTTCTTCTTTGTTTGGAAATTTGAGGGAGTAGGTGGATTTTGGAGAGACTAATAATTGAGATTTTATTGAGACAAGAAAGAAAGAAAGAAAGAAATGTGGAGTTTATATTGAGAGAGAGAGAGAGAGAGAGAGACTAAACGCCTACCTAACCAGACCGGTCAAAATTTTACCACAAAACTCGCCAACTTTATTTAATTTTCCTTTTTCTATATTTTTTTTATAAGATCATATTTTTGTTGAAATAAATCAAAGGATCGATCAATTGACTACCACATTTTTTAGAAAAAAATAAAAATCTGACCGCCCCTTTTGATGATGATGTGAACATGGATGTTTTGATTGATATAATAGTTTCAATTTTTTTTATTTTTTTTTTGGAACTAATATTCGATCAAAAGGTGCTTTGTCCTCAACTCTAACCTGTTTGTATTCATAGAAACATAAAATCTCCTTAACCTAAGTACAGACGAGGTAATGAATGCTCTTGAAGAATAACGGTCCACACGTTTTCGTGCCTGCAATATTTTAATTTCGGGTATAAATAGAAATAAATATACATTGAATCCATACTATTATATATATATATATATATGTTTTCCTTTGGAATATTTATGAACATTAGCAAAATAAAAATACCCTCGCGAGTCGCATGTGGGTATTCATTGTGTGGCTCGATTCCTTCCATTAGGTTTCTTACAATTCTTTAATTTTGTTGTCTCGAGGCTTTTGTACCACTTGTTTTTTTTTTATAATTGCTTTAAATATAGTTATAGATTTGTGAATGTAGTTCAATGTAGGAACGTAAATCTTTGAAGCAATTTGACATATAGCATAACGGATATAAATTAAAACTTAAAACACGCATTTAATTCACTATATGTATATATGATAAAGAAAGTTTATACTCACGTTACGTTGATATATAATAAAGTGAAAACATTTGAAAATTTAAGATTTATGTGCACTTAGAATATATTTACGAATAGACTACAGTCCATCATATTCCAACAATGTTTGAATGCCATTATTCCAAGAAAAATATTACACTATCGACGTTATGTATAGTATCATTGTACGGGATTGCAAATGAATCGAGTTTTTTTTGTTCGATTCGAGATTCGATTCGAAATTTACGATTCGAATTCGAAATATTAGAATATAGAATTCAAATAAGAATAATTTTTCTGATTCGAATAATATTAGAATATATATTACTATTCAATAAATATTTAATAATAATGAAATATTTATTTAAATACAATATATTATAATTCAAAATTTCTCAAAAAAATATTATAATTCAAAATATATTTGAAATAATTCAATATTTTTTAAAATATAATATTTATGATTCCATAGATATTTAAATATAATATTACTTATATTGTCTTATTAAATAAATTTTATGAAAAATATAAAAAAAAATAATAATCGAATATTCGATATTCGATTCGAATACATAGTCAAATAGAATTCGAATTGATTTTAGTATTCGAATAGAATTCGAATTCGAGATTTAATAACAGAATACAAATAGAATATGGTGGTATTCGACTCGATTCGATTCGTTTGCACCCCTTACCATCACGGTGCTTTTGCAGGAAAAACGGTTAATTATTTTTTAAAAAAAAAATTCATATATTTTATAATACTGACGATTCAAAGCAGCTAGCCATCTTTGAATAATCTCAACGCTGTGAAAGAACAAAGCGATGATTTATTAATAACTAATTGTCACTATTTAAAAAAAAATATAAAGGATTCAAATGTTGAAACTAACGAACTCGCTGACTTTCAAATCAGTTGACCGATTATTTGGTCAATCCTTTCGATTCATATTGAAATAGCTAAACGACGTCGTCATGCTCAAACGACTGATTGATTGGTTTATGGTTCATTTCCTTGTAATAGCCATAATAGTAACTAGAAGCACACTCCGTATGAAATAAAATATAAAAATTTGTTTTATATTAAATTTTAATTGAAGGGTAAAATTGGAATAAATTAGTAATTGACTTACCAAAATAATTGAGTGACATGACAGACCAAATCAAACTATATTTAAGATGTAAGGCACTTAATATAATTCTAATATTTAAGCATAGCATGTGCACTAATATATAACTATATAAGATTATTTTATAATTTCAAATGTTATTTTAATTTAAAATTGTTATTATATGAAAATGATTTTATCTATTATTTTTAAGTATTTAAAAAGAAAAAAATGATTAGTAGGTTATAATTTGAATAAATAAAAAAATGATTAGTAGGTAAAATTGTAATTTTGCATTACCTAATTGACATACCAAAATAAAATCGATTAAAAACGGTTATTAAATCATCATCCCTCATAATATAATAAATATATGATATAACTATATTTTAATTATTTTTTATGATTCAAAATATTTTGCTAATTGAAATCATAAATTCAGTTTTAATTACGTATTATCATATATAAGTATATAAAAATTATTTTGTGAGGATAAAATTTTAATGAATAAAAAATTAAAGATAAATTTATAATTTTGCATAACATACCAATTATTATACACCTTACATCTTTAATATAATAATATAATAGAAGATAAATAAAATAGACAGAATAGATAACAAATACTATTGCTTACAAGTTGGATGGAAATGGAAGGCAACAAACAATTTAGTTGATTGGGCCGATATGGGCTTTTCCCTAACTATACGCTCTAACAAAGCCCAATTTAAAGGCCTAATGGATAATTCACTCCACCATCAACTTTTAGAGCAAGGCACAGCAAGTGGTAGTTATTACATTCTTAGCAAAGGGCACAAACAAACTTTCCCCTCCAAGAACATAGCTTTATATCAAATGCAGTGCATACAAAATGAGAATATGGGCCCAAAAAATCAAATGATTTCTTGACGTAACAAAGGAATACATACACTCCATGAGCATGTGCAGCAGTGAGAGATGAACAGAGCAAAAGCTGAAGTCTTCATCAACTCCCTCACCTCACATCTTAAATATAAATTGGACCACAAAAGTAGCAATAGTAGTATGTTGTTATTACATAGATAAGAGTAAAAAAAACATTTTTACAAGCAGCAGCTCGTCTCTGCTCTGCTTGTCGTTCAAAATTGTTTCTTTCTGAGGCATTGATGGAGGTTTGTTTTTATGGGGTTTGAGAAACCATATTAAATAACTAAAACATAGGCTGTTGTTGTAATAATTCGTTGTTTAACCGCTAAAGGAAGAAAGGTTAAGTTTTGTCCAACCGCCACCCATCATTAATAACACCAAGATCTGGTGAATTAACAAGGGACAACCTTCGATAAACAACTCATTAAAGCATGATCATAAATTCTTAGTTAATGGGAGGAGATACTGTAAAAAAATACAAAATCCCACGCAGACTCAAGAAAGGCTCAAATTTTGAAACCCACCCCCCTTCTTTAAAGTATCTGTCTCTGTCCAACTCAGAGAGAGAGAGATAACAGAAAAAAAAAAAAAAAAAAAGAAAAGAAGTCTTTTCGTATACTACTTAAAAAGAAGACTCTTCTGTGAAGTGGGGGAGTTCTCCTTTTGTACTTGCATTGTGTTTGCCTATTAACGACACAAAGCAGAGTTTTCTCTAACTGAGAAAGAAAAAAGCTTTGAGACATGAGGTATATACGTACGGCCAGTCTTAAGAGGCTCTTCTCTTTAAAACGCCAGAGCTCAGATGAAGAACAGCCATCTCTTCACAAGTGTGGCATTAGCGAAAATACTACTCGGCCCTCCATTAAAGACTGTACTGTAACAGAAGTGATACCTGGGAATTTTCAAAAACCCACTTGGAAATGCTTTTCCTATGAAGAAACCTTTGCTGCCACTGAAGGTTTCTCCTCAGGTCATTTCTCTCTTTCCTCGTACTTGATTTCTTTTTTCAGATCTCATGCTTTATCTCTGTCTTTCTTGACTTCTTGTGTGTGTGTGTTTCTGTTAGATAACATGGTGGGAAAAGGAGGTTTCGCAGAGGTATACAGAGGAGTTCTTGAAGATGGGCAGACAATAGCCGTGAAAACACTGTCGAAAACATCGAGCGATGAGAGGAAGGAGAAAGAGTTTCTGACAGAGATAGGAACGCTCGGACATGTCTCACATCCCAACGTTACGTCCCTCCTCGGATGCTGTATTGACAATGGACTCTATCTGATTTTTCAGTTTTCTTCCAAGGGCTCTGTTTCTTCTCTTCTCCATGGTAATATGATCTAATCTCTTCAGAAGAAGAAAGCCAAATGTGGAAGAAGGCTCATTATGTTTCCTTTGCAGATGAGAAATTGCCAGCCATGGACTGGAAAACAAGGTACAAAATTGCACTTGGGACAGCAAAGGGCCTTCATTACCTCCATAAGAACTGTCCCAGGCGAATAATACACAGAGACATTAAGTCTTCCAATGTCTTACTCGCAGCAGATTTCGAACCTCAGGTGAAAAAACAAACCTTTACCGTTTGCCCCTAAAAAGATTAGCATTCGATGATGATGATGATGTTGTTAAAGGGTTGTAACTACTCAGATATCTGACTTTGGCTTGGCGAAGTGGCTTCCTTCGCAATGGAGCCACCATTCCATCGCTCCAATCGAAGGAACATTCGGGTGAAAAAAATCATTTCTTTGCAATATCATTACATCAAACCATTGTAATAAATCAAACACTAGTTAAGTTAGTGATCGCTGTCATAAATCGCAGGCACTTGGCGCCCGAGTACTTCATGCACGGCGTGGTGGACGAAAGGACGGACGTCTTCGCATTCGGGGTCTTCTTGTTAGAGCTCATCTCCGGCAAGAAACCCGTCGACGGTTCTCATCAGAGCTTGCATAGCTGGGTAAGTAAGAAAAAGGCAATCCCTTTTTTTCATTCGATTCAATATACTTCTGATGAAATCATGTCACATATATTACATTTTCGTTTTTTCGGGCAGGCGAAACCTATACTAAGCCGAGGAGACGTTCCGCTAGTAGTCGATCCGAGGCTAGCGCAAGACTACGATGCTATCGAGCTCGACAGGCTCGCCTACGCAGCCTCTCTGTGCATTCGTTCTTCGCCTATATGGCGCCCCACCATGAGCGAGGTGATCATATTCATCTCCTTCTTTGCATTGCATGAGAAATTATAGTTCGATAGATTATGTAAGGAAATGGGCTTCATGTCATTATCTTCTTCATGTCGGCATTGCTAGCTTTTTCACACTGATTGAGCTGAGATCATTTAGATAAGCACGCTTCTTTATTTTAATTACACCAAGAAAAAAAAAAAAAAAAACTAGTCAATGTTCAAACTATATAATATAAGATGGCTTGCATATGTAATAATCACGCCGTACTGTCTCGATAACTTGTAGAAATAACCTTGAACGTGGCTAAGCTAAGCTAAGCTAATCTTCGTATCCTTAATTAAGTTTAATTAATTATATTTACTCCCAACCATCTTATTATTCTATTTTATGTATGATAATGCGGTGTATTGGCAATAAAAATTCGATCAACAGTATTACAGCCTTGCTTGTTTCGCATGGTTGACGCAAGTTGAATATTAAAATTCAAGAATATTATTCAATTTATATGCATGGGGTTTCATAATTTGTCTTCATTATAACGCTTAATTATTGCCAACAAAAAAAACAAGGGTCTTTGTTTTCAACCCCTATTCATTCACGCCAGCACAGTATTTTAATCATGCACTTGAATTTTTTATATGTTTATATAACCTTTCGACAGATATTGGAAGTGATCTTATTACAAGAAGAGATCGACAGGGAAAAATGGCAGATGCCTGAGGAAGAAGAAGATCAAGAAGGGTTTTGTGGGTTCGAAGATCTTGAATGCGATGACGATGACGACGATGATTATGATTCGTCATTATCAACGTCGTCGCCGCACGATACAGCGTCGACGTGGAGTTCTTGCAATAATAACCAGAAAATAAGTTGATTTTTCTTGATATATATATTATCGTGAATATGCATGCCCATGTGAATAATAAACTACAATAGGAGGTGTAAGGATATGATATGATATGAATAGTGAAATAAGATGCACCTTGTATTATATATATTGGAAACGACAATTTTGCTATTCTTTTAGTTAATTGTGATTTTTTAAAAAAAGAAAATTAAATAAAAAAACTATGAAATTCATAAGCCACATGTGGTTTCATGTCTAGTTCATATCATTGGCCAACGCATTTATACAAAGCTTTAAGGATCAGTGTCACATAGACAAGTGAAATCCAGCGTGAATGATTTGTAATTTGTGGGGATTGTGATATATAAATATCTATGTATATATATAATTTCGAAATGTTATTTATTTTACGTTACTTGTATTTTTTGCGTTTCAAATTAGTGTGTATCGTCATCATAAAATGATTGATATCTTAATCTACATAGTTTGTGATTTATAATTATAAAAGACATTCATAAATATTTAACATACTGTAAGCTTATTAAATCATGCGATCAAAGTCTCTATCAAAGTTTGACATTAACGCAATTTAATGTCACGCCCGTGACTACGCCTCTTAAATACTTCTATCTATCAGATGACATATAATGTTTCAACCATGATATTAAGACAAAACACATTATTACAAGCTTAAGTTACTTTTGCAATCTTAATTAATAGTTATAACTGTAAAGTTCCATTCTTTTGGACAAAGGGATACTAATTAATTTATTAGAAAATAGTAAGTAGATTTTTGTATCACTCAATGAATGGGATGGGACAAAGCGTAATGTGACAAAGAAGCTAAGCTTTCGTCCCATCATAGCAAATTATAATATCATTATATCAGTAATTGATTAAGGGAATTTTCGGGTGCAAGTTATCGTTCTTTAATAGAATTAAGTTCCCTTTTTTCAAATGATACATTTAGGAAAATATTCAAAATAAATATTCAATAAACAACACCAAATTCTAAAGATTGGCAATGTAGATAGATGTACGACAGCTGGCTTCTTAATAGGGATGACAATGCTATTTCAACTACCATAAAGATGTTATTTTTTCTTTTTTCTTTTTTAAAAAAAATATTTGTAATGGGTTTCTTTCTTTTTCACTTAAAACTAAACTCCAAGAACAATGAAATAATATTTGAATAATTATTGTATGTATATTAAGTAGCATGTGAAGGCAGTTGCTAAAAACAGATGTCTTTAATGCACCAAATGTCACTACTCACAGGAATTAGTTGAACCTCTTATTTATGTCCTAAAAGGCAAATTAGGTTTATCTAAGGTGTCTTTGTGACAGTTATTATAACACATGATAATCATAAATTTGGTAGATGGTCTCTTAACCTAATGTCGCGTGATTAAGAATTCCTGATTATTCTTTTATTCTTTATAGATAATATTTCATCAATAAATCAAGAAATTGATGAGATATTATATGTAGTTAAACAATGCAATTTATGATCAATAGTCAAAGTCAATGTACAATATATGAATTAACAATACTTTCTTCCTGCGACGGCGTGTCGGCTTACCATGAAATTAGAACACACTTATGATTCTTCTAATGATTTAAAAATGTAAATTAATACAAGTAAGATTCGATTAACTAAATATTTATGCAGAAAACGACTATGGTTTCTGGTGAGTTTATAATGCCGACCACCTCCATTATTAAATAGAAATACTGCCCCAAAAAAAAAAGAGAAATATCTTTATTTAAAAAAAGAAAAAAGAAAAAAGAATGAACTCAAACATTTGGGACGAAAATGCAATTATGATCTTCGTCATGAACGGGCCGACGTTATTGGGCCACTATTGGGCTAACAATATGGCAATTATAGGCCCATTTGGGTGATATCTTATCTCTTCGTCGAAATAATAAATAAATAAATCCCAATCAGACAGATTCATGGATATCATCAGATTAATAATATTATTTATTTTTAGATATTATGGGGAGATATATCTTGGATCTTTAACTTTTTGGAAAGTATCACATCTCCAATCTGAAATCTCGATGATCGACTATTGAAAATCTCATATCGTATATGAGAATGATTCGGCTATATGTTCTCTTCTGTCTTGACACATTATTCATATAATATAATATATATATCGTATTTTGATTTTGATAATGGCACCCTATCGTATGATCTTCCTAAGAAAACATATAAAATGCAAATATTATATATAAACAGAAAGCAATGTTTATTATTCTAAATATCAACAGCTATTCTATTCTATTGCCTTCTTCTATATTCTCATACATACAACACTACAATACACAACAACAAGCTCATAGACAGAAAGAAACAGCCGTTCAACCTTCTTTGTTCGAAGGGAAATATCTTAATTATTTCTCACAACATTGTTTATTACAACATATCAGAATCCATTCGTCGTCGTTCGTGTGTATTTATATGTGTATAGTCACACCTCAATCACAGAGATTCATTCATTCATTCCTTGTTTCTTCCAAGTAAATATTTTTCCTTCTCTTTTTTTCTTTTTTTTTTCTTTTCTCCTTATTTTGCGCCACTTGGATTGACTGTTTGATCTTGTTATGTAGGGTTTTCTCAGTTTATGATAGGATATATACATAACAAAGCATCATAAACAGATGCAACCTAGGATTTCAGGTAATAACTCAGATCCTTTTCTGCTATAGTTACGACGTAATGTTGTGATCGATCTGCCGCAAAAAGGTTGAACGCTATTCGATGGAACGAAACCACGACTTCGAATCCATCAAGAAGACGATTATGGCGCATGAAGAACTGTTCAAACAGCAGGTACTAAATTATAATTGTGTTTTGATTGTTAAAAGAGTGAAAGGTTCAGCTGCATAAGCTATCTTTTTGATGTTTATGTCATTACATCAGGTTGAGGAGTTGCATAGGTTGTATAACGTTCAAAAGAAGCTGATGAAAGAACCCAAGAGCCCATTTTCATCGAAACATCGAAATACGTTGGTTTTAAGTGTAAGAAGCGATGGTAGGGAATCGAGCAACAGTTCAAGAATTCCAATCGAATGCGGCCTGCTTGAGAAGCCAACATCGTCGAGAACTTGCGACTTGAGAAATATTGATGATGGTGATGAGGAGAATAATCTTGAAGTTGAACTCACAGTTGGGCTCAGCCCTTACTCGAAGGAAAGAAAAAGACCATATACAGATAAATGCAGCTCATCGATGAACGGCGATAAAGGCGAAGACTTTGCTGAGCCAAGCTCGGTTGTTATAAGCAGTTCGAGCGGCAACGTTTGCCAAGAAAGTACACGACCCCATTGGCTGTTTAAAGATTTAGGCTCGAATAGATTGTTGAGATGATCAAACAATCTTGCATTGATCGATCATGCTTTGGGCTCGTCTTAGTTGATTAATGTTGTATCAAATTGGATATTAGATCGAAATGAAGAATTTCTTCGCAAGAATAAAGCCGCCTTTTAATTTGGCCTCGTACAGTCGATCCTTATCTCACCTTTCTTCCCCGTCAGAACCCCAGCCCTCCCAAGCTTAGTCATGGCCTCCACGAAAGCCTGGAAAAAAGCTGCATTGTTCGAAGCGAAACGATCAACAGCAGCCTTGGAACGCAGGTCGACGAAGAGGGATTCATCGGACGTGAACAATCCCTTTCCATTCTGAAGATTCTTGTAGTATTCGTTGTCGAAAACGTTCGGAGTCGTGGGGTCCATGTTGATCGCTATCCTCGGGTCAACTCTCAAGGGACACATCTGTCTTAACTCCACGGCGTACTGAGGATTGAGCGTAGGGTCGATTCTGCTCCTCGGGCTGAAGTTGTATATCCTATTCGAGAATCGTACGCAGTGCGAAAAGCCGATGGTGTGTGCGCCTGAAGGATCATAGAGAACGAAAGCGTAAGCCACATATTACAAGAAGTCTATACGAGGTTGTGAGGGTTCGATAGTTATTATTACCAGATAGTGCAATAAGATCAGTCATGTTGAGGCCAAGCTTGGAGAAAGTGGACATGAGCTTGTTTAGACCTAACCCTGGACCTGGGATTCGATGCTGAACACTTGCGATTGTTGAAGTCTTACCGTCCCTTCGCCCTAATTCCACTTGATAATTCGGCCCGCCAGCCTTGAAGAACACAAGATTATGATCATTTCTCATTTATATAGGACGAAGAATTTGTGTATATATATATATATATATATATGTCTGTATATACCAAGCTGACAGCATCCCTTGTAGCCAATGCTAATATATCGGCACAAGAAACCTTGTTTCTGCACTGAGGGTCACTATCCACTGCCGCTTTGGCTTTTATGACCGTATCGAATCCATCTCCCGCCAGCGAAAGGTTGTCTGGATGATCTTTCTCGGCTTTTCCATTCGGAGATGCAATCATGATGGATGCATCACATCCCTGACATTGTTTTATTTTTCACAGAGGAAAATCACAGAAAAAAAAATAAAAAAAAATTCAACGAATGTGTGATTTATATTGATACGTAATGCACAGAGGTACCCGAACGAGACAGTCGTGGAAGAATAGCCTGAGGGTGGCCGGGGCAGTAACGAAAGTCTGCTGAAACTTAGCTTGTACGGCGGATCGAACAAGGGATTCGAGGTTCGGGCATGTGTGTCTGTAGAAATCAGTTCGAAGGGAAGGATTCTGAGCATTGACAAGGAGGGCTAACATCATAAAGAGAATATAGGATGAGAATGCTGCTGCTGCTGCTGCTGTTTGATATCTCATTGTAGTGTTCTTTATTGGCTTTTTTTCTTGACTGTTTTGATCAGCAAGAACTGCAGTTTCTCTTATATTAAAAGGCTTGGAGAGTTTCAGACATAAATTTGAAAACAATTTAGTAGTTGTTAGTGTATGTCCAAACTGAATTAACTAATCTCTTTCATTGAATGTGTGCCATAGTGCAGTGATAACGTGGAATGCATATTAGGGCTGCGCACATGGATTCTTCCTTTTTTGATATTCTCACATGGTTAACAGATCAACATTCCTCTTATGTTATTGCCATGGAGTCTATCATTAAGATAATCTTGCATGGTTAAGGTTAATTAATTATGTTCTGTCGCTATCTGAAAAGAGGGTGTTATGCACCGAAATCCTCCATTATCATCGGTTTGCAAGCATCCTAATTACATTCACTTTTACAGTGTCAATTGCCCCAACAGCAGCAAAAAAAACAAACATAATTCAGTTCAACATAGATATAGGTTGCAAGAACATATCACAATCTGATATATATTAAAAAGAAACCAATTGCTGCATGTATTGTAGAGGAGAGGACAAGACGATAAAAAGAGGTCTTGAACAGAGAGACATATTGCAGTCGACCACCTTCAAAGAATTACGAACAAAACAGGCGAATGCATAATGATGGAATACTGTGTTGTTGTGTATAAACGTATAATGCAATGGATAGACATAATAGGTACCTTACCTTAACATGGTAGAGTTTTAAGCATATATCGTCGAATCTTTAGCTGCCCTGGAGTACCCTTCGAGGATCAAGCTGTCCGCTGCAATAACTTGAAGGGACAGCACAAAGCTCTTGCCTCCCTCTCCATTCTTCGCCGGGCTTCAAGGTGATGGGTTTTTCCACTGCAGCTGACTC
Source organism: Lindernia subracemosa (assembly GCA_028392965.1). NCBI lineage: Eukaryota > Viridiplantae > Streptophyta > Magnoliopsida > Lamiales > Linderniaceae > Vandellia > Vandellia subracemosa. The sequence goes on along the minus strand of JAQPCC010000012.1, from coordinate 3,513,542 downwards.
AACACATAGCATGTGCTTATACTCATCGTCTCCAAAATCAGGTATTGTCTTTGCTTTCTTATCCCAAGGGTTCCATACAACTATACATATATGAAACGGATAAATGTAAGAAAATTATCGCCGGAATATATAAAGGTGATGAAAAACTTCGACCTACCAGCATCTGGAAGACCATCTTTGCGGATGACAAATGTTCTCTTCTTTTCGTGGTCCAGAATTGCAATCTTGGTAGGGGTGCTGAGATATACCTTATCCACCTAAATTGGCAATGGTATAAAAGTATTACCCAATCCAGCACATGTTCAAGTGGGAGACAAGTGTATGATAATCGACTTACTTCTGATTCAAATGTGATGGCATCACCTTGCTCGGTGAACCGTTGCCTATTCTGCTGATTATCGAGATAATCTAGTGTTTCCAATCCTTCAACACGCACCTCACTGAAAAGAATTGCATGATTCAGAAATGACTTTTAAGTCACAGCGCAAAGAACATAGTCCAATCCTCCCATCATTGCCAGAAGATTCCAGGTAAATATCATGAAATGTCTTAGAAGCCAGCTTTATTCCGCAGTTAATAGCAAGTAAGGAAATTTTGAATTGAAAAGGAAAATTTTTTGCCTCGATATAATTTCATGAAAACGCACCTGATGTCAGAAACAGAGAAATAGGTGTGATAAGCAAATGTGAAACTAAAAGGTTTTCCATCGGCGTTAGTATTTCTGATACGAGAAGTCAACATCAGATCTCCAGCAGGCCCCAGAGTTACCCGTAGGCGGAACTCAAAGCTTCACAAAGAAACCAAAGTGAGCATCAAGGAGCATTTCGGTTTGAAATTATAAGAATAACACTAAGCATAAACCATTAGAAAAGACAGTATATCCCTACCTATGAGGCCATATTCTCATGTCCTCTTCATTGGGCTTCAGTAACAGGTCTACAAAAGTCTTATTTGATGAAGTGGTAGGAAACGGAGGTGGTGAAGGGTCAATGATCCAGAACCTGTTCCTTGCAAATCCATGAGCCTCGAGAGGTCCAAGGTTTGAAAACTGAAAAACATAGAGACGAGCTTTGGTCAGGCTCTAATTTTGCTGGAATGTGAAAAATAGAAGCAGCAAGGTGAAATGTTATGCATACCTGAGGAAAGCAAAGAGGAATACCTCCGCGAATTGGCTTTGGAGGTTTGAAGATGGCCTGAAGATGAACGGGATTGTTGGTCAAAAAGATAAAAAGGGATAGTGGTCCTATCTTTAGCAAAACAAACAATGCACATTCTACAAGTGACAAATTCAAAACATAAAAGTAGAGAATACATCACATTAGGATGTGGATCCACAACTACGATATCTCAACAAAGTTCTTTTATCCACAAAAATTGTTCCCACACCAAAGTAAGAGGAAATGCCAGCCAACATCCAGATGAATTTCAAAGAAAATATGGTTTTTCTTCGATGTGAAGTTAAAAGGCGCAGAACCATTCCCAATTAATGTAAATAAAATATCCAGCTATTAGCAACTCAGATTTGCATTGCAAAGTCCAACCAGACATAAAAGGGAAACCGCATACACAAGTTGGCAATTACCTTACTACTGACGAAAAGCAATTCCTCGCCATGCTCATTCTTCCATGATGTAACTTGTGCGCCGTAGAGATAAATCTAAATAAAAGATAAAAGTCACAAAACATCTCTACGGTGACAATTTGAAAAACAAATACTAAACAGCATACTTTCAGATCCCGAAATATAATACACAGTAGAACCACAAATATCTATACTCAAAACAGCCCAATTGGAAAATCAACTGACGACTGAACAAATCAGAACACACACACACACACACACACATATATATTTATATATAGAGAGAGAGAGAGAGTTTATTGGCCAGCTATAACTCATCCGTGTAGCTATAAAGTGTGATGGGTTAAGGAGATACCGATTCGAAGAGCATTGCAAACCAATCATTACAATTTTCTTATTTTTTCATTACAAGTAGACAGCACCTTCCACAGAGTTCAAGTCAGTTGGCAAAAAAATAAATTGTTACGCAGATATGAGGAATTGAAACACTCAAAAGGTGTCATCTTTATCACAATAACCTCTACTACGTCTACCTAAAAATGAAAAAAAAAAACATTAAAAACATCAAATTCCGCTATACACCCATAATCCTCCCTTAAAATAATCCAAAAACAACAGCTGAAAGAAAATTTTAGCTCAGCATCGAACAATCACCGAGGCGCATATAATTAACCAAAAAAAAAACCCAGCAAAATCACATACAGACACATTCATCCTCCCAATCCTCTTCAAGACTTGACTATTAACCACAGATCAACCACCACTAATTCCAGATCAATTCGTTCCAAGCAAAAACATTACAATCGCGCAACACAACAAAATACAAAATCAGCTAATCAACTACACACACAACTAATCAATTCACCAGTCAATTAAACCATACCTCAGCTGAGCTGCCACGAACGTCGCGAAGAACGACCTTCTCCAGACCGTTCACTCCCTTGAAAATCTCCCACGAAGGCTTCTCGCTTTCCACCGCCAACGACGATGACGGTATCGTTGCCATGTGGCGACGTCGCTAATCGCCTCCGCACCCCAAATCAGAGAGAAAAGTAAAGCAAAAAAAAAAAAAAAAAAAAAAACAGCAACGAATGTGTTTGTGCGTAGGTGCGATGAACTATTTATAAAGCAGCTTCGCTTCACTGTGAAGCTCACTCCTCAATTGCTCTGACCAATTTTGTAACCGAAGGAAAATTAAAGAAAGGAGCATTTACTATTTTTAATTCATTTTATTTATTTATTGCAACCTTTTATTTATTCTTTTAGGAGCGCGTGGAATGAGATAAAGTGAGTGCGGTTACGGTTTTCCAATTAGAAATCAATATTTGAGCCATTTTAAATTAACTCTTTCACTATAAATTTAGTTTTTTTTTTTTTTTACTTATTTAAGAAAATGTTAGTTTCAGAGAATGCGTAAGAGCTAATGAAGAAGAAGATTGATTTCATATCGTAAATTCTCAATTACAGATTACAGCTCTTTATACAAAACTGTTCAGTATGCATATTTACATTTCAGATCCTAACGACTTTACTAATAATAATTGTTCCCCACATACTTCTAAACTTGACACATCAGCCCTTATTATATCAACTAATCTTAACACTCCCCCTCAAGTTTGGTGTTGATACAAATCTAAAACACCAAACTTGGACAATAAGTATTGGAATTGCTCTCTGCCTAAGGCTTTCGTTAGTAAATCAGCAGGTTGTTCTTTCGAAGGCACGTACTCTGTTTTGATTACTCCTTCTTGTATTTTGTCTCGAATGAAGTGGCAATCCACTTCGATGTGTTTCGTCCTTTCGTGGTAGGCGGGATTGGCTGCTATCTGCATTGCAGATTTACTGTCTGAATATATAGTAACTGGTTCCGAGCTTTGAATCCCAATATCAGCCAATATGTTGGTTAACCAAACAATCTCAGCTGTGACCATAGCTAAGGCTCTATATTCTGCCTCGGCTGAACTTCTTGCCACGATATTCTGCTTCTTTGTCTTCCATGATATTAATGAGTTTCCAACAAGCACCATGTATCCTGTCAAGGATCTTCTAGTCATCGGGCACGATGCCCAATCTGCATCACAATAAGCTTTTAAGGAAACCTTACTACTAGCATCAAGAAACAAACCTAGACCAGGTCTGCCTTTCAAATACCTCAGAAGTCTATGTAAAATATCAAAATGTATTTTTCCTGGATTATGCATATGCTGTGACAGAATATGTACAGCATAAGAAATATCTGGACGAGTTAGACATAGGTAAATAAGCTTACCAACAATCCTTTGAAATACCTGGATATCTAATTTACCTGCCATGTTTGAGCAATTGGAATTCTGATGTATAAAACCTTTTTCTCCATAATTCCTGCCAGTGTGCTTGAACTTACAATTCTCAGCAGCAAAGCATTCAGCATGGTTATTCCTAGTAACATAGCAACAACTAACAGTGCATGCATATTCTGATCTGTTACTACCTAAATCAGAATGGTTAAAACTAGAACAATTATTTGATCTTAACTTTACATTTTGTTCAACAGGAATGCTCAAAGGCTTGGATCCAACCATTCCTGTTTCTCCTAATAGGTCCAAGACATACTTCCTTTGGTTAAGAACAATACCTTTCTTAGATCTAGCTACTTCAATACCCAAGAAGTATTTTAACTCACCTAAATCTTTCATATAAAAAGTCTTATTCAGATAATCCTTAGTTTCCACAATCATATCACTATTATTACCAGTTATGACAATATCATCTACATAAACCAATAGAATAACCATATTTCTCCCCCTTGATTTGACAAACAAAGAATAATCATTCTTTGATTGTACAAATCCAAACTTATTCATTGTCAATGTGAATTTATAGTTCCATTGACGTGAAGCTTGTTTCAAGCCGTATAGTGGCTTTTCAAGCTTACAAACCCTCACACAATTACCTGATTTACAAGATTGTAAACCCGGGGGCAGGCTCATATACACTTCTTCAATCAAATCTCCCTGCAAGAAGGCATTAGTGACATCCATTTGCCATAACGGCCATTCATATATAGATGCAAGTGACATGATTAGTCTAATTGTAACATGCTTAGCTACATGGGCAAAAGTATCATTATAGTCTATTCCTTCTACTTGATTATTTCCTTTTGTCACTAACCTTGCTTTATACCTTTCTATAGAGCCATCTGCCTTATACTTAATGGAGTAGACCCATTTACAACCTATTGGAACTTTACCTTTTGGTAAGTTTACTACCTGCCACGTGTTGTTAAGCTCAAGGGCTGCAATTTCCACTTCCATGGCCTTTCTCCATTTTTCTGATACACTGGCCTCTTGAAAATTCTGGGGAACTCTTTCATTTGCAAGAGCAGCAAGGAAACATGCATGTTTGGGACTTATTCTTTTATACTGAACATAAGAAGATAAAGGGTACTTGCAACTTTGGTTAGCATCATGATAAAAAGGTGATACAAAGTCTTTCAACCAATGTGGAGGTTTACCAGCTCGGCCTGACCTCCTTACTGGCTGAATAGTCTCTGCTGGTTCAGTATTTTCAGCTTCAGCTGGCTCAATATTGTTATCTTCTGTTTCTATTCTACTACAATCCGAACTATCACTGGTTGAATTAGGCATACTGCTCTTATTTTTCTCACCAGAGGTCTGATCTTCAATAGTTTGATCAGGCATATTCCTCTCATCAGACCAGCAAGTTTCATCAGAGGTAAATTCATTACCATTGTATGTCCTTGCTACTGGTGTATTTTCATCATTTTTATAAGTTCTAAATGGAAATCTATCCTCATAAAAGATCACATCTCTAGAAGTAATAAAGTTTTTTGTCTTGAGATCAAGTAAATTGTATGCCTTTTTATCTACAGCATATCCCATAAATACACATGGCCTTGACCTTTCCTTAAACTTATCAATAGAAGGCAAGATCTTAGCAAAACATAAACAACCATATACTCTCAAATGACAAAAACTTGGCTTTTTTCCAAATAAAACATAAAAAGGAGTTTTTCCATTTAGTAATGGGGTTGGTGTCCTGTTAATTAAGTAAATAGCAGTTTTGACACATTCACCCCAATACTTTATTGGCACATTAGACTGAAACTTCAAAGCTCTAGCCACATCAAGAATGTGCCTATGTTTTCTTTCAACTACTCCATTTTGTTGTGGAGTGTAGGAACACGAGCTTTGATGTATTACACCTAGAGAATTTAATAATTTCCTACAATCTGTATTCATAAATTCAAGCCCATTATCTGTCCTAACAATTTTGACTCCTTTAGAAAACTGATTTCTGACATAATTCATAAACTTCTCAAGAATTCCACAAACTTCAGATTTATTAATCATAAGGAAACCCCCAGTAGCTCGAGTGAAGTCATCTACTATAGTCAAGAAATATCTCTCACCTTTATATGTAGGTTCCCTATATGGTCCCCATACATCCATATGTACTAATTCCATACTAGAAGTTGTCATACTATTCTTTGTAGGAAATTTAGTTCTACTATGCTTAGCTAAGGGGCAGATAGAACAGTACTTATGGTCTGCTACGATTTTCAGATTTAGGTCAGGTAAAAAATCAAGTCTATTGAAGGACATATGACCAAATCTTTTGTGCCATAACAAGATTTTATTGCTGTCTGCTTTATTAGCTTGAATGATTTCACTGTTACAAGAAGTTGTAAAAGGATTACAACCTATACTAGCAGACCTATCCTCAGTATTACAACCTATACTAGCAGACCTATCCTCAGTATTCTCAAGGTAGTATAATCCATTCAATCTTCTACCAATCCCCCTTATCTTGCCAGTCAAAATCTCCTGGATTAGGCAAAAATGGGGATAAAATATCATACAAACATTGGCATCATAAGTCAACTTTGACACAGACAGTAGATTATGCTTAAATTCAGGCACATGGAGAACGTCAAACAACTTCAGATCATTGAGCAAGGTAACATTTCCAGTATTAGCAGCTAACAAGAGTTCTCTATTTGGTAACTTTACATACATGTCTGATCTAGCAACAACAGTTCCATTATCATATATATATCTTTGTTTGAACTCATATGCTTGTTAGCACCCGTATCAATTATCCATCTGCTCAAATTTAAAGGTTGTGAACAGTCCATACCTGAGCTATTACCTGCCTGATTAGATGAAGCCACTGCCACATGTGGACCTTGTACTTGTGCTCCCCCAAGAATGGCCAATATCTGTTGATACTGCTCAGAGGAAATCTGAGGCCGGGCTGCAACATCAAGGCTCCCAATTCCAATAGATTGCTGGTCTGTTTGCGCATTTGTAGTAGTAGAATTGGCTTTGACAGAGTTTTCCTGCCATTGTCCTGCTCCTCTGCTTTGGCCTTGATTAAGGAACCTTCCTCTAGACCCCCCTCGGCCTCTCATTCCTCTTCTTCCACCTCTGTTAGTATTTTGCGGATAACCATGGATCTTAAAGCAGTTTTCCTTAACATGCCCTCCTATGTTGCAGTGATCACACCAAGCTGAGTTTCTGCCTCCTTGGAAGTTCCATTGTCTTGTTTGATTCCCACTGCTTTGTAGAGCTATGGAGGATAATTCTTGACTGTTTCCTTGAATACTTATGCTTCTTTGAATCTCTTCATTACAGACTATTGAATACACTTGCTGATGTGATGGCAGGGGATGGTATGAGACTATCATACTCATCCCATAATTGTCCCAATTTCGAGTAGTACTCTGTAACAGAGGCTGCGCCTTGTGCAATCGAGTTAATTTCTCTGTATAACGAGAACATTCTTGCACCATTGACCTTATCAAATCGCTCCTTTAAATCCTTCCAAATTGATTGAGCCGATTCACAATATATAACCCCTTGTACCAGCTCTCTAGACAGTGAAGATGAATCCATGAACGTACCAAAGCATTGCACCTCTTCCACTGCCGATTCAACACTCCGTCTTTCTCTGGTTGTCGGCATGATCCATCAATAAACCCTATCTTATTTTTCGCCTCTAGCGCTATTAGCATCTCCCGGCTCCATACTTTGTAATTCTCACTTCCTTTCAATACTTCAGTCACCAAATCAAAATTAGGTGTGTCAGATGGATGCAAGAACAGAGGATTGTTGAAATCCATCGCTGTCTCTTTCGAAGGATCTTGATCGCTCGATTTCGAACTTTTGTTTTCTTCATTCTCACTGTTTGTTGTTTCATGATCGGCCATGTTCTTTTGGGTTTTCTTGACCTGTGATTGGTTTTGAGTTTTGAAGCCCTAAGGCTCTGATACCATGTTAGTTTCAGAGAATGCGTAAGAGCTAATGAAGAAGAAGATTGATTTCATATCGTAAATTCTCAATTACAGATTACAGCTCTTTATACAAAACTGTTCAGTATGCATATTTACATTTCAGACCCTAACGACTTTACTAATAATAATTGTTCCCCACATACTTCTAAACTTGACACATCAGCCCTTATTATATCAACTAATCTTAACAGAAAAAATTATATATCTATAATATATAATATTATATAGATATTATATTATACTATTTCTTGTGGTCCGATGTCTACTTGTCCGTTTCTGAATTATTCTTCTGATTGTTGTTGAGATTTGGATAATTGGACCTTGGCTCAGGCCCACTATGGCAAATAACCCAATTACAGTCCAATTTAATCGGATTTTATTAAATCTATAGACATTTTTCGACGAAAGTCGAAATTAATATGAAAATAGAAATCAACATTTAAAGCAGATGTTTATCGAATATTAATTTTTTCAAAATCGATATAGAATGAATGAGAAGTATAATCGATATCGAATGAATGAGAAGTCCAATGAACTCACTAAAGATGACATGCAGACTTTATAACCACTAGTAATCAACGCACACTAAATACGCGTACAACAATACTTGGATCTAACTAAAAAATAAAATCAACAAATATTATTACATTTAAGGAAGTGAAAATGATATTTAAAAAACAAGCATTATATGTTATGTTAGAGTTATTTTAATATGTTTGAAACTGCATTTATGTTGTACATATATTTACATCAATTTTTTAAACATAAAATTAAATATATTAATAGTGGGTGGCTAACACATAATAATATTTTTTTGTTTATTTTAAACTAAGTGAGTTTGACGTGCACTCTTTATAAAACTAGTATTTCTCGCACACTCGATGCGTGTGCTTAAAATATAAATAAAATATAAAATTATTTTTATAATTTGACCTTTTAATATTAATTTTAATTGCAAATTATTTTTTATAAATTAAAAATATGATTTTTGGATATAATTGGAATAAATTTGAAAATTAAAGGTAAAATGATAATTAGTATTACCATACCAAATTAATTTGATGGTAATTACTCTAACGCATTCTTCATTAACATATAGGGGGTGTTTGGCTGGGGGTATTAGGGGGGATTAGGGGGGTAAGGAATAATTAATGTGGTGTTTGGTTGGAGGGTTTATTTAAAGGTGGGATTTAGTTAATACCCCCTAATACCCTCTAAAGGAGCCTCCAACCTTGTCTTTATTTAATCCTACGCAGTTTTGACCTATTTACCCTTTATCATAAAATATGTTTCCTATATTGATTTCTTGTACTTCGTCTTCTAGCGTTTTCTCTATATATACCACGGAACTAATTCGAACGAACATACCACACACCCACGAAAGGTGAACGTCGATAACATTCGACCATCAATGATAATAAAAATCCTCCAAACACGACACGTAAACCGTGATTAAGCTTGAAAAGTACGATTCTATCTTTAACCAAATTTTCTCTTTCTTGCATATATATATTTTTCTAAAAATATTTATCTCCTTTCACCGAGAATTTTCCATGATTTATAAAATTTTTAATTTCAAAATAAGGGTAAAATCGTAATTGAGTTAAATTAAACCTAATACCATCTAAATCCATCTACCAAATATACCAGACATCATTATTTAATCACATCAACCAAACACCACAAAGAACTCATACCCTCCATTATATAAACCCGACTAAAACTAATACCATCTAAACTCATCCCTCCAACCAAACGGGCTCATAGTATATATGACTAGTAGTCTATGTACCTTCTATGTGTCATGTGTGTGCTTAAAAAAAATAAAAAAAAAAGAATTCTGAAATAATTAATAGTAGTATATAAAATTTGATTTTCTATTTCAAATAGCATATGAATGATTTTATTAAAATTTCATTAATATTTTATTAATAGTATAATTACTAACTGATTAATATCAAAATAGTAATAATAGTAAAATAGACATATATCATTTTTACCGTTTTTATAAGGGTATCAATAATTATAAAACTAGCACTTTTATGCACACTCTATGTGTGTGATAAATATATCAATATATATAATATAACTATAATTAAAATATTTAATATATGGAATTATAATTTAAAATTTAATTATATTATTTTTGGTATTTAAAAAGATTAAATTGATTTTCAAGGATATAATTATAATTTGAATGGGTAATTTTTGAACTAAAATAAGGATAAAATAGTAATTAACAACTGAGTTAAAATTAAAATCGAAACACCAATATAAGTTTTTATGAGGTCCTTACCAATAATAAAATAGAAAGATAATAGAAATAGAAATTAAAAAGAGTGATAAAGATTCAAGAGCATATTACAAGTTTTATGTACGTATGTATACTGCGTCGTCATCCTCCATTGAAGTGACGAAAGCAGCTGCTGTTACTTCTTATCTTAGACAGGAGGTATGTTGGAAAAGGAGAAACCTTTGTAACCCTTGTAAGCGTAGTAGGCGATCCTCGTGTAATAGAATCCAGGAAGAAATAGTATCCCACCTAGCACTGCAAAGAATATCCCTGCAACAACAACCACATACCCACACAACAATGAACAAACAGTTCGAAAGAATTTGTGAGGGCGAAAAAGGGGGCTCTCACCATGCGCCCTGTCGCCGCCGACTCTGTTGGCGGCCATGAGACTCCCGACGACGATTCCCACGGCGCCGAACAAGAGGAGAGCCACGGCCAAGGCGATCTCTTTAATGGGTGGCTTATCGTTGGCGCCGTACGAGGTTTCCATCATTATGTCCTCATCCGATATCGAGAACGCGTGATCCACATAAGCCATCGAAGTAAAAAAAAATTTCTGCCTTTACTGCTTTAGTTCAAGCAACTTTCGGAATAGCACACAAATCCGTTTTGTGAGGTTCTTCGTCTGTGTGTAATGAGCTTGGAGAAGACGATGTTAAAGCTTTGACTTTTATGCTATATGTTAAGATATTCTTTACTTTCTTTTAATGGGTTTTTTTTTTTTTTTGGGATTCAGAGAGAGAACGTCAGCTATGACGTAGAAGCTGTCCTTACACGGTAGGCGGCGGCCGTAGGTTTGGGGATCGAGTCAAGAATGCAAAAACGTCAATGGTTTTCATTTTCTTGAAATTCTCCGATCTTAATTGGGCTTTGAAGGACTGTTCTGTTTTGCGGGTTGTATTTCGGGCCGATCTTGACATATGGGTCGGGTTTTATTTTGACATCAATAAAAAACTGATCTTTATTTATTCACGACGTTTGTTTTAGGTTAAAAGCCGTCCGAACAGAATTCATTGCCTGGAGCTTTGTTGTACTAAATATATTTTTTTAAACCAAGTTAGATTGTGTATTGCTGCTTCGATACAACTAAGACAGCTTTGAAACGTTCGACGATGCCGATTTGTTTGTTCTTTTTTTTTTTAATGTATGCGATTATATCCATGCTGCAAGATTTTCCTAAGCTTTGTCTTATGTAAAGAAGAAAAACTTGCTTCAACCATTCTGAGCAATACTGACCAAATAGATAGAAAAAGTCACAGTCTTTGCCATTTGCTTGCTTTTTCAGCCTTGAAGAAGCTTGGAAGAGAAATATGCCACGCTCCTTAGTTGAAGGTATTTGAGTCTTATTACATTTCTGGGCTTTGGTTTCATGTCATTCTTACAAGTTTTTTGCGTCGATTATTGCAGCAAGTTCTTCTCGGATACTACGAGATGAGAAGAGTTCAGAACCTAACCATCCTTCCGTGGCCTTCTACTTTCTACTCGGCGGGATGATTTTCCTGCTTGTTATACTGATACTTCTCACCGTCTTCACTAAACTTATCGCCTTCGAAAAAGTTCAGACGCTCGTCGGTCGTATACGGAGGAAGCAATCAGGTTTCTGTATCTGCAGATCATATTGATTCATATGATGTTATATAATAGATTTGGCCGATCATCAACATAGTCATCGCTATCGCAGGAAAGAAAGGTTTAGTAAGTGGAAACCTTCGAACTATTATCTATTTCGACTTTCGAACTCTCAAGAAGGCAACCAAGAACTTCCACCAGAATAACCTGCTCGGCCGGGGTGGATTCGGGCCTGTTTATCTAGTAAGTTGAACTACTAATCGTCTTGATGGAATGTATTTTATAGAGCCATTGATGTAATAAGAATCACATTACAATGTAGGGAAAGTTGGAAGATGGGAGATATGTAGCAATAAAGAAGCTCTCCACCGAGAAATCTCACCAGGGCGAATCGGAGTTTCTCTCCGAGGTGAAGATGATCACGAGCATACAGCACAAGAACCTCGTTCGCCTCTTGGGTTGCTGCTCGGACGGCGATCATAGGCTGCTAGCGTACGAGTATATGAAGAACAAAAGCTTGGATCACATCATATACGGTAATCATTACACTACATAGTATTGTTACAGAACAAATTTTCAGACAAAGATCTTTGGATTCATCTAGCTATTAGCTAAGCTTGCCTTTCGAATAAGGTAAATCTGATGTGTACCTCAACTGGCCTGCCCGATTTCAAATCATTCTCGGGGTGGCCCGTGGGCTCCAATATCTTCACGAAGATTCGCACGTTAGGATCGTTCACAGAGACATCAAAGCTAGCAACATTCTCCTCGACGAGAAGTTTCAGCCCAAGATTGGAGACTTTGGATTGGCTAGGTTCTTCCCCGAAGATCAGGCCTATCTTAGCACAACATTTGCCGGGACATTGTAAGTTCTTTCTTCCTTTTTTTTTTCGTCTCCTTCGGGCAATGCTTATCGAAATTTCACTTATTACAGAGGCTACACAGCGCCGGAATACGCCCTAAGAGGAGAACTGTCGGAGAAGGCGGATATATACAGCTTCGGAGTCCTCGTGCTCGAAATAATCAGCTGCAGAAAGAACACAGACCTTTCATTACCGTCGGAAATGCAGTATCTCCCAGAATATGTATTCTACATCTTTCGAAATCCCAATTTTCCTTTTTTCTTTCTTCTCATGGATTTTCTTACACGAGTTTATACTGATGAAAAAAAAAAAAAAACAGGCTTGGAAGCTGTACGAAAGATCTATGTTAAGAAACCTCATCGATCAAAGAATGCGAGAAGATGGGATATTCATAGAGAGGGACGTCTTACAAGTTGCCCACGTGGCTTTCTTGTGCCTTCAGCCTCAGGCCAACATGAGGCCGCCGATGTCGGAGATCGTGGCGATGCTGACGTGTAAGGTCGAGCTGGGCTCCACCCCTATGAGGCCGACGTTCTTGGAGAGGAGAAAGAAGAGGAACGACGACAAGTTCTCGTGGGATTCGATATCTGAGCCGTTCCCATCTCCGTTGAAGAGCGATTCGCCGCCGTCGTCTAACCGGCCGAAGTAGCGATGGAGAAACTCTGAGAAAATGCTTGAATCGTCGCATTGGATTAAAAATAACTAAATCCTTTTTTATATCTAAATAATATGTATATATAAAATAAAGGGAAAATAAAAGTATATTCACTTCAATTAAATTCCAATATATCCCCATATTACTATATTTTGAGTAAAAAAGTTATTCTTTTTCCTAATTCCACATTGTTGAACATTGTAAGGAGGGGCCCAATGTTTGACTCTTCTAGTTTGATTCTTTAATTAATTAGCTAATTAATTGAATATAGAAATCTTGAAGAGAAATTGTTCATCTGTTCTAACAATAAACTACATGGTAATGATTGGATTTGGCTTATCTAATATTCTAGAGAATAATCATTTAAAAAAAAAAAACATTAAAAAAATTGTTATAAATATTATAACTATTAAGTATTTTACTAACGACGATTATATAAATATTCGAGAGATAACTAGAGAGATAAACAACTTCTTTTATTCAATACTTTCAATCTATTTTTACACATTCCAAATCACCTATTTATACACAAATCTCTCAAATTACACTCACAAAATAAAATATTACATCAACCACACAAAAATCACATCTACTATTCTAATCAATAAAATAATCAAATTTAACTTTCTCAACCTCCATTCTTAACTTAACAATCAATCCTTTTACTTAACCACCATTCTAAATAATATACATCCACATCTTTATTTTAATATTTTTAATATTTCATAATACTCCCCCTTGAATGTATATTAAGGAATATGCCTTGTTAAAACCTTGCTAGGAAAAACTTAGTGGGATAAAAACCTAGTTAAGGAAAAAGAGTACATAATTCCCTTGATACGCTTTTCTTGTTGCCTCATTAAAAACCTTACTGGAAAGACCTCATGGGAAAAACCACAGTGAAAGGAAAAAGAGTGCAATGTGTATTTACTCCCCCAGATGATAATATTACTCCAGATCTCGAAGTCTTCGAACTCCAATTGAATATACCAATTTTCTAAAAATAATAGGAGGAAATGCTTTTGTAAATAAATCTGTAAGATTTTCGCTTGATCGCACTTGTTGTACACCAATATCACCATTTTCTCCAAATCATGTGTAAAGAAAAATTTCGGTGAAATATGTTTTCTCCAATGTCTACGAGTCGGTGACGAACTATATCTCGCCAATAAATTTATAGCGAACGCAATATCAGGTCGCGTATGACTCGTAAGTTACATTAGTGCTCCAATAGCACTGAGATATGATACTTCAGGACCAAGTAGCTCCTCATCATTGTCACGAGGTCTAAATGGATCTTTATTCACGTCTAAAGATCGCACAATCATCGGAGTATCTAATGGATGAGCTTGAGCAATGTAAAATCTTTTCAATACCCTTTTCGTATATGTCTCTTGAGGTACAAATATTCCATTCTTCAAATATTCAATTTGAAGTCCAAGACAAAATTTTGTCTTTCCGAGATCTTTCATTTCAAACTCCTTTTTCAAACAATACAGCATTTGATAACTCTTCAGGAGTTCCAATTATGTTGATATCATCAACATAAACTGCAATGATAACAAATTCACTTTCAGACCTTTTCATAAATATGCACGGGCAAGTTTGATTATTTTTATACCCCTTTTTCGATAAATATTTACTTAGACGATTATACCACATACGCCCAGATTGCTTTAATCCATAAAGCGATTTGTTTAACTTGATTGAGTACTCATTTCGGGGCCCTGAATTATCGGGCAACTTAAATCCCTCGAAAAGTCTCATATATATGTCACTGCCAAATGATTCATATAAATAAGCAGTGACAACATCCATAAGATGCATATCGAGTCTTTCACGTACTGCCAGACTAATTATATAACGAAAAGTAGTTGCATCCAACACATGAGAATACGTCTCCTCATAATCAATACCAGGTCGATGTTAAAAGCCTTATGCAACAAGCCGTGCTTTATATCTCACAATTTCACCGTTTTCATTTCTCTTAATAATGAAAACCCATTTATATCCAACTGGCTTTACATTTTCTGGTATGCGGACTACTTGTCCGAAAACTTTTCGTTTCTCAAGTGATTTTAGTTCTGCCTCGATTGCATCTTTCCATTTTGGCCAATCATTTCTTTGTCTGCATTCTTGTACAGACCTTGGTTCATGATCTTCATTCTCATTCATCTCTTTCATTTCATGTAGCGCTACGTTAAATGAGAATTTATCGTCAACGTTGACTTTGTCTCGGTTCCATCTGATTCCATTTTGGGCATAGTTTATCGAGATCTCTTCATTTTCATTATTTTCAATATTTTCAGGTACCTGAGTTTCATTTTCATAATCATTTATGCTCGCTGACTCTTCGGGAGTCGATAAATCCTCGAGTGGACCATTCTTAGTATTTGCTCCTTTTCTTTTTCGAGGATTTTTATCTTTGGAACCTAAGGGCCTACCACGCTTTAATTGTGGTTTAGGCTCGACCCTTGTATGTTCTGCAGGAACATCAATTTTTATAAGAGCATTAACAGCTGGTATATGTGACTTAGTCACTCTTTTAAGGTCAGTAAAACTATCTGGCAGTTGATTCGCTAAACTTTGTAAATGAATTATCTTTTGAACTTCAAGTTCACATTCTTTCGTTCGAGGATCATAATAATTTAGCGATACTTCATTCCAACTAATATTTTTCTCCAGCTATTTCTTTTCTCCCCCTAATGTCGGAAAATTCGATTCATCGAAATGACAGTCAGCAAATCTAGCCGTAAACAAATCTCCAGTTAAAGGTTCTAAATATTTTATTATCGATGGGGATTCAAATCCGACATATATTCCCAACCTCCTTTGAGGTTCTATCTTAGTTCGTTGTGATGGAGCAATTGGAACATATACTGCACATCCAAATATTCTTAGATGAGAAATATCTGGTTCCTGACCATAAACCATTTGTATTGGAGAGACATCATGATAACTTGTTGGCCTGATGCGGATTAGTGCCGCTGCATGTAATATAGCATGTCCCCAACCGGACGAGGGAAGTTTCGACTTCATTAATAATGGTCTTGCAATTAACTGTAATCGTTTGATCAATGATTCTGTCAGACCATTTTGCGTATGAACATGTGGCACTGGATGCTCAACATCAATTCCAATAGACATACAATAATCATTAAATACCTTGGAAGTAAATTCACCAGCATTATCAAGACGTATTTTCTTTATCAGATAATCTGGGAAATGTGCTCGTAATCGAATCAATTGAGCAAGCAATCTCGCAAACGCCACATTGCGCGTTGATAACAAACATACACGAGGCCATCTAGTCGATGCATCAATCAATACCATAAAATATCTAAATGGTCAACATAATTGATGTATCGGTCCACAAATATCACCATATATACGCTCCAAAAATCTTATGGATCCATTCTTTATTTTTACTGGTGATGGCCGAATAATTAACTTCCCTTTAGAGCAAGCAGCACATGATAATTCATTAGATTGAAGAATCTTCTGGTTCCTCATTAATTGTCCACGTGAATTTTGAATTATTTTTCGCATCATAACTGAACCGGGATGGCCCAACCGGTCATGCCAAACAACAAATATATTATCATCAGTAAACTTATGGTTTACGATAACATGTGATTCAATTGTTTTAATATAGGTGTAATACAACCCAGAATCAAAAGAATGTAATATTTCAACAACTCTTTTATCATTCGAAACCACTTTTGTTATGTGCAAATATTCAATATTTTCTTTTTCTGCAGTCTCAACGTGATATCCATTATGTCGAATAGCTTTAAAGCTCAATAAATTTCTTTGAGACTTGGGAGAATATAAGCCATTTTCAATTATCAGCCTTGTTCCTCTGGGTAATAAAACATTAGCTCTTCCGGAGCTTTTAATTATATTTCTGCTACCCGATATAGTGATAACACTTTTTTCTTTCATTTCAAGATGGGAGAAATATTTCTTATTTCTTAGAATCGTATTAGTCGTTGCACAATCTGCAAGACATAACTTCCCATTGCACATACTCGTATACATTGTATCAATATCCTTAATAAATAAATATAAAATAATATTATTGATGAATAAAACAAAACAATAAAATTATATATATATATAATATATATATATAACAATAAACAGAAAATATAAATAACGCGTAAATAAAATATATATATATAACAATAAACAGAAAATATAAATAATGCGTAAATAAAATATCAGTCCGTTGGAATCAATTTTCTTTATTCGGATCTTTACGAAAATTTACAATATCCGACTGAGTATTTTATCAGATTCGACACCAATTTTCTGTAATATTACAAACATGAGCAAAATTTAATTTCAACGCCACTCACTTTTAATTGCTCTTTAGAATGACCAACAAGATCTTCTGGTGCGAATAATAACCAACGATAATATTATAATGATCTTTATCTTGCTCAATATTTTTTTCGCTCACCCACAGTAAATATAATTTCCACGACCACTTTTATTATTTGTGAATGCATTCACTTCAATGAATGCAATATGATCATTCGGTCGAAATTTATGCCTTTTTCTTGATTTTCAAGATATATCATAATATTTTTCGCTTCTTCTTTTTCACGGCATTTGGTCGTATGGATGAAACATGACGACTCATATAACATATGAACAATTCTCAAGCCAGTGTATCAAAAATCTCGAGAGCCACAAATTTTAGTTTTTCTATACTCAAATATTAATATCATAAAATATAAAAACATGTTATAACAATTAAAACATTAAAACATATTAGGAAAAAAAAACTTATAATTAATCTTCTTTGATATCTTCGTTTGAAAAAGTTCTTATGAAAAATGATATCCACATCCAGATAAGTGTCGCCGTAATAATAATCATAAGCAATAGATCAAACATCGGACAAAGCGTCATCCTTCAAAATAAAATATATTTAAGTAATTATAATATTAAAGAAATATTACAATTAATAATTATATTTTAAAAACATTGGTAAAAATACTATCCACATAGCGATAAGGATCACCGTAAATAGAGTAAGAATAATGAGATCCATTTTTTTATAAAATGACATGTTTCTATAAAATCAAAAGTTGTAATATATTAATTTAGAAAAATAATATATTATGAAATATATATAATACTATAAATAAAAATTATTTTAATATCTTTTTCGTAAATCTCGTAAAAAGAAATTTCCACACGCCATCACCGGGAATCGAAATCTGGACCTCTCGTCACTTATAATGAACGATATTTCGCGAAACCACTCGGGCTAAGGCGTTTAGTTATACGCTTATAATATATATATATATATATATGTATATATATATTAACTTAAACAAAACTTGGTACGATTAGTATAGATATAAAATAAAAATTACCGAACCTCAACTAAACCTGTATAAGATCTTCGACGGAGGTTGAAATTGACGACGGAGAGCGCTCGTGCTGATAACGTGTTATAAATATTATAACTATTAAGTATTTTACTAACGACGATTATATAAATATTAGAGAGATAACTAGGGAGATAAACAACTTCTTTTATTCAATACTTTCAATCTATTTTTACACATCCCAAATCACCTATTTATACACAAATCTCTCAAATTACATTCACAAAATAAAATATTACATCAACCACACAAAAATCACATCTACTATTCTAATCAATAAAATAATCAAATTTAACTTTCTCAACCTCCATTCTTAACTTAACAACCAATCATTTTACTTAACCACCATTCTAAATAATATACATCCACATCATTATTTTAATATTTTTAATATTTCATAATAAAAATCTTTTTTTTTTCTCTCCTTTATTTATTCATATTAACAACATAAACAGACACTGTAGCCAATCCGAGGCACATCGAACGAAGGAATGAGCGTATAAACTAAGAACACCTTTGTCGTCTCCCTATATGGCAACTTTCTCCACGTTCAAGAAGAAGAATCGCTACAAGACACTATCGTTGCTGTTTCTGATATTCTCCTTCTTTTTATTCCTCTTCGCAAGGAGGATTTTTTTTCTTGGATCTGATACGACGTTGTACGCAGATGTCATCTCCCAAACGCCCCTAGCTTTCTTCAACTCTTCGATTTCGAGATCCATTGATTTTCAGCAGAGCTTTGATGGATCAAACCAAATAGTTGTAGTAGATTCTGACAGCGAAGATAATTTGGATTTTAATACCACGTCGAAAGGAGACAGTGATGAAGGAGACAGAAATGCAGCTGTGTATACGAGGTTAGCTGTAGATGGTCGTAGCGACAAGAACATCACTGTGCCCATCATTTTGAAGAACGAAGGCGACCCCTTTTCATCAGACGAGAAAATAGACGATTCCATATCAAAAAAATCGGATTTTGGCGACGTCAATGTCGGCGGCGCGGCTTCAGGCGATTCACTCGACGTTGAGGCTGATGAGGAGCCAATGTTGTTAAATGAGAATCTGACAAGTCCCATCTTACAAGAACCTAACTTTGACGAGAAATCAAGCGCTGATGAGAACCCTTTTGACAGAGAATTGGCGGAGAAGCTGAGTAATTGTGATATTTACAAAGGGAGATGGGTTAAAGATGAGGATTATCCACTTTACAGAGAAGGGTCTTGCCCATATGTTGATGAGGCTTATGATTGTCAGAGCAATGGAAGGCAAGATTCGGAGTATATGAAGTGGAGATGGAAGCCAGATGATTGTGATCTTCCAAGGTTTTTAGCATATGCTTTTCCATATGTTTCCTCTCCCCCCCCCCCCCCCCCCCCCCCCCCCCATTTTGGTTAATGGTATAGGTCAAAACTGGTAGTTGATTAGTTAGCTTGAAACTGCAATGGTTTCATCTGATTAAGGTAATCCATCATGCCCCTTACTAAATACGATGAATCGGGCTTCATTTAATACGTAACAACGAATCGTTATGAGTTTACATAACCAATTTTCGGTTTTCCATATTCTTGTTTGGCATTGAAAGATTGATTCATTCAGGCAACAGAAACTATTTCAGTTGTTGTAATCTCATGGCCTATCTCATGAATTTCTGGGATTGTGCTTTAGGTTTAATGCAACAGACTTTCTGTCGAGGCTGAGAGGAAAAAGCCTTATGCTAGTAGGAGATTCCATGAACAGAAACCAGTTTGAATCACTCCTCTGTCTCTTGCGAGAAGGGCTGTCCGATAAAAGCAGAATGTACGAAGTCCATGGTTATAAAATTACCAAAGGAAGAGGCTATTACGTCTTCAAAATCAAGGTAAGTTTGGTCATCCTATTCCTATCGTAAGATGCTGGCGGTTATCCGAAGAAATATTAGGACATGTAAAGAAGCCACTTTCAAATGTAGGATTATGACTGCTCGGTGATCTTCGTCCGGTCACACTTCCTCGTACGTGAAGGAGTTCGCATCAACGGGCAAGGAAACTCGAACCCAACTCTGTCGATAGATCGAATCGACAAGACGGCTAATCGTTGGAAGAAAGCTGACATCCTCGTGTTCAATACGGGTCACTGGTGGACTCACGGGAAAACTTCAAGAGGGTAATATGGTGCATCTATTCACCATTCATATACAGAGAAAAGAGATCTTTTTTTTTCTTTATGTAGTTTTTATCATCATGTTCTTACAATTTGATCAATAAATGAACTTTTTTGATTGCTTTTTACGCAGTAAAAACTACTATAAAGAAGGCGACCACCTTTACCCCCACCTTGATGCTGTCGAAGCATATAGGCGAGCAATCAAAACCTGGGCTAAGTGGATCAAGGCCAATATCAAACCAGACAAGCTTGTGTTCTATCGTGGATACTCGTCTGCTCATTTCAGGTCTCACTTCTGTTATTCAACGTCGTTCGCTGAATCTTTAGGACAAAAACCTTAATTTTTGCACTGTTTTCTGGCCACAGAGGTGGCGATTGGAATTCAGGTGGATCATGCAACGGAGAAACAGAGCCCGTGAAGAGCGGTCCCATCATCGATAGCTACCCTGAAAAGATGAAAATCGTGGAAGAGGTCATCGAAGAAGTGCAAGTGCCAGCAGTATTATTAAACATGACCCGACTGACCAATTACCGTAAGGACGGCCATCCTTCGGTTTACGGTAAGAACGTGACGGGCCAGAGAAAGGTATCCACGAGAAGGCAAGATTGTAGCCACTGGTGCCTTCCCGGCGTGCCAGATGCCTGGAACGAGCTTATATACGCCACGTTGATTGCTAGAACTATAAAAATCTCGTAGAACGAATCGTTTTTCGTCAGCTAGCTTTCTTTTATGATGCAAAGGTGCCATTTTTAAGTGAAGATGAGAGCTCAATGGCTGATATGCAGATTCAAGATGGGAGCTTTACATCAGAGTAGTAATTACCGATTCTTGTTTAGCCGAACTAATCAGAGATACATGAGTTTGAGCCCTTATTTACGGTAATCCTCAGACATCTCTTTATCAGAGCCATTCAAGCATTTATCTTACAAAGAGGCCATGCAAATTAGTTACATCTAATAAAGAAGGCTGTGTTTGGGCATCAGACAGATGTGTTATGAAGATTTCTGGAAATTTCATGCTGTTTTTTAGCAAATATGTCTCATATGTATTATCCATTCTGCAAACAATTCTCCAGGTGGACCTTCGAACAGTGCCAAGAAAATTACTATACATAGGAGAGCCAACCATGTGTGTTACATGTGCTTATGCTTCAACAGCTACAGTGCTGATTAAATATTTACTTGATTCATTTTTCTTTTGTTTTTATTTTTATTTTTATTTTCTAGGCGGCGGAGACATTCACATTACACACTGCAAAGACAAAAACCACACGCAAGGAAGTATAAAGTACATCCCAAACACAACCTGATATTATGCCTGGAATTATGATTCGCCTTTTCAAATCACCAGCAGAAGTGAAAAATGTTGCGTCTTTCAAAAAAATGACCTTCTTTGTTATACCAATGGACTCTTAACAGTATCAACGTTTTACCCTTTTGTTAGAAGATGCCTTTGTCCTTAACCTTTCGTGTTTTCTTGCAGCTTCTTCCTTATGATACAGTTTAGCCCACCTGGGAATACAGTCCATAGCTTCTTCCCCCATATGGGCTTTTTTAATCTCTTCTATCTCTACGCTCTCTCCTCGGCTTACTTCTCGCAGGTCACAGCGCTCGAAAAGGACGGGCCGAACGACGCTCAACCACCGATTCCGGCCTCAACACCGTCGAGAGTCACGCCGTTCAAGCCCGGCGTGGCTGTAACCGTCGGGCTGCTCACCGCCATCTTCTCCGTCACTTTCTTGGGACTCTTATACGTGAAGCACTGCAAGAGGGGCAGTAATGGCGATGATTCAAGAGGGAACAATCATCCGTCGTCGTCGTCGAGGAGAAATTCTGGGATCAACAGAGAAGTGATCGAATCTCTGCCGATGTTCAAGTTCTCCTCCCTGCTGGGCCAGAAGGACGGCCTTGAGTGCGCCGTCTGTCTCAACGTCTTCAATCCCGACGAGGTTTTGAGGCTTCTGCCCAAATGCAAGCATGCTTTTCACTTCGAATGTATTGATACATGGCTGGAGGCGCATTCGACTTGCCCCTTGTGTCGGTTTCGGGTCGACCCGGAGGATATTTTGCTGGTCATGGACTGTAGCTGCTACAACAACGACGGTGGCGCCGACGATCATGCGGCGTCGAAGAGCAGCGAGGAGTTCTTAAGTTCGAGGAAATCAGGCAGGCATTCGCATGCTGGGGAGATTGGTAGTTCGAATGCCCTGGAAATTATTGTCGAAAATCCTGGTAATAATCTCCATTGCCGAGCTTCCTTGGATAGCTATTACTCCCAGAGAGTGAAACGAACGCGCTTGTTTGAAACCTGGAAAAAAGATTTCATCCGTACTAAGTTGTCGTCGGACAGTAGAAGAGCGTCGCCGGCTTTACCTCCGAGATCTTCTTCTTCTTCTTCTTCGGCGGCAAGAAAAAAATCAAATGATGCTGAAAATGCAAACAGGGCGCCGTCGACGTCGAGAAGAGACGAGCACTTGATGGTCATGGGGGGCCATAAGCAGCTACTGCACCGGCTGGAACATAGGATCATGATCTCCGTCGACGAAAGCGAAACCCCACGGCGGCGGAGGTGGAGCGACGCTCAAGAGAAGGAGCTGCTGTATCTCAAGTCGGAGATGATCCTCGGCGGCAGCGGCGGCGGGAATAGCGAGAGTGGCAGAAAGGTAATAAACCAGAGAAGCGTGTCTGAAATCGTAGGGATGAGTAGGTTTAACAGAAGCAGCTTGAACAATAATAATACTAATAATAATAATAATTGTGGAGAGAGAGACCCAAATGGATCTATGAAGAGGTGGTTGGCTTGGATTTCACAATCAAAACAAGAACATGAGCAACAAAAGGAGCAGACTACAGCTGTACGATCAACTACTGCAACTGCTGCAGATGACCCTTCTTTCTGATGGATGTTCTTTAAGGCCATTTATTACAGTGTATCTACCCTTTTCTTGGTTTTTGTTCTTTTGGGTATAGAGCTTAGGGTAAATACTCAACGGACAATGCATTCATGCACGGTGGTCCTT
Source organism: Lindernia subracemosa (assembly GCA_028392965.1). Lineage (NCBI taxonomy): Eukaryota > Viridiplantae > Streptophyta > Magnoliopsida > Lamiales > Linderniaceae > Vandellia > Vandellia subracemosa. The sequence continues at coordinate 3,489,715 of JAQPCC010000012.1, read as the reverse complement.
CATGTTTCTTCTCCAAGGCCAAGAAAACTTCAAGTTTGGCCAGGTTAGTTAAAGTTTTGGTTAGATGTAGCTGTTGATCCTTGTCAAAATGTTATTGCTTTTAACTAGTTTAGATGCAGTGATTGAGCTTGAACATAGTTTTGTCTGTCTGAATTCATAATTAAAGAATGGGGCCACAAGAAAAAAGTGAATAAATACAACTATTTTGCCTTATATGAGGAAAGTCCCTTTTGCATTTATAAGCCAGAACTACTACTGCTACAGAGGCAATCAGATGATTATTTATTACAATGGCAAGCTCTGTTTCTTAAAGACATCGTATTTCATGCCACGCTCACACTTGCAATGTTTGCTACAAAACAGAGTATAGAATATGTGTTTATGTTTCTATTGACTTCGAGGGGACGACTCACAGTCCATACATACAACTGTGCAGCAGCAGCTCATGGCAAAATAAGATATATTCTCAAAGAAATGCACCTCTTCTATCTATCTATAATACAAAAGTGCCAATTTTGACGGCAGAGAGCATGGCGATTCTTCGATCATTTTTTCGTCAATCCTTAGGCCAGACAGCCGCCACATTACTTGCCTGCACTTGAAGGAACTGAAGAAGCTGAAGATGACGAGCCCTTTGCCCTGCTATGATGCATAGGAATAGGGACTCGAACGTTCTCAATCTGAAACCATTACAATGCATCGAGGGCTACAAGTTAGAAAGTATACCTCTACGAAAGGATCAGAAAGAAGATAAAGTGTTGGCTTACATTGACATTAGTGATGTATTGGCACACGGCACATTTGACCGATGGCGCGCCGTAAGGGTACATGAGCATCGTGTGGCAGCTCCCACAGCTGATATGAGCCATGTTAGATGATGCTGATGAAAGAAAAGAATCATATCCCAAGTAAATACAGAAGCTTCTTTTAACAGCAAGCATACCATTCATCGAAAATCTTGTCAAAGTTGGCTCCTTTTATCTATTACCTGGTACGAGGTTCACAGTATGACAGCAAGAACACCTCACGCTTGTAGCACCTCGACTGTACATTAACAATGTTCGGCAGCCTCCACATATCAGTTGGGCCATTTCCATGCCTGCATATGAGCAACTTCCATGGAGGCTTTTGAGCTCAAATACTTAAAACTATACCAAACCCAAAATCGTACGTGTTTTTCTCCGCAGGAAACACAAAAAAGGTAACTTTTTTTTTTGTCCGAACACAATGAATACAGAAGTGCGTCTGTAGAGAAATAATTAACCTGGAGTAGGAACAACTGTGACAGCATTACACAGAGCGCAGCAAACGTTGGTTCCGCCGCTTGGGTACATCAGAAGGTTCCTGCACCCGCTGCAGACGATCTGGCTCTCCATTCCTCTCTTCTCTACAAGGAAAAGATCGGATCGGCAACTTTGTAAAGAGATATAAACCGAAACATACAAAGCTTTGTAAGAAAAAGTAAGATATATGAAAGTTTTTAAGACCCAATTATGAGAAATTATGGGATTGATTTTAGGAATATCCGTATAGGAATGTGAAGTCTTTCAGTTCTTGTCTTGAATCAGACATGTATGAAGTTCCACCAAATTAAATAAGTCTGAATTTTGTACAGACATGTATGAAGCTCCACCCCATTTTTTTTTGGACTTTTGCCATATATGATTGCGTCCGAAGTAGAGGTTGAGAGATCATGTCAACACTAGGAGATTTATATATTACACTACATCTTGAAGTCTCACTCGTGAAATACAAATAGAAAACAATAATATAAATATTAAATTACCAACTGTATGAAAAAACATTACTTGGCTCATTCAAGATCTCTCGTTCATGAACGGTTGCTGATTAATTTAAAAACTGAATATTCTTCTCTTTTGGCCAATCCTAAGCATGTCGTTTTCGTACAATCACACGTCGAATACTATGTATAATATACTAATCCATGACAGATCATATATGAATAGACCAACTTCGATGCCATGCAACGATAAAGTCGTGGTCATGCTCAGGCCACGGCTATAAAACGACTTATCAAATGGCTACAAACAACGCCATAAAGAGTGGCTTATCCTTAAAGCATGTCAAGATATGGAAAACAACCTTTTTGGATAACATTAGGGTTTTGTTCTTGATGAGTGAGCAAAGATAAGATTTTTACACTTTGACGACAAGGATAGACAATTATTATTATTATTATTATTATTATTATTATTATTATTATTATTATTATTATTATTATTATTATTATTATTATTATTATTATTATTTTGACTAAGTCTATCAATATCGAGTTGTTCATATGAGTTGGCCAAGTGGTGGTTTGAGGTGTGATGTGATAACTTCAAATGGAGTGTCATGATTTTGAATGTACCTAGTCCCCTTGTTATTGTGGACTTGGGAGGAAGATCACATTTTAGGGCATAAGTTCTGCTGTAAATTTGTGGTTGTCCTATTGCAGATAGAGATTTGGAGTTGATTAAGATTATATTGAATTAGAGTGTAAAGAATACGATGATATCAAGCTAACATCTATTAAAAATTATCACCTCACGTTTCGTTAAATCAATGCCCTCGACGTGATCTTTTGATGACGTTGCAAGGAGCTCGTATGGATATATCGACAGTCCCTCATCATCTTCATGGGCTGACACCACACACTCTAAGGGTGTGTTTGGTTTGTGAAAATTAGTAGGGAAAGGAAAATGAAATGGAAAAGGAAAATTAGCTTTTATGTTTGGTTGATTGAAGAAATAGAGAAGGAAAAGAAAAGAAAAGCAAATCTAATTAAATTTACGCTTAAAACTAAGGAAAACTAATTTCTTCACCAAATGGTGAGGAAAATAAAATAAAAACTTATGAAAATCATTTTCTCTCCCATTTTCTTTTCCTTACTACTTTCTTCATTCCAAACACACCTTAAAGATGGGACTAATTCTCGTAGTCAGAGGTTAAAATGTCCCAATTCCACCCAGCACACTTACACTCAGTTTGTTATGCAGAATTCATCGTGGAAAAGATGATGGAAAACGATTACAATGCGTCAAACAGTGATACATTACGATTTCATTGCCGTGCCTTTATACATTTTCTTTCTTTTCTACGACGAAATCTTTATACCAAACAGAGACTTAGTCTCCACTTTATTTATCGAATGTTGGATTCGTGACTATTGTTCCAACCGTTGATCCATTAGGGTGTGTTTGTTATGCAAAATTCATGTATGGAAACCAAAATTAAAAATTAAGTTAGTGCATCAAACAATCTTACTTCGCACTTCGAAAGTTGTACGTCTATACCTTTTCTTTTTTTTTAATCGAATTTCGCAAAATAAACGGAAATATTTAAGAAGGAAATATTTGAAATATTTAAGAAGGAAATGAAATTAAACTTAGGACTTCGGATGACATCAAGGGCCAGAGCCCAAATCATGATAGTTGGGCCTATGTCTAACCCAATCTCGTTAATTCGAAATTCCCATTTTGCCCTTCGGTCGATACTGCGAAGTATAAAATCCCTAAATGCTTCCATTAATGCGCGGGATTCTTTAGCTCGCCAAATTTCAGTCAGGTCTCTCTCTCTCTCTCTCTCTCTCTCTCTCTACATACACTCGATCACAAGCACCAGTGAATGAATGATTTGATACTTTTTAAGTATGTATACTTTTCTATGTTTGTGCGCGGTTATCGTTGATCTTCCTGGCGATTAATCTTACTAGCGGTGATGCTGTTTGTGCATTTTCAGTCTGCACCGATTGAATTTCACTCACGAAACTGATTATAGCGGTTAGCTCATTGTTTTGAATCGTTTTAGCTATACTGTCTGGGATTGGCTTCGATGTGGCTGATTTGAAACTTTGAAGCTTCGATCCTTTTATCAGATTTACATTGTTGTTTCATGAGATAGCCGATTGTACGCATGATGAAACGTACAGTGTCGATTGGAACAGATAAGATTTCATGGAGATCGTGTTACCGTATGTAACTTGTGTTGAAGGAACAATCTATATGTGCGTCATACTTATATATTATTGTAATTCAGAAGAGAGACGTGTGAAGATGGCAGAGACTCAGAAGAGAGATGGTTCTTCTCTGAAGGAGAAAGAGCCGTTACTAGGTATACTTCATTCTATTTTTTATTTGCTTCTTATTTTCATGTTTAAAAAGGCTAAGAATGTAATAGACGTTAGATGCCTGATTAATGCGAGATTCATATCAGCTCCACATTTTTGAGTAATACTAAGTGAGACAAGATTCAAGTTGAGATGGAACATCTGAAAATATCTTTAGCAGTCACTTAGTCTCTGAAAGCATTTCTCTGAGCATGTCTGGGAAGGTGTATTGTGAGATTGTATGTTGCGGAATTAGACATTTATGAATGTAGGACTTTTGATATGTAAACAGGGGTGCTTTTACATGTGTTTTAACATTTGCACTTCTGAGAGTATGGTTTCTGTCAAACTATTGTAATGATTTTCTGGTTTGGCTTCTGTTTGATGCTTGGTACATTTGATGCAGATTTTGAAATTGGGGAGGACTTCTTTTCTAATTGGAAACAAGAGTCCACTACTGAGGGGGATGACTTTGATATATCTCCAGTAGAAAAAGCTAATAAAAAGCCATTTAATTTCAACAAAGTGTAAGATTACTTCAGCTTATTTTGGAGCATATACTTATTTTATATAACGTATCAAACCATCGTTTAGATGCTTGAACACCTTGTTTTGATCGTTTTAGAACCTTCTGATTTTATGCTCTTCAATGAAAGTGTAACCACATATATGTATATCGATTTTCAATTATTCTACCTCAACCTTGGTTACCAAATTGCTTTGAAATTTTCAGGGATATGGATTTCAATCTGGATGGTGAATTTGACAATATTGGGTCATTTGACCTTGGCATGCCTGATTTTGATATCTCCCCCAAGCTAAAAAAGGATGAGAAATCCATGGTAAAGTCTGATGAGTCATCTCTGAAAAGGGATAAAGGCAAAAACGATAATTTTGGGTTGGAGTTCGACGTATTTGATGGGTGAGTTTGCAGGTCATGCCATCATCCAAAGTATTTGTTATACAAATGTGTTTTATCCTCTAAATTGACAAGCAAGATGTTCATATTTTTAATCTAGGTTGGACAATTTTGACATGTCGGAATTTTCGAAAGCTGGTTCAAAATCTCTTGACAATAAAAACAAAAAAGGAAGTTCTTCAAATGCAAGTGAAATCCATGGAAGGGAAGATTCTACCGTGTTCACAGGAAAGACGAATTTTTTAGGACAAGGAACCCCGAAAAAATCTCTTACGAAGAACAGTGACAGTCTTGATTTGCACTCTTTACTAGGTGGACCTGCAGGTATTGAACCCCCAAGTAAAGGGAATGACCATTTTGATGACAATAGCAAGAGCGAAGGTCCTGCACGCACAAGGAAAAGTTTCCACGCGAAGTTGCCAGTGGATGATGTTGTTTCAGATGCTTTAGAATGTGCTGGTGACATTGTGGAAGTTTCATCTTTGTCTCACAAAGAAAATAACCCTTTGGAGACAGCAATCATAAACAAGGAGCCACCTCAAATATGTCAATTTGGAAAATCTGTATCTGCAGAACCACCTCATCTTGAAGCTCATGATGCAGAACCCATCGTGAAGGAGCTGTCATCTGATTCCCCCTCTAAGACTGACCAAATCAATGATGATTCAGTACAAGCAGTGGAAAAAGTTAGTTACAGAAATAAAAATGCTACTGGCTCTAGTGAATATGAAGATGGTAACATTCAGTTGCCATCTAATTCAGTCAGTAAATGTACAATCTCTGAGGAGGACTCGCATCTCTTGACTGCTGCAAAGCCAAGTTTGAATAGTTCTGAAGACAGTCACGATGGTATTAAACGTCTAGTGATGATCAATCCTGAAATAGCTGAACCAGGCATAGCTGATCCACGAGGACGAACATATTGTAGTTCTAAGGATGTATCTGGTGCACCACTCAGCAATAAGAACCTGGAAGCTGCTTCAAAGATACTCAAGTTTCCCGTAACCAGGTTAAGATAGTTAAGGTGTTGATATATAGCAATCATACTAGCCAAGTCAAATACAGGTTTGTTTCCAGAATTTGCTTGACGATTACTTGTTGCCACTACAGTCGAACAGCTGATAAATTGTCAGATAGAGAAAACAAGAACCGAGGACTAGGAGCAGTTACTCCTTCAAGATCTTTGATTCAGTCAGAGAAATCTGAGGCCCTGATGCAGACAAAGGTTACCTCATTAACTGATAAGAAGACTCGTTTCAATCAATCAGATCTATTTGTTAAAAGGTATGCTTTCCTATCTTTCAAACTAGATGTATTGTGTGTGTGCTCATGTTGATGATATTATCTTGTATGCAATAGGGATTGGGGAGGTACTCAAGTTGAGAGAAAACTAACATCCCTTCACTTCCAAAAAACGAAGCCACTATTGACAAATGAACTCCCTCAGATGCAGAGTCAGGAAAGCAGCAAGGGTCGAAATCTTACTGAGTGAGTTCAATTCATACATCAATTTAGCGTTAAGTTGAACCCTTAATAGTTTCTCCATGGTCAACCTCAATAGTTTCTCCATGTTCAACAAAATATGTGGCGTAACTCAAGAAAATTGAGACGTTTGGGACTTCGGAGTGTGACCGAGATTGATATAATGATCTACAGGGAGGTGTGCAACAAAGATAAGTTACTTATCGGGAAAAGTTTAAATGATTCGTCTACCACTCATTTTAAGGAGACGGTAACTGAAAAAAAAGCTCTCGGAATTGGAGAGGAAAATGAGAGAGATTTGAGTAGTCTCAGGTCCGTAATTTCTTTCTTCAAAAAACAAGAGGTTGCTTATGTTATATACCTCCACCACCTGCACACACACACACACAGATATTTCATTTGAAATAACATTACAATATCTCTAACTTGATCTGCCACTTACATGAAAGATATGTTGGGAGGTTTATATATATTTATGAATTCCTGTGAAATGATGCATGATTTGGTACATATTTCTGATGTGTACATTTCACAGTTCAAGAACAGGGATCAAGAAGAATTCTGGAAATCCACCACCTTTAGAATCACGACCCACGATATTCACGACCCGCGATATTCATGTCCCTGAAGAACGAAAGCTTACTTCAACCGGAATTGTTGGAAAGAGCACTGATATTTGTGAGTTGAAACTTTCTAGGTAACTTGTGCCTTTCCGATATTCATGACCCACGAGTACTAATATGGTGTTACTGAAGAATCTCATCATTAATTTTTGTTCTAATATTGGCCTTTCAGTCTAAAGAATGACCCTAAAATGTGCCCCGTGCGGAAAGATACTAAACTAACAGGAACAATAAATCTGAGCAAGGTACTACCAAGAAACACGGCATTAAAAAACTCCCGTCTCGGGATGTTGCAGAAGCAAACTTCTTCCACACTACTACCACCGAAAAGAAAGACAACGGAGGTATGCTTTTCTTTCCTCTGTTATCATCACATCAATAGATGAGGCATCATTATTGCAATATCACTTTAGATTTCTTATTGTTGGACTTATAGTACATAAATTTATATATTTGAAGACTTTTGTTTCTGCAACAGGAATATGATGCAGAGTTTGTTGGCTTACATCCTTCTAAACGTCTATCCCCATCATCAACCACAAACAGGTCCAAGTTGTTCAACTCTATATAAGCTTTCTACTCATGGATCTGCATTAATGACGCATTTCTGTGAAATATGCAGAAATGTTGCTGAGAAAATGGATTACACCGTCCAAGAGAAGGTAATTGGTCGAGACAATAAGTTATTAAAGAAGTTAAGAACTATAAAACGAGGAGTTTTCGCTGTGAATGGTTTTCTAATGTAGGTATCCAAGCAGAACAATCTCGAAGATGACAACACCAAACGCACAGAGCAAGTTGCAGCATGCAATGTGCCCCAAATGATGAGCACCGAAGAAGTTCGGATGCCATTCTTGTTTGAAAGCAATAGCAACATCAAACAGGCTGAAGCTTATGGCAAAGAACTCGATGATGTAAGAATGGTCCATTTTTCTTTTTCATGCGTTTCTGCAGTTTAATCGCCTTTTAGAGGAATGCCTCAACCATGAATCTGTCTGCTGCAGCTTTGCAGCATGCTGAGAAAGAAACACGAGGAGGCCAAAGACGTACTTGTTAGTGCTCTAGTGCATAGCAATAAGATGCTGTTGCTCAACGATCCCAGTTTCAACAAGAGAATATCCTTCAAACTTACTACAAACTGTCCTACATAGATTACACAATTTTATCTCTCGGAATTCATCGTGGACCTTAATCGTGGAAAAACTTCCGTGCAACAGGAAATCTTTTTGCCAGGTTGAAACTGAACTAATGTTTGAGCATCAACTTCTTCAGCAATCTCTCTTAACTTCAATTACTCAGGTATAGTCTCTCTCTCTCCTCTCTCTCTCTCTCTCATTCATATATGTAAAACATCTGTTTCCTTTATGTACATACACAAGTATGAGGTGTGCAAAAGTGGTCTAGCAAAATTTTCAAACAGGTGCTGCACTTCCTTAGAAGCTGAGGACAAGAATCTGTTGTCCGAAGCTCAAGCATTTTGAAAATGGTATTAGTCAAAACTTCTCTGAAATGATTTTCATAACACATCCCTATGAAATGCAATTTGTAACTTGTCGCTATATGGTTTGCATTTTCATTTTACAACTGAAACACGAATAGAATTTGGGCTTCAATTTCTAACGGTTTATATATGGCATAAGCAGTCAAAAGGGAAGTAATTGAGGCAAAATTGGTGCCATGGCAGTCTCATTTAAAAATGCCATTGTATGCATATCTCATGATCTCTTTGTCATTACATCTATTAGATTATGACAACCATATCTATCAACATGCATTAGTAGCAAGTAGCAACTAGTATGCTCTAATATATAAATATATAATATTACTTTATATTTTAAGTTATTTGTAATTATAATGTTTAAAATACAAAATTATTCTTTAAAAATTAATTGTGTGTTATCTTTAAGTATCCAAAAAAGGAAAAATAATTTATGAGTATATGATTATAATTAATCAAAAATTAAATGGTAAAATAATTATTCAAATTGAAATAAATTAGAAGTTAAAGGGTAAAATAATAATTTTGTTTATAAATTAAAGTTAAAGAGTAAAATAGTAAATTAGAACAATCCCTATAATTACTAAGTTTTAAACTTTGCCGGATGACTTTCATCTTCCATACAGATCTCCACATGGTCTTCATTTTGTTGCCTTGATCACTGCTTTCAGGCCGTTCTGACTTTGAGTGAACAACTTCCAATAGCATCGAGTAGGCAGATTTAACTGAATAGATTCCATTCTTCTCTCTCTGCCATACGAGTCTTCCCGTGGGCTGTTCTCTGCAACCTTGTAATAAGACAGCTCGTGATTGGGTCCAGCACTTCCATAGCCATGATGAAGTTGTTGGTACCTTGGCATTGAGAGGATTCCCTTCCGGGAAATATTTAGCTTTCAGAATTTTAGCCATAAGCGTGTTTGGGTTGGTTATGACTCTCCATAGCTGTTTCGCCAACAGAGCTTCATTGAAGGATTGTAAATGCTTAAATCCCAATCCACCCGCTTCTTTGGAATCAGTGAGAGCCAACCATGATTTTCAATGGATCTTGGGGGCCCCATTTTCTTTTTTACCCCACCAAAAGTCCATTGCTGCTCTTGTAATGGCCTTGCAAGTGTGGATAGAGAGCTTAAAGCAACTCATTATATAGACAATTTGCTGCCTACCAAATCCAATTTGAGGAAAAAAGGAATAGTTGTCGATACTATTTGCCCGCTCTGTGGAGATGGAGATGAAACCATTGAGCACTTGCTTCTTAGATGCCAGAAGGCAATGAATATTTGGAAGATTGCCCCACTCTCTTGGAATCACTCGAAGTCACTTTCAGGTACATTTCAGGACTTGTGGGGGCATATTTGCTTGGGTCATAAATCTGAAATTTACAGTCATAGAACTCAGCTTTCTGTGTATTTACTGTGGATGCTCTGGAAAATCAGGAATCTTTTGGTCTTCGGGAAGGAATGGATAGAGGATAAAACAGTTGTTGATCTGGCGTGTAACGAATGGAAGGAGTTTCTGCTGAGGCAGGAACCTGTGGCATGAGCTTATTTTTTACTTCATCCGTAATCTAGTAGGGTAAGTTATTACCAGTGCACAATTATGGAGTTCGGTGGGTTTCTTTTGTCCGCCATGCTAGTTTGTATGACTGGAGTTTTTGGATCTAAAATTGTTCTCTCTGGAGGTGGCGCCTCCACTTTTGTCCCCTGTTGTGTCCGAGCATTGAAGTCATTTTTAGAGCCTTTCTTTGTCTACTGAATCATTGATGTCTTCATGCCCGCTGTGTTCAATGTAAACAGTCGGGCCATGTGTGGCTATTTAGCCGGTTGTACATACCTTTTGACGAAATATACAACGCGGTTTCAGGAAAAAAAAAAAAAAAAAAAAAAAACTTTGCGGGAAGTTACATTACATCTATCATCGTTGTAATTAAAATCACGAGATAATTTCTGCTAGCTGGATACCAGTTGCAAGTAACCATTAATATTTGATATCAATGATACAATTTCCTTTTAAATGCATGTATGTGTATTTTTATCATTGAAGTAAATGATACTTTCCCAAAATCATGCCATAGATAGACTAGATGATTTTTGCACGTCTTGAAAATACGAGGACTTAATTGAAAATTTAAATATCTCTGAGGGGCATTTAGCAATTTCGAGATTCAAAGGGCAAGTCTATCGCGTGATTCGTGCCCAGTATATATGAGCCGCCCTTTTAACCAATATACACTCTTGAGCAGAAACCTACACGCGCATGAAACAAACATTCGGAGGGACGACACCATATTTCCTTTTCCTTGGAAAGGTTTCCAAAATTCTGCTATTTTCACTTGTTTTTTCTTCTGTAGTTCGCGCTTTGTAGAGGTATCTCCCCATTTGAATTGCTTCTTTCATGCTCCTTTTTTTTTTTGGCCTTTTTTTTTGGCTTCCTACTCATGTCGTAACGCATCAGTAGTTGTGATTTTCATGTTATGTAGTGGTTTGATGTGATTTAGTTGTTGAACCCATTAAAGGAAAAGAATCAAAACACGTTGATACTTTTTTTTTTCTCATTCATATGTGCAGGTTGAAATTGATTTTCTTTTCGAGCAATGGGACGATTTAGAAGTGAGCCAGCGATGTGCAGAGGACGTAAGAATTGTTCGGAATGGGCGAGGAAGTTTATGGGCTATTGTCTTTGCAGCAAAAGAGATGGTTTATCGTTAGGTTTGGGTGTAGTAAGTGTGATTTGTTGGGTTGTAGCTGAGATACCACAAGTTATCACCAATTACAAGAACAAATCTGCTGAGGGACTCTCTGTTCTGTTTGTTCTTACGTGGATAATTGGGTAAAAACCTATGCGCACTTCTATTATCCATGTTTTTTTAATGATTTTTGGTTTTGGATTGTGGGACTTGTTTACTGTAATCACATGGGAATTATTACAGATTGTTATGTGTGAAACATTGCTGAATTTATCTTGTTCTTGGTGTGGAATGTTGCTATCTTCAGTTTCGTGTTCATGTAGGTATGTTGTATCCCGGCTTGTCTCGATTTTAATCTACGTGTCTTGCCTTGCTGTTTTTGCTATACATGGTGTTATGTTTTGGTGCTTCCTAGCGATGTAAGAACGTCTAGTGGATGATGTCTTGAAGATCATCAGCTTGCTACTAGTTTCTTCTCAAGTTTAACATGAACTCAAGTTAGTTCTGTAAATTTGATGGCCCCATTGCTTGATTAAAGTTCTTTTTTCTTTGGCAGAGATGCGCTCAACATTCTGGGCTGCATATTAGAACCAGCAACTGTAAGTTTTCTACTGTTGTTATGATGTTATGGAGCCATTTTAAGCCCAATCACACAAGTCCGTTAATGTTTATTAGAGTGCTTGTATCAACTAAGTGATAGTGTCACTTTGCAGCTTCCGACACAATATTATACAGCAGTGGTAAGAAGTTTCAGTCGAATTTTTCTCGCGGACATAGTTTAATTTCGGCATATCTCTCACTGTACATCATAATGATTTACATTTGTTCCGATCTTTTTCCAGTTATATACGCTCATTACTCTAAGTATAGCCTCTCAATCTGTGTACTACGGACATATATATCCACGACTGAGATGCAACAAAAGAAAGCATCAGGTAGGAGTTGTTTGAACATCTTATATTTGAAATGGTTAGTATTTACTAATAGTTTTCCATGGTATAATCTGTAGCACAACGCTCTTCCAACTGAGGATGCTTACGGAGATAAAGAAGAGAATCACCTTGTTGATACCGAAAATGTCTACAGCACTATTAGATGTGGTGTTGAGCCAACTTCACCGATTAATCTTCAACCGGGCTATCATAATAGTTCACGAGAAGACTTATATTTTATGTACGCAGCCCTTTGCTCTGAGTCCTTTTTTTTATGTGTTACCCACTTCATGTTAAGAGTATTTTGATCTCTAAAGGGGAATGCAAATGCTTTTCTCTAACAGTCTCTTTGCTGCCTGGAACAGGTCAGCAAGATCTCTTTCACTTTGTAATACGCCTCCCATTGTCTCGTTTGCCCCTCTGAAAGCTGTCGCTTCTGATGCCGAACAAAACAGGCTCAGAGAACCATTGCTTCGGGCAGCACCATCTTCGCCAAAAGTCAAGACTTCCCTTTGTTTAGTGAGTTTATGACGCTAACATGCACTTTAAACATACATTTTTAGCTGTCCTTTTTTTTTTGTTCGTTGAACGCGCTTTTCACCATTATTGATTTATACATTAAGGTGCCCTCGATAATGTTCTTCATCGCATGCTATAACCGTAATCCACATAAAAGTTTTGGAAGCAGTAATACAATTCTTGAAACACACACTCGAGGGAGGAGACAGGCTTTAGGGGTAAGAGCTTGTAATATGATTGCATTCCTCTATGTTCATGAGCTACATTTTGCTTTATAACTCATTATCTGATAAACATGCACTGTTAAAATCATTTAAACGCAGAATATGGTCTCGGAAAGCAATGGGCTTGGATCGTTCCTTGGCTGGGGAATGGCAGTTATATACATGGGCGGAAGAGTCGCACAAATAATCCGAAACGTAATTACTAAACTGAGTTGTATCATATATTTATTGCCAAACTCGTGATGTTTTCTTTTTTTTGTTTTTTTTTCTCGATGATTTCTGCAGATCAGAAGAGGCAATGCAGAGGTACTTATTGATCTCTCCTCTTTCTGGCAGCAAAGAAAGAAAAAAAAAAACAAAAACAATTATCTCCTTAATCACTGTAAATTTCAGACATATATAAACACATTAATAATCTGATTACTGTGGTCATTGATATGGAATACAAGCAGGGTCTTAATCCTTTTATGTTCGTCTTTGCTCTTGCTGGCAACATCACATATGTGGCAAGGTGAGCTATTAAAACTAATGAGTCTTAATTGCATCTTAAATTCATCTTTTTAATCCATTGAATTATATATATATATATATATATATATATATATATATATATCTTTTTCAGCATCCTTGTTAACAGTTTGGAGTGGTCAAAGATCAAACCGAACCTTGCATGGCTGGTCGATTCAAGCGGATGTGTGCTTCTTGACACTTTCGTATCCTTCCCATTTACACATTTAACTTTATGCATTACATATAAATGTCACTCTATTTATCATTGCATTGATCAAATTGCATATCTTTGTATCGTCTTAACATCTTGTTTAGATAGTTCTTCAGTTCGTCTACTTCCGCCATCGCTCAAAGCGCCAAAGGTTCGTAGCTTAGGACTGCAATTCTGCACCTCAATCAAAGGTACACAAAGAGCAAGGAAATGACGTTTCTTCAATATCTTCTACTTTTTGTTCCAAGTTTATATGAAATATTGATGAAATTGGATGAGGAATTTCGATGTGCTGACGCTGAGAGTTGACATTGCATGTGGGGAGTTTTATGACGGCTTTAAATACTTTGGACCATGCTCAATATTTGCATGTGGGATGTCTCCTATGTTATTATTACATTGAAATTGCTACTAAAAATCTTTCATAAGCCTATCCAAGAACCTTGTGGAGGACATCAATAAAAGAGTTAACTTTAGCTCAGACAATCAATCGATAATCTGAATGAGAAACTGAATTGAACAACACACTTTATTACAATTGAAAACAAACAAACACACCGTCGTTAACAAATAGATTCTTCAGGCGGCCTTAAAATTGAAAACAAAATAATTAAAAGAAATTAAAAAAATAAAACAAGAAGCAAATACAAGTCGTCATGCGGCAAAAGCGAGGGATAGCCTCGCCGAGTGTGGGGGCTTGTTTGCCACCCTCTGCGGCCGACCACCTTCGTGCATTGGAAAACCCGCCGAGATTTCTTCCCCGCCACGGCTATTATTGACAGGCATGTATTTTACGGGTTGTGGTCCGACGCTCACCGCCTTGTCGTGCCGACAGCCCATCATCAGTAGCCCAGAGGATCCATTTCCCTTTTTGATCTTACCACTGTCCCAGACAACGCCGATAACCTCATCCCTTCTCGGGAAACGATCGTCTCCGCCGCCGACCTGAGACGCCGACACGGAGAAGTTGGACACGCTCGCTCGATCGAACCCTTCGGCCGTAGTAACGCTCCAGGCAATGCTCGCCTCGCTCGGCGCGTAGCACTCCGTCGCCGCGACGCTGGGCGTGGGCGGCTCGTCAAGGCTGTTCCTCTCGTTTTGCTGTACGGCGTTGTTCTTCAGCAGCGCGAGTTTCCTCTGGGCTTCGTCCAGCGAATCTCTTCGCCGGTATATCGTCGGGTAGGAAGTGGATTGAGTCGAGAAGCTCTCGATTTCGAACAGGTCTGAGCTGGCGTCGCTTCCTACGTCATCATCCGTGCTTGCGACGCGCCCGTTGTTCAAAGGGCTGCCCGGATTGTTGTAGGGGAGTCTGGTAATAACAAGGTTGTCCGTGGATGGCTGGAAAACGTCTATGGAATCGCGCGGCGGATCTTCCCTTTTCACATTAATCCCTCTGAGGTTCGCCGCCTTGGACACCACCGTGGACTTTTCGGCTTGGTTTAGGACAGGAAATGAAAACCCACCAGACGCAGAGACACGTTGCTGCCGTGGTAAGCTGTTGGCGGTGGCTATGAAATCATTCTCCGGCGAGAGGATCAAAGGGTTTGGAGGCATTAGCTTGTGTTGATGGATCTTCAACATCTCTGCAGTGATGGAAGGCGTTCTTGGAGACAAAACAGATGCTTCCTTCTCCTTCTGACACTCCCTTTTGGCTTTAGTACTATTGATGACATTGCTGTTCTTGAGTGAGCTCATCGCCGCTGCCCTCGGCGTATGATCATGCTCAGAATCCGAAGCTGCTCCCTTGATTCGGACAGCTTTTTGCCCCGTGCAGCAACACTTCTGCCCGAAGATCCATTTCTTCGCAGCCGAGCTATTGACCTTCTTTTCCCGACGATAGCTTTCCATATTGGAAACTCCCAACACGCCGGGCGGATTCCTCAATAGCCCTGTCTGGCTGTTCCAGCTCGCCTCAGACGAAGCCGTAGGAGTTGCCTGAAAAGACCTCGTCCTATAACTGAACTTATTACCATATCCATTCTCGACAGAAGAAACCGACGACAGCCTCGTTATGTCTTGAGCTTGTCTATCTTCTTGCTTGCCATCGTTGATCTCGCTGCTGAAGTACTTCTGGGCATCAAAGATGCTTATCTCCGTGTCTTCCACGTCGTCGGCTTTGGTGGGATCTTTGTCTTTGAGGTAGGAAGAGACCTCCAAGGTTGTGTTGTACTGCGGATAAGGCCTGTAATGAAGTGGCGGCGGTTC
The DNA here is from genome assembly GCA_028392965.1 of Lindernia subracemosa. NCBI lineage: Eukaryota > Viridiplantae > Streptophyta > Magnoliopsida > Lamiales > Linderniaceae > Vandellia > Vandellia subracemosa. The sequence goes on along the minus strand of JAQPCC010000012.1, from coordinate 3,473,798 downwards.
TACGACCCTAAACAATGGCTGCTGAGGTGAAATGTACTTGAATGTTGGCTTTGAGCCCATCATGTATGGTTCAGACAAGAAATGCTCTATCTTCTCTTGTTTGAAAGACTGTTGAGTTAAACTCAAAGTGCTTCTGATTATTCTTACAAAGCTGCTAATATAAGTAGGCGCAGGGAGAGAATTATTAAGGCCTTAAGAGGGGACAGCATCTTCTTGGCAGATTAACTGTTAGCACAAAGAAGGGCCCTACCTCGGAACTGTAGTAAACAGTGTAAGAACATAGAGCTCTTTGTGCATGAATGTGAATCGAGTGGACGATATGTTGACACTTCATCATTCTTGAAAGAAATGCACCTAACAAGTATTAATTTTGGAAAGCTACAGATCTCGAAATATGCAAGTATCAACCTTTCCCAAAGGATATAAACAATTTCCAACTCATTTAATTATTTTTAAGGGCTAACCTAACCTCAACGAAATATCATATATATATAAAGGGTGTAAATTGCATTCTCTATGATGTCCATACTTACAACATGTGACGTTTTATCAACTGCTCAATTAGTAGATTAGACATTGCTTTGCTCATCGTCTATTTGATTATGAAGCAAAGCTATGTTTTTCAGACCTTAAAGGGTCCACGAAGGTCACATTAAATAACTATATACCTCATAACTTTCTGTCTGTTTCTTGGACAGCACAACAAAGGCCAGTTCTCTCCTCTCCCTATTAGTAGTAGATAATGATTCTTCCATGATTTGAAAAGAAGTATATGTATATTCAATGCTTACCATACCCTCCTTTTGGTTTTTTGTCTTTCCCTGCGATAATTCAACTCATTCCATGTGAACATTTTCCTTTAATCATTCAAATATCAACCATGCTACATGCCTACTGTTCCCAAGTGGGGCTAGCCGTTTGAATGTGAGAACATTTTGTTCTTGGGGTGGGTCCCACGCGAAATTTGGTGGGCTTGCAAGAATTCTTGTGGCTGTAAGAAGATTTCATTGATCGTTGATGGGCCCACAAAAATTGGGCTTTAATTGGGTAACTACTATTTTAGTAGGCCCATTTAATAGAGCCCAAACCCTAAGCCCACTATTTCCCAATGTATAAATAATCCGATGAATCCCCCCTTAGGGTTTTCGCACGCTCACAGAACTTGGACACAGCCGAACCTCCAAGCAGAGGACGGAACAGATTAAGGTCGCGGCGAAAGGTAGTACCAAAAACGATGGCGGAAAGAGGCGCAGGTGATCGTGGCGGTTTCTCTCGTGGATTTGGCGGTCGAGGAGGCCGCGGACGCGGGCCTCGCCGTCCACGACGTGACTCTGAGGAGGAGAAGTGGGTTCCAGTGACGAAGCTCGGTCGTCTGGTTCGTGATGGGAAAATCAAGTCGCTGGAGCAGATCTATCTCCATTCTCTCCCAATCAAGGAATACCAAATCGTCGATGCCCTCGTCGGCCCGTCGCTGAAAGACGAGGTGATGAAGATCATGCCTGTTCAGAAGCAGACTCGCGCCGGTCAGCGCACTCGATTCAAGGCCTTCGTGGTCGTTGGGGATGGCAACGGGCACGTGGGATTGGGTGTCAAGTGCTCGAAGGAGGTTGCTACTGCGATTCGTGGCGCAATTATTTTGGCCAAGCTGAGCGTCATTCCTGTGAGAAGGGGTTATTGGGGTAACAAGATTGGTAAGCCACACACTGTTCCTTGTAAGGTGACTGGGAAATGTGGATCTGTCACGGTGAGGATGGTGCCCGCTCCCCGTGGGGCAGGTATTGTAGCTGCCCGTGTTCCGAAGAAGGTTCTGCAGTTCGCTGGTATTGAAGACGTCTTTACCTCGTCGAGGGGATCGACCAAGACGCTTGGAAACTTCGTAAAGGTTCGATCTTTACCATTTTTTTATGCTTGTGACGAGTATGCGATAGGTATATAATGGCAATTTGATATGACATCTTTTGTGAAATGTGCCGTCCTTATGCTAATATTGACTCAGGCAGTGTGCATTTGCTTTACTGATGTTTGGTGCTATCATTTTCTTATGAGTCCCCACGCTGCATCAGTTTATGTCTATTACAGAAGTCTTCAAAGTGTTTGCCTAGTTAGGGGTTAATTAAATGCAGTATTATGGGCAAGATCTATCTTCGGTCGATGATGTGGAGGCGGGCAAGTGTGTTGATTGTTGAATTCGCCTGAAATCTTCTTGAACACTTGTTTCTAAAAGTTAATGCTTGATTGATAACTTTGGACTTGTTGACACCATTTTTTCCTTTAGTTTATAATCTTCTTATCATGTAGTGATTCATCTTGCTACTCTAAAAACTTGTTCTTCTCAGGCTACTTTCCAATGTCTGTTAGAGACCTATGGGTTCCTTACCCCTGATTTCTGGAGAGAGACTCGATTCACCAAGTCTCCATTCCAGGAATACACAGATCTTTTGGCCAAGCCCACCAACAAAATCGTTCAAGTGGTTGATGATGCTGAAGCCTGAGCTTTTTGTGTGTCAGTAGTGTTCTTCATTGAGCCTAAGTTAATGTTTTGTTTTTTTGGCTGATGGATTGTTATCAAACTTTATCTTCTTCTCAGCACACTTGTTTGTTTTCATAAATTGGATCGATTTGTTATATGCCTTTTTCTCAATCAATATATGTTATATATCTCCTCTGTCTTCTGTTCATCATTTACTAATTTCCATGTTCTATATTTGAATGTTTCTATCTCCCATGTCAATCTTAGCTTTATTAAAAATGAATTTATATATTACAATCAAAACTTAATGCTTCCAAAGAAAAAAGGGAATTTTTGAGGTGGAATTCCATTCATCTGTTCATCTACATTTTGGCAAACGTGGGTCGAATCCAAAACAGGAAATTGAGCAGAAAAAGTGAAGAGCAAGACGATAAACAAATGGGAAGTCGCCTACTTTAAAAACGAGTAATGGGTTTCAAGTTCCAAGAACAAAGTGGTCTGCAAAAGAAAGATTGCTTCGATTTGTTTAACTATTTTACATTTCATTTGTGGTTTGCCGAGGAATACTAGTACGATATAACCCAATAAACTATTACAGTAGTACATATGCTTTCATTTGCAAAAGAATATATATAAAGTGCTGATGAGCAGCTTGGATATTCAGGCTTTGAGCTTCAGGCGTTTGCATCATTCGTAAGTTGTAAGCTGAAATCTCACTCTAGCGCACCATTGATTTACTTTTTCTTCTTTGGGGCATGTTATAATGTCTCTTATTTCTTGAACATGAGCTTAAAAGGGCTTCATTTCATGTGAAGGTTTGAGCTTTTTTGAGACTTTTCTTGCTGATGATATGATACGGATCGAAGGCTTTTCAGACTGATTTCTTGAGGAGGTCATTAATGGTTGCTCAGAGAATGGAATCTCAGGGTAATTGCAGCTACAGCAGCATTAGAACTGAAGCCCTAACTGAGATTAACAATCAGAGCCCCAAATCAAACTCATTGGCTCGGCAAGGTTCACTCTACAGCCTAACTCTCAACGAAGTGCAAGCCCACTTATTAGGAGATTCAGGGAAACCTTTGGGTAGTATGAATCTTGATGAGCTTCTCAAGATTGTCTGGAACGATGAGGCTAGCGGGACCAGCTCGATCGGCTGCTTCGATCTTCAGCCAAGTTCGAAGCTGTCGAAGGATCTGATGAAGAAAACCGTCGAGGAAGTGCTGCGAGAAATAACGCAGCAGAAGAGGAACGTATTCGATGGGAACGACGGCAGTCTCGGCGAGATAACACTCGAAGACTTCCTGCTTAATGCCGGCATTGTTTCGGAACCATCAGCCGTGGGAAAGACGAGCGCAGCCTCGGTTTTAGGGTTGGATAGCGCATTCGAAATGCCTCCGCAAAGCCAGTGGATAGGCTATCAGCAGCATCAAGAGGAGCATAACAACGTTGTACCTATGTTTGTGCCTCAACTGCCTATTCAAGAATGTCAAATAACTGCTTCTCCAGGGGATAAAAGGGTTGCACCCGACGGTGCGGCTGAGAAAAGCGTCGAAAGGAGGCATAAGAGGATGATCAAGAACCGAGAATCTGCTGCTCGATCACGGGCTAGAAAGATGGTGCAAGTTTCTGCATTGTATCTCTTCGATTTATATCTTTTTCGTTAGTTAATCTTCGGTTTGCAGGCTTACACGCACGAGCTCGAGATGAAGGTTTTTCGTCTGGAGGAAGAGAACGAAAGGCTTAGGAAACAAAACGTACGATCTGATACGTTCGTCGTCTTCCTTCGTTTTCTCATTACGATGAATCTTGTTTTTGTTTTCGATTCGTTCGAAACTCGCCGTCACTTGCAGGAATTGGAGAAGACATTGGCTCACATGCCATTAGAAGAGCCAAAGTGTAAACTACGCAGAACAAACTCAACTCCCTTGTAATAAAATCAGTTTCTGTAATTAATTGTTATGTTGCGTTGTATTTGATCTCTATGCTTCTGTATCATCTGTTACCATACTACTTTGAATTTTGATGCTTGGAAATTATTACATGAAATTTTCCTTGAAATTTTCCACAATAACATGAAATTCTAAGTTGAATGAAATTAAATAATAAGGCTTAAATATATTTCTATGTTTCAAGGAGTGACATTTTAAGGATACGTAAGTTAAAGTGATATTTTTAGTCTTGTAAGTATCAAAATCGAAGCAATTTAATGGCACTTAAGTTCAGAGTGGAAATTGTAGCCCTGTAAGTATAGAATTTGAAGCAATTTTAAGACAGTTAAACTCAGAAACCTAATTTCAGTACGGAATTTACATATGTGGCGCCGAAGATACTGACTTGGACTAAATTTATTTTCACTTTTCTTTAATTAAGCATCACCTCATAGTCCAAGTCAGCATCTCCGGTGCTATTTGTATAAATTTCGGGCTGAAATTAGGTTTTCGAGTTTAACTTTTCTAAAATTGCTTCAATTCTAATACTTACTTGATTAAAATTTATTGTCTCTCCTCCAAAAAGGCTTTTATATATTTTTTTTTACTTATGCGGTGACGTTTAATTGGAAGGAAGAGAAAATAAATTTAGTCCAAGTCAGCATTTTCGGTGCCACGTGTATAAATTACGGGCTGAAATTAGGTTTCTGAGTTTAACTGTCCTAAAATTCCTTCAATTTAATATTTGCAGGATTAAAAATGTCACTCTCAACTTAAAGAGAAATTTTATGGTGATCATCTATTGTGAGCACCATGTGTGAGCACCACTCACATTCTCTTACATCTCCATTGCCACGCCATCACATATCATGTGAGATAATGTAAGTGGTGCTCACAAGTCACACACGATGTTCACAATAGGTGAGGATTGTAGGATTTCTCTTAACTTAAATGTCTTTAAATTGTATTAAAATTGACAATGAAATATCACCCCTTAAAAATATATTTAAGTCTAAATAAAATAAAGGAAAAAAAAGAGGGGGAATAAAATCAAGAGAGAGGATAGGGCAAACTGCAAAGGGAAACGATTACGATTCGCGGTGTAAAATGACAAAAAAGCCCATAGGCAGTGGCAACGTCAGCAGCCGACTTGCGACGCTCACTTCTCATTTGCTACCTTCCAATCACATTCGAGCTGCGTCGTCTTCCGATATGGCGTCTGAGAAAGAAGCTGCGCTCGCTGCTGTTCCATCTGATTCTCCCACCATGTCTGTAGTTAATTCATTCTCTCTTCTCTTCTTTCCTCTGTGCTTAGATGTTTGGGTGTTCCTCTGTTGTATGTAATGGACTGCTCTCACCTTTTTCTGAGCTATTGTCTTAATTATTTAACTGATCTTCTTGTTGGATTCCTTACAGATTCGACAAGATTATCAACAGGGAAATACCGTCCGACATTGTCTATGAGGATGACAAGGTTGACTCTTTTTCTCTTATCAGAGTGTTCTATTAATTTTTTTTTTACTCTTGAATGCTTCCCATTTGATCAGTCGATCAGTCACTTGGGCTTGCTTTTGATTATCATCTGCAGTTATCATGTAAAATGTTGATTTGCTGGGGTCTTTGATCATTCTTTAAACAACTTCCCATGGCCATTTTGCTTTTTTCCCAGGTTCTAGCTTTTAGGGACATAAATCCTCAAGCTCCTACCCACATTCTCATCATTCCGAAAGCCAAGGATGGCCTTACTGGGATTTCCAAGGTGTTTCCTTTTCTTATTGCACATCGAAATCCAATCTCGTAAATTCATCACTTTTGTAATAAGATATTTATGTTATTATCATCTCTTGTTTCAACTTTGTAATATGCATTCTTGCCCCTTTCTGAGGTTATGTGATTCCGTGGTTGCTTTCTTTCATGCTCTTAATCTCGATTACACACGTCTGAATGCACTTTTCAGTACGTTGAACACGGACTACACCAGGGATTCAACCGATAATCCTTTATCCATTAATTTTTGCCAATCTTTATACTGCTTTCATTGCTTATATGTAGGCTGAAGAGAGACACTGTGAGATTCTTGGCCGCCTTCTCTACACAGCGAAGCTTGTCGCCAAGCAAGAAGGGCTAGACGATGGCTATAGAGTTGTGGTCAATGATGGGCCAAAAGGATGTAAGTTGTTTTCTTCCTCTTCTCCGCTAACATCGTGCCTATAAATTTGTCACTGCTGATCTCATTAGTTGATCTCACGATTGATATCATTGCAGGTCAATCTGTGTACCATATTCACGTTCACCTTCTTGGAGGACGCCAAATGAACTGGCCGCCGGGCTAAACCTGTAAAACTGCACCTTCTTTCGCGGCATTCCCTATTGAATAAATGCATTATTAAGGCAAGGTGTCTAATCTCTTACAATGGAAATATGACCTCCCTATGACTCTTGTCTGATACAAATGTACGCTCATGTATTACGGCAGACTACATACGGATCTGCTGTTTTCTATGTCTTGTCTTACCAGCGATGTTCTCGAAGTATATGAACTTCGTAGTTCTCATCATGTCCTATGAATTATCACCATCATTACTTTGAAATAAAATGCAGAATCTTGAGACTATATATATATGCCCTCAAAGACATGTTCAAAGCCACGATGATCAGAACCATGTCAAAGGTATTGCCAGTAGTCCTATCAGTGTTCTTAGTTCTTGCACTTTGGAGCTACTTCACCAGCCCTTCTAATGTTTATCAAGACATCATTAAGCCTAATGATGTTCGAGGTACCCTAATTAAGGTATCTATCAATGGCGGGATGGAGAAGTCATCGGCAGATCGAGACCACTTTGATCGAAAAATGCAGTGCAATGTATGTGAGTGCGGCTGCTGTAATGAAATCTAAGACGGTTGCTGCAAATAGCAACTCCCCCAACGAACTGTTTGTTTTTACTGTTTGGATTTGCGCCAAAGCGTTCTTATTACAAAACGGAGTTCAAAGCTCCGACCGAATAATGTAATCGAAAGGGTTACGACTTGTTACAATGCTTTCTTTTGTCGAGAATCTCCATCTGCTCGTCTCAGTTTTCCAAACTCAAACTTGGATCAGATCTTTGCTTACTCTCATCCAAGTACCATCTCTTCAGCCGGGAAGATGTTTTCGACACCTAATAATATACACAGAAAATTAACTAAAGAAGATGAATACAAAGATCATATAGTTATTTTATGACTGTTTAATTAGCTTTTCACCTCTTCATCCCAATTAGTTCTCCAGATCAAAAAACACAAGCTAAGCGTCTGCATCGAAACTCCGATCGTCATTCCAATCCATATACCCTGTAATAAAATTTACGTTTTTTTCCCCTTCATTTCTTACCCCGCTTATTATTATGCGATGAGCTGCTGCAGAAAAAGGCACTAAAAGGTCGATCGTCGTGGGGCTTAATTACCTTAACTTGAAGATGAGTTAAATACCCGAGCGCAATCCCTACGGGCAAACCGATAACATAGAAGCAGAATAAATTGATCACAGCAACTTTCGTCTGCAAACCCGACCCGACAGCAACGCCTGGGACATGCACACAGATGATGTAATATAAGATTCTTAACTGCTCATGGCGGTATGTAAAAACTGTAATGACATGGTAATTTATAACCTGAGAGAACTGGGAAAATGCTCCCAAGCAGCACGGTAATAGCAAGCAGAACAGAGAGATCAGCCACACTCTCAGCAACTTCTTCTTCATCGGAGAAAAGATATCCAAGTTTGTCCCCGAAGGCCAAGCATAGGACGAAGAACACAAGCCCGATTGTCACGGATTGGCTCATTATGACTTTGATCGAAAATCTCGCAGCTTTCGCATCGCCCCGTCCCAGTTCATTCGCCACTCGAACACTGTTGAGATTTCAGTTTTTGGTTCTTGAGACAAAGTTACTGTGTTTTCAAACGTTGCGAAAGGGAATGAATACATACCATGCAGCACCCATCATGCCAAGCATGATCATTATGATCCAGCCAGTGATGTTAAGGCTGTAAGAGGAGAAAAAAAAAAGTTCCAAGAATATTACCACAAGTTAATCTTGATTCTTTCCAGGAAACCTCATGAGAAGCAGCTAACCGAAAAAAACGGTTCTTACCATATGGAGAAGGCCGATATTGCAACCTCTGCATTTTTCATGTATCCAGCTAGTAAGACCAAGATTGCATAGTACCACAATTCCAAGCTTTTAAACCAAAAACATTAACATATCCATATTTCAACCGTCGAAGCACTGTAATGACTAATGAGAGTGTATGCAAGAACAAAAGAAGTTATAGTATTATTACCAAACCATCAAACCAGACGATATCGAAAGCTTCACGACGGGCAAAAGATCCTTCACCGCCGCTATCGTAAAGCCCTTCCAAGAATCGGGGCACCAGCCACCGAAGATATACGCGAATTCTCCGAAAACCAAGAACCACGAAGATATACTAATCACGCCCATAGAACCCGTTAGCCCGAGCCGCAATACGTCCACGAAGAGCCAAGACAATAGCACATGGATGACGAACTGAGCTGCTGCTAGGTAAGCTATTATGGCATTCTTCTGCTGGGCTTGCAGGTACATCTGTACGGTCAAGCTGAAGACGAGGCTGTAGATGTAAGGGATGAACCACAGGGAGATGTATCCCGCCGACTCGGCGATCTTTGGCTCCTCTCCGAGGAGGTTGTAGATCTGTTCGCCGAAGACGAATACTGGGAGGAGAATGGTCAGCGTTATGAGGTCGATGAGCCATGACCGTTGAAGATAGATTCCCATCATGTGGTACTGTCTGGCTCCATACGCCTGCCCGCATAGAGTCTCAGTCGCGCTCGACATACCAATCTGTGTAAGAACGACAAAAAACTCTTATTATTACATTACTATAAAACGTTTCAACAAGCTAAGAACAATGGAAGCACACAGAGCAAACAAAGAGAACAGCAACTGACCATAACGCCATTGACGAAACGAGCGCTCAAAGTCTGAACGAGCGCAAAGCCAGCGAGCTGAACTGAGCTGATGTGGCCCACGAAAGACTGCGTGACGACGATTGTTCCGAAGGAAGAAGCTCTCGAGATGACGCTCGGCATGGCGACCCTCCATATTTTCTTCGATTCTTCCAAGACTCTTGCCTTCAAGTCGTTGCCTTCTTGCTCAGATTTTGAGTTATTCAGCAATAAGCTCTCTTCTAATAAGCTGCTACCATTGTTGGCATCCATGGCGGCTATGTGGTTCAAAGTTGTATATATTGGCTTTTCCCAATAATATAGATATCGATGCCAAGATCTTTGTCTCAGACGATGCTATTGCTGCTCTGCTATGCTACCCATTCATTACTGTTTGTATTCCACAAATCACGTGCATCGTGAATATTATTATTCTATATTAGAGTCTGAGCTGAGTCTAAAAATCTCATTTTTATTTCGCTATATCCTATTGGTCTCCAAAAGTTTGGAAAAAAGAGTTTATTATATTTTAAATTTATATAATTTATTTTTAACACCACTCAAATTTTCAGGTAGTGAGGATTTTCTGTTAGTAAGATCTCTAATACCATGTTGAATGACCACCTCATCTAAAAGAATAATCATAGATGTATCACATTTTAATTTATTTATAGATTATTTTCAACGAGCGGTTGGTTCAAATCATTTTATCTTGTTTGTAATGAAACTTGTCATAGATGGTTGGCTCTGAATGTTAACTTAGGTACGTCCACTATTTAATATTTATTATTTATTGTCTATGGGGATAAATAAAGAATCTTGAAATTGAATTGCAAATGGTCACGATTGAACGGCTGGACAGATGTGGACCGTTGGATTCAGACGGTAATTAGGACAACTTATACGTACATTTATGACATACATTGTCCCTTTCTTTTGATATTTAAAATTTTAATAATAATAATATTATTATTATATAAACAACGAGTTGCATGCAGCTCAGCTACTACATGCAGAAAGCTCACCTGAAAGTTGGTTTTCACATAATGGGCTCTTTAGCCCATTAGAAATTAGGCTTTTTGCAGAGCCCAATCCGTAAAGCCCACGAACCCATACAGGCTGAAAGTTGTGGACCCCATTCTTTGACTTTACAATATATCATTATATGTTTTTGTTTTTTCTTTTTGGGCATTAATTAACAATTTGCATATTAGGACAAAGATTGTGAATAAGACAGTATTTGCACGTGGTGTGTCACGTTGGAAGGCAGGCGTAATCAATTATTATAGGGTAAATTCCTTTTCAGTACCCCTAGAAGTTTAAATTTCCTCTTAAATACCCCTCAATCTTTCACTTCCTATTCAGTACCCATCTGCGAAAAGTTGTTTGTTTAATACCCCAAATTTATGAAAAGGCCAAAATAGCCTTCCATGACAGATTCAGAAATCATCCGAATTATTATATCATCTGTACCAATTATTATACCAACAAAATAACTAATTATACCGAACAAGAATTACGGAATTCTACCATTATAGGTAGAAATTATACCAAAATACCCATTAATTATACCACGGAAAACTCAATAAAATTATACCACGTGTTATCAATATTATACCAATAAATAATATTATTTTAATTTACTGTATAAACTGAATTGCGCGTGTTATACCACGAAAATTGATTATCAGACCAACAAACCCGAATATTTCACCATAAAAATATTCCGACAATTATACCAGTAAAGTGTAGTATTATACGAAGAAACCGATTTATTATATTATGTTTTTTGCATCAAATTTCTGGCAATTATACTAACAGAAATCGATATTATACCAACTATTTCAGCTATTATACTTGAAATACACTACATAGTATTATACTAACAGACATATTTCTTATACCACGAAATACTCTGATCAAATTTCCCGTAATTATACGCAAAAGCGCTGCGATTATACCTGCAGCGTCAATTATTACACCACGAAATACTGAACGATTCGTTCAAAATTATTATATTGAATGGACGAATTATACCAAATCCAGCACTTATCAAACCGCAAAAAGCGTAAATTTGACTAACAACGCGAATTAGAGGAGCGTTTTCCATTATGCTCGAAACGCGAATTAGACCAAATGTCAGAAGAATTGTACCATTTTCTGCTTATGTTATACCAATAAGTGAACCGTTATTATTTTTCAAATCAATTTAACTTAATTATACAAACAGACGATATTATTGTACCGTCAGTCTCGATTATTATACCAACAGTTCTGCATACCAGTAACCACGTTAAAATGATTATACGTTCTGAAGTTAGTGTACCAACAAAGCCGTTTATTGTCCCAATAAAATGGATTATTTTACCAAGAAAATCTTCGATTAAATACCTACTGATTATACTAAATTGGCTGCGCAATTTTAAAAATAAATCGCAATTACACCGTGAAACGCCTAATTTATACCAATCCGCTTTATTATTATACCAATACATCATTGTTTAAAATATTTTTATTTAACTTAAATCTCACGTATTATTATACCCAGACAAGCAGATATTATACCAAGTGTTTACATAGACAATTATTATACTAACACCGTTATCTATAATACTTTCAAAGGCAAAATTAGGTTTTCAACCTAAATTGAAACGAACGTATCTGTAAAAAAGACAGATTCTCGATTCGAACTCATTCGATTAATCTCATTGGAGACCTTTTTCCAACAATCTAGTGTGTTCCAGAGAACGATTTGCGTTGCTCGACGGAGTTAAACCAATTCAGGTTTGAGATGTTTTTGTTTATCGATTGTTAGACGCGTAATGATTTGGTCATTTAGTTGTTTTTTGTCGGGATTTGTTCTAATTTCTTCTCTTCTTCGTTCAAACTCTTTTTCCTGCGTTGACAAAGCAGAAATGGCTAAGAAGAAGACCAATGTGAAGACGAGAAGCGACGAGCAGAGTCTGGTTCATGTGTCTACGGCATCCACCAAAAGAACCCGATGCCACGTGAGCTGTTTTCGGGATCATATGGATAAGTTGTGGAATAACGCCGGTGAAGAGCAGAAGCGGGCTGTAAGTAGGTGTGATTTTTCACAGTTTTTGAATATACCCCGTATGGAAATACCACAGGGTCGTCTAGAAGGGTTTTTGGGCAGGTTTAACGAAGACTTTACTAGGTTTAGGTTTGTAGGGGAGACTGTTATTCCGTTTGAAAAGCAAGCGTTCTCTATGTTTCTGGGGTTAAGATGCGAGGGAGAGTCTGTAGTAGAGAAGATTACGGTGAATCATAATATGCCTTTCCTACGATGCTGTTTCGGAGAGCGAAAGACATACACTGTTAGTAGGTCTGACATTTCATGTGCGTTAGAAAAAAATAGTTCAGGCCACGGAGCGGAGGTCGTAGATGATTTTGTGCGTCTATACATATTATATGTCTTTAGTTGTATTTTGTTTCCAACCTCGACCTACAATTTGCCGCCATACCTCCTTCCTTATGTGGACAATTTGAGGGGGGTTGGAACTTTTGCTTGGGGTGAAGCAGTATACCAGTTTTTGTTGAAGTCGATGCGAGCAAATAAAACGTATGTGGACGGATGCTTGTACGGTTTGTTGGTAAGTTATTGGTGTTGTTTTTTTTTTAAGAGCAGAGGTTCGCAGAATGTGTAAATTGTTCGTCAATGTTGCAGATATGGGTTTTTGAGCACTGTCCCTTGCTTGGGAAGAAGTGCGGTGTGGATGAGGTTCCGCGTTTTCTGCGGTGGAAGGACCCTTTGACGCGACCTAAATTGATAGATGTGGAGGATCAGTTCAAAGCATTGGAGCCACATCAGATCCTTCAAATATTTCCATCGGAGAAAGAGGAAGTTTATCTGATGATGCCAAGGACGGTGGAAGATATAGTACAACGGCATCCCGATGGGACAATGCTTCTAAGAGAGATAGAACAACTACGGGCGAAAAATGCGGAACTGGAAGAAATCGTTGACCAGCTAAGGGGCGGGGGTGTTGTGAGGGAAACAAAAGAGGATGAAGAGAATGAAGGAGAAGATGCGTGGGAGGGTCATGGACTTATTCAAGTCCCTATATCGATAGAGGCAGGAACTCCGTCCTTTGAAGTGGGAGAAAACAACGTGGCTGTCGATGATGGTTTCAGAGCTTTTACCATGTCCCCAAGAGAACAAGAAGACAACTTGCGAGTAGAATTGGGAGAACGAGAAGATGTTGGGGAAGCATATTCGGGAGAACAAGAAGAAGAAATTGTCATGGGAGCAGATTTCACTGCCGAGCTGCAAGTGGATAAAGTCATCGATTCTTCAAAAGGTCGTTGGGGTGCAGTCTTCGAACGAAAGAAGCGGAAGTCGAGGGATTGTACGAGCTCCATAGTTGAAGATGTGGTAGGGAGGAGAGACGGGAAGGCGAAAAGGGATTCGTTGTTTGTGACACCTCCCGGAACGACAACACCTACAAAGAATGCGAGACGTCCGAGAAAGGAAAAGGTAAAATCACTTTTGTATTATTTAAGCATTACTTTAGTTTAAGCTAGTTAGATAATCGACAAATTCATATTTCTAGGACAAGTTGATTGAAATTGATTCTGAAGAAGATGAGGAGCATGCGAAGAGGGAGAAAGAACGCCACGAAGCAAAGAAAGCTGACCTGATGCGCAAATATCATATGACGAGGGACTACCCCGGCAGAAACAGCTTGGACGGGGAGCAAAGGCGTTTGATCGATGCCTTCTTTGACCGGGCAGATTTAACGTAGGTTTTATTCGAACATATGTTGTTTACAGATTGGGCTTTCACGATACGTTTTCTACATTTATGTACAGGTGTATTGTATACGCGAATAATGCGATTCAAGTCACCGGTGAGCTACTCATCAATCTGCTGACGGGTGAGGCGATACGAGGTGACATTATCAATGCGTGGTTCAACTACATCAACTCACTGCCTTATAGATCAACCCAGAACATATTCGGAGTCGTTCAATTTCTCAGTACGTATGTCGCGGTGAGTGTACTTCACGTGATTGATATAATGTTTTAAACATTATAAGTAGTAATTAATTGTTCTGTACTGTTGTAGACCAACTTCCTGGATCTTTTGAGGATGCGAAAAAATCGGCGATTCCCCGATAAAGAAGTGAAAAGTATATTTTTTGACGATAGACTGTTACCGAATGTGGCTCATGAGCTTCAGCGATTGCAAAATCGTGTGTTGTTAGGATCAAGAGCGGTGGTTATGCCAATTAACATCGAATACCACTGGCATCTGCTTGTTTTCCTTTCACAAGACAAGATCTTCAGACATTACACTTCAATACAACACCCCCGATATCGGACGAACAGTGAGCTCTGCGTAAGTTCTCTTGAATATGCCTATGTATTCAATGTGATATTGCGGTGTTGTATTTACACGTCTCATTATGATTACTTCGTTCAGGCCACGCTGCTCTCTCAGTACATTAATCATCGTCATGGCTGGAAGTTGGATACGAAGAACAATGTCGAGCATGTAAAGTGTCGACAGCAAGCGGAGGGATCCATGGACTGTGGGACGATGGTTTGCATGTGGTCAGACGCAGTGTTGAAGGATAGCATAGCTGGATGGGATTACGTGGAAGAAGCCGGAGATATTAATGAATTTCGTGCCTTAATCGCATCCGGTATTCTGTCTATGGCAAATAGATAGTTGTTTATTCTGTTTAAGACAATGCTTAGTATTCTGGATTAAAGACTAGTTTTGCTGTTTAAGACTGTCTATGGCGTGAAAAGTTTATTCTGACTGATCGCATGTTTAAGACAATGCTTGGGTAATTAAAGACTGGATTTGCTGTTTTGGATGCCAATTCCTCTGTTTTACGTATGTTATACCAACAGTTCAGTCAATTATACCGACAAATGGTGCGATTTTACTGCTTCTCAGCTATAAAATGATCATAAAAAACCAATATTATACCAAAAACTCTGAATATTATACCAAAAAATATTAAACATTTGTTTACTCACCATTAGTCCATCATAATTAGTTTTTTAAGAAAATGAACATTATGTTATTATTACTATGATATATTCGGTTCCTTATACAAAGTTTTTTAATAAAATGAGCATTATGTTATTCCAACTATTATGACATTCCAACACATATGTGACAATGTTCTATACCAACACCTATGTGACTGTTCAAATATGATGCTTATGCCAATCCGAATCTTATGACATTCCAAAGCTTATGTTATTCGAACCCTTATGTTATTAAAACTTTCGTATAAGTGTTCTTACGTGATGTTTATGCTTTTATTACATTTACTATAACGTTTATACCCAAAACTAATTCGATCATACCAGTAAAAGCGTTTATTATACCACTTCCCAAATTTCGCCTGAAATTGTAGTCCTTGCTTATTATGCCTTCTGATCATTATATATACTAATATGATTCAATTATACACAAAATGTTCTTATTATACCACGTCCCAAATTTCGCCTGAAATTGTAGTCCTTGCTTATTATGCCTTCTGATCATTATATTATACCTAAATATGATTCAATTATACCATAAAATGTTCTTATTATACCACGTCCCAAATTTCGCCTGAAATTGTAGTCCTTGCTTATTATGCCTTCTGATCATTATATTATACCTAAATATGATTCAATTAGACCATAAATGTTCTTATTATACCACTTCCCAATTTCTGACACTTTCACTTTCAACCCAAATCCCGCCTAATACAGTATCTATCCCGCTCAACAGGAATACCCTGTTGGACATCTGAAATTTCACTGTAAACCCTAAATCACTTTGCCTGCGAACACCATTTAATCTGCAACTACTACCCACAATGAACACTGACGGGCTCCCTTTATGTATTTGTACGTTCATCGGTGAAGATTATGTGTTTGCAGTTGATCAAGACTCCACACTACAGAACCTACAACAGATGCTTTACACTCGATGGCCCACATTACTTACTGAGCAGGCAACTCTAAGATATAAGATGCCATTGAGTAGCTTGAACACTCTCGTACTCAATGATGAAGATTTTGCCAACATGTTCGCAGTCCATAAAAACTTTGGATACCAAACGATACAATTATTGGTGGAAATTGACAGTGGTCAGAGCTCCGTAAGCAGACAGGTTGCGCCAGAGGACGGGGGGCGAGAAGAGTTAGATTGCATGGAGCGAAGTGCAGATTGGGCAGGGTGTATTTCAAGCTCAGGACAATGTTTTGCTGATGCAGTAGAATTTCGCAGCAAACTGAAAAAATACTCGATTTCTAACGGTAAGAATTTCAAGTATGTGAAGAATGCAGCATCGAAAGTAGTAGCAGTGTGCAGTGTCACTTCCTGTTCGTGGCGAGTATGTGCCTCGTACTGAACAACTGACAACAAGTTTGCAATACGCCGTTGTAATCTTGACCATGATTGTGGCAGTTTGAACGTGTTGTCTCGAGACCATCCGAAAGCTGATAGAGATTGGGTTGCTAGGTTAGTCAAACAGAAATTGCGAAGTGATCCACTCTACAAAGCTTGCAACTTGAAACGAGACATCCTCGAAGAATACGGCGTCGAGATTCCGTATCGAAGGGCATGGGAAGGTCGGGAGAAAGCCATCCATCAAATCCATGGTGGTGAACGTGGGTCCTACGACAAACTTCGCTGGTATTGCTGTAAAGTGAAGGAAGCTAATCCAGACAGTTTTGCGGATTGTGAGATCTACGCAGAGTCGAACAAATTCCGCAGACTTTTCATATGTTTTGCAGCTTGTGCTATTGGATTTCTTAAAGGATGCAGGCCAATAGTATTCTTAGATGGGACACATATCAAAAGTAAATATAAGGGTACATTACTTGGTGCTACCTCGAAGGATGCAAACGACGGTTTGTTCACCTTAGCATATGCAGTTGTTGATAATGAAAACGACAACAACTGGGAATGGTTCTGCAGGAAACTACGTGATGTTCTTACATATCATGGGACAGAGGATTGCATAGGGTTTACATTCGTCTCAGACCGTCAGGAAGGTCTCCTAAAAGCCGTGCCACTCGTTTTCCCCGAAAGTAATCATGCCTACTGTCTGCGACACCTGGTCGATAATTTTAAGACGCAGGTCGTGACGAAGCACTCGCATAAAGAGACAGCTAAATGGAAATCAGTGTTCAAAGCCGCTGCATATGCTCCACTGCAGCGAGGTTTCAAACAAATATCGATCATATTTGGAGAAATTCAAGGAGCACGCTACTCTCTTCATAGATAATTCGAAGCCAGATCATTGGGCTAACTCCCTCTTTCCAGGCATGCGATGGGGTGTGATGAACAACAATGTTGCTGAGTCGTGGAATAATTGGGTAAAATCTGCCAGATTCTTGCCCGTGATGGGCTTGGTTGATGAAATCCGAAGAAATATTATGGTGACGATGAGCAGAAGAAGGGACGAGGCAGTCAAAATGACGAGAATACTGTGCGCCACTCCAGAGAAGAAGCTCAGTAAGAATATTAACGCGGCTCGTAGGTTACGTGTTCAGCAGTCGTGTGGGCACATCTTTGAGGTGGCTGATGAAGGCAGTACTTATGCTGTGGACTTGAGAGGCAAGACATGCTCTTGTAGATGGTACCAGATTGAGGGTATTCCTTGTAAGCATGTTTGTGCATGCATCAACACCTTGAAACTATCGCCCTACGAGTTTTGCGATGCCTTCTACAGTGTGGAGAAATACAAAGAGGCATACATGCCTGTCTTGTATCCAATTCCTATGCATGACATGGATAATACTTCAGTAGGTGACGCTATCAACGCCCCGGATGTTCGCCGTCCGCCGGGTCGTAGAAGGGCAGTCCGAATCCCATCGCAGACTGAAGTTCGGGCACTAAAGTGTGGACGATGCAAAAGATTGGGTCACAATCGTAGATCTTGCAAAGAGCCCATGTGAAGGTAAACGTAGACATTGATAACTACGGGACACATTTTTTCGAGTCTCTTTTGTGCATCTTTGATATCAGTTTGGAACTCTATTGCTACTTGTTTAGGAGATCTCACAGTATGTCTGTGTATGGTATGATATCTATCTATGTTGGTATAAAAAGTTATTTTCCTGGTGTAATGTAAGTAAGCACTGTTGGTATAATTAACAAATCTGTTTGTATAATTTCCAATTTCGTGGTGGACTACAAAAATTTCGAATAGCAAAAATATTCTGAAAAAGTATTTGTTGGTATAAAAGCAAAAACTGTTGGTATAATAACGGATCTTGTTGGTACGAAGTCACCAATTGGTTGCTAGGTATAATAATAAAATGACTTGGTATAATAGTAAAATGAACTGGTATAATAATAAAATGACTTGGCATAATAAAATGAATTGGTATAATAATAAAGCGAGCAATTGGTTGCTTGGTATAATAATAAAATGACTTGGTATTATAGTAAAATGACTTGGTATAATAATAAAATAACTTGGCATAATAAAATAAATTGGTATAATAATAAAGCGGCCAATTGGTTGCTTGGTATAATAATAAAATGACTTGGTATAATAGTAAAATGAACTGGTATAATAATAAAATGACTTGGCATAATAATAAAGCGACCAATTGGTTGCTTGGTATAATAATAAAATGACTTGGTATTATAGTAAAATGGTATTATAGTAAAATGACTTGGTATAATAATAAAATAACTTGGTATAATAATAAATGACGGCATAATAAAATGAAATGGTATAATAATAAGCGACCAATTGGTTTCTTGGTATAATAAAAATGACTTGGTATAATAGTAATATGACTTGGTATAATAATAAAATGACTTGGCATAATAAAATGAATTGGAATAATAAAATGAATTGGTATAATAATAAAGCGACCAATAGGTTGCTTGGTATAATAATAAAATGAGTTGGTATTATAGTAAAATTACTTGGTATGATAGTAAAGCGAATTGGTATAAATTAGGCGTTTCATAGTGTAATTGCGATTTATTTTTAAAATTGCGCATCCAATTTAATCGAAGATTTGCTTGGTAAAATAATCGATTTTGTTGGGACAATAACCGGCTTTGTTGGTACAATAACTTCAGAACGTATAATCATTTTAACGTGGTTACTGATATGCAGAACTGTTGGTATAATAATCGAGACTGATGGTACAATAATTATCATCTGTTAGTACAATTAAGTTAAATTGATTTGAAAAATAATAACGGTTCACTTATTGGTATAACATAAGCAGAAATTGGTACAATTCTTCTGACATTTGGTATAATTCGCGTTTCGAGCATAATGGAAAACGCTCCTCTAATTCGCGTTGTTAGTCAAATTTACGCTTTTTGCGGTTTGATAAGTGCTGGATTTGGTATAATTCGTCCATTCAATATAATAATTTTGAACGAATCGTTCAGTATTTCGTGGTGTAATAATTGACGCTTCAGGTATAATCGCAGCGCTTTTGCGTATAATTACGGGAAATTTGATCAGAGTATTTCGTGGTATAAGAAATATGTCTGTTAGTATAATACTTGTAGTGTATTTCAAGTATAATAGCTGAAATAGTTGGTATAATATCGATTTCTGTTAGTATAATTGGCAGAAATTGGATGCAAAAAACGTAATATGATTAATTGATTTCTTGGTTTAATACTACACTTTACTGGTATAATTGTCGGATTAGTTTTATGGTAAAATATTCGGGTTTGTTGGTCTGATATTCGATTTTCGTGGTATAACAGGCGCAATTCAGTTTATACAGTAAATTAAAATAACATTATTTATTGGTATAATATTGATAACACTTGGTATAATTTTATTGAGTTTTACGTGGTATAATTAGTTGGTATTTTGGTATAATTTCTACCTATAATGGTAGAATTTCGTAATTCTTGTTCGGTATAATTAGTTGTTTTGTTGGTATAATAATTGGTACAGATGATATTATAATTCGGATGATTTCTGAATCTGTAATGAAAGGCTATTTTCGTCTTTTCAAAGTTTGGGTATTAAACAAACAACTTTTCGCAGAGGGGTACTGAATAGGAAGTTAAGGATTGAGGGGTATTTAAGAGGAAAATTAAACTTCTAAGGGTACTGAAAAGGAATTTACCCATTATTATAAGACCCATTTGACAGCTAGCATTTATTTTAGAGAGAGTTAGAGACAGCTATAATTAATCATTTTACTGAATAATCAATGACCAAAATTAGTAAATTCTATTTAAATGGAGTATATTTGCATTAATTGTCAAATGAATAGCAAATAAAACTATAGGATTTTACTGAAAAAAAAAAAGATCATTATTTTCTGACATAACAATGGGTATATATAAACGAGTTACCACCGATTAAAACATCTGATGCATGACTGTAAGAAAGTTGGAAATTTTGGTTATTATCTGGACGCAGTAAAATCCTTCATGGCATTATCATTTTGTGTACGATTGATTAATCTCATCGTCTTTTCCTTCAAAATAGAGAGAGAGAGGTTCAAAATTCAACCCCTTATTTTCTGGGTTATAGCTTTCACCCGAAAATTGAGAAGGATAGGGAAAAGCTTCTGTTAAACCCCGAGATTGTTTTGTTAATTAATTCTCTCTCGCGCGCGCGCATTTAGCCCTAGGGGGTTATTGCTATTTGATTCTGTTGTTTTTTTCAATTGAAGCTGCTGAGAACAGAATTGATCTAAATAATGAGTAGCAAAAGAGAAGAAGAGAGAAATGAGAAGATTATACGAGGTCTCATGAAGCTCCCTCCAAATCGTCGTTGCATTAACTGCAATAGCATGGTATTGTTTCGTATTTTTTAATTGTTAAGACGTAGTATTTTCCAACTGTTATGAATGTGTTTTTCATCATACGTCTGTCTGTATTTGATCAAAATTTAAAAAGAAAGCACATGAAAAGGTTAATCGATTTCAGACCAATGGCTGTAAGTGCTTTTCCCAGGCTATTATCATATATGTTTGTGATATCAAAAATGAAATTAGGTTTTATACACTTTGGTGTTATATTGAAGCTTCTGTGGGATTTACAAATTTTTCTATGAAGGAGAGGGGTAGATGATTTTGTCGAGATGAAATTGTGTTACTTCTGCTCGTTCTTTTGTTTTTGTTGAGACAAGAAGATGATTTATATCATTGACCATTTACATCACCTGAGCCTAAGTTTTGTTTGATGGGGAGATTTTAATTTTTACGATTACTTTGGTTTATTTACTTGAAAAAGTTCTTTGAACTTACTTTGAAGATCCTCTTACGGACTGTCAAGTGATTAGTTTCCCTCTTCTGTTTATTTAGTGTTTTTATGTATCTCACACGCAAGAGGTTTCATTTTTATCAATGAAATTGTGTTTATTGTTATTTTTTAGTACGTAATCTTTTTCAGTTTTTTGTGCCACTTACAAGCTCGACATTTCGGAGTGCAGGGCCCGCAGTACGTATGCACAAACTTTTGGACGTTTATTTGTATGACATGCAGTGGGATACAGTAAGTATATCCATCTCGTTTCTTTCCCTGAGACCCTTTGCTGTTATCCCCAGTCAAACAACACCTCTCTAAGTTAAGTTTAGGTGTCAGGTTGACTGCGAATTAGCGCTCACTCTAATTTTTAAAGATGAGATATATGGGATATTATCCATGTTTTCAGTATTGATTTTATCTTTTGACCTGAGCTGGAGTATCTTGTTGCTCAAAAGATTTTGTAATAATAACTGGTCAATTTTCAAACAGAGGAGTTTATGTTGCATGTTAAATGTTAGTCTTTTTTGATATAATCATTGTATAGTTGCATGATTGATGATTATTTTATTATGAATTCATTTGGAATTTCTAATTTGGAGGTTTTGAATCCATCTTACTCTTTTTGTGCTGCAGCCGTGAGTTTACACACCGTGTAAAATCAGTTTCCATGGCCAAGTTTACTTCTCAGGAAGTGGATGCACTTCAAAAAGGTGGTAATCAGGTAAGCACATTTCCTATTTTTTTTCCATCGTATATATGGGGTGTGCTTTTTGTAGCTACTCATGAGGCATCACATTGTCAGCGAGCAAGGGAACTATTTATGAAGTCATGGGATCCACAAAGGCAGAGACTTCCTGACAACAGGTTGAAGTTATACTATCTGGTGATATGGAGATGATTTTTTTTTTTGTCATTTTCTAATTATCTTTTGGTTTCTTTTGCAGTATCATCGATAAACTTCGTGAGTTTATAAAGAATGTTTATGTTGACAAAAAATATGTCATGGATAAGACGTCAGACAAGCCTCCAAAGGATCCCCAGGTTATACTTCCTGTCATGAAATTCAATAGGCCTTTTTTATGACATAATTGTGGTTGTTTGTTTTAATTTGGCTTTGACATATTTTATGTCATCTGTGAACACGGACTAAAATTATTTATTCTCCTGATAGAGCTTAAGAAATGACGAAGATGACACGAGGCGAGCAAGTTCATATCATTCTTATTCTCAAAGTCCACCATATGATTTTCAATATGAAGAACGTCGATATGGGAAACATGCACCTGTTCTCAGTAGAAAGCCTGGTTCTGATCGAGGAATGTATGATGGAAAGCTGGCAAGTTTCTTGAGTCCCAGCCGTTTCAGTGATCATGTAACTGATGACAGGTTCGCAAACGAGGGATCTTATCCCAGATTCTCAGACAATTCTATTTCTGCTTTAAGTGATCCTTCTAGATCTGACATTCAGTCACCCAGCTCGCAGGGAGACATTGGAAGTCCTGTCAGTGATACTTCCAAAGATTTTAGTGGCAAAGTTCCACAAGATCGTGATGGAGCAATGGTACTGCAACTTCACCTTGGGTTCCTATTCCATCTGCATACATATAAATCTAGAAGTCCGTGGGTCCTTTTTGCTTTATCAAATTGTTATTTTTATATATAGTATAGCATTCATGTCCTTGGGACCTTTTTGCTTTATCAAATTGTTATTTTTATATATAGTATAGCATTCGTTTCCTTGGGTTCAACCAATTAGCTAAGACCACCCGGATAATGCACTGACTCCAGAGTTCTTAACTTGCAGAGAACAGCTTCTTACGGTAGCTTTGGATCATTCGACAGCGGTTCCATGTCTTTCAAATCAATAAATTCTCTAGGCATGGCTGATGGGGGATCTGAACCACGGAAGTCTACTGGCATCTCACTTGAAAAATCTTCTTCTCTCCCTGCTCTGCCTCAATCTCCAGCAGCTGGGTCATTTGGTGGATTGGACCTTTTTGATTCATCCTTTGCTCCTCAAAATGTCGCTTCCACCGCACCAAATCAAAGTGGTTCTCAATTTCCCGAGTCATCATTGGCTCAATCTATTGATTTGTTTCAACAAGAACATTATTCTTCAGTCTCAATTTTCACTGAGCCACAACAGTCTCAAATCCCACAATCTGCCGAAAAGACTTCCGATGTGGTAACCCCAATCAATGGAGGATGGGCCACATTTGATTTGGCTCGGAACGTTGTCCCTCGGGGTACTGAAAATTCGGTTCCAGTTGTGGAAACATATAACCCCTTCTCACTTGATCAGAAAGCTTCCTATCAAGATTTTGGTGGTCACAGTTCTTTTGCAAACACACAACGTTTTGAGCCCCTGACTAATAATAATCAAGTAAGCATGCCTATCTCAATAAGCTCAAGATTGATGAAACTTTATCCTCTGCGCTAGACGATATTTCTGTGGAGATATCATATGTGGAGCAAATGTGACTTATTCAGTCAACATGTAATCTTCTGATCTGGTAAAACTCATCTTAACATATCTTGTAGGTCTGGAATGCTTTCGAAGAACCTGACCTACACACAGTCCAATCTGTTCTACAGAATAATGAAGAACCGCCTGTTCCTAACATCTTCTCAGATGGTGATAAATTTCTCGGCGGTGTGGACGAGGTTGTGTTTGGGATGTAACCAATTTTGGAGCTTGCTATAGTTATTTAATATTTATAAATATATGGTTTTTTTCATATAAATTATATAATAATAATGATAATAAAAAATCGAGGCCAGGAGCTTCTCGACATATTTAATAATTGTTAAATAGTTTAAAAATCGGCTCAGTAAGAATAGAGCTGGTTTTTCATTTCACCCTTAGATCGAATTCTCCTATTTTTATCAGGAGAAAGTGATTGTTTCTAGATGTATGTGCTGACTTCATATTTTGCAGGATTTAAACGAAAATGTCAGAGCTCCTGTTGACAGTGAAAATCTGTTGCCTATTTTATCATCGCACAGCAGTGCTGCGCTAAGTCATATCCCAGTCGTCCCTCCTTTGGTATTTTTCTTTATATTGTTCTGTCTGAACTTCAGAGTCTCGTGGCTGGTGGTTAATTTCTTTTTCTTCTATGATTTTTTTTCTTGTTACAGCCTGGTGCCCGTTTACTTGCTGATGATCATAGACCTACCAATCCATTTGATCTGCTCGATGACGATGCTACGAACTTGGAGCCAGGCAATTTGGTAAACTTCTTCCATTGAACTTTTTCCTACCTTGCTTACATGTACATGTGGAGTAGATGCTGGCTCACAAGGACCTACAGTCATACCACTATTCATTATGTGTCACTTGCTTAGTCTCAGTTTTGGGAAATGAGTTCTTTGCAATCTGCTTTACCAAACGGCGAGGATCCAACTTCCTTCATTGGCGGATTCGATCAGTCATGGTTTGCGCAGAATTCTGCTCCCTTGCCATTCGATGCTCCAAATGGTACCATTTGTTGTTTGGCTTTACGATAACTTTGTCATTCGTCTCCATTTTATTACAACCCCCAGAAAATTTCTGTTCTGCAGGCTCCTTGGATTTTATAGCAGGTCAAGCACCAAATCCGCATATACAGTAAGTCTTTGATTGAAGCCTTACATAGTATTAACAAAATATTCACTTTTTGTTTAGAGCTTCTGACAATCCATTCCATCCATCCATCCCTGTCTGGATGCAAATTACTGCAGGAATATGAATGTTATACATCCGCAAGGACATATTGCTGCATCTGTTGGAGGAAATCCCTTTGCATAGAACCTTCATTTTCAATTTTCTGTCTGTCTGATATATTGAGTAGCATTAGGCTGCTGCTATTATTGTCCTAAAATATGTTGCCTGTGTGTTATTATTTATCAAACAAATATACATCTTTGACCTTACAATTGAGCCCTAGTTTTGTTATTTATATTGTTGTAGTGAACTAATGCATCTTTTGTAGTAAATCTATTTTTGTAACTTGTCAACTAAATTATTAATGTCTCCATGGTTAGGTTCAATTAATCAAATCAGAGGTTACGAATTTGATTTCACTTTATTGTCTTAACTAACGATGTTCGTTTGTTGTCTTGGGGACAGTAGGTATAGACCAAGAAAATTAGTCCCTTTTAAGGTTGGGGTTGTCATATAGTTGACGGTTATATTAAGCTTCGATTCAGACTGAATTTAGTCGAACTGTGGAAAATATGATGCCTTGTGTGAGAATAGGCTAAAAAAACTTATATTTTTACTAATATCATCAAGCTCCTTTATTGCCTATTGAAACAAAGGTTTAATGTTGGTTAATGTAAATTGTAATAATGTTTTAATTTTAAACTTTTTTTTTTTTTTTTTGACAATTTATTTTACGCGCAAATAAGTGGTTTATTTTTGTGGGTTCAAAAGCAAAGCATTTTCGGCTCGCACTCCATCCTCCCAAAAATGTCCGCCTCGGCCACCACCAGCGGTGGCAGCATCCTCGAAACGATCGGCCAGGAGATCATCTCCGTGATGTCCCCAGTCTCAATCTGTATGTTCCTAGTCGTCCTCTGTCATGACCCGACCTTGTTGGAAAGAGAAGAAAAGAGGAAGTCGATAATTAATGGGCTCATACGAGGTTGTAGGGCTTTCAAGATAATTGGGCCAAGTTATTCATTTAATGTCTTAGTGTCTTAAAGGCTCTTAAGCCCATATAGTTATAACTAGGCATATAGAAATATATAAGTACTGTAATCCTGATTATCATGAAGAGAGCAAATGAATACAATTCTATTCTCATTCTAGTTCTTCTCTGTTCTCTCAACCTTCTGTATCTCCAAAAATGTCCGCCTCGGCCACCACCAGCGGTGGCAGCATCCTCGAAACGATCGGCCAGGAGATCATCTCCGTGATGTCCCCAGTCTCAATCTGTATGTTCCTAGTCGTCCTCCTAATCACCACCACCACAACCACCACCACCGATTCCACCACCATACGCACGGCGGCGAACCTCGTCTACCTCGAAAACCCTAACGACACGGCGTCCCAGAAGCTCGAAGGCGCCATCCTTAACGCCATTGTCTTCGTCGCGATCATCACCGTGGCGACCTTCCTCTTAGTCCTCTTGTACTACTATCGATTCACCAATTTCCTGGTCCACTACACTCGCTTCTCCGTCTTCACCATATTCTCCGCCATGGGAGGCTCGATACTCTTCTCCCTGATCCAGAAATTCAACATCCCAGTCGACGCGCCGACGTCCATCCTGCTGCTGTTCAATCTGACCGTCCTCGGGACCGTGTCGGTTTTCTCGAGCGGCGTTCCGATTCTGATCAAGCAGGGGAACATGGTCCTATTGGGGATAATCGTCGCCGCCTGGTTCACGCGTTTGCCCGAGTGGACCACGTGGGTCGTGCTGGTGGTTCTGGCTCTGTACGACCTGGTGGCTGTCCTGGCCCCAGGTGGGCCTTTGAAATTGCTGGTGGAATTGGCTTCGACTCGTGAAGAGGAACTGCCTGCGCTGGTGTACGAGTCAAGACCCGCGGTGGGTCGAAGAAATGGCGGTGCTAGAAATTCAAGTCTTGGGGCATTTTTAGCTATGGGGATTGGGATGAGTGGTGATGATAGTGCTGGTCCTAGTCGTAGGGATAATGTTGAATTAGTTGAATTGTCAAGAGCAAACGCTCGTGGAGATGGGACTGGGATGAGGGAAGACGATCATCTGGTGGTCGATTTGGAAAGAAACAACTATGATCGTCAAGAATTGACCGATAGAAGCATAATGTTGAGAGGAAGTGATGGAGAAATCTCAGGAATGGAGGAGACATCGCCTTTGATCCACAACAGTTCCTCGAATGTAAGCAGCGTTAGTAGTAACGAAAGAAATGGGCACAACAACAATGCCAGAACCAACGCAGCAGAGCGATCGGAGATTGCAGAAGAGAATGAAAAGGGCATAAAGCTCGGCATGGGAGACTTCATCTTCTATAGCGTTCTTGTGGGAAGAGCTGCAATGTATGACTTGATGACCGTCTACGCCTGCTATCTTGCAATCATATCTGGCTTGGGATGTACCCTCGTGTTGCTGGCGATCTTTCGTCGGGCTTTGCCTGCCCTACCAATCTCCATTGCTTTGGGGGTGATATTTTACTTCCTGACGAGATTGTTGATGGAGCCATTCGTGGTCGGGGCATCGAGTAACTTGACGATGTTCTGATTCAGGTATTTCTCGACGAATTTGCACTTAGAAGAAGTAAATTTCTGTGAATTGGATCTTTGTTCCATGTGTATACAGTAATGACTTAAAACTGTCTATTGGATAGTTCTTGAGAATCATTTTTTACTCTTGAGGGTATACATTGGTTGATCTTTACAATACTTTCCACTTGCCAAAACAGCACAATAGCTCTGTTGTTTTTTTTTTTTAGCAGATGCAATTCAAGGAGTCTCCATCTTTTGGGCCGAAGAAAAATGTCTCTGGCCCATTAATGTTAGCCCAAATAGAGAGAGAGAGCTCTGGCCCATTAATGTTAGCCCAAATATGGAGAGATAGAGAGAGAGAGTGAGTCCTACGTGGCAAGGTTGAAAGTGGAGGACGTGTGAGAACCGTGTGTAACTCATGGAGGAGAGAGAAAATGTAATATCTTGAACAAGAAAAAGAATTATTACGATAGAAACTGTGGGTCCCATCAAAAAATATTTTTGGGCTGATAATAAATAAATATAAATAATCTCATTTCCCTCCCCCCCCCCCACCCCCCTCTACAAATACCGAATATCCGAACCCTATTCGACGTCACATATTTCAAATCTTAATCTCAGAGCGAAGAGAGGAAAAACCAAGAAATTCAGAGCAGCTGAGGAATGGCGGATCAGTTGACGGACGATCAGATCTCTGAGTTTAAGGAGGCTTTCAGTCTATTTGATAAGGATGGAGATGGTAATTCTTTTTCTCTCTCTTTTTTTTTAATGCGGGTTTTGTGTTTGTTTACGTCAGATCCGAAATCATCCATCCTAGGTTTGATTTTTTTGTTGTTTCATTTTTTGGTTGTATTGCTATCCGCTTGTTCTTCAATGGCTTTTTGCTGATGGAATTTGATTGGGGCGGTCTAGTTATCGTTTTTGTCTTTTAGGTTCAGCTGGGATATATTTCATTTCCTTTCCTTTCTGCAGTGATTAAGGTTCTTACAGCCTTCATGAGCTTTTGATTCTTATTGATTCTATTTCTTGTAAGAGAGTCTATGTCGTCGTGTCTTGATTTCTGGGAATATATGTAGTAACGTTTTTCTTGGCAGTACATAGTCATGTAGCAAATCTTCTGAGCTAGACCTACAATCTGCCATTTGCGTGAAATTTTAACCTTTTTTAAGAGAAATATTAAGTCTGCTTGGTCTGTTAATGGAGTTATTACAGAGCATACCTCTTGATTCTTTCCCAGCTTGTCAGTGCTAGTTGTTACACTGATCTATCTATCTTGATTCGTATAGGCTGCATAACCACGAAGGAGCTTGGTACGGTGATGAGATCCCTCGGGCAAAACCCAACGGAGGCCGAGCTTCAAGACATGATCAATGAGGTCGACGCCGACGGCAACGGAACCATCGACTTTCCAGAGTTTCTGAACCTCATGGCAAGAAAAATGAAGGACACCGACTCAGAGGAAGAGCTAAAAGAGGCGTTCCGCGTCTTCGACAAAGACCAGAACGGCTTCATTTCAGCCGCTGAGCTCCGCCATGTGATGACCAACCTCGGGGAGAAGCTTACCGACGAAGAAGTCGACGAGATGATTCGTGAGGCCGATGTTGATGGCGACGGGCAGATTAATTATGAAGAGTTTGTGAAGGTTATGATGGCCAAGTGATTCTCATTTTTTTCAATGCTATGTGTTTTATTATGACTGTTCTCTTCTGTCCTATCTGTCGTTTATGGTATGCTGAATCATTTTGGGCCGACAACCTATTGTAATGTTATTAGACAGTCTTTTTAATACAATAAATTTGAAAGAAATGCTCAGTTCTGCAGACATAACATAAATCATCTTCAATCCGCCATAACCAAAGCTAACAAAATAGCAGGCTCACATGAGAGTAAGCAATGCTGAGTTTTTTTTTTTACAAAATGAAGTGAGAAATTTGAGGAAAAGCGTCTAAGAAAAAAGGGTTGATGGCCATTAATCTTCATCCATATCTTCGAGGGCAGCTTTAACTGCTGCCTTTGCTTCCTCTTAACAAAGTATCATGGACCTGATAAATGGAAGGCAGTGAGTGCAAGTGTACAATTGTTTAACAAACTGTCTGCGAAAAGAGGATTAGTTGGTGTAATATACGATGAGATAGCCAGTTGGTCTCCATTACCGCCGTTAACAATTTTACGAAAGCAATGGGGCGATGAAGCTATGAATATATGAGTTACCTTTTGATGCCGACGGCCTGATTCATCGCATACCCAGCTCATTCCGAGTTCAAATACCTTGTCCTTGGCCTCATCATGAACACCGTAAATACTGTGAAGAGGAATGTAAGACCGTCGGCATATAGAGATATAGTGGAATTCGTACAATGATTTCGAACACATAAATCGCTAAAAAGAGTTGGAACTTACATCTTGGCAACCTCGACAACCCCTTGTCTGTCGGCATGTCATATCAGAAAGCTTCAACTTTTCGATTTCACTGTCAACATACAATTTGGGTAAGCACTGCTTATAACGCATTCTGTGCGAAAAGAAAACGTATGATAATATGAATGTGATTTGAAGAAGGATGAATGACGGCTCTGTAAGGGGGACAAAATGTAAGTACTCGGGAAAATATGAAACAATGAAACAAGGTCAGATGAGGCTGATCTCTTCGCATCATAATTTGACAAATATTTGAAGTATCTCCGCAGTTGATTCGAAGCTATGGTAAATTTCATGGTATAGCCTACGTTTTTGCAGCTTGCCCGCCCTTTCCCATGGCAAGTATCTCTGCACAGTTAGTTTGGAAGATGCTGATTTAGCTCCAAAGGGAAATAAAGTAAGATGCACATTAATGAAAAGGATCCAAATAGAAAGAATCAAAAACCAAGCGACGACTATCTTAAAACATCCGACAAACGAAGAGGGCCTTTATGCATTAAAATGCCATGAACATTTGCATTCGCAAAACGGGGCGAAAAAGGAAGAAGAAGGATTGGTATTACTCACATAGGAAATTCCAGATGGTTCGATCATGTATACCTGTGGTCCATCTCTATCGTAACCACTCAGAATCGCCCCAGACCCAAAAGGCCTGCAAAAATTTTGAATTTGGGTCACATGGAGCAATCATATACGTATGAATACATTAATGAAATGAAACGAATGTATTCCCCTACCTGAGCCAGCAATAAAGTGTGCACAAATGCACATAACTAGCGACACGTTCTGCTAGTTCTTTCACGGGAATCTCGTCACCATAAACACTGCAATAGCAAAAACCAAAGAGATCCCCAAAACCCCCTTGACTCAATCATCAGCAGAAAATGACAGCGATCGAAAAGGAATGGTGACGTCAGCCGATAGCCACTTACAACCACCGAAACATTTCTCATACGAGAAACTGCCAAGTGCCAGCCTCCTCATGGCTCAGGCTGACAAACAACACTGCTATTCAGATATAGAACAAGTCCAAGACAAGCAAAAAACCAAGCATGCAATCATATGAACAACTTCTCAGTTATTCAGCTAACAATCTGTAGCCCCCCTCGAGAAACAACAGGAAATCGCATAAAAACATATCAGAACATACCTCTCATAATTATTCGCTTCAGATTTCGTGCGCGCCACAATCTGCCTGCCATCCGCAGCTAGACCAGCAACAGCCTGCAGAGATAGCATGCCCTTGAGTGAAATAACTAACAGGGCAGATAGCAACCTCTAAAGAACTCCAAAGGCTCTACACCATTTTTGAATAAGCATTCACCATTTCCATGTTCAGGAGTAAATCAGCATAAAAAAGAACACCAAATTTGGCAGAAAAATACCGGAGAGAAAATAAAAATGGCAATACCATCCCGGCATGGCAATGAACGGCATGGATTCTCCGATTTGAACCAGGCAACACCATCTTCGACGCAATCAGCTTCTCCACTCCCTAAATCACCAAAAAAAAAAAAAAAAAAAAACAAAGTTCAATTTCCATTAAATCCCAGCTGAGAAATGACTTAGAAATTAACATAACGACATCCGGCGAGAAAGACGTCACCGAGAGATCTTAACCCGTACATATGCTGCTCATTTTCTCCCTTCTTCACTGATCTGTTCCGTCCCTTGGTAGAGCGTTCTTTGCTGACAAAACAATGTAGTATATTACTGCATCTGATTAGAATAGAATTGATGAATGTCGCTGCCACCAGAAGCGATTTCGTAAAATCGTGTACCATTTGCAGCTCAGCTCACAATAAAGACAACATCGTCACTTTCAAAGATTCCAACACCGTCGTCAACCTCCTACTTGACTAATTGGAAAGGTTGTTCAGCTGCGATCTCAACAAGTTAAGACCATTTAATGTAGTCTGTATGAAAGTCCAAATCTTTCTGCAAACCTAACAAAACCATGCATTAAAAATTTAGGTTTCCTTTCCCAAGCTGCCTGTCTGTCCAGTCAAGACCACTTGTTTTGTACTGTGGGCTCTCAATCATAGCTCCACGTAGCTCCCACCCAAGAACAACCATTATAAAAAAAAAAAAAAAAAAAACACCACCTTTTCATCTGGCTCACTCTACCTTCGCCAGAAAAACTCTCTCTATTCCTAAAAAGAATCATAAACTATGAACAAAGAAAACCCACAATCTTCCCTTTTCGATAATCAAATGGGTTTCGCCACAGACAAATCTACTTACCAGTCGCAGCCTTTCAGCTCAAACACTTCAAATTCTTTCCAGAGAACGATCATGATCGATGAAGACGACGACGATGATGATTTGGAAGCTTCTTTAAGTGGGGATTATTGTGTATACTCCAAACCCTTTTTATTTCTCGACACGATGTGGAACTTTGGGTTTGTGGTGGTGTCCGTTTGTGTACTGTTAACCACCGTTCAAGAGAAGCCCTCCACGCCTTTAAGGCTTTGGATTTGTGGGTATGCTTTGCAGTGTCTTCTTCATGTAGTCTTTGTTTGGGATGAATACCACCAAAGGACGAGTCTTGGTTATGCCGTGGGCGGCGGCGGCGGCGGTGGTTTTCAGGGGTTTTATTTCCGTCGAATGTTCTCCTTCTCTGCCTTCTGCCATAATAGGTGATTTTATCTTTTCTTTTTTTATCTCTGCCGTAATAGGTGAATCATCTATTAACTCATTGTTCTCTTCATCAGCATAATGAAAAAACTAGAATCCATCAACACCGTGGGGTGTTCCATTTGGTGGATTTTCGGTTTTTATTGGATAATCGCCGGCGGCCACGAACTTATCCAAGATTCCCCTCGTCTTTACTGGTAAATATTTTAGTTCTTTCTCAATCTCACTCACTCTACCTTAATGTCTTAATCGATTATTCATCTCTTCAAACTGCAGGCTATCAGTTGCCTTCTTAGCCTTCGACGTGTTCTTCATGTTCTTCTGCATCGCAACGGCTTTCGTCGTTTTCATCTTGCTGTTCTGCTGCTTTCCAATCCTTGCTGCTATAGCCTACGCCATGGCCGTACAAGAAGGAGCCTCGGAGAACGATATCAGGTCTCTTCCCAGGCTCTTATACAGGCAACAAAACGACTATGATGAGACGCAATCATTTAGTACGCCAACATTGGTCCCAACTCCCCAACTCGTTCTTAATCCAGAGGATTCTGTAAGCATCCATAATCTCCGTCGTCTCCTTCAGTCAGAGTTAATCATGCTATGAATTTAGTAAGCTCTTGTCTTAATGCAGGAATGTTGTATATGCCTCTACAAGTATGCCGACAGTGCAGAACTGTGTATGCTGCCCTGCAATCACCATTTTCACTATAAGTGCGTCACTAAATGGCTTCGCATCAATGCGACGTGTCCCCTCTGCAAACTCGACGTTCGAAAGGGTGAAGCGCTGGTTTGATTTCCGGGAACCCTACGATGACGATGGCCCGTGAATAGTAAGAAACGAAGAGTATGTGCTAGTCGATTTTACAGAAGTAGAATGAGAGGAATGAAGGTGTAATAAACATCCCTAGTTTCTTGGTAAAAATTGCAGGATAGTGTGTAGTAGAGAATGGTCTTCGTTTGCATAGTAAGGTCTCTCCAACACAGCTAGGCTAAACCTCTTCCTCACCAGTCCAGTACAAACAAAACAATAATGTTGTCTTTAACAATTATTTACCATTGGACTATAGAATAATTAAAAGATAATATGAGTGGGCAGTAGGTTTACCACATTGTTCAGTGTCTAGTGGTCCAATTTCCATAATGGATTACCTCAGTCAAAAAAATCCAAACAATGCCCATCACTGTCGACTTTTAATGCAGCCGCTTAATAGGATTAATATAGCAAAACAGTTTGTTCCCATTCATAATCGAGCCTCTAAGGATCATTCATACAGAAAGTGACATAAGAGTGTACCTTTTACTACAATCAACAAAGAGATTGAACCACTGACAGTTATTCTTGTTTCGTCCCAAACAGAGGGTGGGTTTGACCGACAATCCCACAACCAAAATCTTGAAGTGGTGGTGAAATGGATTCAAGAAACTAGTGAGGATTTCTTCTATTGAGAGGGGAAAAAACAAAACAGTAGCAAGATTCATGGAAGCGTAAATAATACCTCAAACTACGGAAGCACGTATGCACGAAAAATGAGCGGGTAGGTGCAGCATAATCCAGTACTCCAACACTGCGAATGACTCTTAGTGAGTTCGATAAAATGTAACATTAGCAATCTTATATCACTAGATATTCGACCATTCCGTAAAAAATCAAGTTACAAAAGACTTGATGACCAAATCTTTAGTCAACAGAGAGAGAGAGAGAGAGGGAGAGAGATCTAACCACAGAGAGTAATGATCCTTGTTTCAACTTGTTATGGAATGAAAAGGCTAATGGCTTTGGATTGTCCCCTGGTCCTCTGATAAATCCACTGGGATTGGAAAGAACAAAGCAGCCAGAGCACCCAGAATGACAACACATTCGATGAGCATAAATGAAGATGGAAAAGGATGATACGAGATTATCAGCTGTCTGATCAACGATATATCTGCACTTACATCAACGACGTTGAGATTAGTGGGGCTCTCTTAACATCAAATATGGCTATGAGACCTTGGTAAGACTCATCGCCGTCTTTGTATGACACAGCAAGTCGCTCCCCTGAAGCATCCCAGGCAATCTTCTCAATTACTTGGCTATAAGTAGAAGCAGAAAGGAATAATACTTTAGGCATTGTTACGAAGCAGCGGGGAAGCAGCATATACAGGAATGATCGGGATCTGCTGAAAGAATTTAGTACTATGATTGAATGTAAGGAAAACTATCTTTTTAATACCTTCCAGTCATGGTTTTTATCTCCGGCAACTCAAGGGGAATGAGGTGTGCATCTGGAAAAAGAACATTGGTTCGTGCAAAAGAATTTACTTAAACCAACCAATAATG
This sequence comes from Lindernia subracemosa, assembly GCA_028392965.1. Lineage (NCBI taxonomy): Eukaryota > Viridiplantae > Streptophyta > Magnoliopsida > Lamiales > Linderniaceae > Vandellia > Vandellia subracemosa. Next base: position 3,438,642 of record JAQPCC010000012.1, on the reverse strand, counting down.
AGAAAAATGTAAAGTACACAAAAGTTAATGCACATCTGCAGCATTATAATGAATGCCCAGTAATATAAAACGTAAAAACTATAAGTCCAACATTGTTTTTAAATACAGCAACAGGAAAGTTGACAAAATAAAAGCTGGAGGATCCTACCTAGTGATGGAGGTCGTGAAGCAAAGTGAATAGAACCCAATGCAGACGATTTTGAGAAAGAGAGAAGTATCATATGACCATCGGGATCCCAAGTAGCTCCCTGGCATTAAATGCTAGAAAATTTCAGACAGACCAAATACCACATGAATACATGATGAGTATTATTTTTTAAGTTCATCCCAGAAAAGAACCACAAAACATAAACTAACCGTTACAAGTCCATTTTTTGAAGACCATGGTTCTGATGTCCATGTGTTCGTTTCCCAGAGATAAAACGTCTCATCGCTGCAAAGAAAATGCAGTTGTGTGTTTCCCTTCAATATAGGCCAGCCCGTAAACATTGAATGAATCGGAATTGTTCTTTCTATCTTATTATTGACGTACAATTTTGCAGCAAAAAAATAGTCTCCAGATGGAGACCACTTCAACAGCGATATTCCCCCGAGGCCCCGTCTAATCGGCGTCCCCAACCCTGCAAAAATAAAAAATAAAACTTAAAAATGTTGTTGATATCAACATAGAAAAGGAAGAGGAAGGCTAACAGTGCAGTTAATGCAAAATTGGAGTTTTATCGCATATGCATTGTTATTAAATAAAAAACAAACAAGGTATGGAGAGTTGCTGTTACTAATGACGCCTTAAAAAATTCCAATTCCAGTTGAGTTACGATATGAAGGAATTTATTCCGGCAAAAACTATTCAACATAAATGAAGACATTATGCATGGTTCCTAGTTGTGTAGTAAAACATAAGGTTTTGCTTAATTCCACTTAAAATGAAAAAAATTATACACCTTGTGAAACGTCCCAAATGGTGAACGATGAGCTCTCAAAAGACGCTGATGCTAAATATGTTCAACAATGTCAAGGAAAATTCAGTACCAACTAGTTGATATCTGAGAATAGTGTAACAAACCAACCAAATAATATTCAAGTATAAATAGTAAAGTCCAGGCACAAAAACTCAACCAGCTGATATAAGCTCGGCAGATATCTTATGCATTTGAGTAAGAATAAGATATTGGTCATCCCTTAAAATATGTGTAACAGATTATCTCATAACACTGGAAAAAAAACACCAATGATAAGGATATCTCCCATTAGGACTCCATGAAAGTGCGGTTATTAGTTCACAATCAGGACTTTGAAGGAAATCCACAAGAGTCCATCTTGTTCCAGACCCTCTTGAAAGTATGCTTGGTGACTTCCCAGATCTCGCAGATGGAACATTTCCAGAGTAAGAAGCTGCCCAGATACATATGCCACCCCTATTTACAAAACATATTAAGAAAAAGAGTTTTGAACTGTAATAAGGATATTTCAGTCATGAGAGTATAATTTTCATTAAATAGTAGAAGAATAAGACAATGTAGGACTTACTTGCACGCTACAGAAAGTGTTCTGCCTCCATTTGGTCGCCACTCAAGAACTTTAACATCTTTCTGGGACTCGTTTGACAGTACACAAGGAGACTTCCCATCTCATGAAACAAAACGGAAAATTACCTCAGGCATACGTAAACAAAACAATGATTTCAAAACTAACAAGACCCACCAAATGATAATATATATGTATAGTAAAAATCAGTTCTTCTAATGCACAATGTAAAACTATTGCGCTTGAAACGTGAATGTGAGATGTGGAATAAAGAAACACCTCCACAAATCTAGATATACCACTGGTAGTAGGAAAAACAACAACCAGTTAATACTAAAATTTCAACTACCAGAATCATCATAGTCGCAAACCATGACCTGATGAGGCCCAGAAACAAATGCTAAAATCTGTTTGTGGCCATGCCAGCTTACGCTATGAAGATCAACATTCTGCAATAAGTTTACCTGACGCACACAAATTCAGAAATTAAATAAGAAAATGGAAAAGGCATCAAATTACATCACAACTAAAAATTTACATCAGCAGGCTGGAAAAAGGGCCTGAGGGAGCCACTCAACACTGCCAGCAACGCAGTATCAACAATTCCAAAACTATCCCTCCTCTGAACATCCTCTCCATTCTCCACTTCCACGTTATTCCATTCAAACGGCACTGGACTAAACACTTTTCCCTGCAACTCGGTCGTTAAAACTCGTATAAGCCGTCAAGCTACAAAAGTGAACCACATAAAAGCAAACAAAAATAACAAAGAAAAACTGAGATCGAAGAGCAGAAGTACGATGATTTTTGCGTAAGCGTCCTTAGCTTGATCATCGCTGAGCTGGTCGCCGGTAACTGCAGAATCAAAAAACAAATAATCCAATACTTTTTCCGCACATAAACACTATGTTAGATCCTAAGAATCATTTGTCGTGATGTTACCGAGCTCTCTGTTAATCTCGCATAGGGTGACAGTCCCCGGCGGAGGAAAAGACGGCATCTTGGAACGAGATTAGGGCTGAGGCTGAGAGAAAAATTTTGTTCCCGCCAGAGTCAAACAGTCAGCCGTAATCAGTGGATTATCGACAATCGTCCCTTTTGAGAAATTCTATTATGTCATAAAAACGTGATTAAAATTATATTAAGATTATTTTATTATAATTTTACTTATATTAAGATTATAATGATAATATAGCTTATAATAATAAAGAAAGAGAGATTAGAGAGAGATTAAGTATTTCAATACTTGATGTATTTTACAATGAACTCTAATCACCTATTTATACTATTAAAAATTCACTATTACAACTAATCACATTAATTACAATTATACACATCACACTAAAATATAAACTCTTCAATTAAACACCTCATCTTATCATCTTATCATCATTTAATATAATACTTCCAAATCTATCAATAATCCAAAAATATCCACATCTTAATTATTTAACCATCCATAATTAACTTATTTCATAATACTCCCCCTTGAATGTTTTTCAAAGAATATGCCACGTTAAAACCTTATTAGGAAAAACCCAATAGGATAAAAACCTAATGAAGGAAAAAGAGTACATGATTATTTTATATACGCTTTCGATTGTTGCCTCATTAAAAACCTTACTCGGAAAATCACATGGAAAAAATCTCAGTGAAGGAAAAAAGAGTGCAACGCGTATTTACTCCCCCTGATGATAACATCATTCCAAATCTCGAAATCTTCGAACTCCAATTGAATATACCAATCTTTTGAATATTATTGGAGGAAGTGCTTTCGTGAATAAATCTGCAAGATTTTCACTTGATCGCACTTGTTGTACATCAATATTACCATTTTTCTCTAAATCACGTGTAAAGAAAAATTTTGGTGAAATATGTTTTGTATCTCCCTTAATATATCCTTCCTTTAATTGGGCAATGCATGCAGCATTATCTTCATATAAAATCGTAGGAAGTAACTTTTTCGATAATAACTCACTAGTTTGTTGTATATGCTCAATTATCGATCGCAATCAAACACATTCTCGGCAAGCTTTATGAATAGTTTAGAATTTCCACATGATTAGATGAAGTAGCCGTTAAACTTTGTTTAACTGACCGCCATGAAATAGCGGTTCCGCCATGCGTAAATAAATAGCCCGTTTGCGATCGAGCATTATGTGGGTCGGATAGAAAACCAGCATCTGCATATCCAATCAAATCTGCTTTTGATTCATTTGGATAGAACAATCTCATATCAGTTGTTCCTTGAAGGTGTCGAAATATCCGTTTAACTACATTCCAATGTCTACGAGTCGGTGACGAACTATATCTTGCCAATAGATTTACAGCGAACGCTATATCAGGTCGCGTATGACTCGTCAAATACATTAGGGCTCCAATAGCACTGAGATATGGTACTTCAGGACCAAGTAGTTCTTCACCATTTTCGCAAGGTCTAAACGGATCTTTATTTACATCTAAAGATCGAACAATCATTGGAGTATCCAATGGATGAGCTTTATCCATATAAAATCTTTTCAATACATTTTTCGTATAAGTCTCTTGATGTACGAATATCTCATTCTTTAAATACTCGATTTGGAGTCCAAGACAAAATTTCGTTTTACCGAGATCTTTCATTTCAAACTCCTTTTTCAAACAATTAACTGCTTTTGATAATTCTTCAGGAGTTCCAATTATGTTAATATCATCAACATAAACTGAAATGATGACAAATTCATTTCCAGATCTTTTCATAAATATGCATGGGCAAGTTTGATCATTTTTATACCCCTCTTTCGATAAATATTCACTTAGGCGATTATACCACATACGCCCAGATTGCTTTAATCCATAAAGCGATTTATTTAGCTTGATTGAGTACTCATTTTGGGGCCATGAATTTTCAGGCAACTGAAATCCCTCGGAAAGTCGCATATATATGTCACTATCAAGTCATCCATATAAATAAGTGGTGACAATATCCATTAGACGCATATCGAGTCCTTCACGTACTGCCAGACTAATTAAATAACGAAAAGTAGTTGCATCCACCACATGAGAATATGTCTCCTCATAATCAATACCAGGTCGTTGTGAAAAGCCTTGTGCAACAAGCCGTGCTTTGTATCTCACAATTTCACCGTTTTCATTTCTCTTTCTGATGAAAATCCATTTATATCCAACCGGCTTTACATTTTCTGGTATGCGGACTACATGTCCGAAAACTTTTCGTTTCTCAAGTAATTTTAATTCTGCCTCGATTGCATCTTTCCATTTTGACCAATCATTTCTTTGTCTGCATTCTTTAACAGACATTGGTTCATGATCCTCATTCTCATTCATCTCATTCATTTCATGTAGCGCTACGTTAAATGAGAATTTATCGTCAACGTTGACTTTTTCTCGGTTCCATCTAATTCCATTTTGGGCATAATTTATCGAGATCTCTTCATTATCATTATTCTCAGAAATTTCAGGTACCTGATTTTCATTATCATAATCATTAATGCTCATTGACTCTTCTAGAGTCGATAAATCCTCGACTGGATCATTCTTATTATTTGCTCATTTTCTTTTTCGAGGATTTTTATCTTTGGAATCCGATGGCCTACCACGTTTTAGTTGTGTCTTAGGTTCGATCATTATATGTTCTCCAGCAACATCAACTTTTGCAGGAGCATTAACAGCTGGTATATGTGACTTAGTCACTCTTTTAAGGTCAGTAAAACTATCTGGCAGTTGATTAGCTAATCCTTGTAAATGAATTATCTTTTGAACTTCTAGTTCACATTCTTTCGTTCGAGGATCATAATGATTCATCGATAATTCATTCCAACTAATACTCATTTACTGCTGTTTCTTTTCTCCCCCTAATGTCGGAAAATTCGATTCATCGAAATGACAAATATCACCTTGTATATGCTCCAAAAACCTTATGGATTCATTCTTTATTTTTACTGGTGATGGACGAATAATCAACTTCCCTTTAGAGCAAGCATCACATAATAATTCATTAGATTGAAGAATCTCCTGGTTCTTCATAAAATGTCCACGTGAATTTTGAATTATTCTTCGCATCATAATTGAACCGGGATGGCCCAACCGGTCATGCCAAACAATAAATTTATTATCATCAGTAAACTTCTGGTTTAGGATAGCATGTGATTCAATTGTTTTCACATACGTGTAATACAATCCAGAGTCAAACGAATGTAGTATTTCAACAACTCTTTTATCATTCGAAACCACTTTTGTAATGTGCAAATATTCAATATTTCTCTTTTCTGCAGTCTCAATGTGATATCCATTATGTCGAATAGCTTTAAAGCTCAATAAATTTCTTTGAGACTTAGGAGAATATAAGACATTTTTAATTATCAGCATTGTCCCTCTTGGCAGTATAACATTAGCTCTTCCGGAGCCCTCAATTATATTTGTGCTACCCGATATAGTGATAACACTTGTTTCTTTCATTTCAAGATGGGAGAAATATTTCTTATTTCTTAGAATCGTATTAGCCGTTGCACAATCTGCAAGACATAACTCCTCATTGCACATGCTTGTATCCATTGTATTGATAAATATATAATAACTAGTATTATTAAATAAATAAGCGTCAAAATAAAATTATATAACGATGTATCAGTTTTCTTAATCTGGATCTTTAATAAAAACCACAATATTCAAATGAGCATAGGATCTAGCACCAATTTTCTGAAGTATCGTAATCTTGAGCAAAGTTTAATTCCATCGACACTTCACTTTTAATTGCTCTTTATAAAGATCAACGGGATCATTGGGTGCGAATAATAACATTTATATTGCTCAATACATCTTTCTCAATTATTTACTAGTTTTCCACTTCAGGATAAATATTAATAATACACACGGTAAATATAATGTTCACGACCACTTTATTATTTGCGAATACATTCACTTCAGGGAATCCAACATAGTCGGACTTATGCTTTTCATTCATCCATCATAATATTTTCTGATCATTTTCTCACGATAGTTATTCGTATTATATCCGATGGATTGAACATGGTGAATGCTTTATAATATACCGAAGTAATTGTGTAAATCACTAGCAAGTATAAAATCGAGAGTGATATATCAAAGTTTGCCAAATTCAATATATTGATATCATAAAAATAAACTCATCATTTAAACATTAAAAGAAAAATTATAATTAATCTTCTTTTATATTTTCTTTTGTAAAAAAATGATATCCACATCCAAATAATTGTCGACGTAATAATAATCATAAGTAATAGATCAAACATCGGACAAATCGTCATCCTTCAAAATAAATATATTTCAGTAATTATAATATTAAAGAAAAATTATAATTAATAATTATATTTTAAAAACATTGGTAAAAACAATATCCACATAGCCGTAAGGATCACCGTAAATAAAGTAAGCAACAGAAGATCCATCTTTGTATAAAACGACATGATTCTATAACATGAAAAAGAACATAATAATCAGATAACATATAAATCAATGATAAAATATATGAATTGTTTCATAAAACTCGTTCTTTATTATTTCATAGTTATTGTCCAAGTTCCAATAAGGTTGCGGTAACAAAATTTGTCCATCGTCCAAAACTATTCGGTCCAAACTTCAAGATTGTTCAACTAAAAAATAAATAATATGCCGCTACTGAGGTGGGGATAACCGCAAGACCTCGTGGGCTTTTGGTGTTCTGTACGTGTATATAAATAAAAATAAATAAATCGCAAATAAAAATTCCACACACCACCACGGGGTATCGAAATCTGGACATCTCGTCACTTATAGTGAACGATATTCTGCGAAACCACTCGGGTATTGGCATTTAGTAATAAAACTTTTAAAATATACTTTTATAATATATATTTTTAAATTAATCACAATTAATATATGATTAGTATAAATTAAATATTAAATTACCGTACCTCGACTAAACTCGTACGAGATCTTCGACGGAGGTTGATCTTGACGACAGAGAGCGGTCGTGCTGATAACGTGTTATAAAAATATTAATTGTGATTAATATTATATTGAGATTATTTTATTATAATTTTACCTATATTAAGATTATAATGATAATATAGCTTATAATAATAAAGAGAGAGAGAGAGATTAGAGAGAGATTAAATATTTCAATACTTGATGTATTTTATAATGAACTCTAATCACCTATTTATACTACTAAAAATTCACTATTACAACTAATCACATTAATTACAATTATAAGGCGAAGCCATCCTTAAAGTAATGCCCTTTGTTGGGCCTGAATATAAGGCAACGTCATTAGTCTTATTTTCTCCTTTTTTTTTTTTTTAATGGGCTTCAATAAGGAATTACAAACTTGAGTAGAAAACCCTAATTTTGTTCTCTATCCCATGGAACAAATCAAAGACAAAAGCAAGAAGAGAGGGAAACGATAGTGATACTTTGAAGAGTAAATAAGCTACTTATTTGTCCATTTTAGCTGATGAGTTCGATTCCATTTGAACTCTTTAAAATCGACGTTTGTATGGACCTAATACTAAACATGAGGATTAGTCCGACAACTCCTTGATATCCGTCCATGAGGACTTGGAACTGAACAAATAAGTCGGGAGGATTAAACCAATTAAAAATTAGGAATTAGGACAATGATGAATGTGGACATGAGGATTGGTCCAACTAGAAAATCAAATCGAGGATCGGCCTATAACTGATAATGATGGGCTGACAAATGGAATAGGATAATTAGTTCAGATGAAACTCGGGATTAGGACGTGGCAATGACCATTCCACTAGTTAATAATGATGTTAAGATTCGATTCAAATTAAACTTAGAGATATGGAGTTATGCTATGTTCGTCATCCTCCTATATGTATTACCTTCAATAATATCTCTTTTTTTCAAATTAAGATGATTTTACGTGCACGAAAAGAATTTCATTTATTTTATATACATTGGCACGACACTAAACGACCTATACATTCATGCTCGTATATATTAATCGAACAAAGAAGACAAGACGATAAGCATGACGTGATGAGTCTAAAATACAATAGAAACATTGTATACATCTATCTATATATGACGATAATTGAAACGAAAATGACTAAAAAAATAAATACAAAAGAGTATCCATCGCATTTATGAGTTAGACGAAGTCAAGAAGCCACGTCACCTTCTTAGTGCTACGACATCGTTGCATTGCAGGTCAACCACCACATCGGCTAATAATTTTATTGCATGCGGTCCCAAATTATACAATGAAAAATAAATAAATGAAATTAGTCTTTCAAGATTGTTATGGTAATTAATTAGGAGAGACTTAGAGTCAACATTGGACAGCATCCGTCAGATGGTAGGCAGGGGAATATTGGACGGTGGATGTTGCAACTTAGGGGCACACATTTCATAAATGCTGTCTATATATATATTGTGAGATATGTCCGCAATGTTTTTGAGTTCATCTAAATTCAATTATCTCATTAATTATTAATACCCATATATCAAAATATATATGCCCGCAATGTACATATTCTGCAACTTCTCATTTAGATTTCTAATTTTCAAAAGATTGGCGGATATATATATATATATATATAATATATATATATATATTCCAACAAAAAAAAATCTTAGTTAAGTCAACGAGAAATGGGATAAGACTGTCCGTACAATCAAGTACAGCGTCATTTATTTGACCCTTAAGTCTTTTGACCAATTCAACTTAATAATCGTCTACAACACCTCTCTCTTATGTACTCATAAGCTGTTGAATAAATTGAAATAAATATCTAAAATATTGCACACTATGCATATATATGTATACTATTCAGTCGTATGATTGATTTTTCTATAAAAATAATCTAAGCATGAGGTATAATTTTCGTATGTTATATGTAGAAAAATCAAATTTTGATGGACCTTATTATATACTGGACACAGCAATAAAATTAAGGTGAAGAGATTAGTTATTAATGCAATTAATTAACACATTAAATTGAAATATTCCATTATGTTATCACCTTAAGATACTAATTAGAAAAGAAAAAAAAAGAAAGAAATAGTAACTCTAGAGTTTAACCAAAGTATTAACACATATCCCCATTTTGCCCCTATCAGAACACAGAAACTACAACAAAGTACCAATTAGATTTCAGCTTTTACCTAAACTAAAAGTCTTAAACACTCCACGACTCCAACGTTGGAAAGCTACAAAGCGAGTCAAAGTCAACGTCGCCCAATCTAGCCCGACCCGGCGGAGCAAATACCGACCCACCGACCAGAACACCCGACCCTTCCAAAGGCGAAGGCGAGGACAGCAACCCACTAGATATCATCAGCCTCTGGGGCTCGGGCTTCATGACCACGCTGGCCACGTCAGCGGCAGCCAAGCCCGCTCCTCCGGCGCCGAACCTCACGCCCGTTATCTCCTGAACCATCTGCCTGAAGTTCGCCGGATCGGCGGTGATGAACGTCGTCGTCGTCTGGCGCCGCTTCGAAGCCCGCGGCTTGCGCTTCGTGACTCTTCCGCCGGGACCCGCCGCGGCGGATGCCTTCTTCCTCGGCGTCCGTTGCCTCGGCGCGCGTCCTTCGCTGTCCGATCCCGTCGGTATCGGGAAAAGCGCGCCGCCGCATTGGTTGAAGTTCTCCGACGAAGGTGGCGGAAAGCTGTCGCTCTGCGACGGCGGTGAGGCGGAGATGGTTTCTTCTAGAGCTTTGGTTAGTGCGTAGCTCTCTGTTTCCTTTGGGAAGAACATGTCCGATATGGTGCTGTTGCTCCATGAGTAGGTGTCGGAGGAGAACGATGTTGTACGGAAGGACCAAGGCTGTTCGATCATGGTCATGAGATTGTCGGAAGAAGCCATTGTTAGAGCTCAGCTTTTTAAGGTTTTAAGAGTGTTTGTGCTTTGAGAGTGGTTTCGTATAGAACTCAGTATATATATATATATATAGGGCGGTGGTTAGCATTGTTTAATGTGACGGTGGTGATAAATAATATACAATTTTTCTTTTTCTCTATATTCATAAAATGTTATTTTTGTTATAAAATATTTGTTTTATAATATGTAAAGTTATATTATTATATAATATTAATTATACTACAAACAATAATGATAACGAATAAATGAGAAATAAGAGAAACTCTTTTGATCTGTATTTGATCTATCTATTACAAATGAACGAATGCCTTTATTTATAGGCAAAGTAAAGCCCACAATATGTCATTCATTCCATCACATTTTTTCATTAATAAATGGACCATTACAGTTGGGAGTTATGTGGATTTAATAGCTTCACGTTCTCCACTTGGACATCCACATATATATTATATATAATACTCCCCCTTTGATGTCCATTTTAAGATGATATTAGTTGCCTCGTTAAAAACCTTACTAGGAAAATCCCATGGAAAAAACCTCAGTGAAGGAAAAAAGAGTGCAACACGTATTTACTCCCCCTGATGATAACATCATTCCAAATCTCGAAGTCTTCGAACTCCAATTGAATATACCAATCTTTTGAAAATTATTGGGGGAAGTGCTTTCGTGAATAAATCTGCAAGATTTTCACTTGATCGCACTTGTTGTACATCAATATCACCATTTTTCTCTAAATCATGTGTAAAGAAATTTTTTGGTGAAATATGTTTTGTTCTATCTCCCTTAATATATCCTTCCTTTAATTGGGCAATGCATGCAGCATTATCTTCATATAAAATCGTTGGAAGTAACTTTTCCGATAATAACCCACAAGTTTGTTGTATATGCTCAATTATCGATCGCAACCAAACACATTCTCGACTAGCTTCATGAATAGCTAAAATTTCTGCATGATTAGATGAAGTAGCCGTTAAACTTTGTTTAACTGACCGCCATGAAATAGCGGTTCCGCCATGCATAAATAAATAACCTGTTTGCGATCGAGCATTATGTGTGTCAGATAGAAAACCAGCATCTGCATAACCAATCAAATCTGCTTTTGATTCATTTGGATAGAACAATCACATATCAGTTGTTCCTTGAAGGTATCGAAATATCCGTTTAACTCCATTCCAATGTCTACGAGTCGGTGACGAACTATATCTTGCCAATAGATTTACAGCGAACGCTATATCAGGTCGCGTATGACTCGTCAAATACATTAGGCCTCCAATAGCACTGAGATATGGTACTTCAGGACCAAGTAGTTCTTCATCGTTTTCGCAAGGTCTAAACGGATCTTTATTCACATCTAAAGATCGAACAATCATTGGAGTATCCAATGGATGAACTTTATCCATATAAAATCTTTTCAATACCTTTTTCGTATAAGTCTCTTGATGTACGAATATCTCATTCTTTAAATATTCGATTTGGAGTCCAAGACAAAATTTCGTTTTACCGAGATCTTTCATTTCAAACTCCTTTTTCAAACAATTAACGGCTTTTGATAACTCTTCAGGAGTTCCAATTATGTTAATATCATCAACATAAACTGAAATGATGACAAATTCATTTCCAGATCTTTTCATAAATATGCACGGGCAAGTTTGATCATTTTTATACCCCACTTTCTATAAATATTCACTTAGACGATTATACCACATACGCCCAGATTGCTTTAATCCATAAAGCGATTTATTTAGCTTGATTGAGTACTCATTTCGGGGCCCTGAATCTTCAGGCAACTGAAATCCCTCGGGAAGTCTCATATATATGTCACTGTCAAGTCATCCATATAAATAAGCGGTGACAACATCCATTAGACGCATATCGAGTCCTTCACGTACTGCCACACTAATTAAATAACGAAAAGTAGTTGCATCCACCACAGGAGAATACGTCTCCTCATAATCAATACCAGGTCGTTGTGAAAAGCCTTGTGCAACAAGCCGTGCTTTGTATCTCACAATTTCACCGTTTTCATTTCTCTTTCTGATGAAAACCCATTTATATCCAACCGGCTTTACATTTTCTGGTATGCGGACTACAGGTCCGAAAACTTTTCGTTTCTCAAGTGATTTTAATTCTGCCTCGATTGCATCTTTCCATTTTGGCCAATCATTTCTTTGTCTGCATTCTTTTACAGACCATGGTTCATGATCCTCATTCTCATTTATCTCATTCATTTCATGTAGCGCTACGTTAAATGAGAATTTATTGTCAACGTTGACTTTTTCTCGGTTCCATTTAATTCCATTTTGAGCATAATTTATCGATATCTCTTCATTATCATTATTCTCAAAAATTTCAAGTACCTGATTTCCATTATCATAATCATTAATGCCCATTGACTCTTCTAGAGTCGATAAATTCTCGACTGGACCATTCTTATTATTTGCTCCTTTTCTTTTCCGATGATTTTTATCTTTGGAACCCGATGGCCTACCACGTTTTAGTTGTGGCTTAGGCTCGATCATTATATGTTCTCCAGGAACATCAACTTTCGCAGGAGCATTAACAGCTGGTATATGTGACTTAGTCACTCTTTTAAGGTCAGTAAAGCTATCTGGCAGTTGATTAGCTAATCCTTGTAAATGAATTATCTTTTGAACTTCTAGTTCACATTCTTTCGTTCGAGGATCATAATGATTTAGCGATAATTCATTCCAACTAATACTCATTTCCAGCTGTTTCTTTTCTCCCCCTAATGTCGGAAAATTTGATTCATCGAAATGACAATCGGCAAATCTAGCCGTAAATAAATCTCTAGTTAGAGGTTCTAAATATTTTATTATCGATGGAGATTCAAATCCGACATATATTCCCAACTTCCTTTGAGGTCCCATCTTCGTGCGTTGTGGTGGAGCAATTGGAATATATACCGCACATCCAAAAATTCTCAGATGGGAAATATTTGGTTCCTGACCATAAACCATTTGTATCGGGGAGATATCATTATAACTTGTTGGCCTGATGCGGATTAGTGCCGCTGCATGTAATATAGCATGTCCCCAACAAGATGAGGGAAGTTTCGACTTCATTAATAATGGTCTTGCAATTAATTGCAACCTTTTAATCAACGATTCTGCAAGACCGTTTTGCGTATGGACATGTGGCACGGGGTGCTCAACATTAATTCCAATAGACATGCAATATTCATTAAATGCCTTGGAAGTAAATTCACCAGCATTATCAAGGCGTATTTTCTTTATTGGATAATCCGGAAAATGTGCTCTTAATCGAATCAACTGAGCAAGTAATATCGCCAAAGCTACATTCCGCATTGATAACAAACATACATGAGACCATCTAGTTGACGCATCAATCAATACCATGAAATATCTAAATGGTCCACACGATGGATGTAACGGTCCACAAATATCACCTTGTATACGTTCCAAAAATCTTATAGATTCATTCTTTATTTTTATTTGTGATGGACGAATAATCAACTTCCCTTTAGAGCAAGCAACACATGATAATTCATTCGATTGAAGAATCTTCTGGTTCTTCATTAAATGTCCACGAGAATTTTGAATTATTCTCCGCATCATAATTGAACCGGGATGGCCCAACCGGTCATGCCAAACAACAAATGTATTATCATTAGTAAACTTCTAGTTTACGATAGCATGTGATTCAATTGTTTTAAGATATGTGTAATATAGCCCATAGTCAAAAGATGGTAATATTTCCACAATTCTTTTATCATTCGATATCACTTTTGTAATATGCAAATATTCAATATCTCCTTTTTCTGCAGTCTCAATATGATATCCGTTATGTCGAATATCTTTAAAGCTTAATAAATTTCTTTGAGACTTAGGAGAATATAAAGCATTTTCAATTATCAGCCTTGTTCCTCTGGGCAGTAAAACGTTAGCTCTTCCGGAGCCATCAATTATATTCGTGCTACCCGATATAGTAATAACACTGGCTTCTTTCATATCAAGATGATCGAAATATTTCTTATTTTTTAGAATCGTATTCGTCGTTGCACAGTCTGCAAGACACAATTCTTCATTGCACATGCCCGCATCCATCAAATAATATCCTTTATAAACAAACACATAATATTTATTATTGAAAAAGAAATATTGCATTACAAACATATAGATAACTTAAAACAACGATATATAATAAAACACACAATAGTAAATCATAATGCATAAATAAAATCATAGCAGATTAATTTTCTTCGATCAGAAAATCCGCAGCTTCCAAATGAGCATTTTCATAATTGGCATCAGAGGTAGAGGCGAATTCACCCTGAACAAAATTCATTTCGATTTTCTTTCCTTTGCCCTTTTGAGATTCCTGATATAGCTCAACAAGATGTTTGGATGCGCGACCAGTGGCCAGAACCACCGCAACGATAACATTTTTCATCATTATTCTTTTGTTCAGTTTGCCTCTTCTCATCTTTATTATCAAAACTTTTCCTCTTCTGGGGAATATTTTGATGACCGCAACGATAATTATGATAACCACCACGGAAATATTGATAACCACCACCATAATATCCTCGGCCACGACCACGGCCTTGACCACGACCTTGACCACGTCCACGTCCACGGCCGCGATATCCACCACGACCACGTCCACGATCATTACCTCGACTGTTGTCATTATTAATTTTGACCACATTCGCTTCAGGGAGTGCAGTAGAACCAGTCGTTCGGGATTCGTGATTTTTCACCAGCAATTCATTATTTTGCTCAGCCAAAAGTAAGCAAGAAATTAGATCTGAATACTTTTTAAATTTTCTCTCCCGATATTGCTGTTGTAATATCATATTTTGTGGATGAAATGTGGTGAATGTTTTCTCCAGCATATCGTTATCAGTAATTGTCTCTCCACATAATTTCAACGTGGAAGTAACTCTATAAACGGCAGAATTATATTCACTTACCGACGTAAAATCCTGCAATCGTAAATTCAGCCATTCGTACTTTGCATTGGGGAGAATAACAGTTGTCAAGTGGCCATATCGTTCTTTCAGGTTTTTCCACAACTCAGCTGGATTCTTTTCTGTTAAGTATTCAACTTTCAGATTTTCATGAATGTGGTGGCGAAGAAAAATCATAGATTTCGCCTTGTCTTGTTCAGTTGTGGTTTTCGTGGGATCAATGGTGTCACCTAAACCTTTTGCTTTCAAATGGATTTCAGCATCTAGTACCCAAGGTAAATAATTTTTTCCAGTGATATCGAGTGCAACAAACTCAAGGCTCGCCAAGTTCGACATATTACTATAATAAAATACAAAACATGTTATTAAAACATTACATAATAAAAAAAACTTATAATTAATCTTCTTTTAAATCTTCTTTTGTATCTTCTTTTGTAAAAGTTCTTATAAAAAATGATATCCACATCCAGATCAGTGTCGCCGTAATAATAATCATAAGTAAAAGATCAAACATCGGACAGAGCGACATCCTTCAAAATAAAATATATTTCAGTAATTATAATATTAAAGAAATTACAATTAATAATTATATTTTAAAAACATTGGTAAAAATATTATCCACATAGCTGAAAGGATCACCGTAAATAATGTAAGGAGTAGAAGATCCATCTTTGTATAAAACGACATATTTTTTTTATTAAAGAAAGATTATTAATATGCCGCTACTGAGGTTGGGATTACCGCAAGACCTCGTGGGCTTGTGTTGTGTACGTGCATAAAAAAAAACACACGCCTCTACGGGGATCGAAACCTGGACCTCTCGTCACTTGTAGTGAACGATATTCCGCGAAACCACTCGGGTATTGGCGTTTAGTTATAAAACCTTTAAATAATACTTTTATAATATATATTTTTAAATTAATCACAATTAATATATGATTAGTATAAATTAAAAATTAAATTACCATACCTTTACTAAACTCGTACGAGATCTTCGACGGAGGTTGATCTTGACGACGGAGAGCGGTCGTGCTGATAACGTGTTATAAAATATTTGTTTTATAATATGTAAAGTTATATTATTATATAATATTAATTATACTACAAACAATAATGATAACGAATAAATGAGAAATAAGAGAAACTTTTTTGATCTGTATTTGATCTATCTATTACAAATGAACGAATGCCTCTATTTATAGGCAAAGTAAAGCCCACAATATGTCATTCATTACATCACATTTTTTCATTAATAAATGGATCATTAGAGTTGGGAGTTATGTGGATTTAATAGCTTCACGTTCTCCACTTGGACATCCACATATATATTATATATAATAATTTTCTTTTTCTCTTTTTTGCCCTTTTTACTTCTTATCTGTTGACTGTGCTGTGACTCTGTGAGGGTTTAGAAATGAGACTTTGAATAAGTAGGTGGTAACTGAAGTTTTTATTTCTGAACTTGAGATTTCTTTTTATTTCTGTAATTTTATTCTTGATTATATAACTATTAATTCTTCTTGAGACTTTACTTTTAGATATGTGTAGTTGACTATTTTCATTTCTTTATTTTAATTTTTATTATTTTAAGAAAAAGAATGAGACGTTCGTTTGAGACACACACTAAATGACAAATCAAATACTGGCTACTATAATACCACGCTAATTAACGTGCAATTATATGCAAAACATCTTAAAAATTAAATATATATATATATATATTAGATTAAGTTAATTGTGGGCCCAGAATTTTACGGTGCCCATTTCGCCATTTCCCTATCGGCCAGTTTTGTTTCCGTGTGGGGTCTTCCTATCCTAAGGAATATTTTATTACAATATATATATATATCTAATAAAAATCATTTTATCTATAATTTGAATTATTTTACGTTTTTCTTGGTTCATCACATCTTGCTAAGATCGCGGAAATTATTATTCTGAAATATGGTAAAAAAAAAACTAAAACCGACGTCAGCAGTGACGAATTATCAATCAATATACAGACCTTGAGATAAAATGTTACCGATAATAGAGACAAAACCCTCTTCTAGAAGGGAGATAAAAAATAAAATGGCGTAATAATTTTCAAAAATCAAAACATGCAATAAAGAAGGAGTGGGCCATGTGTGGCGTCATCTTGTTGGTGAATGACGTATGACTGACGTATGCAATTATATACGTAAAACAGATTAGGGTTGACCTGACGTGTTTGATGCTTACACCGAAAGCTGTCGTGATATTTTGTATTTATCATCGTAATAAAATAATATATTAAATATTATATCTCCCCAATAAACGGACAGCCTTCAGCCGTGTAGCCTAAGATAGCTTTAACTGTTTTTTTTTTTTTTTTTATTACTACTAAAATTGTTATGTAATAAGTACGTGGAAGGGTTAGATTAAATTTTCATTATCCAATAAAAATGACTTGTCGATGCTACGTTTTGGTATTTAATATATATGTATATATTTAATAATTTTTATGACAGTTGGGATACTTTTGATAGTCTAGAAGCTAAGACTCGGTAATGTGCACGAAAACAACACTATGTTATAGTCTATTTAAAAAGAATTTTGTTTTGTAGTATATAATGTTGAGCCAATAATTTCAAAATAATAGCTTTTGCATGGAGCCGCTCTAAGTGTTAATATCCACAAAAACTATATAGTATTTGTCAACGTTACATTATTACACATTTGCCACGAATTTGGGATGCATTTAATTCCATATTTATATGAAGTCATCGAAGGGTCACTATAAGATTTTATTAGTTGGCGAAATTTTATGCCCATGTCGTTTTTTCTCGTTATAAAACATGGGCTGATAGGAGGCCCATTTATATTAATTGGGTAGCCCATATTAAGGGAAATGGCCCAATATGAGTCTAAACCTTCAAGGTTGACCAAATACAGAAAAGAATGTAAAAATTAATATGCGCATATGCTTTTGGATCCCAAGAAAATTAAAAAATAAAATAAATAATGAAAAAGTGTACAATAATTGTATTAAATTGATTGTGGGGCCGGGCGGGCCATTTGGCTGGAGAAATATAAATAGCTGAGTGAGCGACGCTTTTATTATTATTGGTGATACTTCAAATCAAGCATAAATGAATTAGGGAGTACCTATTTCATTATATCGATAATAAGTCTCTTACTAGTGATTATTATTATTTTTTGAAAAAAAAACTATTCCATTATACCTTTCTATATTATAATGATATATTTATATCGTATAGTACTAAACATCAAGCAATAATAATATTAATGAGGACTTAAATTTGGGTCACGGACTCTTAGCGGTGCGCCCTACGAAGTAAAAAAACCGACCCTTTTAAATTTTCTCGTGAATGAGTTTGCTCACTTATTATTTTGTACAAAAACATAAAGGAATATATAATAGTAATTTATTAGCCTTATTACCTTCTAGTAAAAATATTACTTTATGATTATATAGTCATTTCCATCTTTGTCTGAATTGTAAGCAAAATCCCACTTTCCTTAGGCTAAAAGAAATATTTCACATATGACATACATAGTCCACTCAAAATTAAATATTATTAGAGAACACATAAAGCGCACATATATGATAACTACTAAATGTTAAAAAAAAAATATTCTTATGCATATATATATATAATATACATACGAGATGTATTATGTATTACACCGCATATAGCAAGTTATATAAATAGTCTAAGATCTAACTTTTTACAAGATATGGATGTCAATTCAATTAAGGTCCGAGAAAAAAAAACATATAATTTTAATTTTTTTTTTTGCCATATCACCTAAATTTTATTTTGTATTGGCTCACCTATAATTTTTGTTGGCATTGCATTTTCGTTCGAGAAGGAATTCTTGTTTGGTCGAGCGTCCAATTCAAAATTCAAAATTAAATAACAAATGTCGAATGTCGAGATTTTGAACCTTATAAAGAAAGTGAATGCATTTTCTCGTTGAAACATTTTATTTATTTTTTTTGTAATTTTTAATTATTTTTTAACTATTCGATTATATAGCGCATTTTCTCTATTACAGCAAGAAAACAGACAAACATTGACTCGTCCTTTTTATCTTCATAGGCAGCAGTTGATCACTGAAGTTACTCCAAAGCTTTCGATCAATCCAAACATTAAAAGAAAAAATAAAATAAAATAATATATACTCCATTACTCAACACCTTAACCACTCACCAAAATTCCATTTTCTCTTTCTACAGAAGGAAAAGGAAAAAAGGTGAAAGGAAGAACGAAAAGGCAGCCATGGACTCATCTACACCAACTGAATGGAAGCTCACTGCAAAACCCTAATTGTTGAAAAACCCACATTGCATATCGAATTAGGTGCAATGGGGAAGGCAGAGGATGAACGTAATCTTCCAAGTACAACATTAGGTGCGCAGGGTACAACCCAAAGGGCTGGGCATCGTAATGGGTGTTGCTTAGGTTGCACAAATTTTAAAAAGGTGGTAACTTTGAGATGTGTTCTTGTCCTGGCGCTTGGTCTAGCTGTTTTCTTGTCGGCTGTGTTTTGGCTCCCAATCTTACACTTTGGTAATAAGAGAGATCTAGATCTGGACTATCCAGGTTTGTGGGCTTTTTTTTTTTTTATTTGGGAAAATTATTGTTGTGGAGCTTTGTTTTCTGCAAGATGATGAAGTACATTGAAGATCTAATAGTGTGTGTTATTCTTGTGTTAGAGAAATTAAGTTGATGCATTTGGGGTTTGATGATTTAGGTTTGTGGTTTTGACCTTCGGACAGATTTCGATTACGAAAAGGTTGTATTTGCTTTATATGAAGATTTCGTGTGCATATCATATCGATGATGAGTTCTTAAATCTGGCATCTTATAATGTCTTAAAATCCCACAGTCATGAGATTTCTATTTGCTGGAATTTGTGATCTTATCTGCATTTAGTTGACCGTGTGTTTCACCGATGTATATTATATGACGAATGCTCTATGCTATGAATCAGCTAGATTTTGCTGATTCCTCGAATTTACCTTCAGACATTGATGACAATGTTGTCTTGTACCATGTTTCCAATAATGAAATGTTAGAATCAGACATCAATGTGTTCGAATCACCATCTTCTTGCATCACATCTTTTTGTGTGCCGTCTTTTAGGTCATGATATAGTGGCAAGCTTCATGCTTAAAAAGCCAGTCTCCTTTCTCCAAGATTATCAAACGCAGCTTGAAGACGGAATTTTCGAAGAGATGAGCTATGCCTCTGCAGAAGTATATCATTTTCTGACAGCACTCACTCTCAGAACATGTTAAATCCACTTCTTGTTTATATATCCTTCGGTTTTTTATGTAGTGTTTCGTATTCTTTATTACAGGTCGAAATAATATCCTTTGAATCTTCTTCCCCGGGATCAAACATAACGAAGGTTGTGTTTGCAGTTGGAGCAGACGTAACCACTCAAAGTCTGATCAAATCCCTCTTTGTGGATTTAATCACACATCGTACGTATCTCCGACTGCCCGAATCTTTATTTGGTGAACCTTTCTCATTCGACGTACTCAAGTTCAAAGGAGGGATCACCGCTAATCCCGAGCAGAAAGCATTTCTCTTGCAGAACGATCAGATTCTTTTCAACTTTACCTTGTACTTCTCCATCGATCAAATACTGAACAACTTTAATGAACTAAGGAGCCAGCTCAGCACGGGGTTGCATCTCACTCCGTACGAGGTAGGTATTCTCAGACATTTGAGTTTATTTCTTTTTTTCTTTTATGATCATTAATTTTCTTACAGAAGTTTTTGGTTCCTCGTCTTAATGCAGAACTTGTACATAAGGCTGACTAATCTGAGGGGTTCAACGGTGGCTCCGCCGACCACGGTTCAGTCTCAAGTGCTCTTAGCCGTTGGTATAGATCCCTCCAAGAGGTTGAAGCAATTGGCGCAAACGGTTTCTGCTCATAGTGAAAATCTTGGTCTGAATGATACCGTGTTTGGCAAAGTTAAGCAAGTCCGTCTCTCATCTATGCTACAACACTCTCTTAACGGGCATGGTCCTTCCCCTTCTCCTTCGCCTTTGCCTTCTCCTTATCCCTCGCCGGAAAATCACCACCACCACCGCCACAACCACCATCACCACCACATGGCTGAGAGTCCCACGCCTACCATTTCACCTTCACCGTCCATTGCAAGCCATGGCCCTTTACACCGAAAAAAGGCGCCTGTTTCTGCACCTTCTCCGGCTAATAATAAAGCCTTGGCTCCTCCACCATGCCCTTTTCGTTACAACCATAGGTCTCCATGGAAGCACAACGAGCATTCTCATTTGGCGCCTTCTAAGCAACCTCCTGCACATGCTCCTATAGCTCCTCCATTGCAGCAACCAAAGCGACTGAAACCTCCGACTCCCATGTGGTCTCATTCCCCTGTGCCGAGTCCTTCGCCAAGTTTGTCCAGTCATCATAGTCGGCCTCCATTGAAGGGCCAATCTCATTCGGGCCAAGTTCTGCCAATGGTTTCACACTCTCATTCTACATGTAAGTATGCTTTTATCGAGTTTTATGGGCACTGAACTAGATAATCGTAACATCAAGAAAACTATCTTTTATGGCATGTACTGAGCTCTGTTTCTGTAATTATCTTTTGCAGCCCCTGCAAGAATCTTCTCCTTAAACGTATGGGCTATTCAACCACTCTTACTTACGGTATTGCTTCTATAGCAGCGGAAAATGAGAAGAGTTAAGCTGCTCGATATAAGAATTTTGCTGGCGAGAATCTGATGGCAAACAAGGTCACGATTCTCGCGCTCGAGTACATATTATATACATATCGTGTTCTTGTATTAACGTATGTAAATACTGTGATAATGGTGTTTGGTGGCTTAAGATTGCATCCATGGTCAAAGTTACGGAGGTAACAGGCCCATGATGGATGACATTGCCGTGCCACTGAGCTGTGTAAGAGTAATTACCCTCTTCGAAAAGGAGAGGTTAAGCATGTGTAAGAACATCATAACTTTTTTGTTTATCATCTTCTGCAAGAACATATGACCAATGAGTTTTCACCATTTTCTGCCCTTTCGGAAACCTCGGACCTGCAACACTCGGGCTGCCATTACCATTAGCATGACAATTAAGATTCATCAAGTTCAGCATGCTTGTCACATTCATACCTATACTAGTATACAAATCTGGCATATAATTTCGTAACAAAAGAAAAAATTTATGTAATGAGATTTACCATCCATTACATAATCAGATTCCAAATCAAAGGAAGTGAGAATAAAGGAAAGGATCTACGTAGGTTCATACCGAAAGAATTCAAACATGCAGAACTGTTTCCCTCGATGATTAGAAAGGGTAACGATCTTATTAGTCTTTATTACATTATTATGTATATATGTCCCAGACAAACCTAGATAAGAATCCATACAAAAGTAATGATTAGAGAGAAAAGGGAACTATGAAAAGTGGTCGATAGTGGGTTTCATTAGCCACCATTGTCTTCCTCCTAGCACTAAACTCGTAGGGTCAAGTCAATGCTAAAGTTGACGTCTTTTCTTCTTATATATCATTGTGGAATGAATGAATTGAGACCATCCATCGTTTGAAGATACGCAACAACGGATATCATCTCAGCTTTCGCTGTAGCTGCTTTTTGCTTGTGGGAAAGAAAAAAAAGGAAAAGAGAAAACAAGAATGCGAAAGGTTGAGTCTTTTCTTCATCTCTGAAATGAAATCACCTACACATTATCATGTTGATTTGAGTATCACGATTTTTTATGAAGGAAAAGAAGAAAAACTGCATTGTTGATGTGCCCAGATACGATAGTTGTAGAATTAACGGTCAAAGATTCTTTTAATTACTGCCATTATTGTTGCAGAATGGTTAGCTGAGTTGTATCTGAAGTCTTGTTCATGAACTATATGTGAAAATGTCTGATCGAGAACCATTAGTTTACACTGGCATGTTTAACAATAGTTTGTTTTATTACATTAAGTTCACAAGTCTTAACTCTTCAGCATCTCAACCTCTTTACATTCTTTACCAGACTCGATTTCTTCCTCATCATCCTCGGTAATCTCTTCTATAGGTTTATACTTGTACAACGATGCACATATCACATAGTAGATAAAGTTTACGACTTGTATTCCCGACACGAGCCAGTAGTAGTTCTCCAGCTTGCCCCTGTTGAGGTTTCGATCGGGCAGCCAGTTTCGCCTTTCGCCGCTGTACTTATGAACTAGAGTCACCATGGCAGTGCTCGTATAGTTCCCAATGGCTATGGCTATCCAGTATAATGCAGCTGCTGTACTTCTCATACTCTCCGGCGACTGATTGTATAAAAACTCCAAGTGGCCTACGTACATGAAAACCTCGGCCAAACCGTGCAGACAATACTGCGGTAATAGCCAGAAAACGCTAATGGGTATTATCTGTGCAGGTTTTTCCAGAAGGTCATGTTCTTTGGCAGCGGCCTTTCGCTTGATCTCAATCAGGGCGGAAGAGATAGTAGCAATGATATTGATGAGGAACCCTATCCCCATTCTCTGCAAAGTGGTCATTCCAGCAGGGTTTTTGGTGTATCTTCTTGAAAAGGGCACGATTAGCCTTTCGTAAAGGGGGAGCCCCATTAGGATGGTGAGTGTGCTAAATATGGACATTGAGGCCGGCGGGATTTGAAACGAAGGAGATAAGTGCCTGTTCATGCTTCTAGCTTGCTGCACCGTGAAGCTTCCGAGGTGGGAATGGGAAGCCACGAGTAGTATGGCCGAGGACCAAATAGGCAGCATTCTTACGATGGTTTTCAGCTCTTCCACTCTGTGGACCGTGGCTAGCCTCCAAAGGTTCGGTTTGTCTGGTCCGATCATGTCTGAGTCGGACACTATCGCCGCTCGATCCAACCACCTTCCACAAACAAAACAGGTGAAAATCATGAACTTTTTCTCACCTGATGCTAACGGAACATAACGATAAAGAAATCTTACTTGAACTGATCTGAGTGCAGAAGCCTCCCGTCGGTAGAAATCTGGGCATCAAGTTCTTTATTCGAGTAGAGATCGGTTGGATCGCTCGGGGGGACGAGTTTTCTCTTCTTGAAACCCGCTACAATAACTTGAGCGACTCTGACGAAAGGGCTGCCTCCCGGCTTGACCTTCCTGTACAATGACGAGCCAAGAACAAAAACTACGAGAGAAATTCCCATTACTATGGTAGGTATGCCGAGCCCCCAACCCCAGCCTACATTTTCTTGAATGTATACGACGACGGTCAGCGCGAGCAATGAGGCCATTCCCATGCAGAAGTAGTACCAGTTGAAGAAATTCCAGCTCCTAGCCTCGGTTTTGAGCTTGCTCATATCGAACTGATCTGCTGCGAAAGTCACTACGCAAGGCCTGAGCCCGCCCGTGGCTAAAGACGCTAGGATAAGAGAGAGGTAAAGGACCCAAAGCTGCAAATTTGAAGCTTGTACGCAGTTCGTCTGAGTGGGGCAGCTTGGCGGACGAAACTGAGGCAAGATTGCTGATATCGTTATGGTAATCATCCCCTGATGTAATAAAGCAACAAAAAATCAGCACAGCCGCTGAAAATTTCTACGAATACACACTTGAAGAAGAAGAAGGAAATTGAGCAGACGAACCAACAAGTAGATGACCATGCCAAAGATTATCACCCAGAATCTCCCGGCGAAAGAATCTGCAATAAAAGCTCCGATAATCGGCGTGAAGTTGGACGTTCCGCTGAAGTTCGTGAGCGTGTTCGACGCCTTGACAAGAGGTAAGTTGAGCACTTGGGTCAGATAGGTGATCATGTTCGCGTGAAAGCCAGCCCCGGCGAACTTATCGCACATTTCATTCGCTGCTCATAAGGTAAGAGAAAGCGATTTGAAGCCATTGTTGAATTAGTCATCACAGAATAAGATCAAACTGTACTTTGTAATGGATATGGCAAACTCACCGAGAATGAATGGCATTGTTCTGACACCTCCGACCCGTTTTTTCTGCTTGTCTTCAACCTTTTCTTGCTTCTTTTCATTCTCAAGCACCTCGAAGTTTGTCTCAACCTTCTCCATTTTGTCTATCTATCTCCTTAGTGTGTGGTGTAATAGAAATAGACTGAAGGATAGTGGTATATATAAACACGAGGGAGCATGAATTATTGTTCATTTTCTTTTTCTTTTTTTTTTTCATTTTCTTTTCTTATTTTCTTTATCGAAAGAAAACACATTGAAGTGCTAATATGGGAGAAGCAGATTAATCGATTGATAAGTGACGGGCCAAAAGCTTGCACTAAGGGAAGATTGGCTTGTTCTTACTGTTGATATACACCTTTTCTTCACCACTAATGAAAAGTTGGTATCATACAAACTTTGTAACGTTGTACATACTTGGAAATAAAAACATGCAACTTTAATTTCCACAAACATATGTCTTCTGCAAGTGTTCTATTTTCAAGACCAATCGAAACTCTGACATATCTGCAATAACGATTCGACCCTTTTGTGAAGATACAAGCAGGATTACAGAAAATGAGCCCATCCATCATAGAAAAAGAAAAATCATAAACTGAAGAAAAATGCTAAACTTGCTGACGTATTTGCTTACGCAAAAACGAACCCAGTGGATGAAAATCAAGTCTGAGATACGTTGTTGCAGAGACATAGAGGCTTTGCATGGCTCACAGTGTTTTGTTTCTTGATGCCCATTTCATTTTTTTTAATATATATATATATGTCTTCTGGTATGATATCGAATAATCCTAATCACAAAATCCGTGACACCTAGCTAGCTAGTTCTTTCATGCTATAATGCGCCGAAATGGTTCTTTTTCTGTCTATCTTTGGCGGATGTAAAGATAATATATATTTTTTTTGTCTGAAAGATTCAAACTTGAGATGAGATGAAATGCATCATTCAATTCTGAAAAGACCTTACTTTGAATTAACAAACACTACATGCCTGCAAAAATTTAGTTCAATCAGATAAATTTTGTCTTGCTCTTGCCCAAATCAAGATTTGCGGCGACGTTCACATTGGTAGCAATAATATATACCATATTTTATGTATATATATATATATATATATTAGACGTGAATATCGGGAAAAAAAAACATACCAGAAGTATAGGTTTTATTAATTTTAGTTAAAAAGAAGCATAAGTTATATCTAAAAACACTTAAGCTGTAATAGTCTTGCCCAGCAAAGTCTCACTTAAACAGAAGCATAAGTTATATCTAAAGATAGTTATAACGGTTTCAGATATCTACAAAACTGATTCCTCGGACACTTACTACAACAAACCCCATCTTCTATCCCATTTTTTTTTTAATCTCACGTGGTCACAAGGGGAGCAGATGCCATGAACGGAAGCATGCACGAGTACGTCACGTATTTGACGCTATCGATTAGTACGACCACAAAGATTCTCGAGAGAGACTGTTTTCCCATCACTCCGTCAACATCAGAATCGCCAGCCTCTCTAGGATCAAACAGCACAGAAACAACCATGGATGACGACGATAATGATGATGAATTTTTTGAGTTACCGTTTAAGTCTTCCTTTTGTCCCGACGAATCTGCAGATGAAATGTTGTGAGCGGAGTCGGGGATTGGCATGGGCATGGGAAGACCGCGAAGGATTCTCCTGTTTCTTGTTTTGCTCAGTTGGGTCGAGTTCTTATTGTGTTGCTCGGAAGTGTTTGTTGGGGCGGTGGCTTGAACAATGGCTCCCGAAGATGAAGCTGCTGAGACGTCAAACTCGAAAACCTTGGTGCACATTCCCGTGTTCAGCATTGGTGCTGCAATGTACGAAGGTTCAGATTACATAAGAAATGTAAGAAAAACATATGAAATAAGTACAACAAAATGACTAAGCTATTCTCCACTGTCATCTGAACCCATCACACAAAAAGGGACAACATAAAGTTACCTGCAAGCCCTTCACTGAACCATTGGTGAAGCTTCCCATCATTGGTCGTCGACCCCGCGTGTTCCTTGGTGCCTGAACCAGAACCATGAACCCTTAGGTGGGGGTGCCCGGCAACTGGAACCAAGCCCGTCTCCTCACCTCCACTCTCATAAGATGCCATGGCTTTCTCGCTTGCCAAAATTGAATGAATGATCAAGTTGCCATCTATCTTAACAAGCTTATCGTTCCTAGGAACATACAATGACGCTGCAAGAGGTTCACTTCCGTTGCCCAATCGAACGAATTCATCTGCACTAAGCTCCCCTCTACCACTATGATCTTTTCTGCCACTACTTATGTTACGATCACCGCTAGAATCCCTTTTACCGCCATTAGTCTTACCATAATCCGTGCCATTGGCCATCAACACCCGCCCATGATGTTCCCTATAAAACCCACCTCCACTGTACCTGCCTTCACCGATCAACGCTTCCTTAAAACCTCCATAACTCTGATTGACCATGGGTACTAACCCAATGACCAACATGATGAAAAAAAGCAACCCGAGCAAACTAACACCAGCAACCTTCTTGGTCCTGGGCCCCTCGTTCTTCTTACTGTCCACTTTCTTAGATGTCTCTTTCTTGGTGGGCTTTGATGCGAGTGTTGCCTGTTGAGGCTTCAGCCTCGGGATTGGCACCAGAGGCACCTTAGATCCCTGAGGCTTCATCATATATGGAGGCGGGCAAGCCATCCACGGGTACATCACAGGATGATGTGGATACATACCAGGCGGTGGAAGTGGAGACGGAGGCACCATTGGAGGTGGAACCACCTTGCCACCACCGGCATTGCCACTTCCATCACCACCACTACACATCTGTTGTCGCAAAGTTGCATTCTCAGCCATGAAATACGATATCTTTGAGTGCAAGTCCTGAATTGTTGAATGCATTGACCTAACTTTCTCTTCCAACTCTTCCACGTAATGCTTCTTCCTCTGGCGCGACAACTGTGCACTTTCACGGTTCCTCATCAACCTTGCTTTCCTCTTCTCGTCCTCCTCACTCAGCACACCATCATTGCTATCATCATTACAACTGCTTTTACCTTCATCACCATTGTTTGATTTCCTATACTTACTACTGCTAATGCTACGCTTAAAGTCATTGTATTCATTTTTCCTCTTCAGAACACACTTATTGCTACCATCGATGTTAAGAGTATTAAGATTCTTGGTATAATTATTATCACTAATAAGCTCTCGCTCAACCTTCATATCAA
Organism: Lindernia subracemosa; assembly: GCA_028392965.1. Lineage (NCBI taxonomy): Eukaryota > Viridiplantae > Streptophyta > Magnoliopsida > Lamiales > Linderniaceae > Vandellia > Vandellia subracemosa. The sequence continues at coordinate 3,410,136 of JAQPCC010000012.1, read as the reverse complement.
AGACACCACAATTAATTTTGCTCGAACTCACCGTGCAATTATTCGACTCATCAGAGACGTTCGACACATAATTCCCAGATCCCTGTGTGTCAGGCGAAGGGCAATTCAGTCCCTTTTCACCACCACCACCGCCGGAATTCTCCCCATTCCCAGGTGAATCAACGTTCAAATAATCCAAAACCTGGACAGAGTCCGCATGCGAGCTCGAAACCCCCGAACCCTCCCAACTCTCCTGCGAAAGATCGCAATTTTTGTCCGCGTGACGCAATTCGGGAGCCGACGATTTGAAGACGCCGCGAAATTGATCGGCTTGGGGCTCTAATTGGGTCCGGCCGTCACCAATCAGGTCATCGACGTTGTCCGACTCGGGAATCTCAAGATCGTCGAAGGAAAAGTCAAAATCCAAGTCTTCCAGCGGAACGACGTCGTTTCCTCCGTCGTCCAGAGAAAAGAACGAGTCGTCGAGCGGTGGAAATGGGAAATGATCGGTGTTGAAATCTACCTCCGACGACGGATCGACGTCAACGACCGTTGAATCGGTCATGGTGGATGGCGATTGCGAGTCTTGTCTGAGGCTTTTCAGTACTGAAGAGAATTGGAGGAAATTAAACCGCAGAGAAAATTGTATGGGAGGTTTTGCAAGGAGGAGGAATTTAAGTAGGGTGGATTATGTCCATAAATATTAAGATAATTTTCCAAAAATTAGTAATGTAAGAAATTTTGCCAAAAATATATTGACATAATCCAAACCAAAGATCTCTACACAGTTATTAATTTTGCCAAAATTAAAATATGTATAATAGTAGTCAACTTTTTATATGAAATTGAATAATTATTTAACTAAATCAACCTAACCTATATTATAATTAAATTTATTTTGCTCTAGTCGAGAAACTTCTTCCTAGAAACTTCACCTTTCAGTTACGTCTGGCCCCATTAAAACCTAACTTTGGACGGTCTTGATTTTCACAATTTTATTTCTATTGCTTTTAGCCTTTGTCACATGTAATAAAATAAAACCATTCTTATCTTCTCTTCCTTGGAAAGAATAAGTGGTATGGTTATTATACTAGAGTTAGGTTGAGTTGCCTATGAGTTTAGGCCACACACTTCAGCGAGAATAAAACTAATCCTCAAATATAATTACAATTGATATATTCTAATTTCTAGATTTCCCACCATGCTAATAATAGGAATCGAATCTATGACTTAGGATCGGAATTCTGCCCGTTAGACCATTTATACCAACTATAGAGAACTAAAAATTTCTCTTTTGGATTGGCCCGTGATCAAGGGAGTTTTAATATTTTTTTCTCAATCACTAGGCCAACCCATGAGGATACAAAGACCAGAAGGATTAATATGTTTGAAGCAGATAATAAAATTTAAATTTACTTAAGAAAATAGACTTAGTCGGAATATGAGGACGCAATGACGGCAAAGAAATAAAAAAATTCAAAATTTACCAAATTTCTGAATTCATTAATAAACATTACTTTTTTTGCAAGTAGTAGTACTAAGTCCAATAAATTTCAGACATTGAAATCAAAGATCGAAGAAAGTGAAGAGTGTTGTAAATTTAGCTTAATAGCCATTTTCGTGATAGGTTCTTTAGTTCTCAGTCTAAGACCATGTGTCTCGCTTTCTGTCGGTTTTTTCTTTTTTGTTTGTGTTTTGCTTTGACTTGCTTTTTTTCGTTTGTGAGACTTTGTTCTCTACCGGATTTCGATGTTATCGGAGAGACCCGTCGAACTATTTAGTCCTTGTATGTCTGTTATTATGAAATCCAAGCTATCGTTTCGAAAAAAAAAGTACTAAGGCCCAAAATAAAAATGGGCCAAAACTAAAGTAGGCCCAAAATACTGTATCACAAAACAGTATGACGGCCCTAAGTTAAATACAAATATCAGAAAAAAATATAATGAAAATACAATTATCTCGATTTTCATGGTATAATAATAATGGTATCACATTTCGGACTCCCCATACTTTTATTAAATATTTTATTTGCATACTTACATATATAAATTTTGAAACCATATGTCCTAATGGGGTAATAATAAAAATAAATAAATAAATTCCAAGAATATAAATAGCGTTATAGCTGCGAAGCTCTTGGATAGGTGGGTAGGCCGCAGAAAAATCAAATACCACCTCGAAGGGGAATTCGAGGGAGAAAAGGGTTTTCTTTTTGGGATTCCCTTTCTTCTCCAATTACCTCTGCTTCAATTGAATCTTTAACGTACTTGTTATCAATCAGCTGTATCATATATCTATTCAAGTTCCCATCTTGTTGTGGTTGATGGATTTTACCAAGGCGAACGGTGTATTTTCCGAGCAGAAAGAAGGGTATCAGAATCAGCCAGCTTACGTGGCGATGGTCGACCCTTTCCTCGTCGAGGCGCTCCAAAACCCTCGTCATCGGGTTACTAGTTAGTTCTTATATCTATAGCTCATGTTTTGTTTCCTGTTGTTTTGTGGGTTTCAGTTCTTCCTTTCAGAATTCAGCTGATGTTGAAGTTTTCTTTTTTAAAAGATTGTTCTTTGATGTGTAGTTTTTGGATTAGGGCTGCTGATAGAATTGTAGTAGATCTGATGGTTTTATGAATTCATTCTGGCTTTTAAGTGTTGAGTATGACGTTCGAATGGTTTGAGAAACTGAGTTGATGTAGTTATGTTTCTTACACAAACTGACGTCCCATGGATGCCACTTGGATATTTGTATCGTTGTAGTTATGTTTTGCTGAGTTCTAAGTTCGTTTGTTTTCAAGTATGTGTATGGTATCCTATGTTGTATACTGATGTCTATCCAGCAGAAAATTGAGCTTAGAGGTTTTTTGTCGGGCTGAAAGTTAGGTTCACCTTCGGATTTGGTTTTTATAGAACTGATTTGATTGGCATAGCTTTCTGATTTGTGGCACCATGTAGATCTATTATGCCTGGTTTACAAAGAATTGAGTTAGCTATTTATATTCGCATGTTTTCAGAATTTGTACTGTTGTATTGTTTAAGGTTGTTCAGATATTCTCTTCGCTTGTTTTCTCAGTTCTTCGGATGGAACTCGATATACAGAAGTTCCTGCAAAACCCTTATCAAAACCATTTCGAGTTTCCGCATTTCCCTACTTCATACCTTCGTCTCGCAGCCCACCGTGTTGCTCAGCACTATAGCTTGCAGACAATGGCCCTTGAAAGTTCTTTCGATGGCCAAGGTAACAGAATTTTGGTAGTAAAAAACCCATCAAGCAAGTTTCCTCCCGTCTGCCTATCAGACGTACCCGCAAAAGACTCGGAAAACGACAAACCAGATCGAGTTAAAATCGTCATTAGACCGAGGCCTAAACCTTCATCCAACAGTTCCAATGAATCAGCTCTTAAAAACCAGGTAAGAACCGTGGAAGAGAGGAAGGAGGACTATGACAAAGCAAGGGCTCGTATTTTCAGCGGTGATGCTAATATTGGTGGATCAGAAAATGCATCTCCCGTCAAGGATCCTTCCGATGCAAAGAAGTTGAATGCAGTCGACAGTGAACCATCAAAGAACCTGGAATCCTCTGGTGAAAAAACCCCCTCAAACAAGGAAAATGGCAATTCTTCTAGGGTGGCTATACTTAGGGACATCGAGAAAGATCGCTTTGATCCTGACTATGATCGCAGTTATGACAGGTAAGATAGGTTGATGTTGAACTAGGACTTTATTTTTACATGTCTGATAATGGCACAATGACTATGTTCACCTCATTTGCTGTAGGTACGCTAAGAGCATACAAAGCAATCGTAATTTCAACATGGGTGCTTTCAGTTTGGCTCCTCCTCCATTGGTCCAATATGATCCGAGCTTCCCTCAAAGGGTTCAGACCCCTCCCATAAACTATACGATTCCATTGTTGAGCCCTTACTCTGTCACTGGCTTTAATCAGCATTCTGGAGAAGCCTTACCATACACTCACTGGCCTACCCAATCCATGGTGTATCCACAGCAGGTATATGATCAACCAATACATGGGTTTTTCCAGGTACGATACGATCCATTGTTTCTTCGAACTGTTAATCTTAACTTTGCTATGCCCTTTAAAGCCATAAACACCGCCATTCATATTTAGCTTGCAACTCCTCCTATGACTACAAAACAGTAGTGAAACAATGGTTTATTCCCATCATTACTACAACAGTGAGAGTTTCTATTATCTGTTTGCCATTCTTGGATTTCGACTGAATCTTTCGAAACATTTGATGCAGGCTCCTACCTACCAGCAGCCACTAAGCTTCGATTACTCTCAGAACTATCTTCGATGACATATTTACGTTCACCTTTCTGGTTTAGTGTCGTGCCTCTGGCGTTTTATAGTTACCTATGTTTCGTTTTAATTCTATCAGACGACTCGGTTATTATCGTTATTACTATAATTATTATTTGGTCTGCTTTCAGTTTTGTTCTCTATGTAAGATATTCTGTATTGAGGCCATGTGAGCCCTCGCTTTGAGATAGAATATGCATGTGCAGCAATGTGCCACACTACTATAGACCAGACGGTATCGTTTGGACCTCATGAAATCGAATGCTGATCGTTATTGCTCTATACTAAAGTATCTACTCAAAGATTTGTTGTCCCAATATTGTGCGAGTATATTTTATATATCTGAGATTTCATACATTTTCTTTATGGGTTGGTGAATCATACGTACGTTGTTCAAGTACGTATGTGTGTGTACTTGAAAAGGAATTACATATAGTTTAATATGTTAGAAGTAGAACGAAAAAATAAGATAAATGCTATATTTATCATTTTCTTTTTAAATATACAAGATTATCCAAAAGGAAATAACAGTCCAAATTGTGAAAAACGAAGACTGTAGGAAAAAAATACAACAGTGTTCCATCTATCTTCTATATTCAATGCAGAGGAATAAGATTGAACTTGATGCGTGTAGTAATAATAATAATAATAATAATGAAAAATAAAAATAAGAAATAAGAAGAAAACAAAAAGTGCTACTTCTCCAATTGTATTAATTGCTAACCAACCCCCTAATGCGAAAGACTATAGCATAGCAGTTAACCGTTTTTTTAACGAATTAATTATTTACTAATTTTTATATTACTAATTGAATTGATTAAGGTTGAGGTATTTTATTTTCATATTAATCAATCAAGAAATTAAAAGCCAACGGTTCACATGCAAATGAAATGGTGGACCATTTGGGAAGCGTGCGCCATGTGAAACAGTGCAGTCGGCACGCATTAACATTAAAACAGACCTTTGTTTAATAAATGTAATAATAAAAACTTTTCTTCATCATTACACCATCATTAGCTTAGCTTAGCTTAGCTTAGCTTAGCCCACCACTGTGCCTTAAGCTTATGTTTCGGATCTTGCCTTGTTCTCGAGGCACATAACCCCCCCATCACTTTCTTACTATATTGCATTATATATATATATATATATATATAGCATACATATTCTTCATCAATTGGAAACAGAAAAAACAAGAAATGACTTCTTGGGTTAAAACTATAACCTCTCCCTTCAGAAAAGCTTGTACTTTCTTCAATCATAACCACCACCCTAGAGACAAGAAGCAGCCCCAGCAAGGTATTACTACTTTCATTTAATGATTATTATATTATCTCTTATTATATAGTAATATTATCATCAAACTTATGCATGAATGAATGTGTGTAGGGAGAGAAGAGCAGTGCATAATGAACTTACATGGCGAAGTGATGGCCTGTGCATACGAAGATGTGCAAGTCATGTGGTCTATTTTGGACAAGTCCAACCAAAGGGCATGCGCTATTATTGCTTCTTCATAGAACCAAAGGGCCTGAGGATTAATTTGTATATATACATCTCTTGATGAAATCTATTATTACAATGTAATATTTAGATGAGGGCACTATGGTTTAAGCCCTATAGCCTATGGAGAAACATTAAACGCAAAGCTAAGAGTGTTATGATTTGGTCGTCGTTAGGTTAGGACTTCCATATTTCATTAGTTTTCGTTTCTTTTTTTTTTTTCTTTTTTCTTTTTTTTTTTTGGGGGTGTTGAGTTGATGTATGACTCAACTTCTTGTACTTTCGTTTCGGTGAATCCCTATGATCGAATGAGTATCATGGTGTGGTTTGTAGTTTCATTATGATTTTTTGGTTTTTTTTTTCTCTCTATATCTTGCCATCTTATTAGGAAGATTTCATTATTAATACTTGATTAGCATCTAATATTAATTATTTATTAATTCCTCGTTACTGATCATCTATATTAGTAAAATAGAAAAGTCATTTTAATCTTCTTCAAACTTTTGCAACCTTTGAGAAGCTATTATATTAGAGAGCATTGTCTGATGAAGTCAACCCATTTTATAATAATTTTGTAGAAGTCAACATCTCATTATTCAAAGTTTCCTACACAATCATCTTAGTTCATGAAGCTTGAGATTTACATATATATTTCTATATATATATATTTTTCCTTCTTGAAAAAGTGCTAAAAAGTCCATCTTTCTCTACCACACAACATACACCATTGTCCCTTCCACCAACCCCCATTGATGTGTTAGTTCACACCACAGAAAGTCAAATGAAGCTTTTCATTTTCATTCGAGTCATAATCCAATATGTTCTTGATTTGTTTTAAGTCTAAGACATGCATAAACTGTCAGTTTCCCACGAATCTATCGACGTCCATTTGCCTGAAATCTGTTGTTTCCACCATTGTTTTTATTCCTCGAATGTTGTTGATTGAACTTTTGGCCAAGACTCTGCTTTGGAAGGTCATGCATCTCCACAACTTGAATCATTCTCTGTTTCTTGGCTGTGTACGCATGAAAATTCTAGTCAGAATCAGACATAAACTATGTGTAATAAAAGTTTGATACAGTGAAATGAAAGGAAGAAGAAACTAACCTTTCTCAGCTTCTTGATATTGCTCTTGTAGTTTCCTCTTAGCAACCTCTAGCTTAACTTTAACCGAAGCCTCATTGTCATAGTTCAGTTTCTGCCAGAACGAATCAAACGTTAAGATGGGTAAAACGATCTAACAATGACGATATATTTCTTATTTTCGAAACACTCACTTCTCTTTGAGGAGGCATGGGTTTTTGCTGAGCCTTAATCTCCGTGTTGGCCTTAGGTTTCGGTCGATCATTGTTCGGTTTGGAATAAGAAGCAACTTGTTTCTTCAACATAGGTTCTTGATTTCTCTTCGGTAATGGTTCGAATGAACTGTCGGGCCTCTCGGTTTTTTGAGAACGAATGTTTGCTTTCTCTTGAGTCGGGGAGTTTTCACTTCCATGGTTCTTCTCAAACTCACTCAAGTCATCATCCATGCCATCAAAGAACTTTGCGGATTGCGTATAACGTTTCAGTCAGTTTTAATCTTGAAAATTCTCAAACTTATTTTATTGCATCGACGTGGAATTTGAAATGATACCTGCGAGAACTCCATTGATGAAGGTGTAGCGAAAAAAGCTCCTTCATCTAGCGGTGGAGATGGTAACCCTCCTTCTTCTTCGTCGTCGTCTTCTGCACGGATAGGTGTTTTCTGCGCAGATGTCAATCCAGCTTCTGCTAACGAGAAGATCACTAAAATCGTCAATGTGATACAAAAAGGACTTTAACTTTTCAATGGGGTTCTATAAAGAAGATTCCATATCAAATACCTGCAATTTCTTGTGTGGCACTTATCCATTCATCCACCATGATTTTCCAATCTCTGTAGAACATCGAGTTCACATGAGATATGGAGAAAAGAACATATCCTATGTTATGACAATGACAGCTGGGCTAGATGGTTCATGTCTGATAAAGGATTTGATCACAATGATAAGGCTTACGAGTCAGGACAGTTTCGATCAAACAACAAACGAACAAAGGAGCTATGAGATCAATATCCATACCTAATTAATTTCTTAGAGATGCTCAGAATCTCCTTCGATCGGTGCCTGCGCAGACAGTTAACGGATTTTCCAATCTCCGAGGCCTGAAATGGAAACTCGGTTTGTTATGAGTTCATCATCGGGGGGACATATTCGACTATTACAGAATCTGTATCAATCAATGCAACTGAAAACTTTAAAGAGAATGCAAGTTTTGGACGAACCTTAAGAGTCTCCACAGATAAACGCATGTGCTCAAGCTTCCTTAGTGAATCAATTAGCTCATCATCAGACTGCATAGATGATGATGATGAAGATGATGAACTCATATGCAAAGACTAGGGAAATTTCTTGATTGAATTCGAAAAAATGGGAAAAGCAAAAGGAGCCTACCGTTCTTTCGCCCTTATCAATGAGGCCTTTGATCCTCAAAACCTCACCAAAGAGCTGAGATTCCTCCTCAATCTTATCAGTCAATGCCTCAACATCGCCATAGCTGAACATACTCGAATGATTCTTAACCATTTCAGCCTCACTACGACGATCATTTTCTCTGCTTTCATTACACTTCCTCTTGCTCTCTTTTACTGTGTTTTTGGACTTCACATCAGTACTCTTTCTAAACTCACCAGCAATCTCCTTCTTCAAACCATCATCATCCTCATGATCATCGAGATTCGGCAAGGCCAATTCGATATTGTCACAACCAATACACTTGGACACTTTGCAGGCGAACAACACCTCAGCTATTCGACCCCTTTTCAGTTTGAAATCATAAGGGTAATCCTTCGAAGCCACCATTATTGCGTGCTCGATGATGCTGAATATGTCCGTATTTATACTCTTGAAATAATCCCTCCATCTGTCAAAGCTCGACGGCGGTGGATCAGACATGGCGACAAATTCAATCAAGAAAATCTTATAAATCGTTCGATCAGCAATGGCCCTGCTGATTAGACCAAAATCAAAGCATGATTAAAGCCCTGATCACGAAAAACATGAACTTTGACGTCTTGAGATTTGATCGTAAAGATATACCTAAACGTAATCAAGCTTTTATAACAGAAAGGCACTATTTTTTCCCCCGAAAAGTTGGTCGCTTTTTTCTTCTCTCTCTGCAACCTCTTGCTCAACAACTTTGATGGGTTGAAAGGTTAGAGATGACGATGATGAAAAAACAAATCAGTTCGCTTTACCAAGGCCTAGTAAGCCTTTGAATTCCCAACAAGAATATGTAACAATGTTGTAGTGTGTGTATGTATAATAGGAAAGGCTGTATAATGATGGATGAAATAGGACTAGTTAATACTGTTTGTTTAGGGATATTTTCAACTACTTTATCAAGAATGGAGATGAGAATTCAGAAGAAGAAAGTAGATGAGAGGAAGGAGACAAAGATGAGAAGAGATTTCAGTTTAATTTCTTGCATAAACTGTCAAGAGCACGTACATAGTTCTTATAACTGGAAATCATAATTGGGCTAGTTAACAATAATAGTGTCCATAACAAACATACTTGAATTTGAAAATATATTATAAGTTGGCCCACTAGAAGTCAGCCTAGCCCATTTCGATTGAGTCCACCCCAAATCATTGAACTTTTACTTCTCTTTCCACGCTCTTTGGTCAAACCCCATCCAGCAAAAGCTTTCACAGCATCTCTCTCAGCTACACATCCCTCTCTCAGCTCATCACCACTTTTACCACCATTCGACATATTAGGGTTCGTGACAATACCCTCTGGTCGAATAGATCCTTGTCCCCAAGGATCTAACCTCGGAAATTTGGCCCGTAGGTACTTCTCGTCCTCCCATGAGGCGTCAGTTGGTCCACCGTTCGACCACTTCACCAAAAACTGTGGTATAGCCTCTCCTTTCCTAAGAATCATTCTTTTATCCAAGACTTGAGTGGGTTTAACCACAACATTTCCTTCCTCAGGAAGATTAGGTGATGGTTTGGTGCTAGGGTTGAGAGCTTTCTTCAGCAATGAGACGTGGAACGTCGAGTGGATCTTGGCCTCTTGTGGCAGCTTCAATCGATAAGCCACAGCTCCTACCTTCTCCAAGACCTCAAAGGGACCAAAATACCTTGCAGACAGCTTCAGATTTCTCCTCAAAGCGACCGAATTCTGTCGAAAAGGTTGCAACTTTAGGTAAACCTTTTCTCCCACTTCAAAGTTTCTTTCCTGCCTTTTCTTGTCTGCATACATCTTCATCCTTTGCTGCGCCTGGGCTAAATTGTCTTTGAGCGACCGCAAAAGATTTGATCTTTCTTGTATAAAGTTCCTGGCCTGTGTTGTCACTGCCCCCAAATATGGCTTCAAAGAAAATTGGGGTGGCAAATAGCCATACAAAGCCTGAAAGGGGGTGACCTTAATACTCGTATGATAGTTTGTATTATACCAGAATTCTGCTAGGGACAACCACTGAATCCATTTCTTTGGGTGCTCACCAGTCATACACCTCAAGTAGGTTTCCAAGCACTGATTTACTCTCTCAGATTGACCATCTGATTGAGGGTGGTAGGCCGTAGTCATGTTTAGCTTGACCTTAAGGATCCCAAATAATTCCTTCCAGAACGAGCTAGTAAATACCTTATCCCTGTCTGATACAATGCTAGTGGGTAACCCATGAAGCTTGTAGATTTGGGATATGAACAGTTTGGCTATTGATTCCGCAGTGTAAGGGTGTGAAATGCCAATGAAGTGGGCATACTTAGTAAGCCTATCCACCACCACTAGAATGGTGTCCTTACCCTCAGATTTAGGCAGCCCTTCCACAAAATCCATAGTAATATGTGTCCAAGCCTGATTTGGTATGGGTAGGAGTTGCAGAAGCCCTGCATATGGACTATGATCTGCCTTGCTCTGGTTGCAAAATTCACATCTCTTAATCCAATCCTCCACTGCCAACTTCATACTAGGCCAGTAGAATAGCCGCTTCAATCTTACATATGTGCCATTTATGCCTGAATGCCCCCTATTGAAGTATCATGTAGGGCAGCTATAACTTCATTCCTCAAGTCATTGTCATTCCCCACCATCAGTCTGCCCTTGTACCTTATAACTCCCTCAGTAATAGAATGTAATGAGTAAGTTGAAGGGTCTACAGCTTTGGCAGTAAGGATCTCCATCAGTTGGTTATCTTTTTGATAGCTTTCAATGATCCTCTTTACCCAGCTGGGAATGATGGCGGTAATACCAAAAGAAATGGGTTCCTCTTCTCTTCTGGAAAGAGCATCTGCTGCCTTGTTTTCCATTCCCTTCGTATACTGTATCTCATAATCATAGCCTAGCATCTTTGCCATCCACTTCTGTTGAAGGGGAGAGAGTACCTTCTGATTCATTAAATATTTTAGAGCCTCTTGGTCAGTTCTTATTATGAATTTGTGGCCTTCTAAATATTGCCTCCATTTCTGAACAGCCATAATCACTGCTAAGAACTCTTTCTCATAGATGGATAAGGCTTGGTTTCTTTGGGACAATCCCTTACTCATGTAAGAAATGGGTTTGCCTTCCTGCATTAGTACAGCACCCACCCCATATCCACTTGCATCAGTTTCTATGATGAAAGGTTTAGTGAAATCTGACATGGTTAAGACTGGTGTACTGGCCATAGCTGCTTTCAGTTCTGTAAAAGATTTTTCTGCCTCTGCTGTCCACAAAAAAACTGTTTTTCTTTAGAAGATTGGTTAGAGGTTTGCTGATTTGCCCATACCCCTTAACAAACCTTCTGTAATACCCTGTCAATCCCAAGAAACTTCTCAACTGCTTGAGGTTATTTGGCTTAGGCCACTCCACCATGCAAGCAACCTTGTTAGGGTCAGTTGACACTCCCTCCTTGGAAATAATGTGTCCTAAGTATTCAATTTGGTTCTGCCCAAATTGACATTTGCTCCTCTTAGCATATAAACTGTACTGCCTCAACAGCTGCGTCACCACCCGGATATGTTCCAAATGTTCCCCCCAACTCTTGCTGTACACTAGTATATCATCAAAGAATACTAGTACAAACTTCCTCAAATGATCCTGGAACACTTGATTCATGAGTGATTGAAAGGTGGCCGGGGCATTGCATAAACCAAAAGGCATCACAAGGAACTCAAAATGTCCATTGTGTGCCTTAAAAGCTGTTAGACGTCGATCTTCTGCCTTCATCGATATCTGAAAATAGTCTGACCTGAGATCAATCTTGCTGAATACCTTTGATCCCTTAAGTTCATCAAGTAAATCATCAATCACAGGAATTGGATAATCATGCTTGATAGTTAGGCTGTTCAAGTACCTATAGTCCACATACATACGCCAAGTTCCATCCTTCTTCTTCACTAAAATGACTGGTGAAGAGTAGGAACTTCTGCTGTGTTGTATGATTCCAGCTTCCATCATCTCCTTAATTAACTTTTCAATCTCATTCTTGTGGGCATGACAGGTTTTGTAAGGTCCAATCTGTTTTGGCGTGCTTCCCGGCTTGAGGATGATTTGATGTTCTATACCCCTCAGTGGGGGTAGTTCCTTGGGCTCTTCAAATACATCTTGGAACTGGTTGAGTATCTCTACGATCTGTGGGTGCTCTTCACAAGATTCCCCTCCAGCGAACTGTGGCACCAATAGGTATGCTTCTTCCACCTCTTTTGCACTAGTTGATTGTGACAATCTGTACAACTCAGGGCCAGTAATCACCCTGCATCTAACATCATTAGTGTGGGCCTGTACTTTCACTTTCCTTCCCCTTAGCCTTAAGGTGAAAGTCATGCAATCATAGTCAAATTTGACTGGGGTGCAAGCTCTCAACCAATCCCCTCCTAATATGATGTCACAGCCCTCATTCTGTAGGATCCTCAATGGATGTTCAAACTCCTCTTCCCCCATTTTCCACCTGAAATCCATTGCATGTGATGTGCTCTTTAACTTCTGCCCATTTGCCACCCTCACTACAATGGGCTTGACTGGAGTGAGTGAGCAGTTAAGCTCTTCAGTAGTCTTGGCCCTTAGGAAACTCAAAGAGCTGCCAGAATCAATTAATATGGTTAGCTCCTTTCCCATTCCCATTCCTAGCACCTTCATGGTATTTGGCCCTGCCTTCCCTTTGGAAGTAGTGGCTGAAAATAATATTTCTTCTGTCAATTCTTCTAACTCAGGATTGTACACTTGAATGTTAGACAACTCTTCATCTTCTGTCATAATTACATAGGCCATTCTGTTCTTGCATCTATGCCCCGGGGTAAATACCTCATCACAATTGTAGCATAGTCCCCTCTCCCTCCTAACTGCCATCTCAGCCGCTGTGAGCAACTTAGTAGGAGGTTTTAGACCTCCTGGTCTTGGGACTTGCTGATTTGCCCCAACATCAAACCTTCTAGCAGGTGCATAGGTAGCATTAGTTGACCTAGCCTGCCCCTTACTTCTCTTAGAAATAGCTTCCAATGTATTCAACTGCATCCTGCCCATATTAGTAGTCTCTTGGAGGGTTTTGGTCTCAAACATCATAATGAAGTTCTGAAGTTCATCACTCAACCCACTGATAAAACTTGCCAGGAAGTATTCTTCAGAATATTCCCTGTTGTTAAACATTAGCATACACGCTTTAAGCTCCTCAAACTTGTCTACATAGTCACTGTATGACCCAACCTGTTTCAGCTTATTAAACTCTCCTATAATTTTTGCCTCTCTCAACTCTTCAAACCTGGATGACACCAAGTTCAAAAACTGCTCCCAGCTTAATTGTATCTGCTTGGTGGCCATATTCTGATACCATGTAGAAGCCTTCCCTTCAAAATGCATGGCTGCCATTATTACCTTCTGATGATCAGGTATGTTAGGCACCAAGTTAAAATAGCCTTCACATTTTAGGATCCAAGACCTGGGGTTAGTACCATCAAACCTAGGAAAATCAACTCGGGGAATATGGTGGGCATTAGTGGCAGTATTTTGGGTATTATTGTTATAACTTGTGTTCTGTGATTGCACAGGTGGGGATATCTGTAACTGGGAGTGACCAGTGAGTGGATTATGGGACATATGAGGGTGTGAAGATGGAGTGTTAAGTGGGGGTAGTCCAAGAAGTGAACCACCGATGTTCCTCTGCTGCTGATTCTGGGAACTATTGATAGCCCGTGTGAGATTCTCAAACTTCTCGGTAAGATCATCACTGATCTTCTCCATTTTGTTGCTCATATCCATCTGTACAATAGTGAATTGATCCCATAACTTGGTTTCTGCAGATTCTCGCTTAGAAACTTCAGCCCGAAAATCATTCACAGTTTGTGTCATCAACACTTCAAGCTTCTTATGTTCTTCCTGAAGATCCTTAAATCTGGTGTGTTCTGCCATTTTGCCGAGGATGACTGCTCTGATACCAATGTAACAATGTTGTAGTGTGTGTATGTATAATAGGAAAGACTGTATAATGATGGATGAAATAGGACTAGTTAATACTGTTTGTTTAGGGATATTTTCAAGTACTTTATCAAGAATGGAGATGAGAATTCAGAAGAAGAAAGTAGATGAGAGGAAGGAGACAAAGATGAGAAGAGATTTCAGTTTAATTTCTTGCATAAACTGTCAAGAGCACGTACATAGTTCTTATAACTGGAAATCATAATTGGGCTAGTTAACAATAATAGTGTCCATAACAAACATACTTGAATTTGGAAATATATTATAAGTTGGCCCACTAGAAGTCAGCCTAGCCCATTTCGATTGAGTCCACCCCAAATCTTTGAACTTTTACTTCTCATTCCACGCTCTTTGGTCAAACCCCATCCAGCAAAAGCTTTCACAGCATCTCTCTCAGCTACACATCCCTCTCTCAGCTCATCACCACTTTTACCACCATTCGACATGTTAGGGTTCGTGACAGAATACTTCTTCCAAAAAAAAAAAAATATTAGTACAAATCCAAAATGGGTTTCATTCAAAACTATATGTTGTATAAGAATTCACAGGGAATCGATCCAAAGAGTGTCTAGAGAAGAATAAGAAGGATGAAAAGCCTCAATTTCAGAGAACCTGTCAATAAACAATGACTGATATCTTTCTCTTTCCAAACTCTGTCTAAGAAGAGAGAGAGAGAGAAGAAAATCCTTTCAGTAGATTGATGAAAAGGTCTCTCGGAAAAGGTTCAACTCTCTCTGTGGTTACTGAAAACCATTTGCTCTCAACATTTTAGTTTCTTACCAACAATTTCGTTTGTTTATCCGAAAGAAAGTTTTGATTTTTAACTGTTATAACAGTGTGTGGACTGGGTTTGGACCGACCCGATTGGACCCGACCCATATTCCGCCATGGGCAGTCTTTTTTCACGCGACCTTTCAGATTAAATATAAATGTATGGACCTTTTAAATTTCGAAAATTCAATAAAAGATGGAATTTTTATCGGCCATCTATTTGACTTTCACCAAGATTTGCACCGAGTCAACGGTCAATAACTCAATTGCGTGTTGAAAAAGATCGAATATTGACGGGGAAAACTGTAAAAACTCGTTGAACTCAAACGTAGATTTTAGAAGTCAAAAGAGATCAAAGCCTTGGGTTGCAAAGTATCAAACGATAAACATTCAAAGCCTTTGGTCTGTTAAGTAGATAAAAAAGCTTGGCTAAAATTCAAACCCAAGATTGCCTTTTTGTTCTGAGAGAAGCAGCAAATCAATCGTGAAGAGTTCCCAGAATATCCTCATCTCGGTACAGATGGAATCTGAAAGACGAAAATTGCAAAGATGTTAACGTTGAAATGCTTATCTCGAAATGTTCGAGAATTGTAAGAATGGAAATGGGTTATTATGGCGTTCTTACCGATTTTTCAATCTATTTGATAAAAACCAGAGATTTAGAAGGCTCAAAGACATGACAGTAATTGTAGGGAGATTTGATACGTACTCATTTTCGCCAAGCTTCACTTGAGTTCCTCCATAATCAGGCAGCAAAACGGTGTCTCCTTCCTTAACACTCACGGGAATGAGCTTTCCTTCCCAGTCGTGGATTCCAGGCCCAACAGCAACAACTTTGCCAGAGTTTAACTGAATTGTAGAAAAATAAAAACATAGCATATCAACACGCAA
Source organism: Lindernia subracemosa (assembly GCA_028392965.1). Lineage (NCBI taxonomy): Eukaryota > Viridiplantae > Streptophyta > Magnoliopsida > Lamiales > Linderniaceae > Vandellia > Vandellia subracemosa. Next base: position 3,394,203 of record JAQPCC010000012.1, on the reverse strand, counting down.
CTGATTGTTTTCGATATGTTGTCTTGTCTATTCTACACAGCATGAGGTGGAAAAATAAATGTAAACTGATAGGATATTCGAAGGTTGTCTTCGACATTTAGGTTTCTATTTGATTTCGGTAGATCAAACTCAGAATGAACACAATCAAAGCCTTATATCTACAGCATATCCACACACCAAATTCGCAAAAACTAAGCAAATGCAACAACATGGACAAAGATATAAGGCACTCACGACAGTTAACAATGAACAAAAAGTAAAAGTTCTGCTGTAATGGTGCTTCATTCATTCGTTAATCATCCTGAAATATTACATCAAGAATCAAAAGAAAATAACTTCAATCTAAGACCAGCTACGATTTCAATAAAAAACGATGCAATACCGAGCTTATCGATATGTTCCAGCAGCATAAGGAAAATCGAGCTCAACACTCCACGCATACGTGAACATTTCAACCATTTTCGACATCTCAGATAACGAACCAGCTCGATTAATCGATAAAAGAAGCAAATTTTAAACCGTTGAAGGAGCATGAAATTCATCGAGGAGGACAAAAAAATAGAATTCACCTTGCTGGTTTTCTCAGGCAGTAGAATCCCCGCGGATGTTTTCGATGGAGGAGTGATCTTCTCCACCAAAACACGGTTCAAAAGAGGGATCAAACGCTTCGCCATTTTTTATTCAGAACTGAGTTAGTGAGCTAGGCTAGGGTTTTGGAATCAACGAAGGGTTTAAAAGAAGAAAATGAAATCGTCTGCAAAGTCCACCCAGCCTAACGTGTTTATAAAGAGCCCATTTCAAAATCAATTAAATTTTTGGGCCCAATAGACCCATAACTATTTAATAAAGGGAGATAGCCCAATAAAAAGTCCATATTAGACTTTGAAGATAATGACTACCATCAAATTTTGACCTTTTAAGTTATTTGTGTAAACTTTGGGCAGTACATACATGTCAGAAGGATTAGTCTTTTTGAAACTTAGGATTGTTGACGTTCAACGTCATGTGGAAATGCCTTCTACATGCAAAAAAAAAAAAAAATTGATGGTAACACCATAAGTTTTGACCAAGATGCAAGAAAAGTTGTGGAGGAAATAGATGAAAAGCTACACATTAAAGAAACTAAATGAGTAAGCCTTAGTTGCTTGTAGTGCAATACTCATCTTTCTTCGCTTTAATAATGTATGGAATTTTACTTTCAATTTAAAGAACTTTGTCTATTGACACATATTTATTTATATTTATAAATAAACTCTAGTTGGTGTTTGCAACTCAACAAACATATATTTGCAAATGATCATTTATTGTGGGTCAATTCCCAATAGGCGAATATTCATTTCGTTCTTCCTCATATCACTATTGTTTTTTATTTATAACGAAGTATTTACTTTTTAGATCTAAAGTAAAGTACGTATTTGAATGGTAAGTTTCAACTAATAGTTTCTAAAGAAATTCAATTAAAGTAAGTTGAGACAGCATCATTTCTACATAGAAAGTAAATTGTTAATTTATTATTTTTTTTTTCACGAAAATGGTCATATTCGTATCCCATATATAATATGTGGCCCCTTCTTAAGCCCTTGTTTGGCTTAGTCTTTTATCTAATCTTTATATAAACTCTACCTACTTATTTTGTGTATGGAAAAAAAGGCCCATGAAAAGTAAATTATAAACTCTTAATTTAATTATATGTTAAAAAAACCATTAAATTACTCTACCATATATGCTTTATAACTTCATGTATTTTCCATATTGCATGGCTATCTATATTAAACGATAGCATTCTATTTAAGTTAATTAATGAAAACGAATAAGATGAAGTAGGACTAGGAGGCAGGACCTCTCTAATTTTCATTGATAGGAAATGTATGGACATAATATAATATACAATAATCATTACCATATATCATGAATGTTTCTCACAGTCATTTTCATGATCTTTTCTTTTTTTGACTAATTGATTGCATAGGAGAGTAGACTTGTCCATGATACTATATTTATTTTTATATGTAATAACGTTATTTTAGATAGGTAAGACTCGTTATTGTCACGTTTTATTTCAACATTTTGTAAAAAAATGCAATAAAAATATTAAATACAATTTTCTGTGGAGAAAAAAAAAAAGTATTTTGCTAACCTTTTAACATGGGAATTAAATATTATGGACATATATAGGCAAGAATTGTAACTAAATTAGACTTTACTCAAGCAAAGCACTATCGCTCTCTCCCATCAAAAACCAAGAAAATGAATGATTTCACATACAAATACAGTTTTCAGGCAGCATAAAGTCAGACACAAACACTCTCCATTTATTGCTTATTACCTCTGATTCTGTGTTTGTTTAGTGGAGCTGTTCAACAACATTTTGGCTCTGAAATCACTAAGAGCAAATCATCAATAGTTCCCAACAAATAATATATATATATATATAAAACACTCCAAAGGAATATCAGTTCTCATTGAAATTCTCATTTTGACTCTACTTTAGCTTCTTCGAACTTCCAAAAAACCAGAAAGTTTCAACACTTTAGGAAGCTATTCCTTTACATTCATTTTTTTTCTATTTTCATCTGCCTTCTTCGTTGGTTATTAGTTCATGGAAGTGACAAGTAGAAAGAGAACTGATATGGGACTCTTTTACACTACTTATCTTGCTGCTTATTACAAGATCAGAAGCAACATCAATATGGGGGGCAATGGAAGAGAAGTGGTCTGTTTATGCTATGTTGCTCTTCTTCTGCTACTTCTATTGCTAGGGTTTAGTTCATGTCTTGCACAAGGCAGGAGTACTAAATTCATCAGAGGTCAGAAGGGTTCTCATCATTCAGCTGTGGTAAACTCTTCCAAGGCCCACAACAAGGAGCTCGATGCACTAGACAAGAATGGCCGTACTGTCCATGGAGATGAGATCTTTGACGCAGATATGAGAAGGGTTTACTCAGGTTCAAATCCTCTACACAACAGATGAGTATATATACATATATATTTATATGCTTGTGTGTCTCTCAATCTTCGATTCACCTCAGTCAAGAACTGCTATTGTTTGTGTACAGAATATTTGGTAGTGATTTTAGTTAAATAATAATATACTGTTATTACCATATTATTGTTTTCACGAATATCAATGTCATAAATGTGGTAGTTGTGTTATCAATACAAGATGCATTTGAAACCGTTGCATTTTTTTCTTACCTCTTAAAAAGCCATAAAGAGAGAATGTCCCTAGCAAAAGCCCTTTTCTTGCTTTCTCAACGCAATGAAAGATGTTGCTAGAAAATTGCCTCAAGTCAAACAAAATCAAGCCGACAACAAGCCAACAGTTCAATTAAAATACACACAAATGTAACGAGACAAAGCATTTTCTTGCATTGGAACACCACGGCATAAACGGCATGACGTCACCTTTCCGATGCTAAAGAGACGAAAAAATGGGCATGCCGGGTAGAGTAACCCCAGCTTCGACGATGAACATATTGCCCGTCACGTACTCAGAAGACTCGTGAATCAGATATCGAACCAGCGAAGTCAGGGCTGGGTTCGCTTCGCCGTAGTCCCTCAGCGGGACGGTCTTGAGCATCACGTTTCTCAGCCAATCCTTCTCCATGAGGCCTTGCGTTATCTCCGAACTGAAAAGCCCGGGAGATATCGAGTTCACCCTTATTTTGTGCTCCCCTAGCTCCATTGCCATGACCTTGGGATGATCATAAATGAAAGTTAATCACACAATGTTTTCAAGATTGTAATGGAAGAAAAGTAGTTAAGGTATAACCTTTGTTATGGTATTAACAGCAGTCTTCGAAGCACTGTAGACGAGGTTCCCGGGCAGTTGACCACGGTCAAGGCCTGCGATCGAGGCGATGTTGATGACCGATCCGCCGATCTTAGCATCGCGCATGCGGAGGCAGGCGTACTTTGAGACCAGCCACGTCCCTGTAAGATTTGTTCTAAGGATGCTATTCCACTCTTCTTCTGATAAATTCAGGGGACTGTGGATGCTGCCTGGTAATAAAAATGTAAACTTAACGAGTCCCATATGATCATCTTCAACATTTTCTTACAATGCAAATGATCTCATTTGAAATATATATATATATATATTAGCTCCAATTCCAAACCTAAGTTGAATAGAATACATATATCATAGGTGTGGACTATGGACGCTGCCTGGTAATAAAAATGTAAACTTTACGAATCCCATATGATTATCTTCAACATTTTCTTACAAGCAAATTATCTCACTTGAAATATATATATTAGCTCCAAAGCTAAGTTGAATAGAATACATACATCATAGGTGTATTAAAGAATACCAAGTACAACATGCTAGCTAAGATGCCTTTGTCGAACCTAATCCTTTGTCTCTTTCACATTAATTGTCTACTGTACCTAAGCAGCCATGAATCTTGAAAGAATAGCGTAAATTCTCACCTAATTCTAGTCCAAACCACAAGAATCTGTTTCACAGCAGATGAAATAAGAAAGAAGAAGAATAGTAATTTTTCAAAGAGTTTTCTTTTTTTTTTCCACTAATCAAATGCATAGTCTTCCAATAAGTCAAATGTTTTGAAAAGTTGAACTTTTTATTGGAGGAAAAGAAGAGACACAGTTAAATACACAGTGGGAATGATGGTAATAACACAGACCTCTAACGCCGGCATTGTTGATCAAAACGTCGATCCTCCCAAACGCGTCCCAAGCCTTGTTGACCGAGGCTTCGATGGTGGGCCCGTCCGCGCTGATGTCGAGCTCAATGGCCACAGCCCGCGGCTCGCTGTGTGGGCTGGGTTCGAGTCCGTTGATCTCGTCGCAGAGAGACATTAGACGGTCGACTCGCCGAGCTGCGGCTATGATTCTGCACCCGGCTCGAGCCAAGTCCAGGCAGAACACTCGGCCGATTCCAGACGACGCGCCTGTCACCATAACCACCTTGTCATTGAGCTTCTGCCATGGCTCGAGCTTATCCGAGACGGTGATCCTCTCTGGGTTGTCCGCCATCTTCGTTCTTTCTTTCGTTTGCGTTGAACCTTCGTTTCTTTCCGTCGGCTGAGGGCCGCGTCAGCGTGTAGTGTCTTCAAATCTGTTTATGGTGCAATAAAAGCGAGTGGCGAGGTGTCAGGCGAGTTGTCACGTTTTTATTGGGCCTAATGGGCTCAATTTGTTGGCCCAAAAGGCCCATCATCTCTCTCTATCTCTCTCTCTTGCGGTACTTTCGAGCTCGCTTTTTCGGTTTCTTTCCGTCAGCTGAATTTGCAATTAACAGCTAAACAAAGGGGATTGAATTTTCGTTTGAATTGGCAGCTAAGACGAGTATGGTGAATCACTGCACATTCTGGCTCCCCAAGAAGAAGAGATTCTGTGCAAACACTCCTTTGCACGGTTCTCCGTATGATTTTGCTTTATCTCTCCAACTGTTCATCTTCATTTTAATGCGGCGCTCAGTTTATCGTTTCATATTTGATATTAGTGGGGGGGGGGGGGGGGGGGGGGGGGGTGGGAGTTTAGTGTTTTATAGTGTGGGCTTGTTGATACTGAAGTACTATTGTGTTATGGTTTAGATTCTGTGGGAATCACACGCAAAGGACTGATGCTCAATGGATTCCATGCCCCATTGATCCTTCTCAGTATGTTGTGTTGCTTCTTATAAACCTGCGCCACAGTTGATTTGATATTTCCCTTTAGACTGATTCTTGTTATTAGTTTTGATTCATATAGGTGATAATTATGCGTTTTTTTACTAACAAACAGCTCTGTGCTTGGGGATAATCTTGGGAGTCACTTAAATAGGTGTCCAATGTTGAAACAAGCGCAGTCTCTTTCAAGCCTTCCATTTTACCAACGAGGCATCAACGCTGGGACTGAAACTGGTGATATTGAACGAAATGATAAAAAAGATTGTATCTTCACTTCTGAGATGAAAAGAAATGCAGTATATGCAATGATGGGATCGGAATTTTTGCAATTGATTGATAAAATCAAGTCCGTTCATGCATCCATATGCAGTAATATACCAGATTCTTACAAGATATCCGATGCATGTACACTTTGGACTAATGGAGAAGTCGACAAGTAATGAATGAGAAATTTCGCTTCATTCTGGTTTTTTTTGGTGTGCAATTAGGACTTGCCGGGCGTTATTGAGATTTAAATCTGTGCATTTTGGTTTCAGAAAATTACCCTATCAGGAGAAACATGTTTTGCAGCAGGCATCGATTCTCGGAAATTTAGAAGAGTTTGGTGTGTTGAGAAAACCAAGTTCGAGCGGTAACACAATAAGTGAGGAGAGTGATTCTAATGGAGATTCTCACAAGGATCCTTCTATCTCCTCTGTGGTTGAATTTGGAGCAGGAAGGGGATACTTGACTCAGATGCTTGCAGATTGTTATGGAATCTCAAAGGTGTTATTGGTGGAGAGGAAAGCATACAAATTGAAGGTCAATTCTAGTTTACTCACTTTCATGTGGTGTATTATAAAATAATGTTTTGTGTAGTTTTGTTCCCTTATGACCGATTTTTTATTCTCCACGAATTTGAGTTTTTTCGTACCTTTTCAGCTGATTGAGTGATTCTAATGTGGCTACTTAATACTCTTAGGCTGATCGAAGTTTGCGGCAGAAAGAGAGCTTGGTGTTAGAACGGTTAAGAATCGATAGTAAGTTTGGAAATCCCATTTTCACCCTTTATCAACAGAACCAAAGCTTATTCTTTCGTTCTATGTGAATTATGATGCAACTTTCCATAGCTCCAAATGCTCGTTATGACAATGCTTACTTCTGCTTTGAACCGCGATGTTACTCACCTTGAGCATTTTTCTTCCAAGTGTCTGGGTCATCAGTTTAACAATCTAACATATTTTTCAGTTGAGGATCTGAACTTGGATGCTGTCAAATCATTACAAGGCATTGGGTATATAGCGATTGGCAAACATCTTTGCGGGCCTGCTACAGGTAATTGATAGCATCAATCTATTTCCATTTACGAAGTCTATCGCAGTGTCTGTATGGCATAATCTTGTTTTGGCAGATATGACTTTAAGATGCTGCGTTCGCGGACAAGACCACGATAGCACTACTCAGTCCCGAGCCAACTGTTTCCTTAGAGGCTTAGCTATTGCTACTTGCTGCCATCATCTTTGCCAGTGGAAGAACTACATAAGTAATGATCCCCAACATTCAATTAAATTACATACTAGACAAGACAAACTCTGCTTATGAACAAATCGTTGCTTACAATTTGATAACCCACTCCACAGACAAAAAATACATGTCCGACTTGGGCTTTACCGTCGAAGAATTTCACACCATGACATGGTTTACAAGTTGGGCGGTTGATGCAGATCATGGTTCGGAATTTTCTTTCGCAGATCTTTCAACGCAAGTCCTGGATATGTATGATAGATATGCCACTCCCATATCAGTTTTTTTCATCCGTCTATACGATATATTTTCTTACAATGCTAGTGCTAAGTATCCTTGGTTGTCTTCTCTGTGTAGAAGTAAGAAGAAAGAACCCATCACAGACGTAGATTCGATTGAAATTGTGGATATAATAAGGGGTATGGAGGCAATTGATCGCGCCATATTGGGGTTTATGTGCAAGGACATAATCGACAGCGGAAGGTTGACGTGGGTTAAGGCACAAGGAATGAAGTCGAAGCTCGTCAAGTATGTTCCATCCACGATTTCTCCCGAGAATCGTCTCTTGGTTGCCATGTCGAGTGAGTGACTGAGTGAGTACTTTGTACACTTTTTCGCCTACTGCTTGAATCATCTAAGCCTGAGGCACCACCAAGCAGATCATTTCGTTCTTCATCAGAAATTGATTGATTTTTGGAGACAATGTAAAATTATTCTTCTTGTACTAATTAAAGGTATTACACATGCATATTATCGTAGTAAAACTGTAAAAGTAAATACACAGTGGATATATTAAGACTAAGAAACAAGATAAAATGTAATAATCACCCAAGCAAATTCACGCCTTTAAGGATTAAGTTCATTTTTCTACCATTCAAAGCATTGGCAATGGCGATCCAAAAACCCCATCAAAGAGCGAAATACTCAAAGCCCAGATCGCCAATCGTCGTTATAACGGTCTCCATCTCATGCATTGCCTTATTGTACTTGGTCTCATCTCTAACCTCGAGAAAGGGATTCGACGGAGCCACCCCAAGAACCATACAAGACTCTGTGAAAAGTCCGAAGAATCGTCATAACTTGCATAACAAGTATTTGTATTGGGGAAATAGGATTGATTGTCCGGGGAAACACTGTGATTCTTGCGAGGGTTTGGGGCATCAAGAGTCGAGCCTTAGGTGTGCCCTTGAAGAAGCATTGGTCCTTGGAAGGTTTGTGTTTCGATTTTTCTTGGGAAATTTTGTTGTAAAGATCGAATCTCTGCGTAGTAGGTGTGATGGGTTTTATATCATTTGATCATTTTTCTTTGTAATTTTTGTGCAGGACGTTTGTGATGCCTTCTAGGATGTGTATAAACCCTATACACAATAAAAAGGGGATTCTTCATCAGTCAGCAGCTACGGCTTCAGAAGAGGGGTGAGTCTTTTTTCTGAAATCTTGAATCTGATCATACATACAAGTGCATTGCGATGGCAAAGAAAATGGTCTGAGTTGAAGTTATTCGTATGTTCTTCCATGATCATGGTCTTGTAATAATAGTGGATGACATTTTAATGAGACAAAATCACCATTAAGTTTAAGATTGTTGCATAACAGGACTGGATTGCGTCAGCTCAATGTGCATTTGATCTGTTAATCATGTCATATTTCGATGTTGTCTTGGTGAAATGGGAATGGGCGGGCCTTCTTAAGCAGTGATTCTTCGATTTCGTTTGTTAGGTGGGCAGCAAACTCATGTGGTATGGATGCTTTGTATGATCTGGACCTCATATCCAACACCGTTCCTGTTATTTTGGATAATTCGAAGCCATGGCATCACGTCCTTACCACGAGCATGAAGCTGGGTTCAAGAGGGTTAGCACACGTCGAAGGAGTTAGTCGAGCTGATCTCAAAGAAAAGAAGACGTATTCGAATCTTTTGCTCATCAACCGAACCGCCAGCCCTTTATCATGGCAAGTACTCTCCCACTCTCAATATATATTATGGATTGAGCTCTTTATACATTCCTTATTGCTTATCCAAGCACGTGAAAACAATTTCAATGAGTGCCATCGATGAATAAAAATGTACTCTTTCAGAGAATAATGGAGAGGTGAAGTCTGTGACTTGTGGGACTATACAAAATCCATTTCTTCAACCTAATTCTTCTCTATATGGAACTGTTTTAACAATATGGATGTAATTTTACACTCATAAGCTCTTAGTGAAATATCTACCCGTCGAGTATGTGAATCTTAATAGTTTTTGTGTAGGTATTAATCGTGATAGTCCCTCAGGTTCATGGAGTGCAAGGACCGCAAAAATCACAGCTCTATTCAATTGCCTTATTCATTTCTTCCTTCAATGGCTGCAAAAAAGCTCCGAGATGCTGCAGATAAGGTAACTTACAACATCTGAAACATATTCGCTATAAATCAATATTTTTTCCCAGAATTTTTTTTGCTGTTTATTTATATATTTTCAATCCAGATTAAGTCACTCCTCGGGGACTACGATGCTATACATGTTCGCCGAGGCGATATAATAAAAACTAGAAAGGACAGGTTTGGCGTCGAACGCACCCTACATCCCCATCTGGACAGAGACACTCGCCCCGAGTTTATCATGTGCAGAATATCCAAGTGGGTCCCGCCTGGACGAACCGTCGTTATTGCATCCAATGAAAGAACCCCTGGTTTCTTCTCTCCAATGGCTGCAAAGTATGTCCTCAAAGTTTCATTTTTTCCATCAAAACCATAACTCATTTCACTGTAAATCTACATTCACGATGTATATGTGCAGGTACAAACTGGCCTATTCGTCGAACTACAGTAGCATTTTGGACCCGCTGATCGAAAACAACTATCAACTGTTCATGGTGGAGAGGCTTATCATGATGGGAGCCAAAACGTTTATACGAACGTATAAAGAAGATGAATCAGATCTAAGCCTCACCGATGATCCTAAGAAGAACACTAAAGTATGGCAGATACCTCTTTACACCAAGGATTCAGAAGAATGCTGACACTTTTTTTTCTTCCTTTGGTTTTTACATACAATTTGAGCTCTGTTCTGTAGATGTGAAGTGAAAGTTTTGATCGAATTGAACCTTGAAAAGAAAAGCTGGGTTGTATCAAAGGATCGATTTTTTTACATTTTGAAATTCCAATCTTGGACTAGTTTTATCAAAAGCTTATTGTTTGAAGTACTTTTGTCGAAATAAAGGATGTAATTATTAATTCCACCGTAATTGGAGGGGCAAAGTGTAATTAATTTATTCTTCCTAAAATGAAAAAAGGAAAAATAAAAATGATCGAATAGGGCAAATTCACGCCCAAAAAAACACGACGCCACCACACGCGCCAGCTCCTTATAAAAGCAGGTTTACGCTCAAAGCTCGCTGTCAGTCAGCAATTGAGCGATATTTAGCTGGCGTCGCCCGCTGACAATCTGACATCATCTCAACGGAATATTCCTTCGTTTATTCCCAGCTGCTGTGGTACTAGCTTAATCGTGTCTGTTTATGTTTTTGTTCGTTCTTTTTTTTTCCCGAATTTAATTTGGTTTGATGGATTCGTCACCTTAAATCCTATGCTGGAATATTGTGCGTGTGTGTGTGTGTGTGTGTGTTTTGGTTCTTTTTAGTGGGTTTTATTTTTTTCTAACTGTATGTGTTCTATGTTACATCGAATGAACGAAAGAATTGATTTTTGCTGTGGTTTCAAATAAATTCCTGTTTGCCTTTTTTTTTTTCGCGAAATTGGTTTAAAATTTCTTATTGATGTGTTATTGACTGTTTTTTCGATTGGGATTTGCTTTTCCAATTTCGATTGCATGAGAACAGAAATAGAAGCTGATGTATTTATATTGCAGTAAATTGATTTTGTCTTGGGAATTTCGAATGGAGATATCGAAGTTCAGTAATCGAACTTTGTATGGAATAGTTCTGTATTAGTGATCATTGATATATGAGCTTGAAATGATTGGCTTATTTCTTGTCATAACTCGGGAAGATCCACCAATCCTTCGAAACAGCCGTTTTCTCGGAATAACGGTTTTATGGGAGTATGCTAACCTTAATTCGGTTCGCTACAGGATGGTCCCGCAGGGCATCAGTTACTGATTGTGGAAATCTTGACTTGTAGTTTTGCAAGTTGAATTGTGATGGTAATGAATAGAAAATGCTTATTTTGGAAAGGCGACTAACGTAGATTAGCTTTTTCTCTTTCTATTGGAACAAAGGGTTCGTTTGTGCAGATCACATATATAAATGCTCGCTGACTATATTGGTTTGATAAAGCCCTTTTTGAAAGTAGATCTTAGCAATCAATTTCACCTTATTGTTTGGCGGCCACGTCACGTATACAGACCATCAGTTTCATTTTGGACTTTATTTGTGCCAGATTGCTTGTGCTAAAATGCCATACCTGGTACGAGAGAATCTGTATATCGGGAACATCTCCGATGCTGCGGAGATTCTCCAGAATGGAAGTGAGGAAATCACGCATATTCTCTCAGTTCTTAGTTCGGCGGCTATATCGTTCTTCTCTGAATGGCGCAGTGGGATTTCTATTCCAACCAAGGAGATTCGTCAGGTCTATGTAGGGGGGTCAGGTTCTGAGGATGCTGCCGGAGATGATTCAAAGAGTTCATTGTCACCTGGTAAGCTCCTATACTCATTGGAGTATGCAGGTAAAGATTTAAAGCTCGTGAGGTTGGCAGTTCCCTTGAGAGATATGGAAAGTGAAAATTTGCTGGATTATTTGGATGTGTGTTTGGATTTCATTGAGGAAAATAGGAAAAAGGGATCTGTTTTGGTTCACTGCTTTGCGGGCGTATCAAGGAGGTACCCATTGCACAATTCGTGAAGTTTTCTTGCTTGTATCTTACTTACTCATTTGTGCACCATATGCTTACAGCTTTGCAATAATGATAAAATAACTGTTCTTCCTCATTTAAGGTAATGTATGTCATAATGCACAGTTTTTCGCATACCTTGATACATGTACCGTGATATATAAAATTCCTTCCATCAGCTCCATATTATCTTTTGAATTTGGGAGTTAAAGACCTTAATTTTAAGTTTCTCAGATGAATGCTGTTGATATTGATACTTCAGCCAGCTCACAGTTGATTTTTTGAAACTATTGGATATTAAACTTCATTGATGTGGTTTTATATGTGATATATATGCTTCAGTGTGGTCTTATGAGCTTAAATACATTTTTTGTCTTCTTTTCGTAAAATTTTCTCTAGCCCTAGATGTTTACACCTTGTGTCCATTGCAGTGCAGCTATCATAACCGCATACCTGATGAGAAGTGAACAGCTATCTCAAGAAGGTTAACACTTGTCTTTGATATAGTTTTTGAAAACTCATACATCGAAGTCATATATTTTTGTGACTTGTTAACCAACTCTCTGCCTTGTTTTACAATTGGTATTCCCTTTATCTGAAACATTGTTTACCGCTAGATGCTCTCGAATCTTTGCGGCAAAGCTGTGAGTCTGTGTGCCCAAATGATGGTTTTCTGGAACAGGTGACATAGATAAATGCATAGTCAACCATTTTCAACATCAGAACACATATTTCTTCAATCAGGCTCCTCTTCGCCTTGTATTATCCGATAATCCTTTCTTCTTTTTCAATGCAGTTGAAAATGTTTGAGCAAATGAGTTTTAAAGTTGATCATGCCAGCCCCATATACAAACGTTTCCGCTTGAAAGTGTTAGGTGCAAATCCCTTTGATGCCTTTCCTTTTCCCAGTTGGTTTCATTATATAGAGTTTCGTTGACCCTTTATCATTGCACAATGATAGGTGATTCCTACAATCGTGGAGAAAAAATCGATTGCTCTAAATTTGGTCCCGATCCCGCTTTGCCAGCTGAGCCTGATGCTGTCGAATCATCGCCGCCACCACCGCCAAACGAAGAGGAACATCGAATCTCTGCATACAGATGCAAGAAGTGCCGCAGGCTCGTAGCCCTGCAGCAAAATGTGGTAGATCATATCCCTGGTGAGGGAGAGACATGCTTCGAGTGGAATAAAAGGAGCAGAGGTAACTCATTTAACAACCCCGATGAGGAATGCTCGTCTGTCTTTGTTGAGCCACTTCGTTGGATGAAAACAGGTAAAAAAAAAAAAAAATAGATGAAAAAGCATCTGAACAATCGTAGATTAGCATCACCATATTGAATCTTTTTTTCTAAAACGAATTGCATATTATCTATACAGTGGAAGAAGGAGCTTTGGAGGGTAAGCTGTTGTGCGCTCACTGCGAAGCTCGGCTGGGTTACTTCAACTGGTCTGGAATCCAATGCAGTTGCGGGAGTTGGATTACGCCAGCTTTCCAGCTTCACAAAAGCCGAATGGATATCTGCTCCATTTGAAGCAACACTCTGTTTTTCTCCCCTGTTTCCTTGTTTTCCTATTTCCGACAGTTTGGCGGGATCATAAATTAGAAGATACATAAAATGACTCAGACAATATAACATTGTTCTAAGATTAAAATCCTGGCTCGTTTGTGCCAGAACATTGATATTTCTCGTCGTAAGTCTTGGTTTAAAGCGATATACTTGTAATCTTTGCTGGTTTTGTCCTGCTAAGTTGGAAATACAAATGATGGCAGTTTAGTTTGATGTCATTCCTCGTTTGTATAAGTGCTCGTCTTGCAGAAACTCGGTCGAGTCCCATGGTAATAAGTGTAGCAATGGAGTCTTCGGGCGGTTCGACGGGGATGAAAAGAGACCTCGATAATTCTTCTGAAGCCGAGAGAAAATGAAAGAAAACGGTTTATTCGAAGTGGCCTTTAGCTATTATTCAAAGGAGGCCAAAGTTGTTTCCATTTGTCAATCTCTTGTTTGCTGTAAATCTTTCTTATTCCGCCATAGAAGCAGCCTTCGTCCTCACTCCCTACTTCTCTGTGATCTTTTCTATTGATCATCACTCTTCTCCATCTCGACTCTGGCCCGTACTGTTTAAACTCCAAAACAATTTTATCTGTGAAAGTAATTACAGCAATTATCAGTGAAATAATAATCTAGACGACCAAAGTCTTAGAACATCAGTGTTTCCTTAATCTCTATTACTTATTACATATAAGATCAGCAACTATGGAGGCAATTCATTGTACTATTACATACATACTCGCTCTGACAGTGACTTCTTCCTTTGTCTTAATTTTACCAAATAAATCAAGAAAACGTTAATGATGACATTGAAGTGATGACCTACCACTCAAGGAACATTGGCAATAGCATTCAATGCCACCGCAGGATTCAAGATGTCCAACAGTTCCATACCACCAGCCTGTAATAGAATGTAAGGTTAGAAATAAATACAAAAAAAATAAAAATAAAAATCTGATTTTTAATCTTTTTATCGACTTCTGCATGCATTAATGACATGGGCTGTCCCATTTTGTGTAGGCCCTTTAATGTTCTGTCATTCATGGGAAGCCACAATTTTATTACTAGAGTGAAAAAAAAAAAACAAGACTTGCCCATGCAGATCTATTTTGACTGATTTATGAAAATTCACAAGGAGACCATACCAAATGGGAACAGTCTGCTCTTTCTCCATTGGATCTCAATGTGGTCGCCTGGTTTGAGGTCATCTAGACAATCAGAGATATGAAGAGAATCTGGAGGAGTATGAACACTTGGTGGCCTTATTCTGTTCCACTCTATGCCTTCTTCGATCAAATTCCTTTCTTGCGCTCGATATCTGCATGTATAATGTTGATTAAGCACACATTCTTGCTGAAATTCTTGCTTTATAAACATATATTTATATATATATATATATAGAGAGAGAGAGAGAGACCTAGCTACGAAGTTGTCTGTTACAGAGTCATAACTGAGCCTGGCATCATAGCTTGATAGCAAGAATCCAACATGTCCATTCTTCACCTTCAAAATAACCCAAAGAACTATCAGTGACCTTCTTCTATATCTGAGTTTCTAACTAGATAATGAGAATCATTCGGACATGGCATACCTCTCTGTTTAAAACTTGAGCAGGGAACCAAAATTTTCCAGTCTCAAGAGCAATGTAAAAAGGCATCACACTGTTCGAACTATTCGAAATGCTACTAAAGTCTCTTTCTTCTGATCCATAACCAAATAAATCCAACAGCTTTCTGAAATGCTTGAATCTGCGTGTCTGCGTAGGGACTTTGAGAGCCTTCGTGGAGGCCCTTTCGCATAGCCATTCTCTGTAGGCCAAATCGCCGACGATCCCACCCCATCTCTGCTTCAGATGCTTCTCCCACAGATAGTCACTCGTGCATTTTGTTCTCAAATAAGTGCAGCTACAGGCAATGTTGCTCAGTTCTTTTGGCGTGAGCTTCTCGAGAATGTGGTCCAAGACAAGTTCGGGCAGGTCTTGTAAACTAACTCTTTCTGTCTCCTCTTCAATCTCAGGTCTCGGGCTAACAGTTCTTTGGGATGATTGAGATGTTCTTGGCATCTGAAAAGCCCTGATGGTAAATTTCTTTCTTGCAATGAGTGACAGATAGAATCTTTGCAGCGTTTCATGGAAAGCCCACATTCTTGATTGAGAAAGAAGGAGAATTGAGAGGCAAGACACCAAGAAAAACAGCATTTTGGTGGTTCAGATTGAAATAAGTGATACTTGCTAGGAAGAAGTGATGGTCTGTGGCTGCATTTATATGCATGGAAACAGAGATACAGACTGTAATTTTCTACGATATGAATAAAGATAGATTTGTTCAGGAAGCAAAGATGTTCTCTCTCTCTCTCTCTCTCTCTCTCTCTCTCTCTCTCTCTCTCTCTCTCTCTCTCTCTCAAGACATTTAATAACACTGGCGGAGATGGCCAAGTGAGGTAAAAAGAAGTTAGAACATTATTTCCAAAGTAATACTTCCTTCAGACAAAAGAGGAGACGAATTCTTGAATTTGTTGGGAGTTACAACGCTCATCAACAAAGTGTGTTGTTTAACGTTCGCCACCTTAAATGTTGTTGCATCTACCCATTGCACAGATGTCAATGGGGTTGCAAAAAACAAAATGCCACGTGTCTCTTGAAGACTGGTTGTTTTCAATTTAGCCCAAAAAAAAAAGAAAAGAAAAGATGGAATAATAATAGCCGGAAAATACCTATAATACATCTATAAAATTCAAGAATCAATCCATTTACAGATTACTCTTGCACGTCAATTCTCAAGCAATCTTCATTGCATATAGCTAATACATGTTCGATCTACACTTGCCAGAAATCTTCAAACTATGGTGGCGCTCATAGCTTTGAGTGAACCAACCATTCCTGGAAAATTTAGCACAAAAAGGTTATTACATATAATGTTTCCCACTTGGGATTGTTGAAAAAGCATGCTACTAGTTCAAGGACTGATCTTGCAGTTCTTATAGGAAACAACGAAACAAAGTCAAATTGTACCATACGTTCCATAGCTTCTGGTTTAAGATGTTCTAGACGGGATGGTTGAGGATGATTCACGTTCCAAACGCCGACGTTCTCTCTGGCGATCGCCATCAGCAAGAGTTCAATAAGATAAAAGGTAATGGCAGAAATTCAGATAGTGTTGAAACATTGATCACCATGTTGAAACATTGATCATGAATGCAACAGAAGACTCTCATTTTCTAGCAATGCCATATTACATATAGAAACACAAACAGCATTCAACTCAGCGCATCAACATTAGTGGTTAGTGGAATGGCAGATAAGATAGAAATGTGGCTAAAAACAATTAGCTACACAACAAGGGCCTTAAGTGGCTAACACAGAATCAAAGATGAGAAACATACCCGTCGTTCCCAGTATGGAAGAAAGCAAACAAAATCGTATACAGGCCCTATCGTTGAGACCAAGACAGCATTTAGCCCAGTAAATATCAAAAGGGCAGTCATCGGCCGAGTTCTGTGGGGCATGTTTTCTTCACACATAAAAGAAGGCACACATGAAATAGCTTAATGTTAACAAATGATTTGCCTGCAGATGAAATAATCTGTGAAAATCGGAATCGGCAGTTGATAGTTCGTTAGATATGTTAGGTTGAGAGGGAATTTGAGAAGTTCTGATTTTATTCTGTTCGATACCATCTGAGAAATACAGTGTAGGTCTATTTATATACAATAGCCGTAAAAAGACTAATCTACCCTTAAATATCTAACCAAGTAAAATATCTAACAAATACTGATACTAATCGTGTAAATCATCATCTTCAACAACTAATGGATCAAGAGTAGAATGAGCTTTAGCAGCTGAGGTCTGATCAGTAGTAAAACTCAACATAATCAGATGAGCATTGTGAAAACAAAACTAGCATAAGAGCAGAAATCAAAATCCTCCATTTGGCACACTCGTTGATGGTAAAAGATCGACAGAAAATAATCAAATTTGCGATCAAAAGAAGAAACTTCATATATATAACAGCAACAAGAAGCTGAATTTATCTTGCGCATTTTGACGAGCAGTTATCGTGCAAAACATAGCACGAGAGCTAAATACCACCAACCAGTTAACCTATTGTCACCAAATAGCAACGACAGGAGAGGGAAAACACCATGAATTTGAACGAATAACAAAAATAAAATGAAGCATCATAGGAACATTAGAAGAAACCAGAAATATAACCTAAGCCTTGTATTTTGATCGTACTTTACAGTTAAACTGAAGCAAATCTATGAATGTTTGCAGCTTGAATCGCAATAGATATCCATCTATAATCGAATGTTCTTACTGTCGTGCAGCACGAAATTACATCCTCCTCTATGCTATGGTGCTGACTGTTGTAGAAGACGAATGCGCTGTGTCACTGTCGACTGTCGAGTCGACCGTCGACGCCTGGCAATACTTCATTGGGCCTTATTTTCCTCCATCATGGCCCAACTACAACTGATGTATAAATGGCCCAACTATCGCAAAGTTCTTTAGGCTTTTTTTTTATCCAATAATGCCTTTTTGTACTTTCTCATTTTACCCATTATTATTGAAAAAAGCCACTCTTTATTTATAAAGATTTACTAGCGTAAACGAGTCGAGTTCACCTTATTCTTTTAGGAGTTAGAGGTTGACGAACTTTATATTTTCGAGCTCGAAGATAAACAGTTAATCTCAAGCTGGGCTCGTAAGCTTATTTACTCGACTGAGTGATGGGTCCAGCCAGCAAGCATTGAAGAAGCTTGTCTCTCAGCTAGCAAGAATAACGTGAAATGAGCTTAAGATGGAGCCAAATTAAAAGCTTGATTTTGTATGCAATGACATATTCAACTTTGGCTTCTTGCTTGAGTCTAGGCCTATATATAGACTCATTGTTAGTTGATGAAAAACACCCTAAGCATTAGAGTTCTCAATGTGAGAGAGAGAGATTAAGAGAGCCGGTGAGAAGGATGAGAGCATGTTTGGTTTTAATAGGGTAACTGAGAGTAAATACGAATATATTATCAGGTGATTAAGGAGTCTTGCATTGGAATTAAACATGAACGTTAATTTGTGCGATGTAATATTTTCAATATAGTAAAACAATTGTCTATCCGAAATTATGAATAATAAAAAAAACTTATAATGTAAATAAAATAACAGGAACATAGTCATCATGCCTCAGTACTCATTTGCAATCTGTGAAAGAGATGAATAAGTTCCAAGAACAGCACTCACACAGCCCACTGCAACTATCACCATGCTCACACTCATCTGCTTAACAGAAAAAAAAAAAAAAAGTTGCAATAAAAAAGAAAAGAAAAAGAATCATAAAGAGTAATAATCATAAATAAAACTTTAGTCACCTGCGTTGTTGTGGCCTTCTGGCCAAAGATCTTCATGAAACACAAAGCCGGCATTATTACAGCCTGAAAACAACACAACCACATACATGTTAGAGAATTGCAAACCAAGCAGCAGAGGAATGAATGATCGGCTGCTCACCACAAGCAAACTCAGAAGAGAGCCAATCAAAGCCATCACGAGACCTGTAAATATCATCGAGCTATGATTCGAATACGTCAATCAAACGCATTAATCGCCGAAGATATGAGAGTATGCATACCGAAGAAAGGGATAACAAATGCGAAACAAACGGTGGAGGCGACGAGTGATGTCCTGAGAAGAACGTAAAACCACAAGCTGCGGGAGATTCGTGAAGGCATCAGCTCCTCTATGCACCGAGCTAATGGGTTCATCAGTAAAGCATATTTCGTAAATGGGTTAATTACCTGAAGATGAAAGACATAACATTTGAACAAAAAAAAAAAGGACATCCAAGGCTTATTAACAGAAATAGTATACTAATGTGTTTACTGTTGTCCATATTGCAACTTTGGAGACAACTGAATCAGGTGGCATGTTGAGAGTTATCTGGGACAATGTGCTCTGTCCGAACATGAGAAAGCCTATGATCGCTACGCCTCCATATATTACAACACATAACACAAAGCTGCAGTGTGGTTTTTCAATCGATCAATTATGAGTGAAGGTACTCTACCATGAGAGAGTTCTTTTTTATGTAGTTTGCTTACCAAGTTATGAGTGCAGTGGTGAACTTTGTCTTATCGCCCATGGATTGGTATATATTGGGAAAAACAGAATGTCCCGAATAACAGAAGCCATAAACACCGATTGCAAATGGAATTCCTTGCCATCTAATCACTTGGCCTTGCTCGTGAAACCCGACGTCATCGACTGTCCCGATTAAGACCAAGCAGATGACAATAACAAGAGTTGCTATAACACCACCAGCTAAGAACAAACAAACATCAGCATATGTTGTCAGGACATAAAAGATGATTACCTATACGACATATGAATGGGTGATCAGTACCTGAAAGATATGATAATACTCGAAGATCCTTCAACCAAACGGTCGGTAGGACAATGACAGCGGTGAGGATACCGAAGAGGTGGCGGGAATCCAGGTTTATGCCCATCAAATCGAGAGATGCTCCGGGGAAAATTCGAGTGAGATTGTCGCCTTCCAAGATGATGAATTCTATACAATACGACTGTTATGGGAAAACGATTTAGCCCATGAAATCACTGACAAACCAAGACTAGAAAAGGGTTAGGCTTCACTTACATATAGTTCTGCATAAAGAATGATCTGCATCAAGAACACAAATAGCTGAGGCTTCTTCGCATTACAAAATCAAGTTTAACGATGGCTTTAATAGATCCAATTTGATAAGAACTATATGTTTATTACCGATACAAGAATTCTTCCGTATTTTCCAAACGCAGCTTCTCCGATATCTGGGTAAGAAACTATTCCCGATCTGCTCTCGAAGCAGTATCTCATGAGCGAACCTGTGTAGCAACAGATAACTGCAAAAAGAACTAGAATTGCCAGGCTAGTCCAGCCAGCTTCTTTCACTGTGTTCGGCGTAGAGAGCAGCCCGACACCTGCCATCACGTTCACACCTGTCCCAAAACCAAGATTCGTCGTTAAGAACTTTTCTTACAAGTATGCAATTTTCGTCATTACCGTTGAAAATTGTCTGAGTTAAGCTGCATCCATGGCTAAGTGGGAGTTCCCCACTGAGTTGTTCTGTCCAAGATGATTGTGTTGAAGGCATGTGTATGGAGTCGGCTCTAGCAGTCTCCTCGTCGTCTTTCGACAGTAAGCCCGTCTTGGCATCATCATTATTGTTTGCTTCAAGGAATGAGAGAACACTGCTCGATCGTCGTCTCAAGTTTCCAAAATTAGCTGACGCAGAAATCGAATAGGGTTCTATGGATTCACTACAAACCAAAAAAAAAAAAGTCCCAACAATTAACAAATCTCTGCTACTTCAAATTGTGTAAATGCAATGCATCCCTACATATATTACATCTGTTCAATAACATCAATCTATACGACATCGCCTGTTCTTACCAGCAACATATGCAATAAAATCAGGAGGAAAAAAAAAAGCGCCGGAACGATTTAATTAACTACCTGAAACTCTGAGGCCACTGCCGAGAATAGAACGGTGACTCAAAGGACGAACCTTCGTCGACATCATCACCACCACCACTTCCCTCTTCATCATCACCATCACTCTTCCTACCCTTTTCTTCAATGTCACCATCGTCGTCATCCTCCTCATAACTTTCAAGGAAATAGTCTTCCGAAAACGAATCTCTAGCATTGTTCTGTGCCATGTCAGTGCGTTGGCTGAAGAATCACTTCTACCGTAAAGACGAAAGAGGCACTAACTAGCAAAGGGTTGAGGAAGGTAGCAGCTTCTAGGGAAGATAAAAGAAGAGTTGTGATTTTATCGAATGGCGAGAATGAGAAAGTTTGTCTTGTAATATATATCTTTCGAACTGAAATGCACATGCACTATATATGGACTAAGCCGACACACCTGTCAACTCCTTAAACATGAAAAAACGTTTTTTTTCTGTAGTTTGAGAAATCGCTCTTAACTCATTAGCGTTTTTGTTTGGCAGCGTAATTAGTTCTTAAACCATCATATACTGAAAGAAAACATAATGTAAGAGAGTACTCTAAACATAGCATAACCTGGGAAACACAAGTACTTTAAAACATCCAAGACATAGATAGTACTCAAATGAGTTAAAGAACCATAAGACAATTCTAAACAGATAAAGAAACATGATATTTAGAAACTTCGGGTCATTTGCGTGCCCGTCGAAGAAGTACTAAGGACTTCAAGCTCAGAACCTTGACCATTTTTGTAATTCCATCCAAAATGTCATCAAACATATGCAAGTTAACTGAAGCTTTGTCCAAACTGACACAACTTAACGGTGTAGTCAAGCTTATAGGGATTCCAAGTACGTCCGACGATCGACATTATAGCCTCCGTTCATCCAAAATCCATAAAGTTCGCACAAGCTGCATCATCCGTATGACATATATTAGAAGAACCACACATCCAATGGTATATGAACAAATCAAAGACGTCTGATGAGAAAGAGATGGGTACCTGTCCAACAGCAAGTCCTGGCTAGCACTAGCAGATTCACAATGCTTCACGAAAAACATAATTATGTTGGCCTTAGAGAACACGGCGGACAAAATAATAGCATTTGGCCATGGAAATTTGCGGCAGCAGACTCGTCGCAATTCTAATGAAACAAAAATGAGCAAGTGAGCAAGAATGAGTAATCCCAGAGCAGGTCAATCAATATATTCAACAACGCCCAACAAGAGCAAGAAGAGCATAGAACTCAAGGGAAACAAGTAATGGAAAATAGGGAGAAACTACCTGTACCAGCTTACCCCATCAACACATCTCATACAAAGAAACGACCCCCTTGATATTGCTGAGGTGGCACAAGTTCTTGGTTTCCGTTCTGGTAAGTTGGCACAAAAACTTGCTTCCCGGGGAACGGGAAGCTTGTGACAGCAGCTACTGATCCATTACTCATCGTCAAAGTTCCAGCTTGATTGAAAGAACTACTGATACCAATCCCCTGATTAGACGATGAGGCGTGATATCCTTCAAACAAGCTATAATTGTTCATTTTTGGAACTAAAGGGTTCTCAGTTTTTCTCACACCAGACAAGTTCAACGATTCGTCAATTGCTCTGGGGGGTACAAAGCCAAAGCCCGGTGGTGGACCAATGTGCCTCACGGGTCGACTCACTGGGTTCTTCTTTGCCTGATCTGGAGGCATTATTGAAGATGGGTTGGCAGCAAAGGGTTCGCTATTTGCTCCAATAGACATAACCATTCCATAATTAGCTGGAACAGAAGCTTCCGCAATCTGAGAGGCATAATTGTGTCCACCAACAATGTGTGGGTAAGGAACTGAAAGGGAGGTGGACTCAGAAACTCTGAATGGGTTGTGTAACTCAGATTTGTGAGATGGTGCACTTTCCGACAGATTCAAGTGCGCGAAACCACTCAAAACCGAAGGATGTTCCCCAGGCCAGTTAGACCAGCCAGGGCGCAATTGCTGAGAAGTCAAATCAGCAGTAACTGCAGGATGCCTCATGCTTGTATTCAATGCATTCTGCAGGGGATAATTTGTGTGTCCAAGGGAGAGGGAACCATTAACGTTCTCGACATCAAACTTACCAACTCCAGCAGCAGAAGAAGCAGGAACTTCATCTGAAGTCACTTTTTTATGCAAAGCATCCACATGCTTCGCATTCATCAATGGCTTAAAAACAATC
The DNA here is from genome assembly GCA_028392965.1 of Lindernia subracemosa. NCBI lineage: Eukaryota > Viridiplantae > Streptophyta > Magnoliopsida > Lamiales > Linderniaceae > Vandellia > Vandellia subracemosa. The sequence goes on along the minus strand of JAQPCC010000012.1, from coordinate 3,370,982 downwards.
AGCTCTTCTTCATCCTCTTCCTCGGCAGCAATAGCAAAATCTGCCTTTGAGATAGAAACGAGGTCCATTTTCCCATCAAATGAAATGTCTTGCAAGTTGGCATTTGATACGTATTCCGCATCATTGGAAACCGGTGGTTGGATTCCAATGACAAATTGCTTCATCTTAGAGTCAAAATAGATTCCATCCTCACCAACTCGGGCAACATTTGTAAGAGCCTTTCCAGCTGCGACGGTCCTCTGGACACGAGCAATCATTTCATTATTGCCTCCATCATCACCAAATGGACGCTTCCTTGAAAAATCAAGAATGGTATGGGCAGGATAAAGAGGAAGAAATCCTCTCAATTCAAAGTCCTCACTGAGTGCAAGATTGTCAGCCTGCGTCCCATCATACTTGCTCATGCTCGAAAAAAATGTCTCCTCTTCATGTTCGTTATCATGAATATATCCTGTCGTCAAGAGCTTATTCAGTAATGCAACACAGTTCTTCCAGAAAAAAGACCTTGCATTGAGCTCTTTCTCCTCCAATTCACTGCCAATGGCAACATCAGGATGACAAGCCAACCATTCAACAAAAACCATAATCCCAGGTAATAGATAGCTGGAAGATGGATCTTTTAGCCGGCTGCATCGTTCAACTATGCAGCCCATGAACTCAAATGTAGCAGTAGAAGCATTCTGGAGTAGGACTGGTCTCTGAAGAACATCAGCATATGACTGGTTCTCATTTTCTCGCTTAACGTTATGCACAGTGAATACTAGAATGGCCGTCATCCTGACAATTGCAAGTTTACATTCAGCAGCATGTGAGCCGAAGTTAAAGACTTCTTCCGCCCCAGAAGAAAGCAGTTCCAAGAGATTGCTCTTAACAGTGGAAGATACTTCCGCAAAAGTTTCTAGACTGGGAGCATAACAAAGAAAAGATTCAGTAACAAATTGCTTCGCAATCAAAATGAAGGGGATAATATTGAAAGACAAGCAAACCTTGTGCGTGTGAAGAGTATGCCATTCAGCCTCACAAATCGAGTAATGAAAGCTCTAAATGGATCAATGTTATCTGCAGTTATTTCTTTGACCACTGTATTTTCCTGCCGGATATCTTTGGTCGGAGGCCTTGTATCCCGTTTGCCTCTTCCTTTACCAGACACTCTAGTAGGTGCAGTTTTTAATGTAGGACCTTTAACATTGCCCGAAAGCTGGATAAAGTTCTGACGGTTCTGGAATAAAAAAGAACAAGATATAATAACCGGCAATATGACAATGGATCATCATACTTCACCAAAAATACTTCAAAGAGATTCTGAACAACTAATGAAGACATCATATGCACCTACAGCGGAATGCTCAGACATGGTTAGGATGAAAACAATTTGATTAAGATATCAGACTAGACACTAGCTGAATCCGACAAGAGTTAATAAGGAAAATATAAAATTCCATATACGGGACCAGGGGATTCAGTTTTTATGCCAAATATCATTAGTTTGTGAATAATTATGCAATCAAGGAGAGACTTTCAAAACTACATAAAAGAAACAAAATGAACAAAAACATCAGCTTCATATAGTGGGAAAAGGAACCATAATTTTTTTAACTTGCGTAAATACCTTCTCAAATGCCATGATGAGATTGTCCCTTGCAGTAACAAAAGGGCTATCAACTGCAAGACTCCGGAAATAGCGATAAATAGACACCAATTCATCATTCGAGTATCCAGCCAGTATAGCAAGCTGAAAATGGAAATGGAAAACATCATTAATAACTAAGTTTTAAGACGAGCAATGTAGAAAGAAAAGTGAGCCAAAATAAAAAAAAAATGGACACACCTGATGGTGAGGGTTGCCATTCGAAGGACACAATAACAAAGCCTGCTTATAGTAACTTGATGCAGCTGCAAAATCCCGAGATTTTGAATCCCCATCTCCATATAAGCCTTTGTAACGAGCAAGATCACCCAGATAAATCAAACAACGATGGCAGGACATCAAACCCGCGTTCGAATCACAGGATTTGCTAACATCTTTTGCTATGGGAATCTGATTATTTGGATCAGAAGAAACAAATTCCAGTGGAAGACCATGTTTTGCTTTTATCTTCAGCATCAAATCATGATAAAATCCAGTTGCCTCCGAGAGAAAATTCTTGAACTGTGAGCGTATCTCTGCAACTCGATCAAGTCCAGAATGGCCTGGACCTTTCCCATTCCCGGAAGTATCTGAGCCAGCTGAAGCTACAGCCGCATTTAGACGAGTTCGAAACTCCTCAATCCTAATATAGTGCAACTGCCACAAGCCATATTCTACGTCGTGTTGCTCAGAAAGGGAATGGTCTTCTAGGACACTTGCTTCATACTTGTCGCGCATTTGCCGCCACCTATTCAGATCCGAAGATATTAAGGCCCGTGCAGATGCATCCTTCTTTTTCTTATTTTCCAGCTCATCATTCTACGATAAAAAAAGAAGTCAAAAGAAAGAATAGAAGCCCGGGAGGATGCTTGATTATCTTAAGGCTGGACAACTAGTTGGAATTAGATAAGTATGATCATTAACACAATCGTAATGAAGGTTCATGCTTTGCACCTTCTTATTTGTAACAGCTTTTCAATACAAAAACAAAGCAAACGTGATGCCAGATGGAACAAAACAAAATACATGAATTGAGATAGGACTATCAGTACCTTGTTGAAGACACGCTGAGCACGCACTCTCGAGGAAATCTCCTTTTTATTTTCCATGGAAATGGTCATTTGTTATATAAAATGGCTGCAAAATTGAAGTGACAGAATGGAACTTCAGAAATTACTATCATACAATCCACGAGTAAGTGCCTGCGTCATATTACTTCGATAAGGTGAAAATTAACAGACAAAATCAATGGACAGTAAAAGTGACGTGCATTGCAGGGCGACATCTCAACTTGTCGTAACTAACTTGTCACGTCATGGGATCATCCCCTTTAGGAATATACATAAAGGAACGTAAAAAAGAAAAATGAGAGGACCCATAAAATCAGTCGAATAGCCTTCAGTCTCGCGGGGAACCGAAGTTATAAACAGATATATCTCGGAAAGATAATACCTACAAACTGTCAACTCAAAAAAAATAACTAAGACAACAAAAACAACAAATTCCTCGGATAAAAAGCATCAGCCTAAGGGGAGAATCATAAATAAACCCTAACATGAACCAATTTCAAACGTCGATCAATCAACACAAAAGGGCGAAGTGAAACCCAAATTCCAAATTAAAAATTTCAATCCACAAGTAAAAATCGAAAATAAATAGCAGAAAACACAGATCGTAAAACCTACCCTGACGCATGAACATCAACGGATCTGCGAAGATTCCCCTATTGCTCCCGAAATTCTGCACAATCCCCTGTATTTATAATTATATCTATCCACAAAGAGTGTGAAGATGATTAATTAAGATTATTTCTACGAATTACAGCTCAAATTCAGGGTTTCTTCCAAAACACAATTAAGGGTTTTTTGCCGAAAACGAAAGAAGAATTATATCTGTAATCGAAATCGGAGGGAGAGAGGATCACTTCTTGCTACGTTTGTTTTATTTTCTGCTTTTATTTTCCCTTTATTGTTTTGTAGTAATTTGATTTTCTTGTAATATTAAGTTATTGGGCCTCAAACCACATATTACGGCCCATCTCGAATAGATTTATTGGGCCGACGTCGAAACCATTAAGAAGCTTCACAAAGCCATTTACTAGAGACATCCCTCAATTATTTGAAATATTAAATTGGCACATAGTACTCCCTGCCCACAAGAGTTAATTCATAGTAGAAAATCAATTTCTATTTATCATAAAAGTTAAATTTAATAATCATGAATTTTCATTCTCATCCTCGAATTCATAAAAATTGCAAAAAAAAAAAAAAATTAAAAAAATCGTATTGTTCGATGGGTCTCAAGGGTAGCCAAAGTAGCCCACACAAGTGGTGCATGGGAATCTCTATCTATTCATTAGTTAAAACCGAAGTCTATTTACAAATATAATAAAATATCGTAACTTAAAAGTTAATATGACCAACACACACACACAAACAAGCTGTATGGACGATCATATTAGAGCAAGTTGGTCCTTCCTATTGGCTTAATGTATATATATATATATATATATATATATATATATATATATATATATATATAATTAACTCACAAGTGCTGTCCGAATACAGATGAATATAGCTTAGGAGCACACAGAAAAAAGCACTCCTTATTCTTTGTTTTGGCAAAAAATCTGCAAATTGATGATGCCTTGCCGCCATATGTTGGCACTATGCTGAAACTGGCAATTAATCTTATATTATATTTATTCAAATTGCTCCACCAGCCCATTTTAATCTTGATATATTGTAATAATTTGAAATTTTTGGGTTCGAATATATATATATTACTTTTTTGGGTCGTGGTTGCTTAGATTTTCTTGATTAGTAACGATTCACTTCTTGATTTTTTTCATAATCTATGTCCTCCTTATATGTTATGATTATTTTCTGAAATATGAACAAAATGGCCATTCCATGAGAAATTCAATTTAGGAGCTCAAAACGTCGTCATAATTGAGATATTTATGTGCGCAGATGGACATCCATTATTATTTTAAAAACTAATAAATAATTATAATGAATAATTATAACTACAAAACCGATCATTTCTTCAACATTTTCCAACATCTTTCCATGATTAAACTCTCACACATAAAGATGTAAGATATATATATATATATATATATATATATATTGTTCATCGGTCATGGAATCAATATAATCTAATTAAAAACGAGAGCATGAACATTTGACATAAAAATTATATGGTCAAACGCCCGCGTGGTGGTTTTCAACACGTGGCATTTGCGGCGGTGCAAAGGCCAAGATGACTAGAAAAGCCATGATGGCCACCGGCAAGAGGAGGAGCATCAGCGGCGGCGGTGGAAGCGGCGGCAATACCAACGGTAGGAAAAGCAGCGACGCCGTGAACAGCGCCATTACAACAAACCCTCTTAAGCTATAGAGATTCAAGATCATCCACCTCTTGTATATGAAGTTACTGTAGTAGTAATAATGCTTACAATGATTCTTATTATTACTACGATGATCATCACCCAAAAGTGCTGCTCTAACGTCGAATGATGGCGGCGAGAGCTTCTGTTCCGCCGTGTCGTTCATCATCATCTCTCTCCGAGCAACATTTTCTCTTATGCGATTGCCTTCTTGGTACATTATATATACATATTTGTGTGTGTGTGTGAGAGAGAGAGAGAGAGTGTTTTGTCTGTGGGAAGTGTAAGAGATTGTGACTTTTGGTAGTTTTTGAAGTGAGACACTTATTAATGCAAGGGAACTAAGAAGGGTAATTTAGACTTTTCAAGTTTAATGAAACTTTGTAAGTTATTTCCAACTAGGGTCGTAAATGAATCAAATTTTTTTAGTTCGATTCGAGATTCGATTCGAAAATTGAGATTCGAATTCGAAATATTAGAATATCAAATCCGAATAAGAATATTTTTTCCGATTCGAACAATTTTAGAATATAAATATCGCAATATTCGATTAGAATATTCGATTCGATTCGTAAAAAACTAAATATAAATATTCATATTCAATATATAATTAAAATTTAATATATTATAATTCAATATATATATATATATATTTATTAAATAAAACATATTATAATTCAACATATATTTAAATATAAGATACTATAATTAAATATATATTTTAAATATAATCTTATTTTTATATTTATTAAATAAAAAAAATTATATAAAATATAAATTTGAATTATAATATTCGAATATTCGATTCGATATTCGAATGTCATAATCAAATTGAATTAAAATCGATTTTTAGTATTCAAATAGTACTCGGATTCGTTTGTACCCCTATTTCCAACTTACTGTCTTGATTGTGGGTTTAATAGTGGTTGTGAATAAGATGGAAACTTCTAGATTGAAGTAACGTTTTTCTTTTCTTTTCTTTTTTTCTTTCAATAGGCAAATAAATTCAAATTATTCATTTAATATAATTTATGTATATGATGTTTCATTGATTTTTAATTTTTTTTCAATTCATATATCATCCTCTTTAAAACGGAAATAATATCTTATTTTGATAACTAAATCTATGCGATACATCTTGGTCGAATTTTCGAAAAGCAATGTTTAATGATAGTAATTATTTGCATGATGTCAGTGTATATCGGTTGGGTTCAATGTACCTAATAAATGTCTATATTTTTTTGTAGTATTTATCGTGTAAAAAGGACAGGGAAAACTTAATTTAAATTAAATATTAGGTGCATAGGTACTACTAAGAGTCGTATATGTGGTGTTAAGTAGCCACTTGATTTTATTTAAATAAATGGGAGTTTATAGGTTTATTATTGAATTGATCCATAGTAAATCATAATATTGTGTCAATTGTGGGAAGCGTAAAGTCGTCCCTTTTTGTGATAATTGAAAATGATAATTTCAGCAAATTTGATAGGAATTAGGAACTACTAATAATTATAATCATTCCTTCAATTTTTTTTTAATGAACACATGCATTTTCTTGAATTAAAGAAGTAATAAAATGGGTTGATGTGATATTTAAAAGTTGGTGGAATGCGATGTCGGAAAATATGAGAAAATGCATGTAAGTGGTTGCTGGAATAATTACAGACATTAAACATTGCGTGCACTATAATCTCATTTAAATAATAATAATAATAATAATAATAATAATAATAATAATAATAATAATAATAATAATAATAATAATAATAATAATAATAATAATAGAATGATTTGATATGAAAAAGCCAAATTAGGGTCATTAAATTCCAAATATTTCCTCGTTCATTTAATGTTCTGTCTATCTCTTAACTACTTTGGCTTCAATCGCAACGACTAATATATTGCCCTATCATTACAATAACTACGACGGTATTACAATATATATGATTTAACTATGAAAAAAAAAACTTGGAAAATATCATTCAACTATACAATCGTTTTGTAAACATTCATGCATCTAATTAATTAGTGACTAACGAAAAGAATGTTACATAAGTACACACGTTAAAAGTCTAAAGAGGGTCCAATGACAATTATTGTTAGCATGATACGTAATTCAATTTTTTTTTATATTACATTTCCAATCAACCACTTAATTTTTTTCGTACAAATTGGTGAAATTGAAATATATCACTTTTTTTTTTTTTTTTAATTAGGTACATTCATTCGATGATGAGAATAATAAAACAGATTTACTTTTGGTTAATCTTGTTCAACTTGAACATAGCAAGATAAGATTAATAATATAAACTATATTATTGTCGGATTGATTCTAATGCTTCATTAGATGTATCATTTAAGGCCAACATGTCATTACTAATTTTATTATTACATAATAAGTTTTAATTTTTTTTACAATTTTTTTATTGTCACGACTTAACATAAATTTGCTTTTATTGTACACGACAAACTGTTCTACCTAGGAGAAAAATGAGATTCAACCTTAATTTCAAAATTCCAAGTTGGCAATTTGGATAGTAATTTTTTTAACTTCCAATAGCAATTGGTAATAGAAAACAAGTTTGTTCATTCGTGGCTTTATAATAATGTCATTACGTAGTTTTATTCCATGTTTATTGTCTATAGGTTGAGCTAAGTGATGAGCCATATTAAATAGGTGGTCTTTAATATATATTTCAACGGTATAACTATAGAAAAATGAATAAAAAAATGGGGTAAATAAGGGTTTGAATAAGTATTTCAATTTAATTTAAGTCAACCCTCGAGTGATGTAATCATTCTTACAATATCCCATTTAAAAACTTTTAGATATTATACAAATGGAATATATATATAACTTCATGATCATTACTTATAAAATGAAAATAACATTGTCTTCAACTTCTCAGCATCCATCGCTCGACCTCCTACTTGAGCATGTTGAAGCAGCAAATTACTGAATACTCTCCCATTGAAGGGTTGAAAATAAGATGTACTAAGCACAACAAACCCTTCCTCCTCCAAACCCTCGATAGCTTCCGACAAGAAGCCATGCGAAGCCTTCGGCGTCGAACACTGAACAACGATTTCTCTATCACTTATTCGAACAACTGATACTGCTAACTGCGAATCAGTTCGATCATTCCCTTTAGTACTTCCCTTTTGATGATTCTCTAGCATCGAAGCCCTTGTAATGAAACTCTCTTTCTTCTGGCTTAGTCTTCGAACTTCCTTTTGTAGCTCGGGAATGTACTTCAGGGCTCTCGCCACCGTGGCTGGGATGCTTAGTTTTTTCTTCAAAACCCGAAAAAATAAATAAATAAACGTCAAAAAAAGATATTTCATCGGAAACTATTCGTTAAAGGGAGAAAAAAACTTACAGATTGATCCTCTGGTGGAAGCAAAGACCTAAGATTAGAAAACAAAACGTTTATTTTCTTGCGACGATCACGCTCGCTGGCGTTGTGATTGAGCTTCTTGAATACGGTCTTATTAATAATACTATTATTACTTCCTTCTTGATGGATCACAATATCATCGTTAGTGTTCACGAAAGGTTGCCGACGGTCAAGATCATCGACGGTTTCAGAAGTAGTTTGTCCTCTCGATTCGTAGTAGAATAAGCTGTTGTTTTCTTGGATTATGCGATCTTCAAGAAGCCAGTTGAGACAGTTGCTAGTAAGCTGCTGAGGTGATATGGTCATCATTCTGATTTCTCAGTTTTGTGTATGAGTGTAATGTAATAGTAGTGTAGTAATATATAGTCTCTTTAGAGGATAAGGATTGCCTACCTAGGGTTTATATATATACTGATCATCTTCATTTGTTTCTTATTACAAACGATCATCATCATCGTCGTCATCACATTATTTTATATGATTCATTAATGGAGAGCCACAAATAGAGATCAATGTGTCATATGATAAAGTACGCTATGCTTATGACAAGAAGTGATTGTTATTTGGTTAGAATAATTAGGGCACAAGGAATCATATTTTATGACTATAATGGGATAGAAGTTATGCATGGCAGACACGAGATGTTCTCATACTTGCTCGTTTATGGAGTTTGCAATGCACGTGGAAGCACACTTCCGCACGTGCGTGTGTGTGCCAAAAACAGTTTAAATTTGTTTATATGTTTGATGACGTTGTTAAGGTTAATTAATTTATTTATTTTTATATTGTAGAGTTTGTTTTGTAAAATGTGTGACATAAATAGAGTCATTTTGTAATACGTACGCTAAGGAATATTACAGGAATATAATGTTCTATTATCTTCTTTTTATGAGAAAGTTTGTTTATTTCTTTAGATGTTTGTTTACCACCGATATTTAATTGTTAATGAATTATTTCCCAATAATTATGGAATGCCCAAAGTAATATTATTACACAACTAACAACTAGATGCCATTTTATTTTTCTGTTTCACTCCATATTGATAAAAACAAGATTTATTCTACCATAACCATATTGAAAAACCTACCATTTCCGACACGTCATAAAAAAATTTGAATTTTCGATGACGTGTCGAAAATCTAACGGAGTTGAGTTGCTATCCAAGTGGGTAGAATAGAATAGACCTAAAAAAAATAAACGGGCTCGTCTAGGCCCGTTAATTGCCCGCAAAAACGAACTACACTTTGACGGAAAGGTTGCGTAAATGGCTGATTTTATAATCTACAAACACTCCGGCGATGAACACTCCCGCGGGAGTCGGTCGAATACACACATAGCCAGCCATTGATTCTTAATCTACAAAAGGCAGCTGCTTCTAATTACTCTCAACACAGCACACAAGTGAGAGGAGCAGCCACAAATATGTACAAACTACAAACAGACAAGCTCTATATATAAGTAGAAAACCTCAGACCTCAACTCCTATTCTTTGAGCAACCTATGACAGGCGAAAAAATCGAGCGTGTTAGAGGCTTTAGTCAAGCCATTATTACAAGTTTAAGATGTAGTATAATACCTCTTTGAAGGAACTAACGTCGCTTCCCCAAAGCCAGGCATCACAGCCCGCATCTCTAGCACCCCATATGTCGTTTCTGCGATCGTCTCCTACGTGCACGGCATCCTCGGGTTGTACTCCCAAGAACTCACAAGCTTTTAGGAATATCGTAGGGTTAGGTTTCTCTGCCTCGACCTATACCGTCATGAAAAGGACACACTTTTTAAGAATTTAGAATCTAGAAGTTAGAAAGGACGAGAGAAAGAGAGTTTCACTAACTTCTGCTGAAACTGCCACAGCATCGAACCAGTGATCACAGTTCAAGGCTTTCAACAATGGCCTTAGCCGCGTGTCGAAGTTGGAGACTACAGCCACTTTTACGCCGGCTTTTCGAAGAGCCTCGAACACCTTCTCGGCGTCTGGGTCACACAGGTGCCAAGCCTGTTTCAATTTTAGCAAATATTATAAGATCTTACGGACTGGCATATCCATGAATAGTCTGCCTTTAGAGAGAGTCCTATGGTGTATTAACAAACAGATTTAAGACATCAAGAGTCGGTACTATGCTTCTACTAAGCGAAGCTAACCTTTTCCGTCATGTAATAGTTATACAGCTCTTCAAAGTACTGAGAATCTGAGCAGCCAGTCGAAGAACTAACTATGTGCTGCCAAAATGGTCTTCCATCGTTGACATACCTGTCGGTGATATAAGACAGATACGCCAAAAGACATAAGAAGAAACCTAGGCACAAGTTTGGATCAGAGAGTGGAATGATTCGGTTGATAGTCATCAAGTATTGACCATCGAATGAATCAAAGTGATCAAGATATCCATAATGGCAAACTATGACGTATCACATTCGCATAATTCTTATCCGAAAATTTTGCAAGATCGACGTTTTGAGTATGAAATGAGTGCCATTTCTGAACCATCGATGAAAATTAGAACGGTGTCACTCTGATCCTAATCATACTATATATGATCTTCAAAGCCTAATGTCGAATTTAAGACAGAACTAGGAAATCTCTTTGAAAACTTCGATATCTTACGTCATGAATTCCATATCTATATGTAGAGATACACACATCATAAGTTATAACCCTACCATGATTTACAAATTCAAATTTAAAACTTGCACCTAATCAAGCAATTAAACTCAAGCTCACAAAGTCACAAATTTTAAATACAATAATAACAAATAACCATTTCATTAAACACTAATTAAGCAGCTTCCTTTCTCTTCATCTTGCAAACTCAGAATTCGATCAGCTAACAACAGATGTAAGAGCTATATCATAACGTGCAATAATTTTGCGTCCTTAGCTGGAAATGGAAGTTCAAAGTGAGACAAGACCAAGAAATTGTTACCTCAGACGAGATCTTCCCCATGGCTGCTCATAAGCTCTTCTGTATCTGTTTAATATCTCGCCTTCAGAGTACTCCACTCCATACTTCTCACCAATCTGCCGATAGATCTACGAAATAAACAACAGTTTATTACTTGAAATCGTTAGCTTCACAAACAATTACCCACATATAATCGAAAACAAAAGGAGTCAATGATCTATTGAAATAATCTACCAAAATTGTTCGACAATCACAACTTCACTCGTGTAATTTGCTAACAAATAACACTCCAAACCCCTTTAATACAATCATACACGATCATCATTCTCATATCAAAGTTATGGCGGAATCGAAAAGTAGCAAACCAAGTCAAAACCCCTTACCTGTGCCATTGGCTGTGAGGGGACTACGAGGGTGCCCACGGCGTCGACGAGCAGAGCCCTGTGGGTGAGTCCGCCGTACAAACCCCTCCGATAGTCCTCGTATTCCTTCACGTACAGACCACCCATCAACCTCGTATCGCTCAGCTCAGCCGCCGACGACGTAGACATCCCACGCGGCAGCGCCTTGGAGAGGAGTGTCCTCAGTAACATGCTGCTGGCTTTGCCTTTCATTTTCTTTTTCTTTTCCCTTTTTCAGCTGATTCCTAAAGCTTGGAATCTCTATCTATGTGCAGATTCATCGCTCGGCAAGTCGGCAACGATGAAACCAAACAGAAGCAGTGTGAGTGAAATTAATTATATTGTGTTCTTATTTATAATAAATATACGTGGACAATTAATAATTAATTTATTAATTTTTTATTTTTTTTTTGGCTTCAAGAGAGGCGTGCGAGGCAAATGGAGAAGTGATGTGGAGGAACGTTAAAATTGGGGAGAAAATCGATCAATTTAGTCCCGATATTTTGTCTTAATTAATTTTGTCTCCGATATTATCGAATTTGGATTAATTTAATTCTTTCGTCACGATTAATGTCAATTTGAAAGGAAAGTTCGTACGTGCCCCCATACTAAATTATGTCTGAATCGATGAATTGAGAGGATTATTGAAATTTGGGTGCGAAACTGAAAATTTCTCATACAAAATTCGAACATGAGCTCTAGATCTGCTTCGTCAAGCTCCATTAACTGTTGAATAATATTATATGAACCCACAAATTCTGTTAATGTTCCAAAAATTCGATCGAGACATATGTAGGGCACGTGCAGAGTTTTCGTTAAAATTGACGTTAATCGTGACAGAATGATCAAATTGGTCAAAAATCGATAACATTGAGGAATAAATTGATCCAGATGGTAAACATTGAAGACCATTTAAAGTTTTCGCTCTTAAAAATGCAATTACAGGTACGATCTTTAGGTTTTTTTCAAGTAGAATAGCAAAATTATCATAGTAATACACAAACATCAGATTTCATTTTATAAAATTATCATTTTTTGGTCTCATGGTAGTTGTTTATATATATATATATATATGTATATGTCGTAATTTCAATTTTGTGGCTGAGATTTCAGAGTACATCTCAGCCATTTGAGTGAAAAGCCAGCCAGCTAGCTATGATAAAAATATGAGGCTGAAATTAAATAAAGAAAACGCATGTGGGGTAAATTGTTTCTAACCCCTCAACGTTTGAATAATTGAGATCCTAAATTAATTTACGTTCATATAATTCATAATGGTCCCAATGTTGAAATTGGATTACGTCCAGATATTTTTTCTTGATAAGCGAACCTTCCTCTCGATTCAATCATATGACCATTTTGCTACCACAAAAACATGCTTTTGGTCGTATTTTAGAATTTTCAATCACATTCAATAGTTATATATTTTCAAAATACTATTATTATTATTATTATTATTATTATTATTATTATTATTATTATTATTATTATTATTATTATTATTATTATTATTATTATTATTATTATTATTATTATTATTATCAATTATCATCATCATCTACTCTATTCTATTTAATAAAGTTTGAGTGAGGGTAGATAAAAACAATCAAAATTTGGTCTGTCAACTTTAAAGGATTATTTTACCTTTCTATTTATAATTTATTTCAATTAAAGTAATTACTATTTTACTTCTCAATTTTTTTATTTACTAAAATTATATCATAACAAATTATTATTATTATTATATATATAATTTTTAATCTATTTATATTTTAAGCATCTGCAGTGTGCATTAAGGTTGTATTCAGCAAGCATAAAATAATCTAGTATAATATTATTCAGTTGCTAAAAAGTTCATATTTATAGAGCCATAAACAAAACTAAGTCCCTTTAAGGCTTCCAAGATAAAATATCCAATGGAGTTGGACAAGATTATAAACACAACCCATTCTATTAATTCTGAATGATCAAAGCACCCTTTGAACATTGTTCTGAGATAATATCCAAGTTAAGGTTAGATTTATAAATTTATAAGGCTGACATGAGATAACATTTTTTCTCATATTGATAAGTAAATAAGATCGTAATCCAATACAACGTGATCTCTAATGGAAACTGTACGATCATAACTTATAAGGGTAAAAAACCAAAATTATTATCTTAAAATAAAAACCATATACCATTTTCTTATCTCATAAATAAACACACCCTAAAAACTAAGTTCATATTAAAAGTGTCGAAATCTCTACTTTAACAACAAAAGGCTTTTCCGGGTCGGGTCACGTAATGTGGGTTTGGTTCGATCCGGGTTTGGTTTTATCTGAAAAATATTGTACGGATGGGCTTCTAGCCCATTTATATATCTCCAAGTTGATTGAAGAATAAGAATCCTTCCTAATGTTTGGAATTTTATTTTATTAGATTTCATAGGAAAGCAAAATATAATATAAAATTTATTTTAGATATTGCTGAAAAACATTGAAATTGATATTACTGTTTGGCATTGGTTGAAGGTAATATTTTCCATAATCTTCTTTGATATTAATAATATTCCTAACTCAGTCAAACATATATTTAATTTGTTGATTAGCTTTTTTGCAATATCTAGCATGCATTATTCTTTAATAGTGAAAGGGAAAAAAATGAAAAGCTTTTGCCAGCAAGTGAGAAATGTATCAATTCAAAGCGATAAGGAATCTCCTATTAAATCTTATTCAATCTTGATAAGCTAATTAGATTGAGATTTTATTCTCTAATTCAAGACCATTTTTTTTTAATTATTTTTCGGAATATTTAATTTATTATACTATCAGCACAGAAGTTACGGTTTGACTTTACGATATTGTTGAATTGATAGTACCAAACTTATTTCATTAGTGCCAAACGAGTATGACTTTTAAAAAGCTGTACATTACGCTTCAAAAGTTGTATGTTGGTGTGGTACTAAGAAATAAGTACTGTAATTAGAGAAACAAAGTACAACTTTTTCTTTTCGCGAAGAAAGTAATAAATATTGAAAATTATGATACAACAGTCAGAAGGGAGCCATTACTTCTGCCTCACCAGAAAAATATTCTCTTTTTATCTTGAGCTAGGGAGCTGAGGAATTGAGGAGAAAAAACTTACACAGGCTGCAGATTTGAGGTTATTATACGCTCGCTTGTCGTGATTTTGCGAAAATGTTTGTGTTGGTTTTTTTTTTTTTTTTTGTGTGTGGGCTCGAAAATTGAATTTTGCATGCGGTTAATTTGGTGATGCCGTGGCGTGATCTTTATGTTTCAATCAACCTTTTGCCTTCATTTGTTATGGGGTTCAATCTTTTGTTATGAATTTGTTGTTATTGTCTGAGCTAGGGTTTTAAGAAATTCAGGCTGCTGTGATCTCATCAAAAGATATGCGTTTATATGGTGTTTTATCTGTTATGTGAGGTTCTCGTGGTGCGTGGCTATGGAAATTATCTGTTTTTGTGATGTTTGTTGGTCAATCCCATTTAGGTCTTATATATGATCTGATCCACCGTCTTATTATTGCCTATCCGAAAGGGTTGTCTTCTGTTGTACATTGGTTGTGGGATGATATGATATGAGCAAAGATTTGTGCAGTTGTTTATTTTGTTTTAGCTCTGTGAATTTAAGAATTGTCATTGAATTGTGTGTGTATTTGTCGGTGCATATTACTTGAGATTTTAGGATCTCCTTGTCCATAGGCCACCATTATTCTTCAAAACTTGTCCTTGGTCGAAACTTTCCAGGTCGGAGAGATTACGAGTTTAGTCAATAAGCAAGTTAGAAAAGTTGACCATGCATTTGTAAAGTTTTGGTGTTTTCGACATCACTGCTAGCATGTATTTGCAACTTTCTGGTGGTTTGGGATTGAATAGTCTTGTGATCTAAATTCTTGGATTGATTACTGACTATCTCGGGTAATTTTGTTTGCATATTAGGATCGGGAAGTTGGGAGCTTGATACTTTTTGGCATGATAAATTAATGAACTAAAAATTTTAAGCTTCTTGCGGGGCACGTAGACGATGTCGAGTGGAGAAGTTAGAAAAGTCTCCCTGCAGGATATTCAGTTGGTAAGTCTCAATGATTCTGTTTCCTATATTCTTCTTTATTCGGTGGTTAGTTATGACCGTTTTGAATCTTTTGATGCATGGGACCGTTATTCCGTTACGATTCTGAGTGACACGTGTTCAAAATCTTTATTTTAGTCAGATTTATAATTTCTTTTTCGGGTAAATCGATCCATTCCTTTAATTTTCCAGGTTCAAAATCTTATAGAAAGATGCCTTCAGCTTTACATGAGCCAAAGAGAAGTTGTGAGTACTCTTTTACAGCAGGCTAAGATCGAACCTGGCTTCACTGAACTTGGTAATTTCTATATATCACTCGAAAACTGTGTGCAAAACAGCCAAAAACTTAAGCCTAACTCATCCAACTTAATATGTTCCAGTGTGGCAAAAACTTGAAGCAGAAAATCAGGAATTTTTCAGAGCATATCATCTGAGGCTGATAGTGAAGGATCAGATACAGAGGTTCAATCAGCTGCTTGAGAGACAGGTTGAGCTAATGGGCCAAAGAAGACAAAACGAGGTTGTTTCCTTTCCTATGTCTAATGGATCTCAACATTCAAGTAAGCTTACTTTCTTCCTTCCTCGTATGTTTGGACATCGCAAGATACTACATTCTGCTTGCAATCAATCATTTTATTCATGCCTGCCCTTAACTAGTGTGATTGAGAAGTAATGACTGTTACCATTTCCTACAGTGCACAGCAACTTTGCTTACCAAGGTCCACAACCAGGTGGACCATATATGAATCCGAACAATATGCACCAAGCAACTATTTCCATACCCAATGCCTACACCAACGGCTCATTCTCCATGCAACCGTTCTCACAAGTGGGAGTCAACATGCAGAATCAATCAGGACCCATCGATGTGCCACCAAACTTGGTGTTACCTCAGAGCTCAAATTTACAAATGATGCATGGAATGAATGGAGACAGTGTTAAAGCCGAAGAAGGCTATGTGACCGATACTTCAATGATGTTTGGTGCTGATAACAATCTTCTAGAACATCGTAATGAATTTGGAGATGCCCCGATATCTCCATTTAATGGTGCAGAGGCCAGTTCACAAGCATTGGGTGGGAATGATTTGGACCCGGAAGCAAACTCCTTTGGATTCTTGGGACAGATACCTCGAAACTTCAGTTTGTCCGACTTGACAGCTGATTTTTCTAACAGCACTGGTTGGTCACATTCCCTTTTCTTAAAGAAAAGTTCTCTTTTTTCTTTTACAACTGAGTACTTAGTTCAAACAATGATTCGATGTGTTCATTACAGACATACTCGAGAGCTATTCCAAATCACCGTTCCTGGGAACAGATGCGAATTTCCTGGACTCTAATCCAACTGGAGATCAGCAAGGTAAAATAATCTCGATGAATTACTCTCTTTCTTCAATATATTAAAAGGTAAATCGTGACAAAAGCTCGTTGTCTTACCTTGTCAGATATTAGGAGGCTGGACACTATAACAGAGGCCTTTAGTTTGGACGATTTAAGCAGTGATTAAAAGTAGTACATGAAGGTAAATGAACCCTCTATCTATGCTTAACCTTCAAAGACTCTCTGTTCATCGCAATAAGAAATAACTTCTACTCATGGACATGGATTCCATTCACATACGATTGTTCTGACTGGTTATATTTCTGTATTTCTATTTTGTTGCAGAGCCATGGATATCCTGTAAATGGGTTCGCCAGAACTTAGAGGAACTTAATGTGGTTTCAGACTAATCCAATGGGTTTGTAATAATGAAGTAAAATTTTTACAAAAACTGCAGTAAGACTGCTGCCTGCTATTTATTAGATTCTTGTGAAGTGTGAAGAAGCATGAACTAGTTATTATTAGCTACCATACGTTTATTGGTGGAAGTATCTTCTTTTTTTCCTTTTTTTCTCTGCTTGTTTGAATTGTCAATTGATAAACTCATGGTAGTAGAAGTAGTATTCATTTATTGCAACATGGGAGCATCTCAACGATTCCATTAAAAGATTGATTTATTTATTTTCTTAGCTAAATGGTGAAGAAGTTTAAAGTGTATAAACAAGATGATCATTATGGCGGGATAAAAGTCTCTCATACAAGAAGTTTAAATTGTAGAAACAAATGTTCGAAGATCCTTTTTCAGTGACATTGTCATTGATAATTTAGATGTTAGCTTCAAGAACTCTGCGAAATGGGGTCAAGTTCATCAAGCTCGTGCCTTTACGTGGTATCGACGTCAGCGTTTCGGTAGAACTTAATGTCAAGCTTCAGTATGGCCCTTCATTTATATCGCATCGCCGTTCTACGGCTCGAGCCCATAGAGCTCTTGAATTTCCAAGTGGAAATAACCAAGATGTAGCTTACACCAATTGGAAGATCACCAAGTTGTGTCGAGAAGGTAAGATCTGTGAAGCACGTGAGGTGTTCAACGTAATGCCTGACCGAGATGTGGTTTCGTGGACTGCATTAATTTCGGGTTATATGAAGTGCGGTCAAGTTGTGGAAGCTAGAGAGTTATTCGATAAGGTTGATGCCAAGAAAGACGTCGTCACTTGGACAGTTATGCTATCGGGCTTGTTGAAGGATAATGGAGTTTCTGAGGCTGAGAGGTTTTTCGACGAAATTCCAGTCAAGAATGTGTTTACCTTGAACACTATGATTGAAGGTTATATAAAAAATGGTATGATTGAGAAGGCATTGGAACTTTTTGAGAGGATGGGGGAGAGAAATGCGGTTTCGTGGAACGTGATGATGTCAGGGTTGGTGAACTGTGGAAGGGTTGACGATGGCTTGAAACTATTCGATCGAATGAACGTGAAGAATGTGATTTCTTGGACAGTTATGATATCGGGACTAGCGCGCCGCTGGAGGGTTGACGAGGCCAGACTACTCTTCGATAAGATGCCTGAACGAAATGTTGTTTCTTGGAATGCGATGATCGCGGGGTATGCACACAATAAGAGGCTGGGAGAGGCATACGCTCTGTTTGAGACAATGCCCGAGAAAAGCATCGAGACATGGAATGCCATGATTAATGGTTTCATGAAGAACGGCGACCTGAAGAAGGCCAAAAAGTTGTTCGATGATATGCCAGAAAAGAACGTCGTTTCTTGGACCTCGATGATGAGCGGGCACATGGGGTACGGTGAAAGCGAAGAAGCATTCAAGATGTTCTTTATGATGAGGAAAGACTTCAGGGTAAAGCCCAACGAAGGGACGTTTGTGACTGTTCTAAGGGCTTGCAGTGAGTTAGCTGGCGTTACTCAGGGAATGCAAGTTCATCAAGCGATAAGCAAGACGATCTTTCATGAAGACAAACATGTAATATCAGCACTTATAAGCATGTATTCTAAATGTGGAGAGCTCGATGTGGCCCAGAAAGTTTTCGAGAATGGTTCGAAGAGCCAAAGGGACTTGGTCTCATGGAACTCCATGATTGCTGCTTATGCTCACCATGGCCATGGCAGGGAAGCAATTATGCTTTTTGAGGAGATGAAAGCCAAGAGGTTCAACTTCAAACCGAACGATGTGACCTACGTGAGCCTTCTTTCTGCTTGTAGCCATGCTGGCTTAGTCGAAGAAGGGTTATATTACTTCGAATCACTTTTAAAGGACAAGTCCATAAAAGCAAGAGACGAGCATTTTGCTTGCGTGGTCGATCTGTATGGTCGAGCTGGACGAATAGAGGAGGCTTTTCGTTTTATAGAACAGCATCCACCGAAGACATCGCCGCATGCTTGGGGCACACTTCTTTTTGGATGTAATCTCCATGGGAATGTTAGTATAGGAAAATTAGTAGCAGATAAGATGAATTCAGCAAATCCCAGCACTCATACGACCGAAACCTTGATGCTGAATACGCAGAAGAAACAGCCGGGTTGTAGTTGGATCGAAGTTGGGAATAAGTTCCATGTCTTTGTTGTTGGAGATAGATCGTCTAACACAGCATTATTACATCTGCTGCTTTTCGATCTTCACCGCAGGATGAAGATGGTCGGTTTCGAACTAGGGGATGACGTCTTAGATTACGACAACTTCTTCGAGCGAGTTTGGTAGATCTAACAGTTGTGTTCGATACTATGATTATACAGCAGATTTCTGGAAGAAAAAGATTGCCATGATATATTACTTTTTCTGCTGAGAATATTCCAGCTATATCAGTCTATCTCAGAGATCTTAATAGCTATTCCATTGATGAAAGTTTATATGTTTGAGCACTGTAAATATACTCAAGTTGATGTACTTATCAATCTGCATATCCATATATATATATACATAAGGATACTGTCAAAATGATATCAAGAACCTCAATCTACGGTCTAGAAGAAAGATATTACTCAAACTCACTGTTCAGCATATGAAATTCTAGGTGAAATTTATTCATATAAGCCAAAAAAAGACTTGCAAATAAGCAGCAATATATTATAAGTACTTTATGAAAATATATAGAGATGATCAGTTCTTCCGGGCCAAAGCAGCTGCTATACCGCCTGCTATGAGTCCAACAGCAGTTGCAGTAATACCAATCCCAATTACACCATCTGCAGATTCACATTATACGAAGATTAAGACCCATCACAACTATAATATGGATGATATTAGCCTTTCTTGAGTCTGTAGGTAGTACTGCCTACCTTTGGTGATTCGATCTTCAACAGTCTTCTTTAGGGTCTGAGCTTGTCTCCAGTTAGGTTCAATCTGTAAAAACGAAAAAAGAAAAAAAAAACATTAAATTTTCCAAAGTTTGATGCTCAAGATGTTCGAAGAATGTTTAGTGTAATGAACCTCCAAGCATTGGTCTATAAGCTGTCGGCTTCTGGTATAGTTTCCGCTTCTGTAATATCCAACAGCAAGGAGATAAAGCTTCTCTCTCTTTTGTAGCGGACTGTTCGTGTTCGTAAGCGAAGCTGCCAATAAAAACCGAGATTGCACGAATAGATTCAATCAACAAACAACCAGAAGACAAAGGATGAGGTTGATGAATTCTCTAACATATTACCTTCAAGCATGTCTATTCCTCGTTGCACATCTTCGGTTTTCTTGGAATGAACAAGGCTCCACGACAGTCGCATAATAGCTACGCTCTTCCTTTCTTCAGATCCGTCTTTCGTAGCTTGTGCAACTTCACTTTCGCAACCCTGTAAACGTAGATACAGAATTAAAAAACCCATACCCAAAGAACACAAAATCAAAGGTGATATTCCTTCACGCATGGATATTCCAACCCTCCTCGAAAATCAATTCGGAAATCCATCCCATGAATAAGGGAATACCCCAGCAAAGCAAACAAAGAGTTTCTATCGCAGAAATATATTGAAGGAGAACCGTGATTCTTCATTCTAAACAACAAACAAAAAAGACCCAAATGTTGCTGATAAATAAAGCATCCTTTACTTTACAGCCAAAACGAAAATTCAACCCAAAAAAAAAAGGCAAGAGATTAATTTGTTCTTTCCATAACATGGACAAATCAGGCAAATCATAATCAGACAAACCCCTCAATTTCTCGTTTCACCAACGCCCAAGTAATAACGAGAAAAACAAACACATATAACGAAATCACCAGCCAACGTACACGGACAACATCGGGCGTCGACCAAGGGATGTGATCGCCGCCGCCGAAGAAATTCGAAACAGACTCGAAAATTTCGTTAATCTTAGCCTCCATCTTCTCTAAGCCTCCAAACGCCCAAAATCACAATTATATAATAGAACAGAAGTTTCTAATAAGGTGGTCTCCTCGTAATCCCTTTTATATGGCTACAAGATAATATTCCTTCCTATTTTATACCCCAATTAACCTTCGAGCTTAAGTAAGCTAATACATATTGCAATATTTATTTATTTATTTTAATTTGACAATATTCTAAAAAAGGAACTTACACTTAACTATCTATTTTTATAAAAATTGTTAATCTAGTTCATTGTCAGAATTTTTTTACATGTAGCTACCTAGTAGAATAAAGTTTTTACACATAAGTACTCGTTTGCGCCGCAGGTACATCATATAAATATATTTAGGTACGATGTAGAAACGTATTATGGTATATAATACTGTAAGAAAATGTATATCACATAATAAATTTAGGTAACATAAATAAACGTATATATGTACCACATTGATGTATTACATAATATACATATAAAAGGTACGTCAATGATGGTAAAATGATACACACAACCAGTCGGGTACTTACATATAATTTTTTTTAGGGTACTGAATTGCAATTTTTTTTATACAAATAGGTTTAAGTGTAGATTCTCGTTCTAAAAATTTAATATTATTTAATAAATATCAAATATGGTATCAACCAAGGATTAAATTCAAAGTCAAGAAATCAACAACTACAAACACATTCAAAAGACATTCATACAATTTCTTTCTAATCTCCATCTTGCAACAAGTTGTTGATCATATTAACCAACGGCACGGTGCCCTTCGCCATAATCTCCAACCTCGACCGAGTCGAGGCGTGTCCGAACAGAGACAGCCCGAACATCACAAGCTCGGGAAGAAACAGCCTCGACGACAAAAACCCATGCCAATAACGAGGCTCCAAGTCGAAGAAGGCATCGAAAAACCTCCTCGTCGCGTCCAAGTCGAGCTTCAGCAGTATATCCATCCCGAAGCAGAAAAACTCCCTCTGCCGCCGCCTCTCTATAGGCCACAGATCCCTCCAAACCCGAGCCGACAGCTCATCGCCGCTGCCGCCGATCGCCGCCGCCCCTCGGTTCGAACCCGAACCCAAATACCGTACGATCGAGTCAGCCACGATGGGCGCGGCAGCTAGGGTCCGAGCTACCATGTAGCCCGTCGAGGGGTGGACCATCCCGGCGGTCCCGCCGATCCCGACGACCCGCTGGGGCAGGACGGGAAGTGGGCCCCCCATTGGAATCACGCAGTGCTCGTCTTCTTCGATGCTCTTGACTCTGATCCCAAGGTGGCTCAGCCGAGCCACCATCCGTTCTTGAATGTCCTTCATGGACAGGCCAGGTCGGGCCACGAGGGAAGTCTCCTCGAGGAAGATCCTTTGGGAGGAGAAGGGCATTGCGTAGAGGAAAGTTGGGATCTTTCGGTTCCTTTCTCTCAGCTCTTGGTTGCCGCTGAGGTGGGAATCCCGCCAGTCCATGAAGACCATCTTGTCCACGTCGAAGGGGTGTTCTTCGACCTCTGCTAAGATACCGTAGGCCACTTGATAGCCCGGGTTGTAGGGCTTGTCGTACTGGACCAAGCATCGGGAGAAGCCCGTGGCGTCGAGGACCACCGAGGCCTGAATGGTGACGCCGTCGTTGCAGATCAAGAAAGACTTCGACTCCTCGTGGATGACCTTCACCACCTTGGCCTGGTGGAACTTGACGCCGTTTGAGATGCATTTCTGCATCATCTTGGACTTGAGCTGCTTCCTATTGACTCTGCCGTACGGCCTGCCGAGCTCTTTCGTCGTCTTGTCGTCGATGTACACCTCGGCGCCCGACCACGTCGTGTCGAGGCAATCCAGCAAGTCCAAGCTCTCAAACTCATCGACCCACACGCCGTAGTTGTTGGGCCAGATCAGTTTCGGGGACGGGTCGATCGAGCAGACCGTGAGCCCCGCCTCGGAGACTTGCTGAGCCACCGCCAGCCCGGCCGGCCCACCACCCACCACGGCCAAATCCACCGCGAGGCCTTTCGAAGGGTCGTACAAGGGAAGCTCGAATTCGAGATTCTCCCTCTTGGTTTCGGGGACGAGCTCTAATAGGGCACTTCCGAGGGCTGCTCCGACGCCGAGGCGGCTGCTTGGCTGCTGAATGTGGGCTTTCTTGGTTTGAGGCTTCTGCTCGAAGCTCCGAGGCATCTTCGGCGATGAGCTAAAGGTGCAGAATTTACCGGCGAAGCCATGAACAGAGTGAAGAAACGCAAGCCTTTCGTGGGTCTTCAGCAGAGTATCCATAATCGCAAGATAAAGATGAACACAACCCACCGCCAATATATCAACAATTCCTAATTAATTTCTCGAAAGAAAAAGAAAAAAAAAAAGAATCTTGAATCAGGCCGTGGACGATGACACACAGACATAAGGGAGAAATTGGGACAGAGATTCAACAAACATAAATAAAAGCAAACAATCCTTACAAGAAATTCACAGTTGTGAAGAGGAAGCAAAGAACATCTCTTTCATGGGCTTGGTGGATTTTTTGCAGGACCATACCATACTCAGATGTTTGTGGTTGAATATCCTCAACGACGATGTGGGTATGCTGTATCCACATTCCACATCCAAATCCAACGTATTTATCTAAAGTAACTTTTTTTCTTTTTACAGTCAAAAGAGTGAAAGAAATGAATGCGTGTGGATGTTTGTTAGTCGGGTCGGATAGTCCATTAACCCTTAATGTGGAACCCGACCGGTTTTCAGTACGAGGTTAGGTTAGGTTTTGTGTTCTAGTTTGAGTTTGAACTGCTGAAAGTGAAACCGTTCATAAAATAAATAAATAAATCTTTAGTAAGCTTAACACTATAATGAGCAATGTCGTAACTTATACGTTATGTTGTACGTAGTTGATGTTGAAGATCCCAAACAACATAATATACAACGATCTAAACTATATATATATACATATATACGTATAGTAGTATATCAACTCCGTAAGCATATAAGAAATTGTAGAATCTTGAATGAATCTAGGGTTTAATTCTTTCCTTATTACCCTTAATCTATGCCTGAATATTGCCAGCGGCAATCAATATTGGAATCTCCAAAAGGGTTCTTGACGTGTAATAAAATCACGAACAAAACCCATTAATTAGACATGATGAACATTAATTACTTTGTATGATATTATAATCTTGCAGTGTTCCCTTGGGCAAATTGCAATATCTATTGTGCTGTCCCCCCACAAAAATAAAAGTAATTAACCACAAACATTGTTGCTTAGCCTTTGTTCCCTCTATTACTTTTAATTATATATATTTTGATAATTTTTAACTGAAAAAAAAAAAAAGCCAAACATCCCACTAAAACCCCAAAAGGCTCTCTTCCCCACCCTCGCGTGTCATGATATAAATGACCCACCAATCACCATATCGACCAAATATCGTTCAATTTTATAAATTTATCCAAATGGCAAATTTAGTGTCTTAATAACCAGCATATTCAACAAATTATCTAAATTGAATTTAGTTAATAAATAACAATTTGTTTTTGCGCCGACTACAACTTCATGCATGTACACAGATTGTGCAAGGAATAATAGCTAAGTTTGAAATTTCGAATAATCATATCTATCAATATTCAATGATATAATGGCAATGGTATATTTGGTTTACGGCCGAATAAAAATAATAACTGTTAAGAAGCATATTCCCACATATTAAATTCCCACTTGAAGTAGAAATAGCAATATATGTAAATATATAATGATATTATTATTGTGTGCTACTAATAAATACACAAGATGACTAGACAGTATTGGAAATGAAAGAGTGACCTGCGACAAGAACTGCTCACCTTTTTTCGTCTCAAATCTCAATTCACTAAATGCAACTATTATTACAATAAAGAAAAGAAAAATCATTTCTTCATCAAAACCCTTTGGAGTTTGGACATAGAAGGGAATCTTTAAATGTAGATCATAAAACAAAGAATGAAATGGCTCATAACCATAAGTTATAGCTTATAGAATAATTATTAGTGAAAACCCTGAAAGAAATATTCCGACCTCTCCAAGCATTTGAGCCGTTTGTAATTGAATAGACCAATATCTCGCGCGTGGCTTGAGACAAAGGGATTCAGAGAGACGATGATTTTGTACTGTATATGTAATAGCTTCGTGGAGATAATACCATTGAGTGCCAATTAATACTGATCATGCGAGTGGTGATGATGATAAATTGAACCTGAATGAGCTTGATGGCTATGGCGGCTACTATGGCCGCTGTTATCATCCCCATGATCATTACTGATCATTTGTCTAGCACCAAGATTCAAATACACCATTCTTGAATCGATACTAACCCCACTGCCACCACCGCCGCCATGTTTTCGCCGATGGTATTCCCTAATTTGCGGCGCATAAATATTCTCTTGATCGTCTTCACCACTCCTACTACTATTCCCTTCTTCTCTAGAAATCACCATAGCAGCAGACTGAACAAGTTCAAGGCAAAGCCTCAGCTTATTAGGCTCGATGCGGGTCAGCCCTGGAACCGCGCCTTTGAACAAGAAATCCGAGGTGAGAGTCCTCAGGACATCCATCGGCGTAATGCCGTTGGCTGTCCTAACGTTAGGGTTCGCATGGTGATCCAACAGTACCGAGACCATGTCTGGAGAGACCATCTCTGCCGCCATGTGAAGCGGGGTTTTGCCCATCGGGGTAGTCGACGTCAGCCGCCCCGAGTTCGAGCAGGGCTTTGACCACGTCTCTACTGCAGTTTTCCACGGCGTAGTGTAATGCCAAAGCGTCGTCTAGGTTCAGACCTTCGCCCATGACCATGAGCTTTACCAGCTCCACGTCTGAGGAATCTAGGGCTCGTCTCATTCGTTGGATCTTCTGGCCGTCTTCGAGGTCGGGTTGGAGGGCGTATTCTTGGCTGTGAATGTCGTAGTGATGGCGGGAGAAGGAAGTGTTCAAACGGAGTTCTTCGTTCCTTGCGACAATGTCGACTGGGAGGTGTTTGGCTAAGATTTCGGGTGGGAGGCCAGATTTTGCTACGAGGTGGGAACATGTCGTCCATAGATGCTGTATGTCTTGTTTTCGGGAGGCAATGAGGACTTTCATTACATCCTCGATGGAAGCCTTCTCTACCATAATTGCCAGTTGCTTCTGCAAGAAATCATTGTAATAATATAAACTAATTAGAGTGTGTTTGCTATAACGTAGAACTGTTCTTGCAGGTAGCAACAAGAAACTTAGAAGACAGTTAATCACAAAGCATCTAAAAATACGTTTTCCTCATAAGCACAACAAGATGAGAACAAAAAAAAAAAAAAAAAAAAAAGTGGAGACTGAAGAAAACTTATAAACAGATCGAGAAAAACCATGGAAAAGAGGTAAGTAACAGATTTCTTCACTAAGTTTACAATTTTATATTACATTATAACACAAAAAATAGTTAACTAAATGATAGAAAAACAGCTTTAATGATCGTTGAAATGGATGAAGAAAGAAGGAAAATGGTGACCAAAAATCCTTCTGCAGAAAAGGGCTTAGTCAAAAATCACTTCAAACCCTCTTAAACTAAATCACGCAAACACGGTTAGATTAATTAATGTCTGCTGTTTCTAAGACAAGAACTTATCTTGGTCTTAGCAAAAGCAGATTGTTAGCTGTAATAAGCGTAGTAGCAACGTATCTGATTGGATTCATAGAATCTATGCGCGAGGAGACACACAATAACAACCTGAGTGATCAGGGCGAGCTGTTCAACGCCGAAAGATCTCGCGGCGGAGAGCGTCTCGACGGCCAAATCGACGGCCGACGAGCAATGCGTGTGCCAGCATCCTCGTTCCCCGCAGTTAGCCCTAGGCTCGAGCTTATGGGGTACGACCGAGGCCTGCCCACTGTACAAGAACTGAAGCAC
Source organism: Lindernia subracemosa (assembly GCA_028392965.1). Lineage (NCBI taxonomy): Eukaryota > Viridiplantae > Streptophyta > Magnoliopsida > Lamiales > Linderniaceae > Vandellia > Vandellia subracemosa. The sequence goes on along the minus strand of JAQPCC010000012.1, from coordinate 3,343,645 downwards.
CAGCATGAAAACCTCGTAACTCACCGAGCTCAGAGGTACCGCCGAATCGGGCCCCGGCGGAGAGCCCAATAAGCCCATCCGCGAGCTGTCGGGCCCGCAGAAGAACCTCCGGAAGAACAGGCTACGCGCCGCGAGTATGCACCTGTGCGCGTGGACCAAACGTCCCTCCACGCTGAAGGTCACGTCGCTGAAGGCCTGGCCGTTGATCAAGAGGTTGAGGTAGTCCAAGGATAGGGACCGTAATGATTCTTCTTCTTCCGAGTCCATTTTTTGGCAAAACTCAAGCAGTGTTTTAAGGATTCATTTTTTTACCTTTGGTTTTGATTATTGTGATGAAGAAAGAAACAGTGCTTCTGTGTAAGAACTCTCTCTCTCTCTCTCTCATTTAACCTACAGCGTGTACTAAGTTATACTAAATTATTAGAATTAAATATAACTAATGATCCAATATATTATTATATGTTATAAAATATTATAACTATTAAGTATTTTACTAATGACGATATAATTAGAGAGATAATAACTTCTTTTCTTCAATACTTTCTCTTATCTTTTTACACATCCCAAATCACCTATTTATACACAAATTCATCCAATTACGTCTACAAAATAAAATATTACATCAACCACACAAAAATCTCATCTACCATTCTAATCAATAAAATAATCACAACCTCCATTCTAAACCACTCCTTTTACTTAACCACCATTCCAAACAATATACATCCACATATTTATTTAATATTTCATAATACTCCCCCTTGGATGTATATTAAGGAATATGCCTCGTTAAAACCTTACTAGAAAAAACCCAGCGGGATAAAAACCTAGTGAAGGAAAAAGAGTACATACTTCCTTTTGTACGCTTTCACTTGTTGTCTCATTAAAAACCTTACTGGGAAAACCTCATAGGGAAAAAACCACAGTTAAGGGAAAAAGAGTACAACGCGCACTTGCTCCCCCTGATGACAATATCACTTCAGATCTCGAAGTTTTCGAACTCCAATTGAATATACTAATTTTCTAAAAATAATGGGAGGAAGTGCTTTTGTAAATAAATCTGCAAGATTTTCGCTTGATCGCACTTGTTGTACATCAATATCACCATTTTTCTCCAAATCATGTGTAAAGAAAAATTTCGGTGAAATATGTTTTGTTCTATCCCCTTTAATATATCCTTCCTTTAATTGGGCAATACATGCCGCATTATCTTCATATAAAATCGTTGGAAGTAATTTCTCAGATAATATCCCACAAGTTTGTTGTATATGTTGAATTACCGATCGCAACCAGACACATTCTCGACTAGCTTCATGAATTGCTAGAATTTCTGCATGATTAGATGAAGTGGCAGTTAAACTTTGTTTAACTGATCGCCATGAAATAGCGGTTCCACTATATGTAAATAAATAACCAGTTTGCGATCGAGCATTATGTGGGTCAGATAGAAAACCAGCATCTGCATACCCAATTAAATCTGCTTTCGATTCATTTGAATAGAACAATCCCATATCAGTTGTTCCTTGAAGGTATCGAAATATCCATTTAACCCCGTTCCAATGTCTACGAGTCGGTGACGAACTATATCTCGCCAATAAATTTACAGCGAACGCAATATCAGGTCGCGTATGACTCGTAAGATACATTAGTGCTCCAATAGCACTGAGATATGGTACTTTGGGACCAAGTAATTCTTCATCATTTTCACGAGGTCTAAATGGATCTTTATTCACGTCTAATGATCGGACAATCATCGGAGTATCCAATGGATGAGCTTGATCCATGTAAAATCTTTTCAATACCTTTTTCGTATATGTCTTGATGTACAAATATCCCATTCTTCAAATATTCAATTTGCAGTCCAAGACAAAATTTCGTCTTTCCGAGATCTTTCATTTCAAACTCCTTTTTTAAACAAATAACAGCATTTGATAACTCTTCGGGAGTTCCAATTATGTTAATATCATCAACATAAACTGCGATGATAACAAATTCACTTTTACGCCTTCTCATAAATATACAGGGGCAAGTTTGATCATTTTTGTACCCCTCTTTCAATAAATATTCACTCAGGCGATTATACCACATACGCCCAGATTGCTTTAATCCATAAAGCGATTTATTCAGCTTAATCGAGTACTCGTGTCGGGGCCCTGAATTTTCAGGAAACTTAAATCCCTCGGAAAGTCTCATATATATGTCACTGTCAAGTGATCTATATAAATAAGCGGTGACAACATCCATAAGACGCATATCGAGTCCTTCACGTACTGCCAGACTAATTATATAACGAAAAGTAGTTGCATCCACCACAGGAGAATATGTCTCCTCATAATCAATACCAGGTCGTTGTGAGAAGCCTTGTGCAACAAGTCGTGCTTTGTATCTCACAATTTCGGCGTTTTCATTCCTCTTTCTGATGAAAACCCATTTATATCCAACCGGCTTTACATTTTCTGGTATGCGGACTACAGGTCCGAAAACTTTTCGTTTCTCAAGTGATTTCAATTCTGCCTCGATTGCATCTTTCCATTTTGGCCAATCATTTCTTTGTCTGCATTCTTGTACAGACCTTGGTTCATGATCCTCATTCTCATTCATCTCATTCATTTCATGTAGCGCTACGTTAAATGAGAATTTATCGTCAACGTTGACTTTTACTCGGTTCCATCTAATTCCATTTTGGGCATAGTTTATCGAGATCTCTTCATTATCATTATTCTCAGAATTTTCAGGTACCTTATTTTCATTCTCATAATCATTAATGCCCATTGACTCTTCTAGAGTCGATAAATCCTCGACTGGACCATTCTTATTATTTGCTCCTTTTCTTTTTCGAGGATTTTTATCTTTGGAACCCGAGGGCCTGCCACGTTTCAATTGTGGTCTAGGCTCGATAACACTCTTTGTATGTTCTGCAGGAACATCGATTTTTGCAGGAGCATTAACAGCTGGTATATGTGACTTAGTCACTCTTTTAAGGTCAGTAAAGCTATCTGGCAGTTGATTAGCTATCCTTGTAAATGAATTATCTTTTGAACTTCTAGTTCACATTCTTTCGTTTGAGGATCATAATGATTTAGCGATAATTCATTCCAACTAATATTCTTTTCCAGCTTTTCATTTCTCCCCCTAATGTCGGAAAATTCGATTCATCAAAATGACAGTCGGCAAATCTAGTCGTAAATAAATCTCCAGTTAAAGGTTCTAAATATTTTATTATTGATGGAGATTCAAATCCGACATATATTCCCAACCTCCTTTGAGGTCCCATCTTAGTGCGTTGTGGTGGAGCAATTGGAACATAAACCGCACATCCAAAAATTCTCAGATGGGAAATATCTGGTTCCTGACCATAAACCATTTGTATCGGGGAGATATCATTATAACTTGTTGGCCTGATGCGTATTAGTGCAGCTGCATGTAATATAGCATGTCCCCAACAAGATGAAGGAAGTTTCGACTTCATTAATAATGGTCTTGCAATTAATTGCAACCTTTTAATTAATGATTCTGCAAGACCGTTTTGCGTATGAACATGTGGCACGGGGTGCTCAACATCAATTCCAATAGACATGCAATAATCATTAAATGCCTTGGAAGTGAATTCACCAGCATTATCAAGTCGTATTTTCTTTATAGGGTAATCTGGAAAATGTGCTCTTAATCGAATCAACTGAGCAAGCAATCTCGCAAAGGCTACATTGCGTGTTGATAACAAACATACATGAGACCATCTAGTTGATGCATCGATCAATACCATGAAGTATCTAAATGGTCCACACGATGGATGTATCGGTCACAAATATCACCTTGTATACGTTCCAAAAATCTTATGGATTCATTCTTTATTTTTACTGGTGATGGTCGAATAATCAACTTTCCTTTAGAGCAAGCAGCACATGATAATTCATTAGATTGAAGAATCTTCTGGTTCTTCAATGAGTGTCCACGTGAATTTTGAATTATTTTTCGCATCATAACTGAACCGGGATGGCCCAACCGGTCATGCCAAACAACAAATTTACTGTCATTAATAAACTTCTGGTTTATGATAGCATATGATTCAATCGTTCTAAAATATGTATAATATAGGCCAGAATCAAAAGATGGTAATATTTCCATAATTTGTTTACCATTCGAAGTTACTTTTGTAATGTGCAAATATTCAATATCTCCATTTTCTGCAGTCTCAACGTGATATCCATTATGTCGAATAGCTTTAAAGCTTAATAAATTTCTTTGAGACTTAGGAGAATACAAGGCATTTTCAATCATCAGCCTTGTCCCTCTAGGCAGTAAAACATTAGCTCTTCCGGAGCCTTCAATTATATTTGTGCTGCCTGATATAGTAATAACACTGGCCCTTTTCATATCAAGATGATCGAAATATTTCTTATTTTTCAGAATCGTATTAGTCGTTGCACAGTCTGCAAGACATAATTCTCCATTGCACATGCTCGCATCCATCAAATAAATATCCTTTATAAACAAACACATAATATTTATTAATGAAAAAGAAATATTGCATTACAAACATATAGATAACTTAAAACAAATAAAACACACAATAGTAAAACATAATACATAAATAAAATCAAAGCAGATTAATTTTCTTCGATCAGAAAATCCGAAGCCTCTAAATGAGCATTTTCATCATTGGCATCAGAGGTAGAGGGGAATTCTCCCTGAACAAAATTCATTTCAATTTTCTTTCCTTTGCCCTTCTGAGATTCTTGATATAACTCAACAAGATGTTTGGGCGTACGACAATTGCGCGACCAATGGCCAGAACCACCGCAACGATAACACTTTTCATCATTATTCTTTTGTTCAGTTTGCCTCTTCTCATCTTTATTATCATAAATTTTCCTCTTCTGGGGAAGATTTTGATGACTGCCACGATAATTATGATAACCACCACGATGATACTGATAACCACCACCATAATATCCTCGGCCACGACCTCGGCTTTGACCACGACCTTGACCACGACCACGTCCACGGCCGCGAAATCCACCACGACCACGTCCACGATCATTACCCGACTATTATCATTATTAGTTTTGACTGCATTCGCTTCAGGGAGTGCAGTAGAACCAGTCGCTCGGGATTCGTGATTTTTTACCAGCAATTCATTATTTTGCTCAGCCAAAAGTAAGCAAGAAATTAAATCGGAATACTTTTTAAATTTTCTCTCCCGATATTGCTGTTGTAATATCATATTCTGCGGATGGAACGTGGTAAATGTTTTCTCCAGCATATCATTATCGGTAATTATCTCTCCACATAATTTCAGTGTGGAAGTAATTCTATAAACAGCAGAATTATATTCGCTTACCGATGAAAAATCCTGCAATCGTAAATTCAGCCATTCGTACTTTGCATTGGGAAGAATAACGGTGGTCAGATGGCTATATCGCTCTTTCAGATTTTTCCACAACTCAGCTGGATTCTTTTCTGTCAAGTATTCAACTTTCAGATTTTCGTGAATATGGTGGCGAAGAAAAATCATGGCTTTCGCCTTGTCTTGTATAGTTGTTGTTTTCGTGGGATCAATAGTGTCACCTAAACCTTTTGCTGTCAAATGGGTTTCGGCATCTTGAACCCAAGGTAAATAATTTTTGCCAGTGATGTCGAGTGCAACAAACTCAAGACTCGTCAAATTCGACATTTACTATAATAAAATACAAAACATGTTATAATAATTAAAATACAAAACATGCTATAATAATTAAAACATTATACAAAAAAAAAAATATAATTAATCTTCTTTTAAATCTTCTTTTAAATCTTCTTTTGTAAAAGTTCTGATGAAAAACGATATCCACATCCATATAAGTGTCGCCGTAAAAATAATCATGACCAATAGATTAAACATCAGATAGAGCGACATCCTTCAATTACAAAAATGTAAAATAAGTTTCGTGATTATAACATCAAAGGAAAAAGTACAATTAATCATAATATTTAAAAAGCCTTAAAAATATTATCCACATAGCGGTAAGGATCACCGTAAATAAAGTAAGAAGAAGAAGATCCATCTTTGTATAAAACGACATGATTCTATAATTGAAAAATAACATAATAATTAGATAACATAGATAAATTATTATTAGTATCTTTAATAACGATAATATTGTAAATAAAATGTTAAGTAAATCTGGGAGAATGACCGATCCAAGTCAAATTCGTAATTAGGCGGTACTCCGCTCTAAAGCAAATTTGTAATTAGACGGTAATCCAACCCAAAATTTTTAATAACGATAATATTGTAAATAAAATGTTAAGTAAATCTGGGAGAATGACCGATCCAAGTCAAATTCGTAATTAGGCGGTACTCCGCTCTAAAGCAAATTTGTAATTAGACGGTAATCCAACCCAAATCATTTTTTTTAAAAAAAAAAATTCCACATGCCAACACCGGGGATCGAAATCTGGACCTCTCGTCACTTGTAATGACGATATTCCGCGAAACCACTCGGCTATCGACGTTTTAGTTATAAATTTTAAAATTAAATATTTATATATATAACATTATTAGAGAATGATTAATGTAAATACAAAATAAAATTTCCATACCTAAACTCGTACAATATCTTCGACGGAGGTTGAAACTGATGACGGAGAGCGCTCGTGCTGATAACGTGTTATAAAATATTATAACTATTAAGTATTTTACTAATGACGATATAATTAGAGAGATAATAACTTCTTTTCTTCAATACTTTCTCTTATCTTTTTACACATCACAAATCACCTATTTATACACAAATTCATCCAATTACATCCACAAAATAAAATATTACATCAACCACACAAAAATCTCATCTACCATTCTAATCAATAAAATAATCACAACCTCCATTCTAAACCACTCATTTTACTTAACCACCATTCCAAACAATATACATCCACATATTTATTTAATATTTCATAATATTATATAGTTAGATTGGCTCGATGCAGTGTCACATTTACATGTGATCATATATAGTATAGTTTATTTATTAAGGATTATCTATTTAATTGTGTCAAACTTGTGTGTGTTTATTTTTAGGACGCGTTTAAAAGCAAAATAGGAAATTTTTGTACAATTTTAATATTTGTAATATGTTATATAGTTTATACAAAGTATATGACCGTCGCAACTCATTTAACATTTACCTGGATATAATAATAGATTATATGCTTGACCATTACCATATATATATGTGGTAGAAATTTAATAGTCTGCAAACTTGAACCTATTTTTTCGAGTTTTAATTTACATGTTTAAAATTAATAAATCAAATCAATTTAAAAGAAAAAAAAGGATGGAAAAAAGCCAAGAAATTTGGTGACATATCAGAAAACCGAGAGGGCATAGGCTCATGAAATAGGAAATACATACAAAAATACACAATATATATATATATATATATATGTGGTAAAAACCTATTTATTTATGAAATTAATTAAAAGAAAATCTTCATTTTCTTGTGATAGTTAAATCTGAAACGCACGACAAGGTCGACGATCCGACATATAAAAAACTGCTGTTTAAAATATTGTTTTGTTGTAAGAATTTGATTTATTTTAGAAAAAAGAAAAGGGAATAGCATATGATGACAACACTGACTGACGTTTTATGATCACAAAATCTTTAGATTTGACATATTAGACTTGTCATTTCGTCCCTCCTCCCTTTTTTTTCACCATTTTCATTACAATTAATTTCAATAGCTTTCAGAAAAAAAAAATAAATAGAAATAAACATCTCATCACTATGTGTTCGTTCGTTTCAAATGTGTGTTTTTGCTTTCTTTGGATACCTCAGTGGAGACAAAACTCAAAAGCTATTTCGTCAAAATAAAAAAAAAAAAGAAAAAGAAAAAAAAAAGTGAATAAAAAAAGTGAAGGCTCTCCTCGAATTTGCTTGTATCTATGGAATTCCCACTTCAAAATGGAAGGCGAGGATATGTTGACCTTTTGAAATGATGTTGAACAAATATATGGGATTTGACGTTGAAACAATATATATATATATATTAATTTAGTCTTTGTCGAAATAATTTAATTTGGTACTCATTGGATTCTCGTATCTAATGGACTATAAAAAGATACAATATTTGAAACTGTATATTGTTAAAAAAAAAAAAGTCAGATAATACGCCAAATCTACCTTGATATTAAAAAAAAATTAAAAAAAATAATAGTCTTATTGTAATAAATATTATTATTTCCTAGATATATATTTTTATGTTTATATTGTTAATTAATCGCCTAAACAATGATTCGATTAGAGACAACCGATGTTTATGTATCAATACGAGAGACAAGTTGATTGTTTTCTTTCTTTTTTTTTTCTTCATAATATTAATTTATTTTTGATCAATTTTCAAAGTTGTGATATCCAAGTGGGGACTAGAATCATTTGGCTAGTGCATATATTAGTGATAAGATGTTGATGCTACCACAATAAAAATAATAAATAATATATCTATTCCACGGCAATAAAATAATATATATTGATGCTGCTATAATAAATAATAATAAACTCAAGTGGGTCTTGATGGAGTTTTTCTATTTGGGGGAAAAAAAGGTAAAATTCTTTCACTATTTTATTTCTCGTGATCTTGTAATAATCGTATTACTCCTAACCAATAGTCCACTTGCGTATATTAATATTTTATTTAATGTTGTCTTCTTATTGCATGTTTGGTTGATAGGTTTAGAAATTTTAAACATGGATTTAATAGATATTGATATATTTGGTTGGTATGTTTATATAAGTTTGGTTGATAGGTTTAGAAATTTTAAACATGGATTTAATAGATATTGATATATTTGGTTGGTATGTTTATATAAGCCATTGGTTTATATAAATTAACTTTAAACAATACCTATAGGTTTAGGGTAACACACCTCAAGGGTAGGTTATAGAAAACCCACAATTGTTTTTACAATATTGTCCCTCAATATAGTTTTTACTTAAAAATTGAATTCCACATATCACACGTCATGTCCTCTTCTATTATCACACGTCATGTCCTCTTCTCCAAAAATATGTAGTTCTCATATTTTATTCTATTTCTCAAACGATTGGATCCTCAGTGACTCTGCTCTGCTACTTTGTAGGAATAGTCCAACATAACTAAATGAAGGGTTTGAGGGCATAATTGGAATTTCATCAAATAATCATCTATTAAACCCATGTCTAACCAAACAAGTATATTATATTTAAACCCACTAACCAAACACACATTTTATTTTATACTCACTAATTAGTTTTATATAAACCTTATTAACTTAAACCCTCCTAAATATAAATCCGCGTACCAAACGAGCACTTAATCTTTCTGTGTCGCCATCTTTAGTAACGCACTATAATTATATATAACTCGGTGACTTTATACAAAATTTATATAGATTGTGACATATATTTTTTAATAAGCACGATTAAAATAAATATACACGAGTGGGATTTATTCTATGGGGATGTCTCGGGTTGAAAAAAATACTAGAAAAGTAAGTAATTAAGGATAGAAACGTCGTTTTCTTTTTCTTTTCATTGCAATATAAGTTCCCCTTTTATTTCCATGCATGTATATAAAACTGTAGACACTATAATTGATCTTTACTTAGTGCATGCAATATAATTTATCTACACTTTGTTCTCTCATAGATTTGGGAATCAATTGACTTCGCATCAAGTCCACACGAACACGACTCACTCTGCAATATATATATATATATATATATGTATGTATGTATGTATTATTTTGTGGGGCATTTCATATAAAGGGAAAAAAAAGAAGATGAATTTCCACTTATTATCAAAAGCTAATAATACATTTTCTTTATATTAGATTAGGATCAGATTTTAATGAATCTTGATGTGACATTACACTGACTAGTGAGCTTGACACCTCCTTTGTCAGGACCAAATCGTTCCAAACTCATTGCAAATGAGTTCGTATTACTTTGTCTTGGCCTGAACTGAACATAGAAAGAAACTAAGGGACTAAGGCTGAAGCACAACTCAAAACCCTAGAAAGAAAGAGCAGTTGTTCATATGGTCCCTCAATAGTTCTCTACTCATAATGTACGTTGTACGTAGGTTGTAGCCCATTCAAGTACACTGAATTCCATGTTCTAATATCATCGTAAATCTGCAAAAAAAAAAAAGGAACACACACTCTTACAATCATTTATCATGTTTAGGTTTCATTCTTTTTGCCTGTGTTTTTATTACGTTTCTTTGATGCGTCCTTTCTCTACTTTTTCACTGATTTTCTTGAATATAAACAAACTTCAGTTTTAATCAGTTACATATTTGTTTATTGCAAGATGAATATGCTTGTAGTGTACTCCATCGAGCCCTTCAACTAGCTAGATCGCAATCCTCAGCATTAGATAAGATGAACCCTAAAACAACCTATGGTTAAATAACCTAATTAAACTGCGCAAGAAGAGTCTTTGACCACAAATACCAAGAAGTAAAAAAGAAAATTATTAACTAAAAGGAGGACTATAAGACAGATTAAGTGGTGTCAGTGGGTTAAGTGAGAATAATAACATGGGTCCAACAAAACCCCGACAAGCGTGGGGTTGTCTAGTCTTGTCAATTTTTAATTTAATTTTTCTTAAAAGAAAAAGATGATTTTCGTTTTTTCTATGTTCTATATATAAATCACAAAATATTAAAAATTGCTCTAATTTATAGTACCAAATACCAATGTCTAACAAAATCCAAGCCCAATGGTTAGTTTGGGTTCTTGGTGATTATAAACACTTTATATAGTGATTACTTACCACTATTATTTTCTTGGTAAATGCTCTTTTAAAATACTCATATCATACACAAAGTCAAAGGCTACCTTCGTATTTCCACAAAAATATTTTAATTGAATCCGCGAATAAGCTTTATTTAGATTCCTGAGAAAATATAACTAGAAATATATTAAGCGTTCGTTATCCGTGAAATTTATGGCGCTCAATTTATTAAATTGTTAGGTATATAACTTTTCATGGTAAAGGGAAAAGACAATAAAGCTACTTGAAACTTTTCCATGCAATTGATATTCAGAAAACATACAAAGACATATATTGTAATATATATATATATATATATATATATATATATATTAAAAAGTTCCATTAAACACACCACGTAAACATCCACAAACACACGATAGCAATTCATATTTTTCTTGCTTTTTATTATATGTTGGGAAATTTTGTGTAGATAAGCCGCCACAGCCGACATTAGAGAAACAAACGACGTACATAATGAAATAGAATATTTAAATTACAAGGTTCATTTAGTGTTTGTTGATTGGATTTATCATTTATTTATTTAGTGCGTGTGTGTGTTTTTCCCCGAAAAAATCATCTATATTTGAGAAACTTTTTTATCCAAATTTTATTTAGAACAATAATAAAATAAAATGGTACTTTGATACAACTTTGGCTATTACGTTTTCATTTTCCATGATTTTATACATTTCACATGATTTTTTTATTTACCATACACGACGTATTTTTCCATGAAATTTTTTCGAGAAACTAAAAAAGATACACCATGCATATATTACATGGAAAACATAGCCGTGTGATAAGTGAATAAAAAAGGAAACTTTTTTTTTTTTTTTGTCTATTCTTCCCATCCATTTTCCTAGTAACTCAATTATGTAAGATTTTCGATACGTAGTCGAAAATTTGAGGTTTTTATTACGTGTCGAAGATCTCTAATTAGTTGGTTGGATAGGTTGGAATAAATCTTTATTTTTCTTCCCTTTATTTAGTTTCTATTAGACGGCGGTCATATTGTCCATCATAGTCTTGAATTCCTCGAAACAAACGACCCCATCGCCGTTCCTATCCACCCCACGAATCATCCTCTTGCACTCCTCAAGCGTACACTTGTCGCCGTTGATAGCCTTAAACACTCGATGCAACTCCTCCGCCGTAATCCTTCCGTCGCCGTCGGAGTCAAAGAACGCAAACGTCTCCCTCACCTCGGCGTCGCAAGCAGGCGGAGCAAACGCCGAGCCTATCGCCACGCAAAACTCCCCCATGTCGATGCAGCCGTCGCCGTCCGAATCGGCCTCGTCGACCAAGCGCCTCACGTCGTCTTCCCCGCCGCCGAGCATGGAGAGGACGGTGTGGAGCTCCAGCTTCGTGATCTTTCCGTCCCCGTCGGAGTCGATCAGTCGAAACGCCTGTCGTCCGAGCTCGTCGTCGTACGCTGCTTCCACAGACGACGACGAAGGAGGCGGCGGCGGCAGCGCGCTTGTCGACAATCTGAAGGAATATGACGGGTCGGATCCTTCGGATTGGGTCAGGGAACGGTACTTGGTGGGCTTGAAGAGGCTCTTGTGGAACTTCTTAATGGGGCTGGTGATGAGCTTTGTCGTCATTATATATGCTGTCCCAAGTAGTTCTGTCTGAATATCGAACAACTATACGTTGAAAGAAGACTACTAAAGCTCTGCGTGGCAAGAAACACAAAGAGGGCGAGAGACATATATATGCTTGAAGATGGTGATCCATGGTGAGGTTCCACGAAGTTTCCTAGAGAGAGAGATAGAGAATTAATAATGTTTTTTTTTTTTTGGAGAATAATTTAATTTATTATACTATATTGATTATTGCATGCGTTGATGTTAGGTATTCCAAGTTTAAATAATATAGTTACGTAAGGACCTCCACAAAATAAGTTTTAAAGTTCGACTAAGAGATATAAACTAAATTCTGAGAATAAAATTCTACATTGATCGCTATTAAGCTCATATTGATAATATTGGAAATAGAGAAAAAAAAAAGGGAGAAGCAAAACAAATTGCTTTAAATATCGAGGTCGACGGTTGCCACACGCAATTCCAATCTGCATGTAAATTAAATATCGAAATCTTGAAATTAATTATGTTCATGATTTAATTAATGAAAAGATTCATTGCTGGCTACTTCATATCCACTCCTTTAATTACTACAATTCCATTACATTTTTAAGTTTGTCCAAAGGGTATTTTCTATATTTAAGGTTAGAGATACACACTGCACTGAGGTTTTATGTCGGGACTTGTCTTTGTCTTTGTGCGCTCATCTTTGCAAGTGTTTTGTTATTTCAACTCTATTGTTGCTTTCACTTGGGAAATAAGGGTTTTGTTTTTGTGTGTGAGTATAATTGTCTATAAATTTCTGAATAATTATCTAATGTGCATTATTGATGAGTGACGCAGACTTTGGAGTCAGTTTTCAGATATGCCCATTCATTGCTTAAAACAAATCTTAGATAGGTGATATTCACTTAAACTATTGTTGGCCCAATCTTCTACTAATTACAATTTGATAAGGTCCCAAACCATTAGAGATTATTTGGTTGGGATGATCAGTTTAGATGATATTAATTTTAGTTGGGTATAGATATTGGGGAATATAAGTTTTTTAGGTGTTTGATTAATGAGTTTAAATAAGATTTAAATGGTGGTAGGTATAATTAAATTAAATTATAATTATATCCTTATTTTTTATTTATAATTTTTATAAATAAGAGATAAATTTGTCAAATATGCATGAGATTAGATAAAGGGATGAAATGAGCTGAATTAGTTAATACCTTATTAGGGGTATTAACAACTAACAAGTATTAACGAAATTCTATCATTAAATGATCACTCCAATCAAACATTGTATTAATTAAATCTAACACTGCACTAGTAAAGGCTCTAACATTTGCGTTTGCTTTAAACATAAGATTATATATATTATTATTTTATATTTTGAATTATTAATAATTTAAAATGTTTAATATATGAATTATAGTTTTAAATATAATAATGTATTATTTTTAAGTATATAAAAAGGAAAAAAATTGATTTCTCAGGAAATAATTACAAATAAATAAAAATTTGAAAGATAAAATGATAATTTTTTAAATTAAAATAAATAAATAAAATAAAAGAGTAAATTAGAACAGTTTTATCCAAGCAATTATAAATAGTATATAGATTATTATTAGTAGTATTATTATTTATTTTGATAATTAATGAAATGTAGAGATATATTTTACTAACAAACATCTTGTCTAGTATATATTGTTGCCCGTCCATATCACAGTGCCAAATCTGACCGCCCATATAAGGAAGAAAAATATACGTTTCTTCAAACATGTCATTGATCACGCTTCTCATTGCAATTAATAATGCCTAAGTGAATAAATAATATAATCTATATATATAACTTGTGGGCCCCACATGAGGAAATGGAAAACTCTATAAATATACGTATTATATTAAGATCCTCACAAAGCATTAGAGTGCTCAACCGAACATAAACTAAGTTTATATAGTATAGCATTAGCATTTTAGTTTAATATAATTAATTACATGGCCGGACTTGAATACAAGTTCTTCCCAACAGATTTCTTGTATCCTTCTTCTTCTTCTCCGCGGAGCAACACCGCCGCCAAAGAAGGAAATCATATTCATTCTGATGTAGCTGTAAGAACTACTGCTAGAAGATTAGCCGAAGAGAATCAATCGAACGATAGCAAAGCTGCCGCCGTCGCAGTAAGCAAAAGTCTCAAAGTCTCTACCACCTCTTCATCATCTGTGGCTTTGGCTCCTATCCACAAGCGTAATTAGTTCTATATACACACACACACACATATATATATATATAGTGTATTTGTGTGTTGGCCGTTAATAAGACTTATTTGTTAGTCATTTGAGAAGGTTTGATTACTTTGTTTGTGTGGTTTGTATGGTTATGTATGGCGATGATCTGCTCATTGCAGGCAACTTCTACTGTAATATCGCAGTTGTTATTCTTCTTAATAGTTATTTTTCTTACAAACCCTTCCTTTCTTTCCACGTAGTCAAGATATCTTATGAAGATTCGAATTTTCTGAGAAAAAATAAAGCCAAGAAAATGGATTATAAATAATGATTTGCGTCAGAAAGGATAAGAAACTGCAACCACATTCGAAATCTTGTCAAGAAAATTTATTCACCATATAAAAAAAATGTAAGAATGAAAGGTTGTTTTGTTTTTTTATTTCTTCCCTAAATGTCACCACCTCAGCTACTGTCTTCCTCAAACATTATGCCTATTCATCGTCGACTTATTGGTTATGACTATAAGCATATATTAATTACCATATTGCGATAGCAATGACTAGATGCACACCACAAGAATACCAAACTAAAACATCTAGTTTGAGGATTTATAATATTAACTTTGTGATTTTTAAAATATTATTGCACTAAGCTCCTCGTAAAGACAAGACACCATCATGATGTCATGATTCACGCCCGACGGTATATGATTTGATTTTAATAAAAAAATAATAATGGCATTTATAGATTCTTTAATCAGTAAAATGATTTCATTTTTTTAATAATTTATTGTGTGCGGTTTCGGTTTTGGACAACTTGTTTTTTTTAAAACTACACTATGAAATACGGTTTTTATTTTTTTTAAAATTAAATTATTGACTACGTTTTCATAAGCATCAGAATTAGTAAAGTATGGATATCAATATCATTAAAAGCAAGCTACAAAACTCTATTTGAATTAATAAACTGACGGAGAAAGGCATGCCCTATCTTTATTATTCTCCTTGTAATATAAGAATCTATCTCATTGAAAGCTTCCCTAAGGCTGTTAGCTAAATTCGAGGATCTCCCACATCGTACACATCATATATATCGGATATTGTTACATAAATTTAAATAGATTGCATATGCATTATATATATAGCTCCATGGTATCAGTATCATAATTCTCGGATCTTTCTTATATATATAAATAAACCGAGAAGTTAGCTTTTAATCATCATCACGTACGCCCCCGGCCACCTCTTTAAAAACCCTCGAATCAGATGAGAATAAGGGTGACGTCTCAAGGCTGCGGCGAGGCCTCAAACTGTAATAACGACGGTTGTTTTGATTTAATGGACGAAGATCATGACGAAGAGATAACAACTAAACCAGGCAAGGAGGAGAGTTCAGTGGAGATGGAAGAGATCGGTGTTATGTACATACCAAAGGAAAGATTAGACAAACCGTGCGGCGAAGATGCCCACTTTGTCTACGGTAAGACCACCATTGGAATTGCGACGGCGTTGGATGGTGGAAAAGGTCAGGGATAGACGCCGGAGAGTACGCCAGGAAGCTCATGGAAAACTCCGTTATTGCCCTGAAAAAGGTACGTTGTTGTAAGAATTTATTAAACACGATGGACCTTGAAGATTTAGTCTAACTAGGGTTTCTTGCAAGGGATTGTGTGCCTTTGTTCTTTTTCAATATTAGGGTTTGGATTGTATGTTATGAACAACTCCCTAATACTGTTTCTTTTCCCTTTTCTCTTACATTACAGTGTGGTCCGAAGATCATACACCCCAAACGCATTCTACAGCGAGCTTACGACAACACGGACATCAATGGCTCCTCGACGGCTTGCATTATCACTATTTCGGGCAACGAAATGAGGGCTGCCAACATAGGAGACAGTGGTTTCTTGGTGATCAGAAAGGGGAAAGTCTTGTACAAATCTCAAAGCCAACAGTACAAGTTCAACTGTCCTTACCAGCTAGGAAGAACAGCAGACAAACCTGCCAAGGCCCTATACAGTGAACTTGCAGTTGAAGACGAAGACATCATAGTATTAGCGACTGATGGATTATGGGACAACGTCCACGTGGAAGATATATTGAACATCGTTTCTTGCAGAGGGATGCTACAAAATGGTGGCGGTGTAGATGAGCTTGCTTGTTACATGGCGAACGAGGCGCTGTTTAATTCGTTTAATGCGTCTATCGACACGCCCTTCTCCGTCGAGAAGACCAAGGTTAGAGGGAAAGTCTACAAAGGTGGGAAGATCGATGATATTACCGTCATTGTTGCGAAGGTTGGTAGTAGTTGTAGTAATGGAGTTTGAGTAATCAAGAATGGCCGTTTTGTATTACAATTGGTTGGATAACAGTGATAGGGTTTTGAAGCAAGAGAAGTATATCTCATGTTTGTGGAATCACAGCTTTATAAAAATTTAATTTTTTTCTTTTATCAAACCACAATATATATACTAGGTATTAAAGCCGCACGTTGCGCGGCACGTTGCGCGGCATTAGTATAATCATAGCCCGTACACTGAATGTATTGGAAAAATGTGTTATGATATAAACAAAAGACGACAGTGCATACATAATTTGCTCGTGATTAGCTATATAATAATAAATTAATACAAGAATGTTCTACGGTGATTATAAGGTTATATCTGGAATAAACACAGACTTCTCAAACGTGTCATAACTTAAATTTCAGCATAAATTACATTACTATTAAAGTTTTTGCATATGAGATGTGTCCCGTTACAAAGGCATTTCATTGGACTAAGATTTCGACGCAATATAATAGATGCACTTTTTTAATGCTAGCTTATGCGGTAGGAGATCATTCAATGTTAAATAGTAAAATACTTATTACTGATCTGGGATAGAGCAAACACCAGCACCAACACTCACGTCATTACTTAAGTGCATTGTTTGTTCATCATGAATTGTACTAAGCAAGATATCATGGATCTCGTGTACAAACCATTCATCTTAAATTTTGTTTTTCTATTTCTTTTTTTCCTCCTCGAAAGTTAGTAATAAGTCATTGTATAGATTGTCATTTTGTATTTGCCCCTAACATTTTTCTATATACCCAACGAACCACAAGTCAAATAGCGGGTTCACAGTGATTCCCCCATTTATCTATCATATATATTTTATTAAATATGATACACTTATATTTTATTTATATTATTATTTATATTTTTTAGTTAAAAATATTATATATATGTATTGTATTATTATAACAAAAAGGAATATATATATATTGTATTATAGAAAAGAAAGAAAAAAGAAAGAAAATCAAAACAAAAACTATTAAATACTATATATTATATGTGATTTATATTTTTTACTTGAATATGATATATTTATGTATTGTTTTGTTATAACAGAAAAGGAAGAAAAAATGGACAAAAAAGGTGGAACTGGGAAATGGTACTAATATTATATAATTATATGTGATTTATATTATTATTTATAGGTTTTAGTTAAGTGAATATATATATATATATATGTATATATATATGTTTGTATTATTATAACAGAAAAGGAAAAAAAGGACATAAAAAAAGGGAACTGGGAAATGCAAATATGATATACTTCTATGTGACTTATATTATTATTTATATTTTTAGTTAAATATATATATGTTTTGTATTATTATAACAAAAAAGGAAATATATATATATATATATATATAATTGTAAAGAAAAAAGAAAAATAAATGAAAACAAAAACTATTAAATATTATATAATTATATGTTATTTATATTATTTATATCTTTTAGTTATATTTATGTATTGTATTATTATAACAGAAAAAGAAGAAACAAAAGGAAAAAAACGTGGAATTGGGAAATGCAGGTATTAATATTATATAAATATATGTGATTTTATTTTATTATTTATATGTTTTAATTAAATATCATGATGATATATAGATATGTATTTTATTATTATAACAGAAAAGGAAAACACAAAATGATAAAAAAAACATGGAACTGGAAAATGCAGGTATCTAACACAACCAACCAAGAGGAATTAATGACTTACAACCTACATTGAAAACTGGCCACGCCCTTTTAGAATAGTAATAGATAGGGGTGTTCATTGGACGGTTCGGTCCGATTTTTTTCAAATTTCGGTCCGGTTTTTTCAAATTTCGGTTCGGTTTTTTGGTTTTCGGTTTTACAAATGCCTAATCCGATATCCGAACCATTTTAATTTGGTTCGGTTCGATTTTATACACTTCGGTTCGGTTTTCTTCGATTCGGGTTTTCGGTTAACCGTTAAAGGTTTTAATTTATATGTGTGTATATATTATATATACATATATATAGGAATTAACTCTTATAACATATATATTATAATTGCATTACATATATATATATATATGAATTAAATAGTATTGATATGATAATTGCATTACTCATATGTGCGTAAATCGTGTATACCTTTTATAACATCTATATATATATGAATTAAATGTTATAACATAGTGCGTTATTAAATAAACATTGTACTTTTAATTATTTTTTATGAAAAATAAAATTATTTTGTTGGACTTTATTATCACTATTACTATTAATCACTTTCATAAACTACAATATTTTAAACTTGTCTAATATAAATTATATATAATTAAATATATTTCGATTTTTCGGTTATTTCAGTTATTTTTTCTGAAATCCGAAAACCGAACCGAAAAACCGAAATTTTCTAAATACAAAATCAAAACCGGCCGAAAAACCGAATTAACCGAACCGAAAAAATCGAAAATTTCGGTTCGGCCGGTTTTTTCGGTTTTATCCGAAATTTGAACACCCTTAGTAATAGATATAGGCAAAATTATAAGTCTAGGTCACTAAGTATGCTTGTTTTTATTTTTGGGCCACTATGTTTGATAATTGCAAAAGTAGGTCACTAACTTTGTATGTCAAAATAATTTTGGATTATGTTTTCAATTTTGAGTCATTAAGTATATATTTTTTGATTTTGGGTCACTCATTTGACTTATTAAAAATTGACCCAAAATTGAAAAATTGATACTTATTGACCCAAAATCAAAAAATATATATTTAGTGACCCAAAATTGAAGACAAAACTCAAAATTGTTTTGACATACAAAATTAGTGACCTATTTTTACAATTATCAAACATAGTGACCAAAAAACAAAAACATGTATATTTAGTGACCCAATTTCATAATTTTGCATATATATATATATATATATATGTACATTAGAAACTCTATAAATTAATATGCTTAGGACCAGCAAATTTTATTAATTAAAAGAGTTATTAATTAATCGATAAATTAATATTTTATTAATTTATAATGAAATGTTTAATTTTCAAACTCCTCCCTCCTTGAAAAAAAGCCTCTCAAACTTTCACTTAACTACCATACAATGTGTATATATCAAATGAAGGGCTCAATTTGATAAAATTATTCAATCACCTACCTTAATAGAGACCTGATTCAAAGTTCAATTCGTTTAAACAAAAGCAAAAGACAATTGAGTATTCAAGAAACCTTAATAAAAATATGGGAAATTTCAGTAGGTAACCGAGCGTTTAAGGCTTTTCGAACTGGCGTTCAAATTATTTTTCAATTTTAATAGGTAACAATGCATTTATAAGGCTTTTCTAGTGGCACCCAAACTATTTTTCAGTTCCGATAGTTACCCCGGTGTTTAAGTCTTTTTCACCTGACATCCCAATAAACTAGGCAGTTACTACGTGGGTGATCGCACTTTATATACAGTATAGATTGTCGTGCAAAAGTCATTATCCGTCATTGTCCATCACTATATAAATCGTGAGCGCCACATAGTAATTTCTCAATTTATTTGGACATCAAATGAAAAGCCTTAAATACATAGATAACTGCCGAAATTAAAAAATAATTTGTGCACAAATTGAAAAAGCTTTAAACACATGAGTACTTGCGTGGACTGAAAAATTAGTTTGAGTACCAATTGGAAAAACCTTAAATACATGTGTACTTATATGGATCGCAAATTAGTTTGAGCACCAATTATAAAAGCCTTAAACACATAGTTATTGGTCAAAATTTCCCTATATATATTATGTAATATAAGGAATTATTAATTTATATTTTATATGGGACCTATAGGAATCACCAAAAATTTATTATCTTATAATTTTAGCGAGTTTATTAATTTAGTACGTTATCCCCGAGTCGGGACCGGTAAAAAGTAATATCTTAAAGAGTTTATTAAATAATAGAGTATTAACTTATCGAGTTATTCATCGTGGTAGAGAGGTGTGATGAAAGGCCATTTGAGGAAAATATTATAAGTTGCAATCGTAATTAAGCTAAAATAAAATTTAATATTGTTATTTTTAATTACCTTAAGTGGGTTTGAATAACCATTGCGGACGGCCCAGTTAGAAACTAGGATTGTGGGAAGGATATAACGGTTATTTCACTTCCATTCGATGGCCGCTATCAGGCAGGGGAGCCGTTACCTCTGTCTGCGCAAGGATTAAGATTAGATAACGAACATGGAGTTTGATAAATCTCAGTAACAGCTGTGTTCTTTACAACTATGGCATCTCTGAAGTAAGTTTCCTAGTTCTTCATTCGCACGCGCGCATGCTCTTTTTTTCTTTTTCATTTCTGGTAATCGAAAACTTATGGGATTTCCTGTTCTTTTTTTTTTTTTGTTGCCTCCTTTTTTTTTTATCGTTACGGCGAAAAGGTGGGTTTCTTCGATGGTTTGTATGTTTGACTAAGATTGATGTGTGTTCGCACAAGGTAACTGCGTGTCCTTACATGGCATTAGTTTAGATCTTGATGTATGATGTATATAATGGTATTAAATCTCGTATTATATTGTATAACCATATAAGGATAAAGGATAGAGTTATCTCTCTGGCATTAACTGAGAACCTTTGATTGAGATTTTAACGTGTGGGCAGTAAGTTTTTGTGTTTTTCAGGGGTTTATTGACCTATGCTCAAGTTTAAGTACCTTTTTTCAAGGCCGGAGCTAGTTGGTGTTTCTCGCTTCTATCGAAAAGAATGTCTGTTTCACTCGAAGTTGATGTGGGCAGCTTCCCCAGTGCGAGTTGGCTTGAACACTAGTTATTTTTCCAGAATCAGAGAACTGCATTCTCAAGTAACGTCGGAGGAGAAAGGTTTGATAGCTTCTTACATGGACTTAGTGTAGTGATTGCAATTTGCTTTGGAGTTTGCTTTGGTTGAGTTGCTATGTTTTGCTGGTCTAGATTCTTCAGCTGAGATTTTGGAACCAGTTGGAAGAAGTATGATTGCCGACGATGATGGATATGACTTGCATCTTCAAACTTCGTATGAGGCTGCAATGGAGTCACTTTCCTCTCTGATTACGAGCAAAAGAAGGGGAGAGAAATCAACCGTTGCTTCAAAATACGAAAAACTGGAGAGGATGTCGATGTACGTTAAGGTATCATTGCTACATCAAAATACGAAAAACTACACAATGATCCTTTTTCGGCTTAGAAGAGCTATCGTAGTTACTTCGACAACAATTGTTTATGGCAACACTCTGCACTGACAATGGTTGCATGTTATACTCGCAGATTTTGGACTTGGAGGAACACTTAGCCGGCCTTAAAATTATTCATGTTGCTGGAACTAAAGGAAAGGTATCAGCTTTTGTTTTATTCGTGAGTTGTATGTGCTTGACAAGTTCTATGATGTTAGACAACGCTTTCTCCCGATATAAATAAGGAATGAAAATAAGTTCTTATCCTTTCTGCAACAATTTTTATCTCAGGGTTCAACTTGTACATTTTGCGAGGCAATCCTGAGGGAGTGTGGATTCAGAACGGGATTATTTACTTCCCCACACTTAATTGATGTGAGAGAAAGATTTCGTCTGGACGGGTCAGCATTTAAATGTTTACTGGAAAGATATTTCTTCGTCGTGTTATGACCAGCTGACTCTTGCAAATACATACTAAATCTTTCCCTTTTTTTTCTTCTCTCTGAACTTCAGGTTGGATATATGCAAAGAGAAGTTTCTTCATTATTTCTGGGAATGTTGGCATCAGCTGAAGGTATATACATGGAATCTTGTCATTTTTTTTTTTCGTGCTTTTTGTGATAGACGTCAGGTGACATGTAACTTGCAGCATGGAAACTTTATGTGCAGAAAAATGTCACCGAAGACTTGCCCATGCCTCCACTTTTTCAGTTCCTCACCGTGTTGGCCTTCAAGATTTTTGCTTGTGAGAAGGTACGGGAAATATCCTACAGTTCCCTTTGCACGTGAATATTCATCAATCTGCTACGTTGGGACAAAATACTTTGTTTTATAGGTAGATTTTGCCATTATTGAAGTTGGCCTTGGAGGGACTAAGGACTCAACGAATGTGGTAATAATAATTATACATTGCAGTTAGATTTGCTATTATATTTAGCATCATTCACGCCGTTCTATGATAAACTGTGAGCAGATCAAGGACCCTGTAGTCTGTGGCATTGCTTCTCTGGGAATGGATCATATGGAAACTTTAGGTATGTAATGATAGCAAAAAATTTGATCTTTCTGCTCCTTGGTATCTTTTTTTATGTCTCCATCCTCTGAAATTATTGCAGGAGATACACTGAGTTCGATCGCTTCTCATAAAGCAGGAATATTTAAGGTTTAGAACCCTAAAATACAAAGCTAAAAAATATTCGGTTTTTGCTTCTTTATAAAAGCATGCTGTGGAATTTCCTAACCTCAACTTGTTGACTGCTCTCTGGTGATGAAGCCTCAAGTTCCTGCATTCACGGTGCCACAGTTACCAGAGGCAATGCATGTGCTTGAGGAGCGGGCCAATGAGTTGACGGTACGATACATCCGTGGATTTAGTTCAAGAAGTTCAGTTTCCAATTAAGGTTATTAATTCCCGGTTGTGATTTATTACAGGTACCTCTGCAAATCATCGCACCGATTGATCGTAAGAAATTACAAGGAAATCAGCTGGGCCTGTCTGGCGATCACCAGCTTACCAATGCTGGCCTTGCTGTTGCTCTTTGTAAAAATTGGCTCCATCGGACGGGAAACTGGGAAAAGCTGTTCGGACAAGTTAGTAGCTGAACTATGCTATTTTCTTACGCCTTGTTGATTTAGAGACGAATCTAATTGTGAATACACGTTTAATGAAACTTAAGGCTGACCTAGAAGACAGCTTGCCCGAAGAGTTCTTGAGTGGCCTTGCAACAGCGCATTTGTCTGGAAGAGCTCAAACATTTGATGATTCTTCTTCGGGGGATTTGGTCTTCTACTTGGATGGGGCCCACAGCCCCGAAAGCATGGAAGCTTGTGCCAAATGGTTTTCGACTGCTGTGAAAGAGAGCCCTGATAGAAAATCAACTTTATCGTCGTCATCGTCTTCTTCTACTTCAAATCTTGGAAATATTGAAAAAGGTCGGAGCAACGGTCATTATCAACCAGAGAATAATCGTCATTCAGACAAGATCACCAAGCAGGTTAGAGGTTGATTATTTAAAGCCTCACTACTCACTTGACTTCATACAATATGGTTTATTCGTTCAGATTCTCCTATTCAACTGTATGGAAGTTAGAGATCCACAAGTTCTTCTTCCAAAACTTGTGGATACTTGCGCTTCATCAGGTATATAAACAACCATATATTACTACACGTCGTCTTCTTAAGGCAATCGATCATAGGCTGGTAATAACTTGATGTTCTTTTTTTTTTCCTTCAGGTACTCGTTTTGCAAAAGCTATATTTGTCCCGAGTATCTCAACGTACAGCAAGGTCACATCTGGTTCGAATATACCTAAAGAGATTCCTTCCAAGGACTTAACGTGGCAGTTTAAGCTCCAAAGGGTGTGGGAAAAGATAGTTCACGGAAAAGCTGATGATTTTTGCAAGAATATCGAGGTAGATATTGCAGAGACGAATCCACCCCAGAGATTCATCGATGAAGATGAATCGAAATGTAACCCTGCCTATGGAAAGTTCACTTGTAGTGCTGTAGTTTCTTCTCTTCCAACGACCATTCATTGGTTGAGAAATTACGTCAAGGAAAACCCGTCCCATAGAATTCAGGTACGTTTTCTCGGATGAAAAAAAATCTGAATCTGATCAATGTGCCTCTCTTAAAATGTTTTCTGGGATTTGAGTGATCTTTTTCTTTTCTTCTTTTTTATTTTTTCTTGCAGGTTCTTGTGACAGGATCATTACATCTTGTTGGAGATGTACTCAAGCTACTAAAGAGGTGAGCTCTAAGTTAAACCTTGAAGCCATTGTTAAAGCATCCAAGATCAATTGTTGTTTCAGAATAGATTTTTATACATTTTTTTCAGCAGTTTTTTTTTTTTCATTCAACTTTCTGAAGAATATTGGAAATCTCTTTGTAACTTTTGTCAGTTAAGGATGTAATACCACGTAGTAATAATCAAAAGCTAGTCGTATCAATTAATTAATGAAAGAAATAAATTATGGACTGTTAATAAGATTAAATTCCATAGAAAAACTGAGAAACGTATATAACAGTTATACTCCAATTGCATACATAACTGATAATACAGTCTCTCTCTCTCTCTCTCTCTCTCTCTAATACATACACAGAGTTATGCACACCAAGCCACGTACCACTAGACATGTATTCTTCACTTTCATTCTCCTCACCTCTCTGTTTATACTAGCTTTTTTCCTCTCTTTACCCGCCCCACCGACCCGTTTTCAATCGCCCCGACCCTTTAAACCGTCATCCATGCTGCCTTGTGGCGGACTAATAAGCAGTGGAGCAGTATCGTTTCCTTATTACAGAGACTTGAAATTTGTTCTACAGTCCACTCTCAGACCAAAGGTGTGCCTTCTGTTGAAAGTCATGGAAGACACTGTACTGTAATGTTTGTTGTGCATGATCTTCTTCTATCTTTGTTGATAAATATAAATGCCATTGCCAGCCACGTTATATATCTTGGAACGCCCGTGCCTGACTTTTGAGTTTGACAGTTAATCAGACAAAAGACAACTGACCATTTCGTTAATAACTATGAACCTCTTGGAAATGACTTCTTGTTCGTGTCTTAAAAACTACCTTAATTTTTTCTTTTTGGTCCTGCGATGATTTTCTTGATATATATTTCATGAAGCTCAAGGGGTTCTATTTTATGTGGTCGATATTAGCAGATATGTATCACTACAACTACTGCTGCTGGTCTAGATCAGATTCTGCCATGGATATATTACCATAAGGTCATTGGAGTTACAAGCTTCTTCGTCTTTGTGGAAGGGAAGGCCTCGTCTCATGGTTCTTACACAGTCCTCAGCTCTATACCAGTCAGTAGTAATATTACATGTTCTTCCTTAACCAAACAAAGTAGTTTCTTATTAACTTTTCTATTCACACGACGGTTCGATTCATTTGCAGGGGGTGAAAGTCATCCAGAGAACTCAAGATTTAGAGGTTCAGCAGGCTAATAGGTCGGTATATATATATTCGATGCGATTTCTTTATCTTTGCACTTTCATTACATGCTTTAGTTCTTGTCCTTTTGCAGCCGAATATGGAACGAAACTTGGCTGGAGAGTTTCTTCTACAAGCCATGCAACTACGAGCTATTCGTAAAGCAAACCCTTAACATGGAGAGTGCCATTGAAATGGCTAAGGTATTCATGTTTTAAGAATGAATCTGCATAATATACGAATTAGTTCATCCATTGCACTTCTTATTAAGGAAGCTAACATGGACTGGATAATCCATCTCGACATCGATGAGCTGATCTATCCAGCGGAGAGCCAGGGTTACTCTATCCAAAGGCTTCTATCGAACGTGCCCGACGATGTCGACATGGTCGTTTTTCCAAATTATGTAAGAGAATTCTTAGCCTTAAAAGATTTGAGGTTTCATGCTCGATGACGGCGGTGATAATGAACCCATTCCCAGGAAAGCACTGTGGAGAGGGACGATGTAATAGAACCGTTCAGCGAGGTGACAATGTTCAAGAAGAATTATGACCATATTCCAACAGAAGCCCATTTGAAATACTACGAAGAAGCATCCCGCGGTAATCCTGGCTATTTTCTAACATACGAAAATGGAAAGTCAGCCGCTCGTGTTCGAGAGCATCTGAGACCAAATGGGGCACATAGATGGCACAATTACGTATACAGACCGAAGTATGTACTATAAATGGCTGCTTCTTCTATGTTTGGCTATGATCCTTAATGAGTTGTATATATTTGAGCTACGTATTTATTTTCGTGACAGCGAGACAAAGTTCGAAGAAGCAGCAGTTTTGCATTATACGTACGCAAAGTTCTCAGACCTGACTTCGAGGAGAGACAGATGTCGTTGCAAACTGACGGTAAAAGACCTCGAGAGATGCTTCATGTTAGACTTTGATCGAATCGTGAGTTTCGTCGTACATTAATCTGAATTCATATTTTCTTCTTCTGTTTGATGCATCTGAGTTACGTCTGCAGGCATTTGTGATTGCTTCAACTGCCACAGAGGAAGAAATGCTCGATTGGTAGCAAAATCGAACCAACTTTTTTTTTTTCTACAAAAATGCCTTCTTTGATGCTATTTCGATGAATCTATGGTTGTTTCTAAGGTACCATGAACATGTTGTCTGGACGGATAAGGAACTAAACTCGAAGCTCTTGAAGGCCGGGATCCTAACTCGAATCTATACTCCCATGGTTCGAGCAGTTCTCATTAGACGAGTAAACATTTTTCGATGGCTAATGATACGGTTAATCGTGCTTTTACACAGGTCATTATTCAAAGCATGAGAGAATCTGGGATTTTCAGCTCAGTTATTGCATCAACAGAGGTGAATTCAACTTCAGACAATGAGACATCTGTGTAGTATCTTTAAGTTAATCTGATGTTCATGCACGCTGCAATATTCTCGATCATCACACTAAAATGATGGAAAAAGCAGTAGAATGAAAGTGAAAAAGATCGTAACAAACAAGTGTCAGTCGTTGAATAACCCGATAATCCCCCTTCCGACGAACTCATGATGGCCAGTCGAACATTTAGAAGACAAAAATGCGAAAATTACTTCTACTCTAATTTGTTTTGTCCTAGTCTACACAGCTGGGAAATACTATGTTACTCTTGAGATTTCATTTGCCTTTGCTTTGAAACATCCTTCATTTATACCAGCCTGTAAGCAACCACCTTAGGAGAAAACAGAATCCACAGCATATGGCCTGAGTGTAGACAAGAACTTTTGCTTATGCTTTGAAGGCAATAGAAAAATGTGTATTTGATTTTAGCTATATATTACGAAAGCTTGAACCAAAAATAAAAACTATATAAAAGGAATGTCTGCACTAACTACTGACCTGGAAAAGTAATAATCCAATACAAAGATTCTTCTCTGTCATCTTTCCAAACTGCCTTAGAAAGAAGTTTACGAGTGTCCCATCATTTGTCCCTGTTAATAGGCCAGACTGTGGGTCGAACCTGATGATCATGGAAAACAATGATGATGATGTCATATTAGCAAGCAATTCACTCCCAGAAAAAAAAAGCGAAAAAGATCGAATAAGATGAATGAGATAACTACCGAGGAAGCCGATGTCGTGGACATGGTATAATACCAGCGAGCTGTGAACACAAAAAATTACTATTACTGAAGTACATTTAATCTGACTCATTTCATGATCATACCTGTTTTTGTTTTTTGTGTGAAGTATAAAAAATGTATATACGGAGAGAGAGAGAGAGAGAGAGAGAGAGAGAGAGAGAGAGAGAGAGAGAGAGAGAGAGAGAGAGAGAGAGAGAGAGAGAGAGAGAGAGAGAGAGAGAGAGAGAGAGAGAGAGAGAAAGAGAGGGAGAGAGAGAGGGAGAGGGAGAGGGAGAGGGAGAGGGAGAGAGAGAACCTGCGGGAGTGAGAGGAGGAAGTTGAGAACTTGTGGAAGAAAGAAAATCAGAAGAGTCTCACTGAAAAGAAATTGTACAAACAATTAACGAAGATATGTAAACTTTGATGTCTAAGATTAACGAATAACTGGCTGCGATATTATTTAAGAGAACCAGCCACACTTTCTCGTAGATAATCTAACCTAAAGTGACCTAAAATGCCAGCGACTGCCATGGCCATTCCAGCAAAGTAGGTGTAGGTGTCACCAACAAAGACCGCCGAAGGGTACCTACAAGAAAGTTCTCTGAAAATTTTAGGATTATGTATCTCAAAACTTATGATTGAGAAGAAGTTAATTATTGCATCCTTACCAGTTGAAAGAAACTTATGATTGAGAAGAAGTTAATTATTGCATCCTTACCAGTTGAAAGAAAGCAATGCTAAAGAAGTAGCAAGCAAAGGCTGAACAAGGTAAATGGAAAATGCATGTGCTTGTTGGTATTCAGGATCTGCAGATGCTCCGATTTGCATAACATTGTGTATTAAAATCTGCAATCGAAATGCGTAAGGATTACTCAGCAAGCTAAGAGAAAATCGGTGAATGCTCACAAAAAGCTTTATACTTACGGCACAAGAAATGATAACAGTCTGTCCAACTTCAAGGCCATTGATCCCAGCATGAATATTGATGGAATTAGTGCAAAATACAGCCAAGAGCCCCATGTAGAGCTTATATATCCACCCTTAAAGATAACATTTGAATATGACGAACAATATGAATTGAAAAGACGTAAATCAAAACTTGCAGAGGTTAAATCTATACTAATAAATGATTACGACAACTTGCGAGAGGCCTATTGTTAAATTTAGATCTAGACAATATAACAGGAAAGTAGTTACCTAAATCTAGGATATCGAATCCAACATATGGAACAAGAGGCTTTGGTACGATTATGGATGTATGGCCAGCATAGGCCATCAACAGTGGAAGTGCAGCAATAGAGGGCAGCACCAATTTTCTGTCTCAACTTACAAAAATGAGACAAAATATCCAATGTAATATCGAATTCAATGGACTGCATGCAGAATACTCACACTCTCCAAGGTACATCAAGGACATCATCAACAAATCCAAGTAGTATCATGAAGCATACCGATGCTAATGCAGCATTGTATTCAACGAGCCACTGATGGAAAGTAGACAGAAATGGGATAAGATAAAAGGCGGGGGCAAGCTGCATTCAACTCGGTAGGAAAAAAGCTTGTGCTTGGAAATAAACATAATTGAGAATAAATACAACAAGACTTACGATCGAATCAGCCGTGAAGTTAAAATACTGAAACAAAATTGCCACCACTAGGAAAACTATGCCGACGACAATGCCCAGTGATTCAGGCCTGCATTCAACCACGGACTATTAATTGCTAGAATAGCTTGACAAGAACAATCTCAACCCGATAATTCGAACAATTAATCATGGCAGACTTCAGATTAGTAAACTCATTTTACATAACACATCCCAGCTTCTATCCTCAAACAAGCATCACATACAAATACATCAATTTTTACACAATTAACTGCTCAATAGCGAAAGAAACACTAGCCCATGCCAACGAATGTCAGTTTCCAGCTCAATATTAACCAATTCCACACTTCCCAATGAATAATTGCACCAACCCAAACGCCAAAACAACCTTGGAAAACCCCCAAAAAAAAGGGAGCAAAAAAAAAGGAAAGGTAGGACTTACACTTTAATGGATCCATCAGGGGTACCTTTCTTGTTAATATCATAACCAAACAGATTCCTTCTCAGAACATACTTCGACGCCACAGGAATCATCTTGACAGTGATGCAAAATCCAACGAAGCTCGCCAGTGCATTGATCAATATAGACTTCTTGAGCTCGCGCTCGATTTTATAGTAGGAAAAAATCAAGAGAAAGTAAGGTACAGAAAATAAAATAAAGATCTTGGAGATTGTAAGCAATTTCGGGGGACGAATTGGAGGATCCGTTAGCTGGGCCTCGGATTTCGTCGGGCCAATTGGAGGATCCGCTTGCTGATTTTCGGGTCTCATCGACGTAGTTCGTCTCCGGCCGGCCATGACTGGTGGTATTGCCCGCGCGTGTGCTTTCCGCCGAGCTATCACTCTATTTCGTTCGTTCGCTGTATTTTTATTTTTACAACCTACAAGAAAAATAATAAAAGCAAATATATTTATTTCTACGTTTGCCACAGAGCAATAGTATGCTGACACGTGGACAGAATGTGTCATATGCTCATCTGACGTGGCTACACTACACAGTGTTAAACATTGACTTTTGAGAGTATACACATTGACAAGCTTCACTTGTAAGAACACACATTTACTATGTATGCTTTGAGACTACATACAAATTCTTTCGAGCCTTCTCCAAATACATAATATCTCCCTTCCATCCAACTAAAACTTTTTACTTCAAATAATAGGTCGAATTAGTCCCGCTGAAAGTCAGAGTCATCTGTCCAGATTGAAATCCATTATTCATGAGATTATTGGTTGGATTTTGGCGTTTTTGCAAGGTTTATCGAATTATATGTCCAAAGTTACGTTCTTGGACATCATCGACGATAGATTGTTTCAAAATAAATTGGTTCAATCGAACAGAAATAGAGAAGAACACAAATGCTGGTAATAAAAACCAGAAGGAAACGGTAAAGTTACAATGCTGAGAAGAGCAAACTTCATGATGAAAACATCGTATCAAAACAAGCCAAACTCCGCCGCTGCAAACTACGCAATGATGAAAGGCAAAACCGTCGCCATGAAGGCTTCGTAGTTGAACGTTGCAGAGCCCGTGAGCGACGTATCTTTCTCCTTAAACTTTTCGGTCAGCCCCTTAACCGTAAGGCAGCACCTGCCCAGAAAAAGCATTAGTCTTGCCATCATCACAATACAAGGAAAAATCTAATCTTTTTTAATCAAGAGAACTGCCCGCCCTTACTCGATGAAATTATCGTACTCAATGGCCTTATGTTTCCCGCCGGTTTTGTCGAACTTGGAGACAAGTAGATCGAGAACGGCAGGCGAGACCGAAAAGCCGAGGCTGAGGAGGGCATCTCTAAGTTCTGCTGCATCAATCTTGCCACTTCTGTCTCTATCAAATCTCTCAAATATAGCCTGAGAAAAAGTTTCAGCCATAAAGATCAGACTTATTACATGAAAATATGTATGGTAAATACTAGAAATAAGATATAAGACTAGACTGACCCGCCAGTTCTGAAGGCTGTAATAGACTTGAGTAAATTCCTTGGGACCAATTTTTCTAACGTTGGTGTTAGTGAAGTTGTACATAAGCAGATGAACGGTCCTCATGCTGAAGGCCTGATTATAAGAGGACAGCGCACGCTGTAGCTCCACGTCATCGATAAACCCGCTCCGATCTTGATCCGACATGTGGAAGCACGCCACCAAGTTCGGGTCGGTGCCGGGCGGAAAAGCCGACGGGGCGAGCGACGCGAAGGGGCTGGGATGGCCGTACGGTGCGTAGGGGTTGTACTGCTGAGGCGGAGGCATCGAGGGTGGGGGAGCATAAGGGTTAGGCTGAGGTGGGGTGGTGGTGGGGTAAGGCGATGAGGTCACTGGGGGACCGTAGGGGTTAGGTGGGGCGGTGGAGGGGTAGGGCGATGAGGTGACTGGGGCGCCATAAGGGTTGGGCTGAGGTGGGACGGTGGTGGAGTAGGGGTAACCCGACGGCGGAGGTGCGGTGGTGTTGGGTGGTGGTGGTGGATAATTTGACATTGCGCGTCTATTGCTGTTGTAAGAGGAAATAAAGAGAGTCCTCTTTTTTTTTTCAGTTTTGTGCTTCTTTATCAAGAATGAAGGGTCATTTTATAACAAGATTTTCTTCACTAAATTGCTCATCTAATCTTAAACTTTTCAAAGTAGTAATAATAAAGTTGCAAAGTCGTAGGTTTGACTTGTGTAATTCTATTGGCATCCCCATTTTTTCTATTTACACCCCCTAATTAATAAATGAAGTAAATTATTAAATACTTACCAATTTTAAAAGTAATTATTTTAAATCATTAAATACTAATAAATTTCAAACAATTAAATACTTACTATTAAACTAAATAAATTCTAAATTTAAACTGCATCAATTAAAATACGTAATTATTCAACAATTCAAACTGAATTTTTTAAATTTTTTTATTTTTTTGTTCAAACCGACGGTTTTAGGTAACCGCCGATTTTTCAACGGTCAGTAAATTATGGCCGTTGATCTTCAACGGCCACAAGATCTATACCATTAATAATTATTTTTTATTTTTTATTTTAGAAAATAAAAAACCGGCGGTTTGAACCGTCGATTTTTGGTTTTGAAAATATAAAAACCAAAAATATTGATCGTTCGGTACCGGCGGTTATTAACGGTTCTATACCGGTTATAATCGGAACTGTTGATCCCGGTTAACCGAACCATTTGACCGTCGGTTCGATTTCGGTTCGGTTCCGATTTTCAAACCGTCTGAACATCTCTAAATATAATAAAAAATAAATTAAATATTATATCGATGTATCATTGGTAAAATAACTTAATTAATATTGTTGAGAACCTCATGCAATTAATGTTGAATTTTATGAAAATAAATTATAAAATAACTATTGTTGCATTCATGTAGTTAAATAAATGACTTTTACAAATTTCAAATATTTTGGGAGTGCAAAAGGGGTGTGGGGGTGTAAAGGGGTGTGAATAATAGGACCCATTTGAGTTGGCGAAGGGTGAGAAGAAAACGGATCTCATCTGCGTTGACCCATAATTGTCGGGTCACGCGGCTGTGGCTTCAAACCATGTGTTCATTAGCCCTTTGCAATCGAAAAAGTCAACGGGTTTGTAGAGTCGACTTAGTTATTCATGATATATATCTATATATATATATATATTCAACTATATTAACAAAAAAATCTATATTCTTCAATATGGCAGCTTGCAAATATTCAACTAGCAGAAATCGTTGACCAAAGCGAACTGAGTTGACTGACTTTTGCATCTCCTAGTATCTTACATGTAAAATGTTTTTTTTTTATTCTTTTAAATGATAAAGTCAACTTAGTTGAAATTGTTAATCAAGATTAGCCACCCAAGATACGACATATCACATAGTTTACTAATCACATAGCCTAACTAAAGTCGCTATGTGATATTTCAAAGTCGCTATTTACATATTAAACGAATTTTGATTCAAAAGCTTGGTCCAAAACCCTTTGGGATGGCTTGTCGCGTCTGTACTGTACGGTGAAGAATGGCGGCAGAATCAAACAATCTCGATGAAAAGCTGAGGCCTTTTTACCAAAGAGCTTCGGAAGCTGAGGTTTTTTGTTTTTTTTTATCTCAAATCTTTTTCTTTCTTAAATCTGATGTCAAAGTTGTTATTTTGCAACCCGCAACATCTACGATTATAATCACTAGTGTGTTCTTGATGTGGGTTCTTGGCTGTTGTGGGGTTTATCATCGATTCATATGGCCAAAGTTACGTTCTTGGACGTTATAGCTGATCCTTAAATTTAATGGCAAACCTGAAATATTGTCTCAATGCATCGAGCTGAAGAACAGAACAGTGAAGTGATATAATTTATTTTTATCACCATAGCATCATTTTCTGATTCTAAAGCTTTCTGTTTTGGATTGAAGCACCGCTTGAAAAAGCTTGAAGAGGCAATTGCCAGCAACAAAGGTTCCTCAGCAGCAGTTTATTGCCAATCCATTTGCTGACATAATGTACATTTTCTAACGTTTGTTCGGTAAGTTTAAAACTTGGTGCCTTTTCAGGTTCTGGAAATGATGAACAGCTTGAGTTAGTCGCTGAACTCCAAGCAAAATTAGAAACTGAAGATGCAGAGAAAGTAAAGGTATAGAGTGTCGCATTGAAAATTCTATTGTAAGTAAATATCGATATCGAATCAACATTATTTTTCCATCAGGCTGTGAAAGAGGTGCAGCGCCTTACTTCCGAAAATGCCAAGTTACAGTATCGTATTTCACATCTTGTCCGGGCTTTGAAAGAGGCCGATGAAAAGTTAGCTGGTAAATGAGGTATCTATGATGCTTGTTTTCTACTGTTAATAACGTTGATATTTCTGATAGCAGAGCCCTTCGATTGCCAGTTTGTTTTTGCTATCGCTGAGCTATTTTTCTTGTGGCCCTTTCCTGTTATACTGATAGTTAATTATGATTAACGGTTTATGCAGCTTTGCCTCCATGTGACAACGAATGAGTTTCATTTGTGTCCGAGGACGAGTCGTAATGTGCTTAGACACAAACATCATGGATGGATACTGATTTTATCTGCCATGGCTCTCATTCTATGAGTTTCTTGATGAACTGAATTGATTGTTCATTAGTTTACATTGCTCATTGTGTAATAAGGAAAAAGATAAGAGCTTTACAGACTGCATCAAGAACCTTAAAATCCATGTCTTTTTGGAAGCTATTGATAGGAAATTTTTGAATCAGTAAAATCCCATATAGTAAGATCTCCTAGACTTGAATGTCGACCCTCAACCTCAAAATAAAGATGATAGTTGTTTTTTTCCCTAACATTTAAATTCTGCAAGATGACTCCTTTTGTTCTCTTGTGTCTTTCCTTGGCTTCTTTCCGACCCTATCACTATGAGCTTGCTTCAATTTCTTCTCTGAACCTTCACCGTCTGGCATTGAGGAACTAATGGACTTCGACTTGTTGGTAGAGAGAGCTTCATCGTTGTGCGGTATAAGTTTCGACTTCGACATATCCTTCTTTGTGCCTCTTCTGCGGCCAATTGGCCCAAGTGAATCCTCAGTTTTCCCAGATTCTGCTCTTTCAGAAGATTTTATATTCGTGCCTTCTAATTTTGCCAAAGAACGGCTTCCATGACTATATGGTCTACGTTTATATACCTTCCTTGCATCATTGATCATTCTCCTTCGACCATCTGACTTCAAGTGCAAGCTGAAGTTTCGAGGCTGATAATTACGCTAAATTAGCATCGAACGATGAGCATAACAATAAAAGAAAGAGGGTCATCATTTACCTGCCCGAGACGATTTATGCTGTCATCGTTAGGCTCGATTGTCTGGTTTTCCATTTCACTTGCATCTACTGCACTAATGCTTTTATCTGCTTCTGATTGCCCGGCGTGTTTCGAAGTACATGCCGACATTCCTTTGGTGCAGTTACCTTTCTGTTCATCGGATCAAAGAACTGAAAATGTAAGAAGCAGCTCGAAAAAAATGAAACAGAATTTGAGAACCTTCGAAAGCTCAACCTGCTTCCTTTCAGCCGATATGTGACTTTCCAGTAAAGGCTTCAGTACATCATGTAAGCTTTCAGGCAGCAGTTTCCCAAGCTGTTCGGATTGAATAGCGCTCGAATCGCTCGCTTGTTCTTGGCCATCTTCCTTCAAGTTTCGAATCAATGCATCAACATGATCGAGCCTCTCCGTTAAAGCATCATACCATCGCTTAGTCCAGCCATCATCTTCCAATTCTAGTTGACAATGAAGCATCAGAAGTTCTCGTTCAAGTTCCACGATTTCCTCGTCTGCCTTCTCTATCAGTATCCTCAGCACTTGCAAGCAAGATTTCTCGTTCAGGGCATCCTCTTCTATTACGTCTTCTATACCACAACAAGCAAGAATGAAAGCTTCATTGTAATGCACCAAAAGAAAACATAAGGGAATGTAATAACTACAGATTACAAGCAAGAATGAGTTCCGTAGCCCACCATCTTCATAACAGCATTGAGGGTAAGAAAGCCAGTCTCCAGGGTAGCAGCCACTTTGATTTGCAGGTAAACGGGCAGCATCATCGTGTTCATGAGGAGTCAAATCGGCCACAGAACCTGGAAAAGTAAGAACGCCGATTCAAACAAACTGCATTGCCCAGTTGGGTACGGAAGTACAGTAGTTACGTTAACCGATCGTTACTGGCTAGAGATATGCTTTCAACCGAAAGACATGAAAAATAAACACATAGTATCCCTTCGGACATTACCTATCAAATTTCTAACACAAATGTCAAAGCGATCCACTTACCGCCCGGGTAATCTTCACCTTCACCATCCGGAGGATCCCAAAGAGAAGAAGCCTTCAGTCAAGATATCACAGAATCCATTAGAAATACGAACCAATCAACTAGACATGGTACAGAGTATAGAAGCAAAGTTGGTAACTTTTCTTGGGCTTATTTCTATCAAGAAGTAGAGCAACAACTCAATATAAACTGTTTTCTTCTCCTTACATATGCCAACATTGTTAAAGTCAAGCCCGATGTTCTGATAATGTCTTACTCGGATAATATAACAGTGCGTGACAAGACAAAGCGTACTATCGTGAAATAAAGCCTCTATGCAGCTGAAAGCGCAGTAAAAACACGGAACATAACGTACAGAAAAAGCAGAGCATTGAAAGATATCCAAGCAAGCAACATAAATGAACAAAATAAAGGGAAACTTAATCAAACAGTGAAGCGATTAACGAAAAACATGATACAAAATCGCTTGTGGGATGCGATAAAAAAAAAAAAAGAAGAAAGAAAAAAAAAACTGCAGCCCGGCATGATCGTAACCAAGGATAGACAGAAGCCATTACTACCATAGGGAATGCTAGCCAGCTTCGCAGCTATCTTTCTCTGAGGTTCTTCATCTTCAGCAAGGGGCATTAGTGTAAATAAAATTCGTATTGTTGGGCTTTCGCTATCGCCCCTCCACAATACACTTAAAGTCGCTACTGTCATTGATATAGGTTTTGACTTATCAAAAACGCGCTTTTCCCTATAAGCCGAATACTTTCACTATTTTTTTTTTTCCGATCAGGTATTTATCTCCACACAATGCTACCGTAGTCCACACACTCTGACTAGGTTTGGTATGAATCGAATTCGAACCTCATCGTCGACTATGTGACAACAGTGACTTTCAGCCGGACTAATCCTTCCTGGTTTATGAGACTCACCCAGGTTCTCAAAAACAACGATAGTCAAAGTCTCTAAAGGATTCGAACCCTTAACCTCCCGTTTGAAAGGTCAGACCGAAAGCTACGTCAATCCCTCTTCCACTATTAGATGGTCCTCCATTTTTGTTTTTTGTTTTTTTCCCTCTTTTTTATTTATTTTTCTGCTATTTTTCTTTCGTTGGGATGCAACGGTAACATCCCAAAATGGGCTCGATAGGTGGTGGAAACATAGATTTGAGTTCGGGCGAGGGTCCTACACGTGGACGGGGCCGGCTTGGCCATCGAAGGTCTCGGGGCCACGACGACTCACTCGGGGGGCCTTCATCATCATCGTTATCATTATTCAACAGCTCATAAAGCTTAACAAAAACATTGTACCTCAGAAGTCAATAAAATGTAAGCATGGGGGAGTTTGCAAGTCATAAAAATGTATGTAAGAATAACATTTCGATGCAACAGTTTGTTGTTGTATGTATCTCTGTCCACTCCACAGACCGATGATTAAGCTTTAGGACTGCTGAGATTCTTCAGGTCTCTTTCTTTAGCATACCATTCTGGTATGATCTTGGAAGCATGGGGATAAAGGTCTCTATAAGCGTTCTTTATCGTCCCTTCTGCTACCGTAGTTGCTATCGATATATCTGAACATACAACATTCCAACAAACTCAGCCGAATAGGAGGAGGATGGTCCAAAAACTTCAAAAGCTCGCGGGGTTTTCAGAAAGTATAATAAAAAGGGTATTTTGTAATAAAATTACAAACCTCGAAGAGGTTTCTTGGAATCTGAGAGCTGGGTGATCATGAAGATAATAGCTGCTGCAATGGATATTGGGCTCCTCCTGAAATCGAAAGCAACGACAATGTCATTCCGTCACCATGGACAATGAGGATAAAGTTCCATGGATTGTAATAAAACTTTGAACAAGAAAACTCAAGGTAAACCTAATGTCAAAGTCTCCAGCCTTCTGGACAGTTTCTTGAACTGCTTTGACCTCTTCGTTGGTCATACCAAGATTAGAACAGAACCGTCTCTGTGCGATGAAAAACGATTAGAGCACAAACATGGCTAACATATAATTCAAAATGAAAGATCTTTCGAAGTTTATCGATTTTTTTTTTCTTGAAAAAAAAAAAGAGAGGCATTACCAGATAGTCCCCAGCATGAATAGTACCCATCTCCATGGACTCACCCATCTCGACCTTCAACTGCTTGACGATGAACTCTTTGGCTCGGCCGATTTCTTTCTTTGTAGCTCCAGCAACAATGGAGCATATTTCTAGACGAGATCCACAAGTTTAGTGGATTTTTCCCATTTAGGCGGGGCAGATTACAACTACCTTTTCCTACTTTATTACAGTATACAAGTTAGTTAATTTAAGGAAACACCTTTAACGGTTCGTGGCTTGCCTTCCTGGCGACAAGCGATATAGATGCAAGCAGCAACTAGAGCCTCCACGTTTCTTCCTCTAGTGCATTTTTGGTCCTCCAACCTTTTATAGATTTCACTTGCTCGGTCCTTAAATTACGCAAAACAGAATATATCAGTAATATACAATAACTTTTTGACAGATTACAGATTTATGTTTAGTCTTTAACACGCACTAATCTCTAGCTCGAAGAATTAAATGTACCTTAATCGTCGTTACAAGGCTTAACCTGAAAAAAAAAGTTAAAGAGAGATTAAATGAATTTCATCAAGAAAGATATGAAAGGAAAAAGAATACAAAAATCTCTATCGAACCTATGGAACCAATCACTCATAACAAGCAATGCTATCACTTTGATCATCACATTCTGTTAAATTCTCCACCAAAACCCTCATGAGGTAAAACCTTTGGCAAAGGCACGAAAAAGAACGAAATAAGAGCCGAATTGATTCCCAATTACACAAACCCTTCAGACAAATTAGTCAAATTTCCAAAAAGATCCCACCTTTACATACCCAAGAATACCCAGTCGACACAAACACATAAACAAAAAGGAACCATCATCAAGCATTTAATCATGCTCTTAAATCCTACCATATCAAAAC
Organism: Lindernia subracemosa; assembly: GCA_028392965.1. Classification (NCBI taxonomy): domain Eukaryota; kingdom Viridiplantae; phylum Streptophyta; class Magnoliopsida; order Lamiales; family Linderniaceae; genus Vandellia; species Vandellia subracemosa. Next base: position 3,304,175 of record JAQPCC010000012.1, on the reverse strand, counting down.
CCACAAGAAAAAAATCCATCAAGATCCAACTTTTCCAACCCGAAAACTCTCAATCATACCTATCGGCCATGTTCGAAATAGCCTTGAAAGCGAGCACAATCGCCCTATCAGGATCGCCGCCCCTGTTCTGCAACCTAGCAAGGGACGCCTCGCCGCCAGACCCATTACCTCCCCGAGATATAACCGTCGTCAGCGCGCCGTCGCCCAGCAACGGATTCACCGGACCTCCGACACGATTCGGGTCGTGGTCGCCAGAATCGTCCGCAAAGGTGCGCCACTCCGACGTCTCGTCGATGGACCGAGCCTCCAGGACTAGGCCGCACTCCGAGCACACGGTGTCCCCCGCAGCGTGGTCGAAGACGACCTCCGTGTTGCGCTTGCAGTCCGTACAATAAGTGTCCGACATCGCCTGACCTTTTTTGACGAATTTTCTTCTGTTTTTTTACAGGGAGCAGCTAAAACAGATGAACAATGTAAACTCTTTTTTTCTTTCCCTTCGGAACAATGTAAACTCTTCACATTGGAGGTTATATTTATAGAACAAGGTCGGCGAGGCACTAATCGGGTCGGGTCGGGTCGTTGACGACCTTTGCTAGCGTGATTAAAAGGCTAAATATATATTTCCGTACTTATATTCTGTTATCCAAAACCATAGGCTTGAATAAATCTTGATTATTCAATTCTTGATATTCACATCGGCAATAAATGTTATACACATATATACTATGAAAAGATATATCAATTTATTCAATTTCTATATAAAGTTGATCCAAAGAATGGATCATAAAATTTCTAAAACAACTACGGACCTAATAATATGATGATTACATCATATGTGTGTGGGTCCTACATACGACCAACTAGTATGAAATTCGAACATGCAATATTCATGTTTTGTGGCTTCTTCGTAGTTATACATTATAATATGATCCCACTCTATCAACTTGTATGAAATTCTAACATGCGACTTGCATTCTCGCAACGATATCTATAACCGATCAGTGTGAGGGGACAAGTAGTTGTCGCTTGTGGCGGCGACGGTGGTACACCGCCCATAGTGGGCCCACGATGATTGAGTGGAGGCGGTGGTGAAGGAGGGTTAGAGTGCAAGTTTAGCGATCGTCATTTGATTCTAGGCTTTAGCTTTGAGGAGTTTTATGAGAAATATGAATGATTATAGATTTGTCCTCTTCCAATATTTATATTTTTAAAATTATGCATTTTCGAGTGCAATGAAGTGAAACATACTTGAATTTGTTGGGGAGGAAAAAAAGAAAAAGAAAAAGAAAATGGGAATTTATTTATTTCAATGTTTCTCCAAGAATTTGATATCATATGGATCATGCAATAGAGACTCATCGTATGTGCTTAATATATATAAATATATAATTTTTTATATTTTATTTGTAATTTATATTGTTTAACTGATGAAATATTATTTTTTAATATATATTTAAAAAATAATTTGTAAGGATATAATTATAATAAAAATAAGTTTAGGATTAAAATGATAATTACTCAATTAAAATAAATTATAAATGAAAAGGTAAAATTGCAAATAAGTTTACATACCAAAATTAACAGTTTTTATCCCCTCTCCCACTTAATAAATAATATAGATTATAGATTTGTCCTCTACTAATATTTATATTTTTAAAATTATGCATTTTCGAGTGCAATGAAGTAAAACACACTTGAATTTGGTGGGGAGGAAAAAAAGAAAAGAAAATGGGAATTTATTTATTTCAAATGTTTCTCCAAGAATTTCATATCATATGAATCATGCAAAAGATTTAACACTACAACGCAGTACATCGAAGAATGGTAAAAGGGACTTAAGGCCATCTCCAACCATCCCTCTATATATAGAGTTGCTACAGTACAATTACTCCATATATAGAGTTTGAACAGTATCAGTAAACTCCAATTATCTCCTCTATATTTTACTCTATATATAATATTCTATGCCCCGAACTCTATTTTAATTACTCTATCGGAGGAAATTTGCGTGATTATTAAGATTAATATTTTATGCCCCGAACTCTATTTTAATTATTAAATGTTTTAGTTTGTAAAAATTATTAGTATGTGTAATTTAAATTTTTTTTCTTCTGTAATATTTAATTTGGTTAATCTAATGATTATATGAATGTAATATATTTCCTTTAATTAGCTTATTTACTTAATTTTATATTTAAATAATCTATAATAATAATAATAATAATCTATTTTATAGTTAAGCAAAATTATCATATAATTTTCTTAATAAATTATCATATAAACATTCGAATATAATTTTATAAATAAAGTTAAAAATTATTTATTATTAATTTTTATAAAACCTATTTAATCAATATTAATTATGTTTTAAGATATTATCTCATAGGTGATTGATTTATTTTTTGAAGAGCAATTTATAACTAATTAGAAAAAAAAATCAACCTAAATTAAAATACCTAAATTTGTAGTTTACATTACTTAGTCAATTATGTAATGGCAATATTTGTAATTTTGATAAATGTTATGGGTATAATTGTAATTATATAATCAATTTCCCCTAATTCTCTCTCCTCATCGTCTTCTTCACGAGCTCTTCACTGTAAAAGCTCAATCTGTACTTTCAATCTCACTCAAGCCTCAAGAAATCACTAAAAATGAGATCGAAAATTAAAAGAATAAGAAAAAAAAAATAGAAAAAAGCTTTGGCGTGTGAACAGTGGCCCGCTCAGCATAGCGGGATACTGTAGCTCCGCCATCAATAGCGTGGCGATTGGAGAACCGTTGCTCTAATACAATGAAAAGGGTGGGGTAGGGAAAGCATATATAAAATGTTAAACAACAGTCGATACTAACAATAATAAGGCCAAAACCCAACTACAAATAATGATGAAAGTGATCAAGGTGAGGGAGAAATGGCCTTCGTTTTTGGCTGCTGCTGCTGTGGCGGCGGCGGAGATGGTACATCCCGCCGGCGAGGAGTATTTGTGCGGGGAGGTGGTGGAGGATTAGGCTCAGGCCTAAAGTTCTCGGAGAACGTTCTTGCATAACCTTCGGAGTGTAATAGCAAAAGTTGATGCATTAGTAGTATCGTTAGTGAGAGATGATAAGCCATCTTCATAGTGGTTCAAGTTTCTAGATAGGGTTTTGAGGAGTTTATTTTATGAGGAATATGAATGATAGGTATGTATGATTGTCTATATATGTATTATATAATATATAATTTACCTTCATTTTGATGCTAATTTTAGTTCCTAACTAGGATAGGATTGAGGAGTTCATTTATGTGTTTGTAGTACGAATGATTTGATAGGCATGACTTTATTGAGAAGAAATGAGGCCAGACAAAAATGATTACATAGGATTTGAGCAATAAATGGATGGGTGGGAGTTATTTGGTTATCTAGAAAATAAATAAATATATTAAAAATAAAAAAGAATTGTTTGGGTTTACACGAAGGTTGAAGCCCTAATGAGGCACATCAGTTAGGGCCTATATATATTCAAAATCATGGTGTAAGCCTACTAGACACTAGACAGTGTAATAATGTTAAACCCTTTTGAACGATCGTCTATACTATACTATAAATAATCAAATAATAATAATAATAATAAAAGAACTAATGATAATCATTTCTTGAAATTGATTGGTATGTTAGCACAGCAGAGATTCATGTGACTCAACACTGTCATGCACATGGTCCGAAGCAAAGCAGACAAGAGAAAATGGGCAATTGGATTTTTCTTCCTTTTTTTTTTAAATTAATAATTTTGCAACGGTCCATTTTGGAGTTGTCACAATAAAATAAAATAATATAAATAAAAAAGCAACTTTGACAAAGTAATCCACAATTTTGCACCTTTTAGTGTGTGTATAGCGATGTGAGAATCGGAAAGGAACTCTGAATTACGCCGCCAATGTTGGCTTTTAAGCCTATCATTATCATTGTTTATATAGTGTCATATGTAATAATAATTATCAAACAATAGTTTAAATTTGAATACATTACTTTAAATATATATATAATATATATAAGCCACCTTTGTAGTATCTCGAGATTTCCGCCTAGTATTAAACAAGAACTTTGGGTTTAGAATAATAATAATGATAGAAATTTCGTCATCGTAAGTCGTAATCTAAAAATCCATGATTTTTTTCCCCTAACATGACTTGTTGAAACATCAAACATGTTTCTAACAAAAGAACATGGAATTGTCAAGATAGTCATGAAGAAGCCAATCATATTGAGGGGGCTTACATATAGTAATATCAATATATATATATACATTTCTCTTGCATATAATTCGAGGGAATCTTTGATGTATATATTAAGAAACCCAATACGAAGAATATATTGAAACCAAAGGGTTAGCCTTCTTAGGTGCCTACTGCTATGCTATATTCGTTGCTTCGCTTGGCCACACTCCGCAAGCAAAGGAAAAAAGATGCTTACCCCATAGACGAAAAGCTCTGAGCTTTTCATATCCAAAGTTCACTCCTTTTTGTTGATTAGAGATTTCTTGAGGAGATAAAGAAAACCCAATGGTGAAGTATCAGAGGAAAACCTTGAAGAAAAGCAGCAGAGACTATCGCCTCTACGATGAAGACGAAGATTCTTGTTTAGGCCCTTTTCGTTTGAGCCCTTGTAATGTCGTCAGCTATAACAAGAGAGCAGACGCTAAGCTATTCTATTTCCTCGTACTTTGTATGGTTTCTTTTGTTCTTGCATTAGGGGCCCTTTTCGTTTCTTTCAGCCCCTGCTTGCTGCGTAAGCCTCTGTTTATCTTTTCTTTTTTCTTAAAAAAAAAAAAAGATCTTGCTGAGCTTCGGAGTATTATCTTGCTTCTGCAGACTCATCCGAGGTTGATGACGAAGATGGCCTTGTGTTCAAAGGCGCCTTCATTTGCTCCTCTCTTACAAATGGTTAGTTCTTTGCTTTCTTTATGTTCTTTCATTTGCCATTCTCTGTTTTCTGCGTTTTCCTTTCTTTTATGGGGCTAATTTTTTGCTGATAATTAAGAAAGCTTTGTGGATTTTGCCCTTTTTTTTTTTCTTTCTTAATCTGCTTTGTGGATTAGACAAAACGCCATTGTAATAGCTGAAGCTCTCTTCAATCCAAATAATCTCAGTTCTAACAGCATAAACAATCTTGAAAAACAGGGAGTCTATGCTGCGATAGAAGCAGTCGCCGATCAGACGTTTGCGCAATGAAAGGCGACGTAAGAACGGACTCAACCTCGAAGTCTCTCATCTTATACGAAACCAACGGTCGAGACGACGGCGAAACAGAGCCCGCCATCCGCCGCGAAAGGATCAGACCGTACACTCGGAAATGGGAAACCAGCGTCATGGAGACGATCGACGAGCTAAACCTCGTCGTGAAAAAGAAGTCGGGCCCTAACCACGAATGCGACGTACTCCACCACGTCCCTGCCGTGTTCTTCTCCACGGGAGGGTACACGGGCAATCTTTACCACGAGTTCAACGACGGGATTTTGCCGCTGTACATAACTTCTCAGCGGTTCGACAAAAAGGTCGTGTTTTTCATCCTCGAGTATCATAATTGGTGGATCACAAAGTACGGCGACATACTATCCCAGCTCTCTGATTTTCCGCCCGTTGACTTCAGCGGTGATAAAAGGGTACACTGCTTCCCCGAGGCTATCGTGGGGTTGAGAATACACGACGAGCTTACCGTCGATCCTTCGTTAATGGAAGGTAATAAAACCATTAGGGACTTCCACGATCTTCTGGACCGAGCTTACTGGCCTCGTATCAAAGGCCTCGTTGAGGATGAAGAACGTGAATCTCTGGCCCAGCAGAGCTTTATTTCACCATCTTCATCAGTTGTAATGAATCCTATAAAGAGAGTAACTGAATCAAAGAAGGAATCGAAAAGGCCCAAGCTGGTAATAGTATCGAGAGAAGGGTCGAGGTCTATAACGAACGAAGACTTACTGGCGAAAATGGCAGAAGACATTGGCTTCGAAGTGGAGGTTTCGAAGCCTCAGAAGACCACCGAGCTTGCAAAAGTGTACAGAGTTCTCAACTCGAGCGACGTAATGATCGGCGTCCACGGAGCGGCCATGACCCATTTTCTCTTCATGAAGCCCGGGTCGGTTTTTATCCAGATCGTGCCGCTGGGCACGAAATGGGCCGCGGAGACTTACTACGGAGAACCCGTTAGGAAGCTCGGGCTGAAGTACATTGGATACGAGATTCTTCCCAGAGAGAGCTCGCTGTACGATGAATACGATTCGAACGACCCGGTCCTAACGGATCCGGGCCGGGTCAACCATATGGGATGGGAATATACGAAGAGAATCTATCTCGATCGTCAGACTGTTAGGTTGGATCTCAGGAGGTTTCAGAAGCGTTTGCTTCGTGCTTATTACTATACTGTCGCAAGGAAAAACCCGCGATTACGCATTTCTTAGTTGTTTCTAACACACTACTTTAGAGACTACGTTTGAGGAGATTTGTACACACTGACTGTTGAGGTTAGAGTTGGTCTAGTTTTGTATGTATAAGGGTTACGACGCAGGAACGAGGATGAGGTGTTGTGTAAAGGTTAGTGCATTGTCACTTTGTACATCGAAAAAAAAAACCCAGACGTACATTAATCTATTCGACTGCACAATCGTCAATATCATGAATCAAAAGCTGCGTCTGCAAAGAATAAGAGAGCAACAAAAATCGAACCTTTTTGGCGAATGAAGGGGCAATGCATCGGCCTAAGTGAAGTTCACAGTTTTCCGTCCAACTCATTTGTTGGCTTCGATCAGTTCTCTGTATTCTTTCTTCATCTTGACACCAGATATAGTCCTGAGATTGTGAATCCAATATAACTCACACTTAGTCTGGTCTAATCTCAATAAATGGATGTGAATGAACCTTAGTCAGATCAACTAAGGTTAACTAACCTGATCATTTCCTTATTCTTGAAGAACTGTACACATGGTGTGCCCATGATCCCAGCAGCCTCGGCAATTTCTGGGTCTTCCTCAATGTCGATTTCGACTAAGTGAACACTTTGGTCGTACTCATCTATTACCTGTAGTAGTTCAAGAAAACATTTGATACATCGTTTCGATTGAATACAAAGCAACAGTCTCTGTGTTAGTGAATAGCAATGCACCCTTACATTGTTTTCAAGAATGGGAAGAAGCATACCTTGCTGAGAATTGGCTTCAAGGTCCTATAAGGACCGCATGTTGGTGCGGTGTTATAGAACACATACCAGTCGTGGGCTCTTCCGCAGAGCATACTGTAGAATGGCATGTATAGGAGGATCAAATTTGAGTTGAAATGGTTCGATAGGTAGGGCGATTTATAAATTTTTCGGCTAGGTGAAACCTGGCCTCTGTGCTTTGTAAGAGTCATATCAAAGCCTTCTTGTACATCTCTGTCGGTGAAATCTTTCTTAGGCTCTTCTTTCGCAGGCTGTTTAGGTACAATTTGATTAAGACAAGAATTTGGTTATGGAAACTAGAAGACATAGTTCAAATGATGTAATATCAACATGCCTGGTGAAATTCGATCAATAGTTCCTCGCTCGTAAGATATCTTTCAACAGACAGAGCTGCGATGCATCCCGATCCAGCTGCAGTTACCGCTTGCATCCATTCATGGTCCTAGCGAAGATGTCACATGAAGATTGTAATCCATGAGAACACAACCATAACTAACTACGTATTACAACAGCTCGAATGGTTGAAGTAATGATGAGAAAGAAGTGGAATATCATATGCATTCTTTCACCTGAACATCTCCTGCTGCAAATACACCATCCACAGAAGTTTTTGCAGAACCTTCCTCAACTATAACATATCCTGCCTCGTCGAGATCCACCTGGCCATGCAGCAACTGGCTATTGGGGGAGTGACCGATCCCATAAAACAAGCCTTTTGCTTCAAGAACTGATTCTTCTTTCGTATCCACTTTTCTGATCAGTATGCCCGACATTTGCCCCTTTGAGTTGCTGACAACATCCACCGTTTCAGTGTTGAAGTGGACGGTGACGTTGGGATTGTTAATTACTCTGAAACATTCGCCATAGTCAACCTGTTAAACAAACATTCAGGAAGTTGAAAACTTCAAAAGGAGAAAAAAAAAAGCTGGTTTGATCAAGAACATCGATTGGATTGATTCGAAAAAGAAGCACCGAGCAAGAAGAAAGCAACAGTAGCACGTCATAGTCACCTATCTTGCATTGCTTTAGACGCCCTCATATGGTCGCTGCGAACAAGTAGGTGAACGTGACGAGCATACTAGTCAACTATATCACCTCCTCTGTGGCGGTGTCACCGCCGCCAACCACCGCAAGGACTTGACCCTTAAACAACGGCGAAGCTCCGTCGCAAATGGCACAGGCGCTGATTCCTCTGCTCCAAAACTCATCTTCACGGGGCAAATTCAATCTCTTCGCAGTGGCTCCCGTGGCAAAGATAATGCTGTTGCACTTCACCTGAAAATTCAAGAACAATTTCCAGAAATAGAAGTTAATTCTCAACAAAAAAAAAAAAAAAACAAGTGACGCCGAAGAAGCACCGAAGAGAAACGTCACCTTGCGTTCGCTACTTTGCACGGTGAAGGGCGAAGCCTTGACATCGACGAACTCCACGATTTCTTGATACAGCTCTGCTCCGCAGCGCTCAGCTTGCCGTCGCATCCTAGAAAGGCGAAAGCAATCATGCTTATGATCCAATCTTTCAGTACTAAAAAAAGATCAATGACCATTCTTACAAAGTCAAGTCACATAATTGGATTTTTTTAAGTTAATAGCCTTTCACTAGTCATGTTTAAAAAAATAGCACCCAATATCCGATTTTACCTTTGTACCCTGTCATGTTTAAAAAAATAGCACCAATATCCGATTTTACCTTTGTACCCTTACTAATTCTGTGTGAAAGACTATTTTACCCTTATTTAATGACAATCAACAACATCAACAACACATTAACGAAAAAATTACAAGGGTTTAAAGGTTTACCGTAATGAATCTGAAGCAGCAGACCCGTACAGATAAAAGTAAAAGTAAAAAACAACCACTTTCAATTCAATCGTTTTCCTCTGCACACAAATCGTTCTCTCTCCCAAATCGTTTTCTCTGCAACTCAAACGCAAATGGCAATCAACGCGATACCCCAAAAAGTGAAGGTATTTGTTCTACTCTTCGTCTTCTTCAATTTAACGCGAGCAGGGGACCTGGCAATGACGTATCGAACCCTAATTTGATGCGGACCCGTGGTTGCAAGCATAGGACCCATGCTTGCAAGCATAGGACCCGTGCTTGCAACCATAGGACCTGTGCTTGCAAGCGTAGGTAGCTTGTAAACGCATCAGACCCGTGCTTGCAAGCATAGGACCCACGCTTGCAAGCATCGGACCCGTGCTTGTAAGCATAGGACCTGTGCTTGCAAGCGTAGGTAGCTTGTAAACGAATGGGACCCGTGCTTGCAAGCATAGGACCCCCGTTTGTGAGCACGGGACCCGTGCATATTATCATGGGACCCGCGCATAAGATGATGAGGTTCTCGCGCGGGTCCCATGCGTATAAGCACGGGTCCACTGTATAATAGCGCGGGTCTCCTGCTCTTGCATGCAGGGAACCGTGCATAAGGCAGGGTTCCCTGCGTGCAAGAGCAGGAGACCCGACAGGGGACCCGTGCTTATACGCATGGGACCCGTGCGGGAACCGCGCAGATGCGCAGGGGTCTGATGCACATCTGTGCGGGAATCTCAGCATATGCGATACGGTCCCCTGCACAGCTGTGCATAAGGGTTTTATATTTTCAATATTCATACCATGTAATTTGCTAAAATATGTTATAATTACGTATAAATTAGGTTGTGATGAAGAAGCAATTCAGAGGCGACGAAGTTTATGATTGCCGTATTACGCTGACCTCGCTATACCCCGAGGCCAGCGAGTTGATAAGAAGGTGTCTGAACCACCATGAGTGGGAGACATATAGGGCCGGGAGTGCGTTCGGCCGACTCGTTAGTGCCGCGGCGGATTTTAATCTCTCGGCCCAGTTGCTGTGGTACCTCATCCAGAGGCAGACGACGTTGCACAACCGCGACGAGCTTTGGATGATTGTTGGCAACAAACCACTCCGATTTTCAAAATCGGAGTATTGCCTAATCACCGGGCTCAAGTTTGCAGCCGAGCTACCGCAAGTGTATCACAATGCAGCTTTCGCCGAAAGACATTTTGCCGGCACTTCCACAGTCCGCATGTCGCACGTGAAGCGTTGATTGGAGGAGTTGGCTGGCGACGAGGAACGCGTGGACACTGACAAGTTGAAGTTAGCAGACGTCTACTTCGCCACCTCGGTCTTGCTGCCTCGACTCTCAAAGAAAGATATCATCGTCTGTTCTTGAGTCCTTCAGCTTGTCGAACACGAGGTGGCTTTCTCCCAATTTCCTTGGGGCAGCGTGGCTTTCAAGGAGGTCATACGGGCCGTAAAACAAAATCTACGGGAGAGGAGGGACGGGGCGAACGCAAAAAGCAGTTGGCTGATCAGTGGGTTCGTACAGCCACTTCAGGTGATTTCTAATTAAGCTTTGACATATCTTGATTTAATTTATAAATAATTGCTAATATTATTTTCGTTATTTGTCTTCAGATACTAGCATACGAATGCATATCGGGCGTTGCACATGAGTTTTCGGGGCGCAGAGAAGAAGATTTTACGCCACGCATGTTGAGGTGGGTGACGAACGATTAGAGTCGCAAGGGATGTCCGAAGCTGGAGGCGGTCGTAGCTGCCGCCCACGGGTCCCCTGTACGAGGGTTGTTACTGCCGTCAGCGAACGAGTTGGAGGCGGAGTACTTTCGGGACAGCGTCTTTGACGTTGGGGCGGCGCACGAACTATTCGACCGTGTGACGGGCCTACTCCAGCAGGGAGTGGATGTTAGTTGTTCCCGTCGTGGGGCGGAAGGAGATCGCAACGAGCGCGTTGCGATCCAACAGAATTTCGATGCACAGGCCATCCCCCAGATCTCCGAACCTCCACCGACGGGACCATCACGTGGTTATGGTTTTGCTTCGGAGGCACGCTTCGAGGAATTTTCGAGTCGTGTGGACCAAAACTTCACGGACGTGTTTGGGCGATTCGACGAACTTGGTACCGCCCTCTCGCAGTTCCAAAACGAAGAGGCTCGACGGTGGGAGACGAACGAGAGAAGGTGGGGGACGAATGAGAGTCGGTGGGATGCGTACGACAGTCGTTGGAGCCTCATGCAATCGTGGGGCGAAAGCATCAGAGGGTTGGGGAACTCGTTTCAGGAGCTACGGAATGACCTGGCGAGTAGATTTTTTGGTGGATCGCGCACTCCGCCTGCCGAGCCGCCTCATTGTAAGTTTTTTATACTTATTTTTTTAATTAGTTGTGTAGATTATTTATCAGTTTACTATTTACGATGTAGATGACGATCCGAGCGGGTTTGGTGGTGGATGGCACACTACACATGCCGAATCGCCTCATGGTAAATTTTTATACTTAGTGTGGAAAAAATATTATATACTTATTTTCGAAATTACTTGTATAGATTACGATGAGAGATGGACCAACGCCATGGGATCGTACGAGGGTCACAGTCCGTCCGAATGGGAGCATCCCCGTTGGGCCGATTATGTCCAACCGGAATGGACCGGCGAAGAGGTAGAGAGAACGGAAGAGGTGGACCCATCATTTTGGAGGGGCATGTACGATGTCGAGGCTCATGAGGTCGAGGCTCAGGAGGTCGAGTCTCAGGTCGTCGAGGCTCAGGAGGTCGAGGCTCAGGTCGAGGCGCACGCCGAGGCTTCGATTTCTGACCGAGCGGCCGACAAAGGAAAATGCGTCATAAAGGAGAATACCCCTGAGCGGCCGAAGAAGCCATCGAAGTACCAGCTGTCTCCGTTCACAGATTTCCTGCCGACGAGTGCAGTCCGCCCTCCAAAGCTTTCGTTGTTCGAGCGGCATATCCAAGTGAAGATAGCCAAATTTTGGCCCACTGTCGAAGCGCAGTTGTTAGCACTGATTTCGGTGCACGGTACGCAATTCGAGGGCCGGCTACAAAAAACACGACCCTCGGTGGCTCCTAATCCTTGCGACCGAGGGTATGCCGCTCGATGACATGGTACGTATGAATTTACCAAATGCGTTTGCGCTTACTTGAATATTTTCAATAATGGTCTATATTTTATTGCAGCACGTCGATGAATCCATTTTTGGGATCCTCGCAATGCAGAGAAATAGCAAGGCGTGCACGAGGACAGTGGCGTACATGCCCCACAGCTTTAAGACCCGAATCGATGAGGAAGGGGTAAGTATCAAAGGGACGGCGCACCCGAAAGGGCTCAAGCAATGGCTCAAGTACGCTAAGGGAGAAGATGCATTTTGGATGAACACGCCGTGGGACATAGTGTCCCACATCGCCATCCCGGTCCGTACGCGAAGCCATTGGGTGCTGTTGGTGATTGATACCGCAAAGCGGACGTTCACGATTTACGACTCCGATCCAGCTTATGACGGGGACATGCGCTACATCGAGCGTGAGTTCAATAGTTTGTCGATCGTGGTGCCGGCGATTTTCAAGCAGCTGAAGCTAACAAATCGCGTGTACAAGGGCAAGAGCTGGCCAGCTGGGTGGTGTCGCGACTTCAGAAGACAAGGGCACCCGTAAGTTTTCATGAATGTTGTGTTTTATTTGTCGGTCGTATTTTCGTGATAAAAAATGCGTATAATGTTGGATATGATTTTCAGTGGAGACCACGGCGTGGCAATGTTGCGGGCGGCGATATCGTTTATGGTGCCGAAGGACGACGTCTCCCGCCTGACACAAAATCAGATGGCGGATTTTCGAAAATACCTCGCCATTTCTATTTTCAAGAACGACTGGGACAGTTTTTAGTGTTGTTTGTATTTTTAGTGTTGAATATAAATTTTTTGAATATTAATTTACTGTGTTGAATGTTAGTGCGGCGCATCCTTGGTCCCCTGGATGTGCCACGCACGTTAACGGTCGGGTCCCCTGAATTTAAGTTCGGGAACCTTGCTCATAACGCGCGGGTCCCATGTGTATATTCGCGTGACCATGCCTGATATCGCTGGGGACCCGCACATAAGTTCCACGGGACCAATCGGGACCCGAACATCTCAGCGCGGGGACCAAGCAAATATGCGCGGGTTCCCTATTTTTACGTGCGGGAACCCTGCCCATAACGTGCGGGTCCCCTGTGTTCATGTGCGATTTTTGATTTGTTAATTCATGGAATTAAGCCATAATTGTGCGTTTGTATACATTGTTTATCCTCTACTACAATAGTAAGTCATCATAAAATAGCACAAAACCAAAAAATTGGATCAAATCACAATAATTAAAATCAATTTATAAGATTGTTAAATCCTACAAAATTCACCAACACAAGGTATGTTTTTGGGAGTGCTCTTTTTCTATCTTCACCTATGAGATTGGTCAACTCGAAATACATGTTGGATTTTTTTTTTTACGTCGAAGCCTTAGGTATTGTTAATGTTACAGATAATTTTTTTTAATCGAGTAATTAATTTTTTATTAATTATTAACCATGTGTATAAGAATTTTAATAATATTATTAGTTTCCCATCCTTTTATTAACGAAATTCATCAACTGTCAAGTCATTTGTGCTGTACAGACTGTATAGGCACGCTGCTCTGACATGTGAATGAGAAAACACTTTTGACCAATAATTGTTCAATTATTGGTACGACTCAATAAGCGAACGTGACCAACACTAAGTTGGCAGAGGACCCGTCCATAAGCGCACATGTTATCAGCTCGGTACCGTGATCAAATGTGCGGGTTCCCTGTTTTCACGTGCGGTCCCTTCGTAAGCTAACTTCCAGACCTCCAAGGTGTAATAATCGTGCACTAATGAATACACCGGGACTTGGGCGTAACCACAAGCTGCAATCGCGTGTGGACATGGGATACGATCGATGTCAAACATCATGCAAGTGCATCTGCGCGTTTCTAGATCGACCACGTGGTTCACATGCTGCCCGTACACGTTATATCTTAGATGCCCGACTTCCGACACATGAAATTTTTGCGACTCGCCGAAATTCTCTCGTATGATCGACTCCACCTTCGGTGTAAACCTAGTCACATTCGCGGCGATTGAAGCTTCCGCAGTTCGTCGATGCTTACTGAACCATGATGATGTTAGTCGATGAACCGAGTCCAACAATCCAATAATTGGAAGTTCTCTATCTTTACGTAGAGCCGCATTTATAGACTCGGATCCATTGGTCGTCATTATGTTGTATCTTGATCTGGGGCAATATGCTATCGTCCACGTAGCCTTTGGAACTTCGTTAAGATAGGCTCCCACTTCCTTGTATTTGTCTTCAAGCTGCTTAAAATAACGGTCGGACTCGCTCTTTGTGTAGGCAGTCGCTACACGCCAAACAATCGGGCAAGCACCTTTCTTCTTCATTTTCGTCTTCACGTTTTGTTGAATGTGCCACTCACAGAAACCGTGAAACGCGTGTGGGAAAACGGCCGGAACGGCATTCTTTATACCATTGTTTCGATCAGAAATTATTACGAGATCATCACTGTCCGCAACAAAACGTCGCAATCTCGTGAGAAACCACGTCCATGACTCGGTTCCCTCCGTGTCGGCAAGACCCCATGCAACATGATATTGATGGTAATCGCCGTCTTGTGCCGTGGCAATCATCATGACCCCTTTATACTTCCCCTTCAAAAAAGTTGCGTCGATAGAAACGACTTTCCTCATGTACGCAAAGCCTCTGACGCATGCGCCGTATGCCAAGAACATGTACTTGAACCGATTTTCTTCGTCCATCTCCCAATCGATGATACTGCCCTCGTTGGCTTGCCTCACCGCATCTAAGTACGCCGGCAGTAAACCGTAGCAATCGTCCCTGTTACCGACTAGTTCATCAGTCGCAATTTGCTTCCCTTTCCAAGCCTTGTAGTATGAAACTTCTACTCCCATGTTCTGCATCATCGACTGTATTGAACTGGGTGCGGGAAAGTCTTTAGGAGCCCTGAAATTTTTCAACAACGTGCTCGATACGAGCGATGAACTTCCCTGCCGATGTCTACGGCGTCGATGAGACACACCGCATGTGTGCGTGTTGCAGTACTTTCGGATTGAGAAAAGGGGGGAGTTCTTGTCCTGAGCAGCTCGTACTCGCCATTCGCATTTCTCGTTGGCACATTTCACTACGTACAGGGTTTTGTTTGACCTATCCAGTTGGAATTCGAAACACGCAGCGATTGCGATTTTAGTGATTTCGTCCTTGAATTCTTTCTTGCTACGAAATTCTTGTCCAACATATAGGCTTGAACCATCCGTAAATGAATAGATACCATCTTCGGCCACATCTACAGCGTCATGCTCCTCGACATCAACATCGTCATCATCATCATCTGAAGCACCTTGCTCCTCGAGTTGTCCGACTTGCTCGTCTTCATTATCGTCTTCTCCACCGACTTGCTCGTTTTCATTATCATCTTAGTCGCCGCCCATTCCGGAGTAATCGCCTTCAAAGCCAGTGGCTTCATTACGTTAGTAAGGAATATTGTAAGATGTGCTGCAAAAACCCTCAAATGGTTGGATTTCAGCGTTTGCGTCGCACTGCGCTATAAGGCTGACGTCGAAACTCGATAAATCATTATCATGAGGTTGATGTGGCGGTGCATCACTGACGGATAACTCAAGTTGCACGTGAAGAGGTGGTCTTGACCGTGGACAACCAAAACCAAGGTACGCACGTACGCCGTAATCGTTCTCGATGTAGATGGGTCGCACAAAATTGTAGTCTATGCAAGGCATGTAGCTTATCGTAAGTTTGGTATTGTCGTTGCGTAACGACAATGCCTTCAAAATCTCGTCAGTGAGATCCTCCAATGTGCATGAACCGTCGTCGACCAAGATTGATTGCCACCGGCAACTTGGATCGGGAACCCACTTCGACGTATTGTCCTCGTAAATTATCCACTGACCATCGACTTGAAAAAAAATGCTCGTGATCGTCATGATTATGACCTATAAAAGAAGTAAAGTTCAATATAACATTTGAAAAAATGAAATTAGGGTTTAGGACCAGCGCGCGTATGGGCATGGGACCTATCAATAAGAAGCGATTCTGCGCAGGCCCCCTGTTTTTACGCGCAGGAACCCTGCATATATGTGCGGGTCCCATGATCTAATGAGCGGGAACCGTCGGGACCCCTGCACTAATGCGCGGGTCCCGTGAATTTACGTGCGGGGACCCTGCTTTTATGTGCGTGTCCCATGATCAGACGCGCGGGACGCCTGATATAACGCGCGGGGACCCTGCTTTTATGTACGGGGTCCCCTGATCAACTGGACGTTTTAAAAAATGAACATTGAACATGTTCGTCCTTCCAACCGGAATTTCGAAGCTTTGAGACCCCATTTAGTTTGGAACTGGGTTTATGACAGAAAATTACAAATTTCGAGGGTTATATTCAAAATCCAACCAGGAAAATACTTATAGTGAAGAGTTTGAGGTTCGAAAATCTTTCAATGAGGACTTTGAAGTGTTCTTTCGACTGTGAAGAAGCTGATATGAGGTCGGGTCGACTGACTTGCAGCAGAAGAAGAAAATGTAGGTGCTTTTTCTTAAGGTCGATGAAGAAGAAGAAGAAAATTAGGTGAGCTTGCTTGGTGGAATGAATGCTTTCTGCTGGAAAATGGTCGTGCAGCTTTAATTCATGCGTTGTATTTTTCTTTTTCTTTTTTTTAATAATATTAAGGGATTAGAAGAAGATGATTAAGTGTTAATTAAAAAGAGTGCTATTGACCAAAAAAAAAAGTCAAGAGTGCTATTTTTTTAAAATTGACTTGGTCAAGCGCTATTTTTTTAAAAGACCCCCTGTAATTCCATCTGGGAATCCCGGAAAGTTCTCGACTTCGGTTGTGGTCATCAATTATCCGCCAGGGACGCCGCCTATTTGATACCCTTCGAATAGTATGGGCTTCAAGTTTGTTAAGCGTGCCGTGACATAAATGATTGTGGGGCCCAAGTATTAATTATATTGATAACATTAGTCTTCCTTGAGCAGTGTGAAGGTGGCGGACGAAGAAAAGATAACGAAGCATTTAATGTTTTGTAATCATTTATAACAATTCTTTTGCCTATAAATAGGTATCGTTCGAGGAAGGAAGAAACCACCACAACACACAGATCTTCAGTCTTCTCCGATCATTTCTTTGTAGCTTTATCGATGAATAGATTCGATAAAATATTGGTCGAACTATTTATCATTTGGTTCTTATTCCTAGTCGTTATAGCTGCTTTTGTGTATCACGTCCTTACGAGGTGTACGTGTCTGTAATCACTCCACATAATAAAGAAGTTCTACCCTCCGGCCCGTGGACGTAGGTCATTCCGACCGAACCACGTAAATTTTTGTGTTCACTGTCCAACTTATTTTTCTTCATTTTATTCGTTGTCGTCATTTCTCGGGCAATTATATTATCGGGATTAAGCAAATATCCTAACAAATTGGTATCAGAGCCTCGCCTTGTCGGTATTGTTAGTATGCTCTGTGGTTGCATCTTTGTCTGATCTTCCACACCAGAAAAGATATCAAAAAGGTTTTACGATCCAGAGCGAGTCAACTCCCCGATTTATTTTTCGCCACCATGACGATAACAAAACTGTCAATTGAAAAGTTCGATAGAAATGCCAACTTTGCAATGTGGAGTCTCAAGATGGATGTCATACTCATTCAAGATGGTTGTGAGGCGGCGCTCGAAGGAGACAAGAAGAAACCAGCGGAAATGACAGCTGACCAGTTTAAAGAATTGGACAAGAAAGCCAGATCGGTAATTATCTTGAATCTCTCTTACGAGGTTTTACAAGAAGTTGCTACGGAGACGACGGCCAAGGGTATGTGGGATTCGTTGAAAGTTATCTACATGAAGAAGACTAAGGAGAATCGGCTTTATCTAAAGCAAAAGCTATACAGTTTGAGAATGACGGAAGGTACTTCTATGCTCCCGCATCTCGATAAATTCGATTCAATCATCATTGACTTGAAGAACGTAGAAGTTGAAGTGAGTGACGAAGATCAGGCCATAATATTGTTGTGATCATTTCCCTCATCCCTAAAACATTTTCGTGATACTATAATATATGGGAAAGATACTATCTCCTATAGTAGTGTCAAGTCTGCATTATAGTCGAAAAAGCAGATAGATAGGGATATAACGGGGGAAACTAGTGGTAACCAGGCAGAGTGTCTGTTTGCACGGGGTAGGCCAGAATATAGAGATGCTGATAATAGCAGATCTAAGGATATGTCAAAATCCAGATACAGAAATAAAATCTGTAATTTTTGCAAGAAAAAGGGTCACATCAAAGCTGATTGTTATAAATTGAAAAATAAGGAGAGAAATAATCAGCAAAATAATTTTAAACCTGTAGGTTCCAGATTTAACATCCAACGAATTAAAAATGAACTTGAACTTGAGAATTAAGATCGATTGACTCACCTTTGTAATTAGTGCGCGGAAGCAATAGATAATCATCAATCAATCTTCATTTAATCCAATAGCTTTCTCTACAAGCAATCCATATACCTCTCCACAATTAAGCCTAATCTACTGTGATGAAGAGAGAGATATTAAAATGAGAGAGAGCCTCGCTCAAGGTGTGCTCAAGTTATGTGTAAAATACACACACTTGCCCTATATATACCAAAGCATACTTTGGTATATATCACATCAGTCCCTATTTATCATAAACTACAATTTGGTTCCTAGACAAAGATAACATGATATTTGAGCACTAGAAATGGATTCCTAACAATCTTCCCCTTAGTGTTCAAATGTCATTGGAGCGCCAATAGTCTTTGTCTTTAATGATCTTCAGTCTTCATCATCGATTGAACACAAGAAAGGATTCCTAACAAAATCCGCCGAAGCGAGTGTAGCTGCAGATGAGAGCGATGAAACTATTTTTGTAGCAACTGCAAATATTGTGAGGTCTGATAGTGAGTGGATCTTAGATTCGGGTTGTTCTTACCACATAAGCCACAGCCGAGACTGTTTTTCCACGTATGAAGCTTTCGATGGGGGATACGTCTTGATGGGAAATGATGCTCCTTGTAAAGTTATTGGTAAAGGTACAGTTCAAATCAAGATGTCCGACGGAATCATCCGAACGCTCACAGAAGTCAGACATGTTCCAGATATGAAGAGAAATCTTATCTCTTTAGGCACACTTGAATCTCAAGGGTGCAGGTTCTCAGGTGAAGGTGGAGTTCTGAAGATTGCTCGAGGTGCCCTTGTCGTGATGAAAGCTTGCAGGTCTGGAAATTTATATATTTTGCAGGGAACTACTGTTACAGGTTCCGCTGCAGTCTCGACATCCCCGGAGGTTGATACCACGAGATTATGGCATATGAGGCTCGGACACATGGGAGAAAAAGGCTTGACGATTCTGAGCAAGCGGGGCCTACTTTGCGGTCAAAGTACTGGTAAGATGGACTTTTGCGAACACTGTGTATTTGGGAAGCAGAAACGAGTCAGCTTCAATTCGCGAGCCATCCACAAGACGAAAGGTACTTTGGACTACATTCATTCTGACTTATGGGGTCCTTCCCGTGTTCCGTCTAAAGGTGATGCAAGATACATGTTGACTTTCATTGACGATTTTTCAAGGAAAATCTAGGTCTATTTTCTTAAACAAAAGAGTGATGTTTTCCTAACATTTAAACAAAGGAAAGCTTTGATTGAAAAGCAGACAGGAAAACAGATCAAGCGGTTGCGGGCAGATAATGGCTTAGAATTTTGCGGAAGTGACTTCAACGAATTCTGCAAGAATGAAGGAATAGCTAGACATCACACTGTTCAAATGACGCCTCAACAAAATGTGTTGCCAAGCGCATGAACCGGACTCTTTTAGAGAGAGCTCGATGTATGATCTCTAATGCTGGATTGACAAATGATTTTTGGGCAGAAGCTATTGCGACATCATGTTATATTGTCAACCGTTCACCATGTTTACCTCTCAATTTCAAGACTCCCGAGGAAGTATGGTCGGGTACTCCTGCTGATTACTCTAATTTAAGAATATCTGGGTGCCCAGCATATATGCACGTGAACGAGGGAAAGCTAGAGCCTAGAGCTAAGAAGTGTATTTTTCTCGGTTACGCTTCAGGGGTGAAAGGATATAGATTATATAATCCTGATCCCAAGTCACCCAAATTCGTAATTAGCAGAGATGTTACGTTTGACGAGTCATCTATGTTATATCCTACAAAAGAGTCTTCTAATCCTTGTAATCAAGAAAAGAAGGATAGTGTACAGAACGAGGTGGAGCTCGAGATCAACAACAAAGATTCTTCAGATGATCATGCTACGAGTTCAACAGATCATGATGATGAGCTAGAACAAGAAGAACCCGATTCAGATCTCGTTGACGATGAAGGCATTGAGCAGGAATATTCTATAGCCAGAGATAGACAGAGACGGGAGATTCGACTACCACAGCGGTACGTGAATTTAGTTTCATATGCTTTATCAGTGGCACAAGAAACAGGTGGAGGCGGTAAACCTTCTACATATTCTGAGGCAATTCAAGATGTCAACTCTGATAAATGGCTGGTAGCGATGAATGAAGAAATGGAGTCTCTGCACAAGAATGGTACTTGGATTCTTGTGCCGCCGCCGAAGAAGAAGAAAATAGTTGGATGTAAGTGGGTCTTCAAGAAGAAAGAAGGTTTATCTGGTTCGGACGATGCAAGGTACAAGGCACGATTAGTCGCGAAAGGCTATAGTCAGGTACAAGGTGTTGATTTTAATGATGTTTTCTCACCTGTCGTTAGACATAGCTCTATTCGTGTATTACTTGCATTCGTTGCCATGTATGATTTGGAGTTAGAACAGCTTGACGTCAAGACAGCGTTCTTACATGGCGATTTAGATGAACAGATCTATATGAAGCAACCTGAAGGTTTCATGGTTGAAGGAAAGGAAGACCAAGTTTGTTTGTTGAAGAAATCCTTGTATGGATTAAAGCAGTCTCCAAGACAGTGGTATAAACGGTTTGATTCTTTTATGTTGGGTCATGGTTTCTCCAGGAGCAAGTATGATAGTTGTGTTTATTTCCGGAAGTTGAATAACAGTTCGTTCATTTATCTGTTATTATATGTTGATGACATGCTCATTGCGGCTAAAAATCTTGCAGAAATTCACCAGTTGAAGGCCTTATTGAACGGTGAATTTGAGATGAAGGATTTGGGAGCAGCTAAGAAGATTCTTGGTATGGAGATTAGACGTGATAGAGGAGTTGGTAAGTTACACCTGACCCAGGAGAGTTACCTTAGGAAGGTTTTGGAGAGATTTGGCATGCACGATGCCAAACCAGTCAGTACTCCTCTTGCTAGCCATTTTAGGCTATCTGCTGCTCAGTCACCATCATCAGAAGAGGAAGAAGAGTATATGGCACGAGTTCCTTACTCGAGTGCAGTCGGCAGTATTATGTATGCAATGGTTTGTACACGTCCTGATATTTCAGGAAAAGAGCACTGACAAGCAGTGAAGTGGATCCTCAGATACTTGAAGGGTACTCTAAGCACATGTTTGGAGTTTGGCAGGAATAGTGATACTCTCGTTGGTTTCGTTGATTCAGACTACGCCGGTGATCTCGATAAACGGCGATCTCTTACAGGTTATGTATTCTCTATTAGAGGTTGTGCAGTTAGCTGGAAAGCTACTCTACAGCACGTAGTGGCGTTATCTACTACTGAAGCAGAATATATGACTATTACTGATGCGATCAAAGAAGCTTTATGGTTGAAGGGGTTATTCACCGAATTAACTCAGCAACAGGGAGTTATTACTATTTACTGTGATAGTCAAAGTGCAATTCATTTGACTAAGGATCAGATGTATCATGAAAGGACTAAGCATATCGATATTAAGTATCATTTTATCCGTGATATCATTGCAGACAAGAAGGTGTTTATCAAGAAGATCAACACGAAGGATAATCCTGCGGATATGTTTACGAAGGCTCTTTCAATTTCCAATTTGCTTGAACTTGATCGGTGTTTCAGAAATGGTGAACTAGCCCGACGGGGCTATGGCCGGAGGGAAACGGAGACAAAGGATTACTAAGTTAAGGTGGAGTAATTTACAGAATCAAAGGTCAAGATGGAGATAGGTATATCGCATTTATGTCAAGGTGGAGATTGTTAAGCGTGCCGTGACATAAATGATTGTGGGGCCCAAGTATTAATTATATTGATAACATTAGTCTTCCTTGAGCAGTGTGAAGGTGGCGGACGAAGAAAAAATAACGAAGCATTTAATGTTTTGTTATCATTTATAACAATTCTTTTGCCTATAAATAGGTATCGTTCGACGAAGGAAGAAACCACCACAACACACAGATCTTCAGTCTTCTCCGATCATTTCTTTGTAGCTTTGTCGATGAATAGATTCGATAAAATATTGGTCGAACTATTTATCATTTGGTTCTTACTCCTAGTCGCTATAACTGCTTTTGTGTATCACGTCCTTACGAGGTGTACGTGTCTGTAATCACTCCACATAATAAAGAAGTTCTACCCTCCGGTCCGTGGACGTAGGTCATTCCGACCGAACCACATAAATTCTTGTGTTCACTGTCCAACTTATTTTTCTTCATTTTATTCGTTATCGTCATTTCTCGGGCAATTATATTATCGGGATTAAACAAATATCCTAACAAAGTTGGCTGTTGGCGCATAAATGGCTGCCGTGTACCCCGCAGGGCCTGACCCTATTATTACCACATTCTCAATCCCATGAGCTGGAAGAAAAAAACATAATTTAAGAGCGACTGATACGATGATAACAGAAGAACTACAATGATAAGAAGA
This sequence comes from Lindernia subracemosa, assembly GCA_028392965.1. Lineage (NCBI taxonomy): Eukaryota > Viridiplantae > Streptophyta > Magnoliopsida > Lamiales > Linderniaceae > Vandellia > Vandellia subracemosa. The sequence goes on along the minus strand of JAQPCC010000012.1, from coordinate 3,281,267 downwards.
AGAACAAGGGCCAGGCGATTATACGTACATTCATTTCAAAGTGTTCCATACAAATCAGAGCGCATAAGTTAAGTTCCACCTGATGAGCTCGTAGGCTGTTCGTCAGCCGCGGCAGAGACGCGGAATGCTGAAGCAGAAAGCATGCGGCGGCGAGCTAACCAAGTCTGCGAGTCGAATCTGAGTGGTCTGCCGCCATTAAATGGGTCGATGTGTTTGCGGGTCGGGTCAAGGTTCCGACTGGGAGGTTGTTCGTCCGTACGCTCGTTATCTTAGTGGTAGATGGAGGTGTGATCGCCATTGGCTTCGGGCAATACGATATCATATCCACCGTTGTGTTGTGTCCAACAAAAGTGAAATAAAATTCTCTCTCACACACTCAGCTCACACTTAAATATTATTAATTTTTCTTTTTCATTTATTTTATATTTATATGTTATTATTATATAATCGATAATAGAAAAGTCCCATTAGGGTTCTTTGTGATTCTGATTTCCTAGGCTTTTTTTTTCTTAATGCAGTTTGAACGATATTGGGTTTTGGGTGGTTTTGATTATGATTTTGGGTTTTTCAGGTCAGTAAATTTTATATTATTATTTGAGTTAATCCAAATATTCTTGCTATGTCGTGTGTGAAACAATATGTTGTTATGAGTCAAAATAATATTAAAGAATTAACACCTTGGAAGTCAATAAGGATCAGCTAAAACCAACCTATAGTCTTATGTAATAAAAAGAAAAAAGAAAAACAAGAATTTGACTGTAATGAATCATCCATTCTTCTTAATTAAATTTTACATACATATAGGTTAGAATCTATTTAGTATGTTAGTTCTCTGCAGATTTAGTAAGTAAAACCTGAAAATTCTCAAACTGCAAAGTCAAGAAAAGCATGCTGCCCTAGTTTCATGGAAAAACACAGCTCTTGACGCATTCACCTTTGGATAAATAAATAGAAGGAAAAAAAAATGTATTATATGTAATAAAATTAGAAAAGTCCAAATATATACAACATGGATGGAATTAGACTTGCCCAACCGCCGGTTAACCGTAACCGCCCCCGGTTGACGGTTAGCCGCCCCCGGTTGACGGTTAGACTAACCGGCGGTTGACTAACCGCCGGTTACGGTTGACCGGCGGTTTTAACCGCCGGTTTTTTTTTTTAATTTTTTTTTTTTTTTTTTTTTTTTTGAACGGCTATATTATAATAAAAAAAAAAATAAAAAAATTTTTTTTTTTTTTTTACAACGGCTATATAAAAATAAAAAAAAAAAAAAAAATTTCAAAATTTTTTTTTTTTTTTTTTACAACGGCTATATAATTAATAAAAAAAAAAAAAAAAAAAAAAAATATTATTAACCGCCGGTTAACCGCCTAACCGGCGGTTTTTAACCGGCGGTCAGCGGTTGGTCAGACCGACCAACCGCGCCGTAACCGGCAACCCACGGTTGCCGGTTACGGTTGGTGCCGGTTACGGTTATTAACCGTAACCGGCGGTTAAAAACCGACGGTTAACGGTTGTAACCGCCGGTTACGGTTAATAATGGGCATGTCTAGATGGAATGGAATGCCTGATGTTGAATGGATATTCTACAAATTAAATAAAGCTAGCCTGGCCGGAATATCTAGAAGCAAAGACATCACTAATTAAACTCCATCGACCTATAAAATATGACAATAATTCAACGTATAAGAATTCCATTTAATACCTTTTTTTGACGTACGAACAGTCAAGTCAGAATTAGGTAATATTTTATGTAGCTAATTATAAACAGAAGCCAAGAAAAGACTCTTGCAATTTCTCATTAGATGCTGAGTATTAGTCTATATATTACGATCTTCTCACCATCTCCTTTCTGTCTCATCTTCTTAATTCATCTTTCTAGAGAGGAAAAAAAGCAAAACAGAACATAATGGAGTCTGATAGTCAAAGTAGTGAAAAGGGCTTGGCGGAATATATCAACTGCGAGAGGAAATCATGTCCGCCGCCGCCTTTCTTGCTGAAGACGTGCATGCTCGTCGAAGATCCTTCGACCGACGAGATCATATCTTGGAACGAAGACGGCACGGCCTTCGTCGTGTGGCAGCCCGCCGAGTTTTCTAGAGACTTATTGCCTACTGTCTTCAAGCACAGCAATTTCTCCAGCTTTGTTAGGCAACTAAATACTTATGTATGTAAATGTAACTCTCTCTCTCTCTCTTTCTCTCTCACTATAGCAATATAATCTTCTGTGTGAAAATGTGTAAACGACTTATATATGTATTTTTTAGGGTTTTAGAAAAGTAGCCACGGATCGGTGGGAGTTCAAGAACGACATGTTTCGGAGAGGACAAGGAGATCAACTATGCGAAATACGTAGGAGAAAGGCGTGGACGAACAAGACAAACCCTAATTATACTACACAACAAGCCCAGTTAGAACAACAACAGCATGGAGATAAAAACGAAGACCAAAGGATGTCTTCGACTTCTCCGTCGACGGAGCTCACCGTCCTCTTGGATGAAAACAAGAGGCTCAGGCAGGAAAATGGGTCCTTGAGCTCTGAGCTGACTGACATGAAGAAGAAATGCAAAGAACTCTACGACTTAATGGCTGCTTACAATAGTGGATCGAAAAGCAGCACATCAGATGTTGATATGGAAGAGTTCGAAGATGGAGATGGATGTTGTAATAATGGAAGTATTGGGCCGAAGTTATTTGGAGTTAGATTGCGAGTTGAAGGCGAGAATAATGATCATGACATGTTTGAGGTTATTGGCAGTTGACGTCACTCTTGCCACGTAATGCCTTTGCCCAAAGTAGGGTTCAGAATTTAGTCAAATTTGTATCTTGAAGATTTAGAAATAAGAAACATATGTACATTTTAATCGTGGAAGATTCAAAAGTATAAACTTCTGTTTGTCATTCCTCTAAAGGAAAACAAACGTTTGGAAAATTCAAAAAAGTTTACCATAGCCGTATTACATTGTAGAAGTTTGTAACATCCAAGTCAAACTAGAATTTTATTATTTAATTCATTTTTTTTTTCCGAATGTGTAATTAATGTAGAAATGCGCTTTTAGTAGAAAGTAATCGTTGAAGTACGTCTTGTGACTTTTGACTGTGAGGAAGAGATTGCCTATTTGGGTATTCCTAACATTGTGTATGGGCCGGGGAATATTAGGCCCATTTATATTCTTTAAATGATTCGAATTTTGGAGTGAATTAACTCGTAATATATAAATATATATAATATTACTTTATATTTTCAGTTATTTTTAATTTAAAATATTTTTAAATTTTAATTATATTTATTTTGAAGTATATAAAAAGAAAAATTAATTTGTGAAAATATAATTGTAATAAATCTAAAAATTGAAGGATAAAATGATAATTATTCAAATTAAAATTAAAATAAATAATAGAAGGGTAAAATAACAATTTTAAGTGACATATAACAGTTTTTACCCACTCCCACCAATTATTAAATAGAATATAGATACTCGGTATTATTAGTAGCAAGAAATTTAATTGAGAGGGTGATTCAAGTGAAGAGGCAAGCCCCCCTACACACACTATATTGTCACTTCGTACTATGTTTTTTATTATTTAAAAATGCCTCGTACAAAATAAAAATGTGAGACTTTTTCACTTGTGTCTGATTATATTCCTAGATGACTTCTCTAGATTGCTTGATATCATTTCATATATATACATATATATATATGTATATGTATATGTGTGTATATCTGTATATGTGCATAGTTACTTGTTAGGTATGCATGGGAATATCTAATAATTTATGATGTAGGGGCTGTGACTTTATTACATCTGCAGTACTTCCATAGTACCAAACAGAATAACTGAACTAGTGACTCTAAGGCTTAGGGTTCTGTTCAGTACAGATAATTTGTAACTAGAGTGGTGTTTAAGAGTTAGGTGTAAGTTGTTTATTCTTTAAATTGCATATAACTAATATAATATTTATCTTTGTAGGTCACAATTCTTAAATCCATGGTAGGGTTTTTAGGGTTATAAATTAGGGGTAATTTTATGTCAGGCCCTCTTAAAATTTTTACTTATTGTTCAGGCCATGTCAGAAAAGAAAGGATCCATTTTCTATAAAAGTTAGAATAAAGGACCCAAAAATATGATTTGACAAAAATACCCTTACTAAAATGCCTTTTTTTTTCCAGCAAAAGTCTATATAGATAGATAGAGACGTATTGTTCATGGGTCTTATATGAAGAGGTACTTTTATTTCACTTTTATGTTACTCAATTACAACATATTGTTACTTTTGAAAAAAGACACGTTATTTTTCAATGATATTGCGTTACTTCGCTATTGTAAAATGTTATCAACATAAAATCGTTTTTTATGATCGAACTCATTTTTTTTACACTGAATCGAGCACAAAAAATTCGACTGCCCCATCAACCAATCGATTGCGACGTGTCATGTTGAATTTATTATGATATTGACGACGCACGATGTAGGATTTGCTTGTCTAATTAGGGTGCAAATTCGAGAATATAATGGTAAATCAAAGCTAGATTTCGACATAAATTGCAGTTAATCGGTATAAATTCGAGGCACCCATGGTTTGGACGTTTACTAGATGCTACTAACGTCGAGATTTGAACGATTTTCAGCATTTTTGGTTGTCATTTGCGGTTTTTCATAAAATCTCCGTCATCTCTTGCTTGTGTACATGATGTGGTATTGATAAGAAATGAATCGTTACTCTTTTGTGTTGATTTGTTATATTTTACAAGACATACGTCATTTTTTCAGCAGCAAGTGTTACCCTACAAGACATACGTTTCGCCACGCCCTCATCCTTGCTCCACAATCCGTTAGTCAATATTAGATGGCTTAAAAATACAAGCAACTTCAAAATTAAAGGTATATTATTGGGTCTTTTAAATAAATGGCCTTTGACTGATCAATTTTAAAAAAATAGGCACGTTGAGGATTTTTTTGGTCAATAGCCCTCACTTAGTTTAACCATTAATCATACCTTTTAACTGTTGTAGTTAACGATTTAAAAAAAAAAGGAAATGAAATTAAAAGGTACTGCAGTTTTTAAAAAAATAATAAAGAAAATTAAAAGATAGTGGCACCGAAAAGAACAGGGGTCGTTTGCCAGCTCCTACAACATCCATAATCGCACATGGGCGCACGGTACCCGCTCACAAGCGCAGGATACCCGCACATGGGCGCACGATATCCGCACGCAAGTACATGGTACCCCCACAGGGGCACACGGTACCCGCACACAAACGCACGATCCCCGCACAGCTCGCATGGTACCCCCACGCAAACACATGGTACCCGCACTCAACCTCATGGTACCGGGCGCGTATAAGGAGATACAAGTGTGGGTCCCCTGCGGTTGAGGGCAGGTTCCATGAGGTTGAGTGCGGGTCCCCAGCGGTTGAGTGCGGGTCTCCTGAGCCTGTAAGGAGATACAAGCGCGTGTTCCCATTAAACTCGAGATTTTATTAGTTTTTCAACGATATTTTCGAATTGGGTTTGAAGCATTATTCCATTATAAGCTTAAAAAAATTTCGTTGATTATGAAGACTCATAAGAAATTGAGGTCGATTTAACCTTATTTGATCACTAACGTCGGAGTTCCTAATGGTTTCAGAGATTTTTGATTATCGGCGATGGTTTTCAATATATTCATCTTAGCCCCTTGCTTGTCTATAACATGTGTTATTAACATGAAACGAGCTGTTATTTTTTTTTAATTATGTGTTATTTTGCGTCAACGCTAGTTGTATAAGATATATGTTTGTTGCAGAAAATGTTATCCAGAATGCAATAAGTGTTACCAAGAATGCAATAAGTGTTACCCATTTAGTATTTTATTAGCAAATGTTTCAGTCTCGAACGCACCAAAATTCCGCATTATTCCATAATTAACATCAATAATTTTCGTTGATTATTAAAACCCATAATCAAATTGAGTCGATTTCACCTTATTCGGTCTTTAACATCGAGATTTCACCCGTTTTCAACGAGATTTTCAAATGGGTTTAACTCATTATCGAGATTTCACCCGGTCTTTAATGTCGTGATTTTCCTCAGTTTTTAAGACCCATATACAAATCGAGATTGATTATCGTTATTCAATCATTAACATCAAAAGTTATTCTATGGTTGGAGGAGATTTGAGTTTCAATCTTACGTTGAAGATGATGGCATTTAAGTGTAAATTTGACATATTATGAAGGGTAAATATGTCTTCTCACATAATTTGGATATTTTTCTCTAATATTTTTGAAAAATAGGTCATTAATACTAAATTAAAATATAATAGGGTATGAACTCAAACCCAAACTTATTAATAGGCCTGAAACTAAATTAGCCCTATAAATTAAGCAGTAATAGTCTCAATCATTGTCCTCCTAAGACCCAAAAATAAAAAGATGAACTTTGAATTAGGGGTGAGCAAATGCGGATATCCGGAATTTCGGATAGCTAAAAATAAACACCGCATCCGATCCGATTTTATTCGAATATCCGAAAATCGGATATCCGGTTTATTCGGATATTTAAAACCGGATATCCGCATCCGCTTTTTAAATTTAAAATTGAACTTTATTTTTTTATAATTGATTTTTATTTTTTTAAAGTTGTGTATTTTTTCTATTTCTTACCCAATAAAAAAAATATATCACCTATTCTACACATAATAATTCATGCTAAACATAAACACGGTTAAAATATACTAATATGTTAAACGCACTTGGTACGTGTGCTATAATTATTTTATAACTTACGTCTTTTAATAAAAAACATTTTTAATTTTAAATTTTTATTATTTATAAAAGAAAAATTGATTTGTGGGAATATAATTGAATTAAATAAAAATAAAAAGAGTAAAATTGTAATTAGAAATTATATACCAAATTATTTGATAAGTGATTATAATAGAGCGTTGAGAGTTTATAAATAGTATGTATATGATCTAAATTGCTACACAAGATGATACTCTATTAAAAATTCACACTATAATTCTCTCATTTTTCGTTCTTCTCTTTTCTTCACTTTCTTTTCTCTGGTTTTTCTTTCTTTTTTTTTTGAATTTTATATTCACGTTTTTGCAAGAACAATATAAATTATGTATATTGTATTGTGTCATAGTCCAATAATAAATGTTGGACCGCTTTTCCTTTTTTTTTTCCTTTTGGGCCACATTTTTCTATTTTTTTTTTGCCATAATTTAATTTATTGTATTTTTAAAAATATAAAACCGGATACCGGATATCCGAATTTTAGGCCGAACACTATCCGCATCCGATCCGATTTGTTTTAAAATAAAGCGGATCGGATATCCGATCCGGTTTTTAAAACCGGATATCCGATTTTTCAGTTTTTTAAAACCGGATATCGGATCGGAATCCGATTTTCGGATATTTTTGCTCACCCCTACTTTGAATAGTCTTCATATATATATATATATAATATATATATATATATAATAAATTTATATATGATATATATTTGCAGCTACCGACATACAGCTTGCACGTCCTAGATTTTTCAGAAAACTCATATTTTGGCTATATAATTAAGAATTATCATGAAATAGAAATGATCTTCATGCGGATGGAAATCGACATGAACTTAATGTAAAAAGGTAAAAAAAAAAATTGTATATGTATTTTTTAAAAATTTCACAAGCATGAATCACTTGATATTTTTGGGGGGACCCTACTGTAATTGTTTACTATATGTCTACCACCGACGATCGAAAATTTAACATCGAATCTCATTTATGTTTTTTTTTAATATGTTGTATTTTTTTTAATATATTCGGACACATCAACTAAATGTCATTACTATTTTCAAAACAGATGATTTAGATTGGGATTCATTCTAGACTAATCTAATCATACGGAGAGCGATTATTGAAACAAAATCCTACGTTTTACATTTGATTAGTTACTTTATGCCGTCAAGTACATTTACATTATAATAATAGTGATTATAATGCATATTAATTATGATTACAATAAAGTTTAATCATAGTATAGAACCTCCACTCCACACCCCAAAGTCAAAATCTATTGAAAGCACTTTATTCCTCTTGCTTTTTCTCTGAATCCCTTCACTTTCTATTAAATAAACAAACAAATCATCGCTAACCACTATTCAGTGAAAAGAAAATGCCTAGATTATATTTAAATAATGATTTTATTAGTCCCCCTTAATCTTTGCCACACCTTAATTAATTAATGCATACACTTCCCTTCCCACGATAAACACGTATTCATCACCTACAAACAGATATAGAAAGTGGTAGACGTGGGAGAGAGAGAGAGAGAGAGAGAGAGAGAGAGAGAGAGAGAGAGAGAGAGGTTGCAGAAAAGCTAAAGAAACAAGCGTCCACAAAGTACTAAAAAACTTCGATTTTTTTTTCTTTTTTCATATATGAAACTTGTGTGAAGTGCGTTAGAAGCCAAAATCCTAGCAAGAAAACGACCACATAAGATAATATTCAGTACATGGGATTCACAAAAAAGAGCCACAGCAGAGGTATGGGCTTCCTCTTAGTCTTCTTCCCCGAAGAACAACAGCAGCAACATCAGACGACGCCGCAAACGACCAAGAAAAACCTCTTCTCACCATCGTCAATCCCAATCTTGAAGCACTACTCAAGCTCAACTCAACTACTTCACAAAGCTCAGTCCACCATTTCCATATGCTTGCTCCTCTTATTCACTTCCCTCCTCGTCTTCACCCTCTCCACGCTGCCTTCGAACAACCACCTGCACATTCCGTACGGAAGGAGGCACCTCAGAGAGGTGGCGGCTTCGAGCCGTCCTACGTCGCATGCATTGCAAGGGATGGGCACTTTGTATAGGAGGGGTTCGAGGGCTATGAGCGACTTGATTGTGGCTCATTTGGTCGAGTCCATGGCCCTGCATGAGCTCAGGCTTTTCCTCAGGCTTTTGTATAGGTCGAGCATCACCTCAAGATCGGATGTACTGTTTCTCTTTCCTTCGAAAAGGTCAGATTTTGACGACGCCATCTACCAAGAAACGCAGTATTTCTTCAATTTGCTGGGCCAGAATCTGAGTTCGAACTCGAATGTATCGTCATCTCCTTCGTCGCGTAGGCTGAATTTCGACCCGGCGCACTTCTTGAAGGGCGCTGGTAAGAAGGAGAAGCAAAGCGGAGAGCCGATATGGGGCGGCCGGAGAATATTACGAGCGAATTCGAGCGGCGAGGGAGAGCCCGCCGGGTCGACCCGTCTGAGCTACGGGTCGGTGGTGGGCTTCGAAGCCGAGGAACTCGACCCGGAAAACGCCCTGTCCGGGTTCTTGGATCACGCCGTTCCCATGAGCCTGAGGAGATGGGTCTGCTACCCGATGCTGCTGGGTCGGGTCAGGCATAATTTCAAGCACGTGGTATTGGTCGACGCGAAGGAGATGCTTCTGCTCGGCGACCCTCTGAGCGGCGGCGGCCGGAGCCAAAGCCCCGAGACGGTCACGATTAGGCACGTGGGCTCCGGCCACCACCAACCTCAGTCCAGACACGGCAGGAAGAATCCTGACAGAAACGGTTCGACCCGAGTCCATCCGGGTTTGGTCATGGGTGGGTCGAGGGGGGTCCGCAGGCTGTCCAGCGCCATGCTGATTGGCATAGTCCGCGCATCGTCGTCGTCTTCGTCGAGCCAACACAAGAAGAAGATATCCGTCAGTGAGTCGAGCGTTTTCAGTCAACTCGTCGGTAATGAATTCGCTTTGAAAGACGTGAATAAAGTTCTGTCGGGCGAGGCGATACCCTATTTGGGCTCGCTGGTCGGGTCGGGTTCGAAGCCGCGGGTGGGTCTGCTGTTTAATTCGACCCATACGGTGGTCCGGCGAGGTAATAGTAATTCCGATGTTAGTCATATGGTAATGAAGCACATATGCTCCTTTGCTGTAGATTCTATGGCTTATAGTGATTGCGAGCTATAGTATAGTAATCAAAGGAAAGGAAAATAATAATCTTATACGATTTTTTTATATTGTTTATGTTATAGAATATATGTTGATAATACAGTTGAAAATGAAAATCAAGAATCTACCTTTTATTGTATGTCGCACTATATGTTACATATGTTCTGACATTTGTTTTAATTTCAATAATTCATCCAATAATAAAAGGTCATTTAGTTATGATGTCAGAGGTCAACTGTTTTCTTGAATAACTAACCTTTGTAGCCAATTTTAAATATTATCTATCTCCAATTGACCTTTCGTAGAACATTCGTAGAAGATCTTTACTACGTTCGTGCCATGCATTGGCTTCAAAGTTAAATAAATATATCTAATGTTTAATTTTTTAAAATAGAAAGGCATATATATATATTTATATATATTTATAAATGTGTATAAGTCACGGATTGAATGTGATGCAACTACGCAAATGGAAAAAGCATTCATTAAATCCACATGCAACTTTACCCTTTACGCGTTTTGTAATAAAGGATATTGATCTCTCCTTTAATAATTAGAACGTGATGGCATTTATTTAACTTTAAAACCCCTAACTATTTATTTAATAAATTCAAATTATACTGTAATAAAGCGATTTGTATTGTCAAAAAGATTGTACTTTTGCCATGAGTGCTTCATCATTGCCCTAAGCTATAGCCACCGACAGTGAATAATGAATTCCACGTGGCATTGTTTTGATGTATATAAATCATGATTATACAAATTTATTTATATTTTCAATTTGCGTTACAATATATATATAAAGAGAATTGCACACTAAATTCTCCCCCATGTTTGTGGGGGACAATTCTAGCAATCAAAAGGAAAGCCTAAGAAACGTTAAAGAGACGCAAGAGAATAACAAAAAGAAAATAGGCGTGCTAATATTTATACCTTTTATTTTATTTTTTATAAATACCAATAATATTCAAATCGAGCAATATGAAAGCCATGTAAGAGCTTAAAAAAAAATAAAGAAAATCGCCCCACGTGAAAATGAGTGAAGTATGACGACTCAAACCCACCCAAGTTTGTGAAATTGTGGTAAGACAAACAATTTATTTTGTGGAATTTTTGTTTGATTGCATAGAAAAAAAAATAATAAATTAAAACACCAACCAAGGATACTTAAGTTTGAATTTATATCGGAGTTGCTAAGTTAGTATACTTTAATTTCTATATATTTCGTGTGACACTTGCACATATTATCCACTTTTTTTTTCCCCCGTGAACCCAATAATAATAATAATGTAATCAAATTTAGAAGTTTTAGCCGACAAGAAAGATAGACAATGATAGCGTTACGTAAGTTTAATTAATTAATTAATTAATCAATAAAAGCTACCTATAATAATGATCGACCCCTAAATAGCATATAAAAAATCAAACGATGATTCTTGGTGTGAAACTGTGGATAAGTATCGAATTTCATATGCCAATCAATGTGTGAAGGTGCCAAAAATAGTGACGAGTGAGGTGGGTGGTCTCAATCATATATAGAGCCCACAAATTATATTTTAATATTATAAAATATACAAACGAAAATGAAATAAAAAAGAAGAGTGGAGTGCTTATCTTGTGGACCTTAAATGTTATTTATTTAAATTCATAATCAAACAATGATTCCAAAATGCAACGTTCCACAGGGATTAATTAATCATTCAAGGTGTGTCTCAATCAAATAATGAAGGTTGTTCGTCTTAATGACGACTTGTCTTGTGGGAACCAATATAATTAATTTCATAGTCTCCATCTTATCTCATTAGAAAAAAAATATATAAAATAAAATAAAAAGTAACGTTATGGAATAAATAGGTTTATAGAAACAATCAATGTAAGAGAAATAAGACAAATAATATCAAGAACACAGAATGATTGTAGGCTGCAGTCCGTCGAGACCATTGGGCCTCGTGGAGTTAGTTTGTGGTTCTGATCCATTGGGCTTTATTAGCGATAGTAAGGCCCATAAAGAGGTCCCATATGGATATGGAAGTTCGTATTTACGAAATTGCGATCAATTCTCTAACGATCGATTAAACATAGATCGTAACGAAAGCTAGAGAATACTTGCAAGAAATTGAGGGGAAGAAGAAAATAGTAGGATTTGATGGATGCTTCGAAGTTGGATGCATCTTCATCGGCATCAGCAGCTAACCCAGCTCAGGGATCTTCTCGTTTCACCCACACTCCTTTTTACTGGTAGGATCGCAGTCGATTGACGTAAAAATTATATTCATTTTGGGTTTTTTGCCTTTTAATGGTTGTGAGATCATTGGGCTTATGGGTTTTCGTTCATTCATGACATTTTTTTTGTGTGTATAAATTCGTCATCTACCATTTGAAATTGCTCGTGTGCTGTAATGGAAGGAGAAATAGGAAGGAGACAATGAAGAAGAAATAGGATTTTGAATTATCAGCTATCATCTTACATTATACAGTATTGTCTAATTTCTTCCTGTGGAATGATTAATTCATTGTCTGCTTTTGGTCGATATGCCTTTCTAGCTGATCTTAGCAATCTATCCGAGTTTGGATATAAATTTGAGTGCTTTTCTGTTTTCTTACTAACTCTGATAGTGAGGAGAATGTATATCTGCTATGCAAGAAGCTCTGCGAGGGTGGTATAGCTAAATCGGATGGTTCTGATCTTTTTGCAGTTTTCATTTCCAACGAAAAAAAGCAGGCAAGTAGGTTTTATATCCGTGTTCTTGACATGTTCTAAAGCGAGGAATTGACATTAGTCTTAACGAATTGCTTCTTATCAGGTTCCATTGTGGCATCAGAAGGCTAGCCATAGAGCGGATGGGGTGGTTCTTTGGGATTATCATGTTATTTGTGTACAAGTAAGAATCTTTTTGCCATGAAGCTTTTATCTTAAACTCTTTAGCCAATAAATGTGTATATTTCCCGTTGAAAGATCACATAAAGTTTCCTTCGCATCGCTTTGTCTGTTGCAGAAAAGAAAAGACAGTAATCTGCCTCATCTTGTGTGGGATTTAGATTCAAGTCTTCCTTTTCCATCTCCGCTGGCAACTTATGTAGCTGAAACTTTTATGCCTTCATTTGCGTTGTTCTCTGAATTTCAGAGGTAAGCATAACCGTCCTAACCTTGAGTTCTAACAACTTAGGCTCCATGTGTGCGTGCATATTTGTGGGAAGATAATAGCAGATAACTTTGATTAACGTCAAAGCCGTTCTATCTGATAATCTCAGGTTTTTCCGCATCGTACATGCACCACTGTTTCTTGAATCATTTGCATCTGATAGAAGGCACATGAAAGATTCTGCTGGAAACTGGACTAATCCTCCGCCTTCGTATGATCCAATTGTTGCCAAAGGTAAAACACACAATAACTTCATGCAATGACAACTATATCCCAAATATCTCTTCTAAGTTCGAAGTAGGGGTGCAAACGAATCGAATCGAGTCGAATATCATGATATTCTATTCATATTCTATTATCAAATTTCGAATTCGAATTCGAATACGAATACTATTCGAATACTAAAATCCGATTTGAATTCGATTTGATTATGCCATTCGAATATCGAATCGAATATTCGAATATTATATTTAAAATATATATTTAATTAAAGTATCGTATATTTAAATATATGTTGAATTATAATATATTTTATTTAATAAATAGATATTGAATTTTAATATATTACATTTCAATTATATATTGAATATTAATATTTATATTTAGTTTTTTACGAATCGAATCGAATATTGAGATATTTGTATTCGTATTCTAAAATGTCGAGTCTTCTACTCGCTGTAATGTTGATATTTTTTCCGAAAAAAATAATGCAGTTTTTTTTTATACTAGAAAAGCGTCTAATGGATCGTTGCACTTGCACCTTATTTTTTGTTTTATGGGCTTTAATATATACACTGCCCATTGACTGTAATTCACCAAAAATATTAATTTTGTGAATTTATTATTTATTGGGCCAATATAACTTATATATAATATTAAATTATTTATATAATTCGAATCGAATATTCTATAATTATTCGAATCGAATACTGCCATATTTTATTCATATTCGAAAATTATTCGAATCAGAAACACTATTTTTATTCGGATTTGATATTCGGATATTTCGAATTCGAATCTTAAATTTCGAATCGAATCTCGAATCGAATCAAAAAAACTCGATTCATTTGCAACCCTAGTTCCAAGTGTTGGCCTCTTCGGCTTTCCTGAGACTTATTTTCTGTTTCTTCAGATGGGACTACGCACAACTTGAACGAGTACTTGGAGATGCGTTCTGTTGATTTAGCAAAAAGTGTTGGCTCTGATACAGTAGACGCTGTCTTGACCCGAAAACTCGGGATGTTAGTGGGTGAAAGCCAGCTAGAAGAGCTATTTTCTCAGATTTCCTAATACAATCGAGGGGAAGACAATAATGTCGCAGATGAGGAGTGTCATAACGGGTAAAAACATGTGATATCGTGGCCTCATATATTTTATGGATTTCGAAGTTCTGCTTCTGTGCAAGCAAGGTTTGTATTTGTAAACAATTAACAGTTATCATATAAAAGAATTGCTTGCAGACAAAATGTTGGGAAGTATACATTTGACTGTCTTAGTTTATACATATTTTTCGACATCAGTCACACTAACTCCATTAACAATGGGTCACCAGCTGCCATGAATCTGATAAGCTTGATAAAGTCTTGCTCAGTCGACACATTCCAAGGGTGAACTGCAGGTACTTCAGCTGAATAAAAAGTAGTGGAATTGCTCTGAAGCTTCTGCTTGTACCTCATAGAATTCAACACTGAGTCGAAATTTTGGGGAGAATCGATCGCCAAAAAGATCATCGGTATGGCCACTTTGTGATGCATTTCTAGGTCGTCCACGAAGTTCACAAGATCGATGAAGTCAGGTACGTAACGTCGGGGAACGTAGAACACCTCCGAATTGCATATGGTTAGGCTGTGCCTATCTTTTACGTTTGCTTTGTAGTTGACCTGAAAATGGGCCGGCATTGTTCCCACGACTTTCTTGACCATCTCTGCCTGCTTTGCAAACCAGTCGGAGTTGCCTGAAATTGGGACACTTGTCCACGACTTGGGTACCTGCATGTCACCCCGATCAGCAATCTGTGTGTGTCTGTGTGTGTGTGTGTGTGACTTCCATTAACAAAAGCAATGTACCTTGTTTGTGATCCATAGCTTAGACTTGTCTGCTTGAAGAAGGTTCCAGTAGTTAAGGACAGTATCATCATGGAGAAACAGAAACCCTTCAGCACTTGTGTATCGATCGAAGTACTTTGGTAATGACCTGAGACAGATTATGTTAGAATGCTTAGCTTCTGTAAGAAAAACTGAAAACAAGATTATCTGTAAAGAGTATACGGAAGTCGGGATTTCAATCGACGTACTTGTAAACGTAGTCCAACTGGCCGTGTTCCACGGCAAGATCGACGTTCTTCTCCTTGGATACTATGATAACCGTCTTAAAAATCCTACCGTAGAGCAACCTCCACTCCAACGCAGTACGTTCCACGGGCCCAAAGCAGAACATGATCAGCACAACATTCCCGAAGTTCTTCCTCCACCGTATAAGATTCCCGATTTCGTAATTCACCGTGCCTATTTCCTCGACCCCGAGATGGACAGCTGGCAGTTTCTGAGGCACGAACTCCTTACGGTCTCCATGGCCGATAGCAGGCCTTGGCCTGTCTAGTTCAAGAGACATCATACGAGGTTGCTGGTAGCCCACAGCTAGCAAATCTTGAAGCCAAGCAGCAGTAAACTGCACGTCCTTCTCCGTCCAAAACCCTTCTTCGGCCATTACATAACTCAGCTCCAAGATCTTCTCGAACAACCTATGATCCTTGGACCTCCATGTCACAAGGAAGTTAATGAGACGGCCCACATTCACGTGAAGGTCCTTCTCCTCTGCAAAAGGGTACCCTTCGATCTTGTCATGACGGTGGATTGTAGGGGGATAGACAACAACGTATCCACCGATCTCCCACAGAAGCCTTTGAGCCCAATATCCCCTCAATATATCAGAAGCCATTGAACTAACTGAGACGGGCAGCATCAAAGCCCAAAATGCAGGCGAATGAAACATCGTATTGAACGAATTTAATGGAACCATTGTACCCTGAGGCAAAGCAACTTTCGGGGCTTTATCGTCGAACCTTATGTCGAATGGTTCCAAGGCTGGTTTTCTGGTGAAGTAGAAAACCGAGTCCACGTCGGGCAGCCCATTAGAGATTCCCTGCTGTATAAAACCTTTTCCACCGAAGACTTCTGTGTAAAACTGCTCGTGCTCGATGTCCCCTACGTTTTCCAATGGCAGCCCTCGTGGCCAGACAGAACGCTGACCGAAATGTATGTAAGGGTTCACCACCGTCCTATTTGGATTTTCATGACTGTACTGCAAGAGAATCTCTTGTCTGGAGCCTTCGCCGACTAATTCTACATCAAAATGCTTCCCTATGTCGTTGTCAATCACCTCCGCTCGATCATCGACGTCATAGATCTTCTGAGCACCGTGCTGTATGGCGAACAAGTAGCCAGTGGTTTTGCGAACGTATGAATCGTAGGGCAAGTAATCAACCACTCTGAATCCCAATCGTGCTTGCATTTCCAAGGATAGATATATAGCACCTGCAAAAAGGAATCAACAGAAACGAAAGATCATTAACAAAACATTTATCAGACAAACAATGTGTTTAGGTAATAAGATCTCCCTCACAACCTAGTTTAAGTCAACTTCAACTAAACATAACTCATCACAGATCTCTCCCCTCACAATCTCTTGAAAGAAATCAACGGAATAGTTTGAGATCTAACCTTTCAAGTTCCAATCTTTCGGAGTCTTCGAATTCCCGACAGCCAAAACCTGCCACCCTTTAATCCTACACATCTTTCTCAACGCATCAGTTGGGTAATCCGACACAGACACCACGATCCACCTGTCCGAGCTAAAGGTCGAATAGGGCGTGACCTTATCGGCAATGCGGCCCACGGAATTCCAATTGACACGTGGCATCTTGAGCTGGCCGTGCTTGGTGGACTGCTGAAGGCACATCAGGGCCGCCGCGTCTCCGCCCCCCGCGCCGTTCCGTAGGTAGAACAGACCCGCCACGGTGGTGATCAGCAAGACGACGGTCATGATTTTGTAGAGATTCTCGGAGGCCCAAGTGGCGAAATCGATGTTTTTTAATGGGTTTGTTTTGGAGTGGCCGGGCGGCGTAGATTTCCGATCTTGCACTTCCATTTCTCCAGCTTCGATCAATAACTGATTAAAAAGAAAAGAAGAAAAGAAAAATCACACACCCACAAGACGGTGACGATTGCTCAGCTGAGTTGGGTCGTCGATGAAGATGATTCTTACGAATTGGGTCAATGGAGGACTCCACTTGGGGAGGACTACCGTTACTGAAGTGTGTATTGTGTGTGTGTGTGTGTGTATTTGTTGCCGACAAGGTATGGAGAGGTGGCTTTGTCTTAAGATTGAATTAAAGTGTTGCTGGTGATCGATGTTTGTTGTGTAGTAGAATATTAGTTTCTGTTTGGTGAGAGGTAATAAAAGAGAGTACTTACTTTGCCTTTGTTTTTTGTTCAGACGAATCGTTTTTTGGTTTAAGTTTTAATTAGTACGTAATTAGAAGTAATTAAGACAGAGATGATCAACTCATTTAACTGAAAATATAACAGCTGTTTTGCTCTTTTAGTCTTTACAGCTTGGATGATTAACAAGTTTCCTTTTTTATTTTTATATTATTATTTTAATCTTCGCTTTTACGGCTTTGGTTTGGGCCTTCTTCAGTCCATTTGTAGGATTCATCGCTATTGGGCCTCAATTGTTGGGCCCAAACTCTTCAAGCAGCCCATTATACAGAATAAGAATTTGAGATGGGCTTACATTTCATTATAGGCTTGGCAATGGAGTAGGGAGGGAATTTCCGTTCCGCCCCTGATACTTATCGGAGAATCTACATCCTTCTTTGATAAACAATATGGGAAGATACTTTCTTCGGGGAAAATCTCCGCCCCATATGTTTTTTATTTTTTTATGTTACTCCTATTTTTGGGGTGGTGGTTAGAATGTTGCGAAGGAGGAGCCGACGAAGGAGTGGGGAATGGAAAATTCTCGCCATATTGCCAAGACTATTAGAATTAGTTACAACTCATAATGTGGGAAAAGGGGCATGATAAGAAAATATACTATAAACAATACAAAACAATTCTTGGAATTCATAAGGGCATTCTTTTTTTTTTTTTTATGAGAGGTTGAAGAATCTCTATAGTTGGAATGTTAGGTGATTCTATATTAGTTCATTTATTTTTGTGTGTATGTAAATGATGTTAATGGTGATGTTATGATTCGAAAGTTTCGATAAGGTTATTAAATAAATAATTTGATAATATGTTGTTGTCAAATTGCTATAATTAAATATTACTTTATTACGAGTCAAAACAAATTTACTAAAAATAAAGTCGATGATCCAACGGCATTTCCTACCCATGTAGGGAAAGGAGAAAAGCAAAGCATCGAATTCGTTTTCCCCAATATTATTATTAGGCTTAATGTTTTTTTTTCCCGTAATTTAGGGAAGTGACGTCATTGGGACAGCTAATTTAGGAGTTGCGGACAATAACTTTCGAAAAAATGGCAATTTAGGGACATTATACGCCGAGACCCTGTATTTTGACCCAAACCCGCTGATGTAACGCCCGACCCGCTGACATGTGCGCTTTAATGGCTCGACGCATTATTAAAAGTATCCGACGTGGCGTCACGTTATCGTCTGAGATTAAAAAAATAAAAACGAAATCGATTTTTTGTTGTCTTATTTCAAAATCAATTTTATTTTTATTTTTTAAATTTCAGACGATGACGTGACGCCACGTCGGATACTTTTAATGATGTGTCGAGCCATTAAAGCGCACATGTCAGCGGATCGCACGTTATAGGTTTTGGTCAAAATACAGGATCTCAGCGTATAATATCCATAAATTACCATTTTTTCGAAAATTATTGTCCGTATTTTGCAACCCCTAAATTAGTATCATAATCTCAGCGTATAATGTTCCTAAATTACCATTTGTTCGAAAATTATTGTCCGTAGTTTGCAACCCCTAAATTAGTTTCTCTAAATTAGTATCTCTATAACGACCTCCTAAATTACCGGAAAAAAAAACATTAAGCCTTGTTATTATTATATGACCCATTGTAATTATTTTCGAAATCAATTAAAAACGCAAAAAATTCAATTTTTTTTTTTTTTTTTTTTGTCTTCCCTGCCAACACTGCTAAAGCAAAGTCGAGTCGCTTCACACACTAATTAGTAAACTTTCTCAAGTTCTTCGTAGGAAAACACAAAAGCAAAAACATAGTTTGAAGTCGAACGATTCCTTACCCAGCTGAACTTCACGCCTTCCTCGGACCGTAGTGCGCCGAGCAAGCGGTCCGACAGGTCGGACACGATCCATGAGCCACGAGCCACGTCTTGACGCACGACGCGTGGAAGTTGTGACCACAAACGTCCAAGACTCGAACCTTCTCTCCCACGTTGAACTCCGACAAGCAGATGACGCAGTCCGAGTCCTTCATCTTCATCCCATCCTCGTACACCACCGTCGAAGGCGCCTCCACGTCTTCATCCTCCGCCGATGCCCCGTCGGAGGCGGTCTTCTGCTCTTGGCGGCGGCGGCGTCCCGCGCAGTGGAGGTGGATGAAGTAGCGTACTGCCGCGTTGATCGCTAGTGCGCAGACGAGCCCGCAGAATAAGACGACGAGGATCAGTGCTGTGTTTGTCTTGAAGTCTTTGGAGGATGAGTACGGCCACCACGGGCACTTCTGTGAGTTGCATGGCGGCGATGCTGATGTAAACGGCGGAGGCGGCGGTGTTGATTGGTGGGTGTTGAACTCAGGCATTGCTACTGATGAGATTGCTCTTAGAGAGCCTGCTATGTTCCTCATTCTTATAAGTATTTTTTTTTCTGGGATTGCTTGTAGGGTTTGAGTGACGTTGTGGGCCTTCTTGTTTCTTTATCCTCTATGTTTTTTTTTTCCTCCTTTTCTGGCTGTGAATGATTTAGGCTGGTGAAGCTTTCATTGAAAAAAAGGTGTAACCTTTGCTGTCTGAATGGTTTAGGCTGGTCTTAAAAAAAGGTGCGACCTTTGCAGTGATTTGAAGGTTTCTGAGGCTCGTACTGTGATTGATTCTTTGCAAGAAAAGAAGTGATGGGAAGATAGCTGATAACTGAAACAAGATGGTGGAAAAAAATTCAATCTTTTCTATTAATCTTCAGCATACATAGCAGTGGATGAGAGAGAGAGAGAGAGAGAGAGAGAGAGAGAGAGGTTCAGTGATTCATGCATCTGTAATGAAGAAGATAACTGATGAAGAAAGAGGTGCAAATGAAACTTATTGGTGACCACAATAGGTGGCTGCTGCTCTGTTTATATAAGCAGCTGCTTTCTTGTAGTTGCAGAATTAGATAGATAGATAGCCTTCTTTCGTTTGTCTTTTCTTTGGGAAAATTAATTGCATTGAAGTAAGGACCCATCGTGCCACGTGTATTACACACCTAGAATGGTAGAAAATCAAGAAATGACAAGTTCACTCGAAAACAAAAAAAAAGGCAAAAGAAGAAAGAAAAGGGAAAGCAGATGAAATCGCAGACTATTACAGTCTCACTTGGATTATTCTGAAAATCTTTACAAGTTGCTTTACTTAGCCCAGCATGGTTTATGAGTAAGTAAGCTGCTACATGTGTTAAGATTGAAAAAGGACACGTATCAAGTTTCTAGTGGTGACAACATCGTATGAAAGAGAAGAGAAGAGAAGAGAAAGCAAAGCTAAGCAGTCTTGTCCATTTTCTTTATTGCACAAGATTGTCGAGGCCCACAGTATTCAATAAATACAAAAATGCTCTGCGGCCATAGAATTGCATCATCATCTCTTCTCTATTTGGATCATTGGAGAGATACCCTACAAAGTTCCAAGGAAATCTGTTACGATCCACATGTGCTTCTGTGATGATCTGCCTTCGTTTGGCTGATGAATGAAACTACAATACACTTCTTATTTTAGAACAAAAGAGAGAAGGGAGGGCTACATTTATCATAAGTTTTGTATTCATTTGCAGGCATCAATCAACAAGTAAGAAAAATTCAAACTTGATGCAATAATGAAGTCATCTCTATATAAACCAATACAAAAGATTATTTAAATAAATGCAAGTACTTTGACGAGATAAGAGGAGTGGACAGAGTGTGTCAGTCAGTGTAATGAGAATGCCCTGGAGGAAAGGGAAGTGAACAGAGACAGACAGCATCTACGCAGCAATTCCATTCCATCGCATTCACAACTTGTTTGGCATTTAAGGTTTTGTGGGCTATCAAGTTAGGTGGGCAATGAAGAAAGAGATCATTACACTTACTTACCATGAGATTGATGCAATGCAATCAACCATATGCCATTAACTCTTCGAGAGAATTCAAGTATATACGAAAAATGTCGACCGCGAGGAGCTCAATACGACTACGTAATCGAGAAAATTCGAGTTAGAAAAGTAAAATATAGTCATCGAGGTGGCTCATCTCTCAATCGAAGAACACAAAGAAGTCAGCCGCAGTGTTAAGTGCTGCTAAATGGTACGATCTTGACATGAATCTAAGATGGTGAATGAATGTTATTACAAATATGAGATGTTCCAATGTAAACAAGAGTTATCCATGAAAGAACACAATACGTACGAGGATTCATCTCTGTATTCGCAGAAAGGGAGATGTAAACTATAAAGAAACAACAACCACTTGGGATTCCAATGCACAGTTCTTATAGAAAAAAGGAATGTTTAAAGATAAAGAAAGCAAGAATCAGAAACCAAATTTCACTAGGCATTAAGCATTCGATGTACCTCCGTGTTCCCTCTCGACATGTTCCACGAGCTTGACTGGATCTCGGAATCCTTTACTGCATCTGGGACAGACATCAACCATCGCCTTCATAACTCCGTTTCGTTCGTGGACTTTCTCAACGTGATCGACCAAAGTTGCAACGCTGGAAAATCTCAGGTTGCATTGTGGGCAAGCTTCGACTAGCCCGCTTGTGCTTTCCCTCTGACTGCTTGTAGCAGCGCTGTTGCCTCCCGACACACCCAATGCTTGATTGAATTCGCTGCTCAATCTTGAAATCCCAGCTTCTGCTGAAGCCCGAAAAGATGAAGCTGCCTTGAGAAAGCCCGTAGCCCAGGTAGAGGAGGACGGTGATGAGGCTGGCACTTTTCGGGGCTCCTCTTTTGTGCTTTGACCGAGAAAGCTCATGAATTGGAATGCTGATGATTCGGGTTTCTTTTGTCCGGGACAGTTGTGGTCATGTCCGAATCTGTGTTTCAGACAATGATCGATGCTGCAATCCCTGCACTTGATTGTGTTTGAGAATGTCAGCATCTCTCTGCATCCGGGGGAAGGGCATTTTCGTTTCTTCGAGGTTTTCTCGTAGTTTGACGGGTCGCACTCTATGTTTACATGAGATTCCCAGGTAATATTTGGATCTTCGTCGGGAATCAAACGTACTCCTTTCGCACATAGTGGGCAGATTACTACGGTGACGTCGTTTTTGTTGGCTTTTGGACATTGATGCCTGCTGTAGCTCCGGTGCTCAAGACAAAAAACCTGTAGGGATGAAACAACGTATTGGGGGTACGAATACGAAAGCAAACTACTTCACTGAAGTTATAATCTTTTTGCTACTAGATTTCTTTTCAACACCATTGGCTAGTTGACTACAAGAAATCTTATTGAGATAACAAAAATCTTAACTAAAACCATTCAACATGGATATCATCACTAAACTCAGTGGAAGCTTTTTCTAGGAAAACGATGAATTTCATAAAACACCAAAAAAGGACGGATTGCCTCGTCGAATTAGCTAACCACGATGCATTTGCATATAAAAGAAAAGAAAGAAAAATTTCTAGCGTCCATTTAACTTTTGAAATATCAAGTAAGCATATCCGAGCAGCAGCATATTACATCTCTAGCAGATCATAAGAGCTCAAAATTTTCCAAATTCACGGATAACAATAATTCTCATCAAACTTACGACGAAGAAAGATCGGGAAGAAAGAAAAAATATGCCGCAAACATAATATTCATAAAGTCATGGTTTTTCGACGAACATGTCATAGAACGTGAAGGAACTAAATACCACATTTAAGCCACCCAGCACCAAAAACAGATCAACTCTACCAATTCACATCATACACATAGCAAACAGACACGAAGACATATTTACCTTTTGGCAGCTATCACAAGTAAATGGTAAGAAATCTATCTGCCGGCAATCATCCACGCTGCAATGCTTCCCCAAATCAGGAATCGCCGGCGTCCCCATTTCAAACAAATCAATTCTAAAAATTAAGAAGACTATCACTCGATAGACAAGTCAATCAGAATCAATAACAACGACAATACATCCGTCACAAAATCCCAGGATTTTGAGCCTGGGAATTGGGTCGAAGAAATCAGACTGACTTTTTCTCACGAACTCCGCGTTTTGGTCAAGTAGCTAAATTTCCAAGCAAAAGAAAACGCGGTAACACTTTTTCGAAGCAATTTCAACGATTTTATATCTGACCAATTCAACAGCTGGCATTCAATATTGGGCTCTAATTAAGCCCAAATATTGTTTGGCCCATTTAGCATTTTTCCTAAAAAAAGAAAGAAAAGAAAAAAGATCACTTGTGCAGTAACACTTCAAATATGAAATGTCACTGTACATAATCTAATTGGTGAATTTTCTCTGTCAGATCACTTTCTTTTTTATCAGCAGATCACTTTCTTGATCTGCCAAAATGGCCAGAAGTTATTGCAAAGTGACAAATAAGATAAAAATTTCATAAAAATGTAATGATGTATTATATCATTCATATAGTATATAACCTTAATTGTTTTATTAAGATTGTAGTACGTATATAAATAAATGAATGTTGACTGGACTTATATGTTGTCTCCTAGTGTGGGCCAGGGGGAGACAAAACTAACTAAAGCATGCGATAAATCATGAAAGACAAAGTAAAGAAAAGAAGCTCAAGCGATGCATAGTTTAAGATAGTATATATATATATAATATTAATTTAATAAAAATTTCAAAAAACAGCTATATTCGCAAGTTATACTTTACGACCTTTGTCTCCTAAAGATTGTTAATGGAGTTGAGGGCTTTATGACACTGTAGTCGTAAATTGCATACTTTGCCCCTCAAAAGACGAAAATCAGATTTTAAATAGATAAAAAAAAAAATATAATAAAGTCGATAAAGTATCATAGCATATCATTAAAACAAGATCCAATGGAGCAAAAAGGGAGATATATGTATATATATTTAGGCACAAGCTTATTTTATATTACATTTTTATACCGCAGTAAAAAAAACATTTCTCTATGTAATCATGTAATAGAACGAACTACTAGACTTTTCTTTCTTTTAGGGTTTATTATACGTTGAGTGCCCTTCAAATAAAGCAAAAAAAAAAGAAAAAGCTTAACACCATCATGTTGTTCTTACCAAGTCATTTTAAACTCTCTCTCTCTCTCCGTTCAAACTCTACATCAGTTATTCCTCTGCTCATTTTCTTGTAAAAACAACGAAGTCAAACACACACACAATGGCTCAATCAGCCAATGAGCTTCCCCCACTTGTAGGCTCGAGCACACCGCCGTA
Organism: Lindernia subracemosa; assembly: GCA_028392965.1. NCBI lineage: Eukaryota > Viridiplantae > Streptophyta > Magnoliopsida > Lamiales > Linderniaceae > Vandellia > Vandellia subracemosa. The sequence goes on along the minus strand of JAQPCC010000012.1, from coordinate 3,256,578 downwards.
CACGGTCATAGAGACCGAGCCGAGCCACGCGACGACCAGCCCGCACCACTCCATCGAGACGCTGGTCGTGGTCTTAGCAGTAATCACCATACTCGGCGTCGTGGCTGGGGTCGTCGCTAGGCTGTGTGGTGGTAGGCATTTGGGTGGCTCGGGCGAACACGACGTCGAGGGTTGGGTCGAGCGGACGTGCCGGAGCTGCATAGACGGAGGCGTCTCGGTAGCTCAGCCGCCGCCGGAAGCTTCCAAGAACGACGAGAAGATCGCCGAGGAGGAAAAGAAATAGGCAATGGGATGAGTAATTATTAACTATTGAGACGTATTTCAATCACGTTATATGTGGTTTTAGTGTTAGTCATATTCAGTATATAATGCGATTTGAAGCTCATATTGTTGAAATGCATAGTGGAGGAAATGATTTCTTGAATATTAAATATTAAGAATGTGTTAGCAATTAAGAAGATTGTGATAATACGACATACAAGATACAAGATATATACTCTTATTTTTTAGTTTTTTTTTCAATAAAAATAAAATAAATGTATAGGTCGTCAATTTTATGATTACTACGTCATTATTTTTTTCTCCCTTTTTCTTTCTTTTTTAAGACAAATAGCCTTTGCTCGTCTCAAACATCATCATTGTCTTGACTAGTTGCAAGAAAACTAAGATCGACTTTGATTCCCCACATTTATATATATCTAAATAGAAGACAATTATATATAAACTGTCAATTCATGAATTCAACATGGCCCATAAATCAGAGACAATTATACATATCAATAGTTATCTCAATTACAAGAAACAAAAATATATAAATAAGAATATGCTTTGATGATCATCAAGTCAAGTCTTGAGTTTGATTGATTACATATAAATTATTAATTTCATTATACACCCAATAAATTACATACAATAAAGAATCTCTTGTGTGCTAGTATTATGTACACACAATAAATCCTACATTATTACAAATAATCATGACTTATTTGAACTATTGATGTGTAACGTATAACTATTCTATGAAAGTACGCAGTTTTCTTTCATTACTAATTTTCTTTGAGGGCTCAACTCAAGCGCAGCGAGGCGAAACTGTTCCCAAGTACTGCAGATTCGCATTATTGCATGTAGCTTCAACATTTGCACCTTTGGTCCCTACCAAATTCACATTTTGCAAAACAAGTCCTTGGCATGGATAACTTTTACTGCAGTCCAAGTCAATTGCAACGTTTGTGGCACTTGTGCCCTTAATGTTCTGATACACCACATTCTTCACTTGCACAGCTGAGCTCTGAAGGAAAATAAAAAATAAATAAGAGCTATATATATACATAGACAGTTTTTTTTATTTATTTTATTATTATATTTTTTTATTACCTGCTCTTTGCATGGCCCTTCTTGATCACAATAATTCTGGTCTATGATTATGGGGTTTTTCACATTTAACATCTCAATGTTCTGAAACTTGATGTTGCTTGCACTCCCAGATCCTCCCTGTAAGTAAGTGAGATTTATATCAAATAACTGAGATGGCCCTCATATATAATGATGAAATAAATGAAAATCCTAGTATAGTATCATATCATATTAATTATTACCTGCCAAGTCTTTATTCTCAACCCATTTGTGGTTCCAGCTAGCTTTGCTCCATTAACCACAACATCTGAGACATAATCTTCTGAATTTCTAGCACCTAAGCTTCCAATACTGTAGAAATATCAAACATCGATTATAAAAATCAAATCTTTATTACGAACTAATTGAGTTATTGTTTTATGTGTTCTAACTTCTCTAAGGTTTACCTAATTCCATGGCCAGGTCCACAGGTAATACTGTTAGCTTGGACCTTCTGTGATCCACTCACGATTGAAATGCAGTCGTCGCCTGCGACAGTATTTATCATTTATTTTTGTTATGAGATCAATGGATTAATAATCTAATTTCAATTTCTATATATAGTTCGTATATATATTGCATGCCTGTGCCTATAGTGCAGCCTGAGATTTGAATGTTTTGGGTGCTAGTGACATGGATTCCGTCGGTGTTTGGGCTGTTCTCCGGCGAACTGATCGCAAGATTCGAAGCTTGAACGTTCGTGCACTTCTCGAAGGAGACGTGGATCTGCTGGGCATTTTGGATCTTCAAGTTCTTTACAACCAAGTTTGTGCATGCGTAGAAGGTTAAAGCCTGATGCAATAATTAATAATATTTATTTGAAGTGAGTCGGATTATGGAACAGACGATTTATGTAATGAAATTAATATGAATACGTACCGTAGGAGCATCCTTGCATGGCTGCAATGGTAGAAGAAACAAAAGAAGTTTATTAGTCAATATGAATTAAGAGGAATAGCTGGTGAGTTTGTATGGTAATTATTTGTTATTTCGTGAAGATTAGTTTATTACCTTTGCTTTGTTTACTTTACAAGAATTTTGCCACCACACATTACCATTGCCGTCGATGGTTCCACCGCCTTGAACCATTAGGTTTTGGACGCTGTCGAACATAAGCCAGTGCCTGCCGTCTTCGCTGTAGTCGGATTGGTCGCCAGATGCCATCAGATTCCCCACAATCTGCACAAGTTTTAAGTTAAGTTTCATCTAAATGACTTGTAATATTATTAGGGTTTTTTAGCTATATATGTTATTGCATGGCTAATTGTTATTACCTGCAATGTTATGTCAGTTTTGCATGGCCCAGAAAACCTAATTGGTCTCAGAAGATAGTACTTCGAGCTTTGTGGTACTGCGAAGCTAACATCAGACGACGAAGAAGATGAGCAAGCTTCACTCCAAGCGTTCTGAAATGCCTTAGTATCATCGGTACTTCCATCGCCTTTAGCTCCATAATTCATTACATTAACTGTTTTAGCTGACGAGTCTGCCAGTGATCTCTTCAAGATTCTTGAAGTCCCACCATGTCCAAGCCTAATGATCGAGCCGTTGTAAAGCTTATCACCTTCACCTCCAATAGGGCCAAAGTAGTTCGACGGATGCCCGCGAAAATCATAGCCCAATTCGTCTTCGAAATAACCTCGAAGGCTCGAGGTGCATGGAAACAATGAACTTAAAGACAATACAGCAACAAATATGCATATGCATGGCATGGTATTATGCATTGAAAGAGCCATCTTTTCCTTTTCTTTTCTTTTTTTCTTTTTTCTTGAGCGTTAATGATATTAACTGTATGAATCTGATTGCAAATTATCATGTCTAGTTTGCTTATTTATGGACATGAGCGGTATGGGGTTTAGTTGTCTTGTGTTATAAACGCACGGCTCTTTTGGTATGGCAATGAATATGTTATAAAGATACATACGAAAAAAAGATGTAATTTTTATCATTACTTTGAGAAGCTTCTGACTTTTAACATCCATCTCTACAAAAGCTTACGATACAGTTGACCATATGTGATATATGAAACAGCAGATAGTTCCCTTCACGAAAAGATCGATGATCCATGAACAAAACCCTAAATCGACACGTGTCGAAAATAAAGGTCCATGAATAAATGTGCATATATATATATATATATATATATATATATATATATATATAAACCATGATGTCACGAGCATTTATATGAAGAATTTTTGTCCTACTCAATAAACACGACATCAGATTCAACTACAATAACATCGTGTCTATCTTTTCCCCTTCATTCATCTGTATTTAATACAGTTAATTGCATCATCACATTAATTCATATTAATGAACGATATTCGACGTAATATGAAAGAGTGTTCCATTTATTTCTTCTACTTATGAACCTAGTTTTTCTTGCCTTGTGATCATTGTTGTATGGTATGGACTATGGAATGCTTGCTTCTAGGAACTTCTATGGCGAATGATGAGAGACCACGTTGACGTTCTAGCTAGCTCTATACATACTATGTTAAACTTATCCTCGGACTGAAAACGTCTTACATTTATAGCCACAAAAAAAAAAAAAACCCTAGACAGCACGAATTATAAAAGACTCAATTCTCCATGGTGTCATCAAGGTTGGGTTTTTGGAAAAAATTTAAGATGGGTATGGTCCGTATAGTTTAAAAAAAAATATATATATATATACCCATGAACTTGTCTTAGTTATCTACGTACTTACAAAGAATTATAAATCATTTAAGGGTTTTCAAAATAATAGATGAATTTGGCCTTTCATTTCATCCCTATTTTATTTGATTAATTGATCAAGATTTCAAATTATTGCGCGAAACTCCCTTGTGATGTCTAAAACTTAGCAACGTACCCCCGATGCTGTCTAAACTCAGCATTGTATCCCTAATTATGGGGTGTAAATGACAAATAGCGTGTGATTAAAGAAACAACGAGGGTGTCTTACGCTATTTACAAATCATATGGGTTTTAGTGTTTATTATTTAAACCATGAGTGTGTGTTATACGCAATTTAGCCAAAAAAAAAAACTATTGATGATAAATGATATAAACATACTGGAATAATTTTAGATCGGAATAAGTCATAAGACGAAAAGCGAATTTTCTAAAAGTTATAGAACTATGTTGAGATAGAGACAAATCAGAGCACGAAATGCGAATTTCGTTAAAATTACAGGGACTAAAAATCAAATTTACTCCTATATTTGCATGGCGATTATGCTTTTTGTTCATGGAATCTTAACAGGAAGCTGCTGGACATTCTCAGCCGTAGCCGCCACAGAAGGCATCAATCAGATCAAGACGAAGAAACTCACATCGCTCTCCGAACAAGAAATCGTCGACTGCGACCGAACAAACCAAGATCAAGGCTGCAACGGAGGATACATGGAAGATGCCTTCTCATTCATCGTCAAGAACAAAGGCATAGCCTCGGAATCAGCGTATCCTTACACTGCCTCGGACGGGACATGTAATAAAAGCAAAGAATCTTCGCCCGCAGCAACTATTTCCAACTACGACAAGGTGCCCTCAGACAGTGAGACTGAACTACTAAAGGCAGCAGCCAACCAGCCCGTGTCTGTCTCTATCGAAGCTATCGGGATGATGTTCTACAAGGGCGGGATCTTCAACGGGCCATGCGGGACGAATCTTGATCATGGCATGGCTGTCGTTGGGTATGGGACGTCGGAGGATGGGACTAAGTACTGGCTGGTTAAGAATTCTTGGGGGGCGGGCTGGGGCGAGGAAGGCTATGTAAGGATGGAGAGGGATGTTAGGAGTAAAAAAGGGTTGTGTGGGATTGCTATGGATTCTTCATATCCATTGGTTTGACGGCGTTTATTGTATCAGAATATGCACGCAGCTATAAACAATTTACGACAACCTTAATCCATTACATTTTCGACAATCAGTAGTATGGCGTGAAGAAACGTATCGAAAGCACACGAACGAAAAGAATTAAGAATGAAAAATGGCTATTCTACCTTTGATTACTCATTTTTCAGTGATCCATCCTTCATGAGTTTCAAGCTGAGACTATTGTATCGTTCCCGCGAATATTGCCTCGATGCCTTTCTCCAATCTGTGCCGGCCTTCATCATCGCAGCAAATTCCTCGTAGCTTATACGTCCGTCCTGCAGAAGAAAGAAAAAAAGAAGAAGCAATATTCGAGGTTTAGGAGCTGATTATTCCACAGTTTCGAAGTGATATATGTATATATGTATGTAAGGACTGGCTGACCTTATCTGTGTCGACGTCGTGAATAATGGCGTTGATTACGTCCTCACTTGTTTCATCTGCCTCATCAGCGAATGCGTCCCTCAACTCTTGGATCTCAATATATCCATTCCCGTCTCTGTCGAAGAAGTCAAAGGCCTTACGAAGATGTTCTTCATTACCCAGCTTTCTCAAGTGGACTGAGATTGCAATAAATTCTCCGCAGTCGAGATAGCCATCCTTATCGACATCGCCCTGCACAGAAGCGTAACTCATTTACCTCGTATAAATGGATTCTCCACATTCTTGAATCATAAATGGTAACTTACTGCTTCCATAAGAGCTTGAAGATCAGATTCGGGAAGTTGATGGCCAAGCTTGTGTAAACCAATTCGCAGCTCATTAACATCGATCTTCGATCTGTTGGCCGTGTCCATAGATTGAAACGCCTCTTTCAGGCCAGCCACTTCCTCCACCGACAAATGATCAGCGAGCACCTAGCATTCATAAGAAAACGCCAGTTTAGGAACAACAACGACAAAATTATTACCGTGCAGAGAGCAATGCAATACCCTTAAAGCTTTTTTCTTCAGTTTGTTCATCATAGAGAACTGCTTCAGCCTCGCTCTCACGGTCTCACCCAGAGAAACATCTGGGGCGTTCTTGGCATTGTGCAGCCAAGGATGATCTGCAGAGTCCAAGGTTAGGTAAGCCAAGCAAAGAAGTTTTCGATGGTAAAATGAAGTTTTTTAACAGATTAAGAAGCAAAGTGGTTATATAATACGATTATACCGAGAACTTCTTGTGCTTTAAGGCGCTGCTTGGGGTCGGGATTGAGCATCTTCTTGACCAAGTCCTTTGCTTTCTCAGAAACCTTAGGCCAAGGGTCTCTCTTGAAGTCCACCGTAGAACGAATGATGGCTTGCGCTACCCCTTGTTCAGTTTCTGCAAATTGCAATGCAAATGAATGAAGATAACACAACATTTTGCAGCTGAATCAAGCTAGTCATACATAGTCCCTCAAGATGGGATTCTAACTGGAAAAAGTCTATGCATAACGGCGAACCAACCTGCCCAAAATGGCGGAACGCCACACAGTAAGATGTATAGGATCACGCCGGCGCTCCAAACGTCGATTTCAGGGCCATAGTTCCTCTTCAGCACTTCGGGGGCCATGTAATAAGGACTGCCAACTATTTCATCGAATCTCTGCCCTGTATTAGATTCGAGAGCAAGCCATCTTAGCAAGCAAGGAACAAACATTGAGAGCATAAAACTCGGACGAAATGAAACAGGCGAATGAGGAACAGATCTTTACCAGGTTTGAAGAAAACCGAAAGCCCGAAATCGATAGCCTTAAGTTGTGCAGTTTCCTTCTTATTCGCAAATAAGAAGTTTTCGGGTTTAAGATCACGGTGCATTACGCCGTGCTTGTGGCAGTTCTGTGAAGAATGCAAGCAACCATTTAGTCCATAGCATAGATGAGCAGCAGAAGATATACTGAAAATAAGCAAAAACCTTTCACCTGAATAACCTCAACGATGGTTCGAATCACCGCAGCAGCAGCTCTCTCGGTGTAATGTCCCCTCGCAACGATCCGATCGAACAGTTCGCCGCCTTCGCACAGCTCCATAACCAAGTGAACAGCTTCATCGTCCTCGTAAGTATCCTTGAGAGTCACGATATTGGAGTGTACGGGCAAATGCCTCATGATCTCAACTTCCCTTCTAACATCGTCGATATCCACCCTTGTCCTAAGCTTCTTCTTCGATATCGATTTACAAGCCAGCAACTTCCCAGTAGTTCTCTCAGTACACAGATATGTAATACCGAACTCACCTCGCCCTAGCTCACGCCCCAGCTCGTAGAATTCCTCGATGTTCTCCCCCGTAGGATTGGGCAAGACGTAAGATCTGTAGCCTCCGTCGGGTATAACGTGGGAGCTGTTGTCGGAAGCAAAAGGGTTGGGCTTATCCTTCCTTCTGACGTTCTCATCGGAAGTTTGCGGCGCTGCGCAGCAGTTCCCCATTTCAGATCGACGACGACGACGACTTCACTGTTTTAACAAAAAGGGCTTTCGTTTTCCAGCAAAACAAAGACAGATCAGATCAGTAACAGACAAACTGTCGCCAAAGGGACAATCTTTATAATTATCACACACTGAAAAGAGACGTTAAAGCTTCTTCAACCTCAAGACAAAGCCCACACCACCACCTAGAAAAAAGTTCAGATCTTTTTGAAAGACCACAAAATGTGAGGGTGAAGAAAGAAAGAAATGGAAAAAAACAACTCAAAATTGAGCTCGAAAGTTAAAGGGACGCAAGGCCGAAAACGGTTTGCTATTAAATGAATTTCAAGAATGGGACTTTAAAGGCAGCATCATACACTTATAGCCGATGAGAGCAGTTGTAAGAAAGTCCGACCCACCACACAGCTCATTGTGACTTTCCTCTTACTTCTTCTCTTCTCTCATATCGAATTATATATTTAGTTTCTTTGTCTTCTTTTCCTAATTAATAAAACGTTTCCATTTATCCATTTTATTTTACTTCATTGCCCAGTTGGTCCCAATTCTTACACTAATCAATGCTTGATGAGCCTCTTGAAATATTTTTGTAGTTTGTTCCAACTACCCCTATGACCATCTAATGAATTAAAAATACGTTTTGAGCTCCATTGTTAGGCAGTGACCGCGTTTACATTGTTTTCTTGGTGCAGAATTATATCATTTTTTAAAGTTTTCTTTTGTAGGTAGGCTTCGAAGGAAGATCATTACTTTGACTTGTCGACCTCAGTCTTGGATTAAGTCTCATCTTTTTTTTTTTATTGTAATGTTTTGAAAGCTTGCAAGCTTCTTCGAAGTTCAAGAACACAATTTACCTTGTAATAATCTCCCTAAATAATAATGAAATAAAAATAAATGCACGGATTTCTTATGAAAATGGGGTAGTAGTGGTGCCCGTGTTGTTAATATAAAGTGCTCTTCTAGAAGTATTGTTTTTTTATTTATTTATTGAGAATTTGAGTACATTGCATACTATGATTAAAAGGAAGTTAAATATATTTATTTATATCCTTTAAATAGTAGCCGTCTTTTCTTTAACAGTCATAGTTTGTAATAAAATGGTCAGAATCGGCGATTTGATTTTGAATTATGAACTTTTTTTCGAGTTGACTTTTATTTATCTTTACTTGATATTGAAATATCAAATATTATATGTGCAGCATGCTTGAGTCCACGACTACAAAAGTGGACCAAAATAAGATTGACGATGAAATGAAATATTCCTATTTAAACGATTCCTTCAATCATGCACAAATGTTTGTTTCTTGGGAACAATAACAAGATGAGAATTTTTGAGTAATATAAATAAGAATTTTTTTTATTATTTTTGCTTGGAATAATTTAAATACAAATATAATATCCTATGTATAGGCTTAGGCACAATAATCATCATTAATTTTTAACTAAATATAAAAGTAAAAATTAAGTCGATGGTCCTATTTATTGGTATAAGTGGGTTGGGCTATCGGCCCACATAAATTTCGGGCTTTAACTTACTACATTTCCTATTAATCCTTTGTAAAGGCCCACTTTTTTTTGGTGGGTAAAGTTAAAAATTCTAAATAAATAAGTAAATCATAATCATGTACAAATAATTATTATGACTAGTATTTAACGCAAATGCGTTTGTTAATATATAAGTATATAATATTATTTTATAGCTTAATTGTTATTTATGCTTTAAATATATGATAAATGAAATTATAAATTCATTTAGTATTTGTAAATATTTTGAAAAATTGATTTATTAGGATAAAATTAGAATAAATAAAAAAATTAAGGATAAATTTATAATGTAGCTTAATATATCTATTAATTAGGATAGATGGAAAGAGAAAGATTTGAGTTGATATTTTTTAATTTTTTTAATAATAATTATTATTAATTTATAGATTAAATTTGATAATTTACCGTTTTAAAGAGGCATTGAGCCTTAATAAAATAGAATACATGATAACATGATATTGAATGTAATAATTAAAATAAAAAAACATGATTGGTTTTGCTATAAAATGTTATCTAGTTTTATAATTAGATGTTAAAAATAAAATTATTTTTTATATTCTCTCAAGGGCCAAAGCCTTCGAGAAAATGCAAAACGACATTGCGAAAGCTCGTAGAAAAGCAGGGGAGAGAGGGGCTTCGGCTGAGGCCAAGAGGGGTACGAAGGTAGCCAAGATCTTGGAAATATCCAACCTAATGAAAGCAGTTGGTCGAGCTCCGATTAAACTCTCTTTTTTCTGAAAACAAAAACAGAGTATTGAGGTCAAACCACTTATGCAATATGTATATAGTATGCTATTCGTTTGTAGTAAACACAAAATACTGATATGGTTATGAAGTGTTTAAGTGCTAAGAGGGATATTTGATGAAGCTTATTGGGTTTACAACTGTTCCCTTTAGCTTCATTTGACGTAAATTACAGAAACAGAGTATGAGGTTGCCTGCTTTCAAAGGTCTTCTCTTTTGAAGACGGCCCTTCCCTTAATGTGAAAAGTGGAATCTTTGACGCTTTTTGTTCTCAATTCCGTGTCAACGACGGCTATGCAGATTTCGACGACCTTTGAATAGCAAATCTTGCAAGAAAGAGAGAAGGAAGTTACCAAGCTAAAGGACAAAAACGATTCGAGCTAAGCTAAGCGCCGACGGAAAAAGATAAAAAAACAATAATAATAATAATAATAAGAGAGAGGCCGAGTCTAGTAAAGAAACGAATATATTTAGTGCTAAAAATAGCAAAGGAAGCACAAATATACAGGCACGTATTTTTAATTAACGACGAAAGACTTGGCCTTGAATCCTAGGAGGCGCACCCTCCCATAGTTTTTGCCTTCTCAATTCTGAGTTTCCATTTTTTAGCGAAAAAGATTTGATCTTTTTTCTTGGGGCGCATCGCACTTGCACAAGGAAAATAAGAAAGAGGTAAAACACCCTTGTCTGCGTTTTCGCTCTTACGCTGTTTTTTTTTTTTTTTTTTCATTAGTAGTCGATCCTTTGGTGGGTTGCTGGAATTGGGCTACTTTCTGTTGATCTTTGTTTTGGTGAATTTCTGCTAAATGTTGTCCATGTCGTGGGCAAGTGTATGAGTATGTGGTTCTTTGATTAAATCCTTCTGTTGTTCGCACAAAAGAAAAAAAAGAAGATGTGTTTTATGTCTGTTGTTTTTGTTCTCTTCCAGCTGGGTGATGTGATGCGCTTTTGTCCCCGTTAGGTCTTATGGTGCAAATTTGATTGAAGTCTGTAATCTTGCACTGAACGATGTCTCCTTGATGATTAGCAATGTCTGAGTTAAAAGTTTGAGACTTAGTGGCAAAAGATAAGATATATTGTCTTGAATAGAATCGATGTTCATGTTAGATTATAGATTGATGTTTGGATATGGTGGCTCTGTTATGGCCTCTTATACTATTTTGTTTCTTTAACAGGCTCAATCCTTACTGGTGGTTTTCTTTCTTTCTATGGTAAGCTGATATCTTGAGCTTTTGGTCGAAAATGGTGGAATATGTGTACTATAAAAAGGTTAACACCATAGTTTTATAGTCAGGGGATTGAAGTTTGACGCGACTGTTTTGTTTGTGCTATAAACAGGGTGAAGCTCCTGCGTATGTCGTCGATGATCTCCGGGGTGAAATAACTAATGGCTTCCATCTGAAGTCTAAGGGCTACGAAACGATATTAAACATTGGAAACGATCGAAAAGTAGATCTCTTGCTATTGCAAAGAAATGATGGAAGATTTCTTTTTTATGATATAAAAATCTTCTACTTTTCATTTCGATGCAGTATGTACTGAGTTCAGTGGAAGATGAATGTGGACCAGCACTTGCAATTCGAATATTCGATAAATCTACTGGTGAATGGTATGTTTCAAATGTTACAGCTCTGTTTGTAAAGCTGCGAAAGTTTCAATTCACTTCAGATCACACTAACTACTCTCAAACTGTACTACGTAGGGTTATCCCAACAGTTTTGGGGACAAAACCCAAGCCATCGAATGGCTTCTCGGCCATAACTCTGGATGAAGGTCGGATTTTGATCATCAAGAGGGGCTCAGCAGCAGAGGACAGCTTTTGGTTTCTTGAGGTTTGCATTTGTAGCTGCTCATCACAAGCCAATATATATTCTTATGCGTTGATTGTTCAGACAAAGATCATCTAAGCCGTGCATCTTCTCAGTACCATCCTATGTATTAATCTTCCAGGTGAACACTGCATTTGTTCGGCATCAGAAAGCAAGATTGGGAAGAGAAGTGGTTGCATGGAGTAAAGGCGAAATTGGTGAAGCCGAGAAGCCCATTGTTATCAGTGGTCCTTCAGGAGTTGGTAAGGGAACGTTGGTCACCAAATTGATGGAGGAGTATCCTTCCATGTTTGGATTCTCAGTGAGCCACACCACTCGTGCTCCGAGGAAGAACGAACACAACGGCGTGCACTATCACTTCACCGAGCGTGGCATCATGGAGAAAGACATCGAGGAAGGAAAGTTTCTCGAGTTTGCTTCTGTCCATGGAAATCTTTATGGCACAAGTGTTGAAGCTGTCGATGCAGTTGCAGACAAGGGAAAGGTAGTGCAAATTTCACATGAACAGTCTAAGATAAACTGAGTATCTTAATCATGAATTTGACTATGGCTTGTGTGCTTTGATGATGTAGAGATGCATCCTTGACATCGATGTTCAAGGGGCAAGATCGGTGAGGGCTACTTCTCTTGAAGCCATTTTTATCTTTGTCTGTCCTCCCTCGTTTGAGGAGCTTGAGAAACGCCTTCGTGCAAGGTAGGATTCGACTCGATCTTATTATACAGTATCATCTTTGTTGTTATCTTACGTATATGTATATGCACGAATGTTCGTACAGGGGAACCGAAACAGAAGAACAGATCCAAAAGAGGCTTCGAAATGCCAAAGCTGAGCTAGAACAAGGCAATTCGCCTGGCCTGTTCGACCACATCTTGGTCAATGACGACCTTGAGACGTGCTACAAGAAGCTAAAAGTGATCATTTTTCTTGCATATTTATTTCTTCCCATTGCTGCTGATATATGTGTGCCTCTGTTTGATACTGAAGTGAAATCTTGTTACTTCTCTTAGAAACTCCTGGGCCTTACTGATGCTGTCAAGAATGCACCGAAATCAGGTTGGTTTGTCCCAAAATAAGCTATATAATCTACAAACCATCTTCTCTTTCTGCTTAGATGAAAGTATTGCCTGATAAACATTGATTGCTAAGTCCTTTTATGTTTTTCTATAAATCCAGGATCAGATTCGGCTTACATACCTCTTCAACCCACCATATCTAAAATCGGCAAGAAGATCCTTATAAAAGACGGCGTGATAGAGAAAGAAGATGCAGCTGCTGGCATGTATGTTATACTGTTATTACATTACACCTAAAGTTTTTACACCATATGTGTTATATCTGTGCAAACTATGAACCATCGCCGTGTTTTGTAGGTTCGTGCTGGATTTAGCTTCGACCAAAGGTGGAGCACCTGGTCGAACGAGGGGCCTCAAACTTTATGCAGCAGAGCCATCAAGTAATGGCATGAATGGAGACCATAAGCCTAGCTAACACATCACAAAGATCACATCAACCGACAATTTTTCTCTGCAAGACTATGTTTTCTTTGACAAATTTTCTTCTCCATTTACGGTACCTAGCAGCATTTGAAATTCTTGCAGACTAATAGATAATGAGGAGAGAGCCATGATTCATCATTCATACGGCTTCGGCATGTTAGTCGATAGAGGAACTTTTAGTTTGCTATCACAGTGATGGAAACACTATGACTGATTACCTTTGTTTTCGAAGTATAATAAACGACCAAAGGAGGACCTCTGTTGATCATTCACAGATTGCAATTTTTCTCATCGAAAGCGCCATAGATAACAGCAAGATCGATCTATCTAACATGATAGTGCCAGTAGGATACATCATACATGTAATTAGAGGGAAAAAAAAAAGCATTTTTCATATCATTTCTTTACAGGGTAGTTTATACACAAACTATCGACTTAATTCACAAGACATCCCTTATAAAAGTAGAGAGATTAAGCATCTTATGACCCTTTGCATGCCTTTGATCAGTTGAGGCAAATATCCAGGATTTGCTCAGAAAAGGTTTTGTGGTTGTGGAGGAGATGAACTCATTACACTGTTCATATGATTGCCACAATCATATTGAGAAGTGCAAGAATCATTACCAGCTGCTACAGATGGATCTTGCTTCTTTGACTTGACAAAACGACCGCCGCACCCTCTTGCTCGTCTCAGGGCGTGCAAATGCCGCGATTCATGTTGATAAGGCTGTTAATTAATCAGACACAACAGCTGTAATCACATCGAAATTCACTCAACCTACTGATCCATGTAGTTAAATTCACAGTTAGAAAGCAAACTTTACTTACCTTCCTAACTTTGGACACTCTATTTTCCAACTCAGCCTTTGCACGGAGTCGCCTACGCCTCATGATCCCATGGTACTGCTTGGCGTTTACATAGACTGGTTCTTCCGGCAAAACAAGTTCGGACGGTGGAGTTCTATGATGTATTAACTCGGGATATATCTGTAAGAAGTAAAAAATGATCATCAAGAAAACCAAGCTATAAAACTCGAAATCTTTCTGCTTATACAACGAAGCTCGAATATCAAACGCACCAGCTGTGGAAAACCGTTAGCCAAGTTGTTCTCCGTCAAGAATGGTTCAGTATAAGAATCACGGTCTAGGTTTCTCTGCTGATAAGCACCGATCGACTGATCATGGTTATCAAAAGTCACATCGGAGGTTGTGCTCCTTTCGTGGGAAGATCGACGGTGGTGATCATGAGCTTCGATGCCATAGAACTGCCAGTCTTGGGCTGTGCCGAATGTTTGGAAGTTGTAGTTTGATTCATGTTGCTGATCTCTTTCACCTAGTTCTTCTCCTTGCATCATGTGACCCTGATTGTATGTATATATGATAATTCATCGTACTAAGAAATCACACACACACACACACATATGTATTATATATATATATATTATATGTAATATGATCACAGATGCATATACAAAGCTGGACCAACTGGTCTCAATCAAGATCAAAACTTGCGAGCAAAAGATTGAAAAGAAACAAAACTACTACATAAGTTTTTTAAGTCACAAGACGATATATGAAGAAAGATAGAGAAATAATATATATGGGATTATTATTAAATCAGTTCTTTCAGTTCAACTCCTTGCAGCAAAACCTTAGCCCAAATCAAATTCTTTTCCTTTTGAAGCTATCAGCTTGCAAATCAAGAAATCCCATTTTTAGCAAAAGTTTTCTTTTTCTTTTTCAACTTTTCCAACTGCCCAGATCATGGAAACAAAGGAATCGCCAAACACAAACACAAACACACAAACTGTGCAAATTTATGAAACAAAATGAAACCCACTCTTGCAGCTATTCATGCGTTTCAGTGAATTACAGCACTACACATAGCAGAAGCTTATGATTCCATTGGCTTTTAAGAAGGAACGATCATCAAGAACTTCATAAATGTAAATTTACCTTCATGGAAAGCTGAAGCTACACTCTGGGGAGCAAGAAAGAGCTGAATATATGCTATAATATGGTTGGTGTTCGTGGCACCCTTTGATGTGATTTATAGAATATTGAAATAATAATCTGAAAGAGGCGACAAATCTAGGATGGAAAACGACCGACGCCTTTTGATTGTTGAATTGCTGGCAATGTTAGCTAGCTTGTAATGATGGTTACAGTCATTGAACTTTGGACACCTGTCTACTTAGACTCGGACAAACCCTAACCTTACTATAAATGACTTATATGTCCTCTGATATGTAACACTCTTTCCCATTGCTAAATATGGCAAAAACGTATCTTTATTTTCGAAATATTTATAAGATATGTGATTGGTGTCTGAGAGGAATAAGTACGTGTATGCATGATTAGATTAAAGTTTGATAAACTATATAATAGATAGATTTAAAAAAAATTATCTTTTACAATATATGTCATTTAATAAAAACTATTTTATGTTATAACATCTTATCCACGTACAAATAAATGACAGATATGCAATACATACATAACAAGAGCTCATTGGCTCCATAACGTCATAGTTCTTTGATGGTTTTAGCTATTTTTGCTGACTCCAAGTATATTTATTTTTGGACGCAAAAAAAAAAAAAAGAAAAATGAAAAATGAGAGAGGGGCAAAATCGTCATAAGAAAAGAAATTAAACACCATAATTGATTCAATTGTGGTTGCGGATTCAACGTGGACCCCACGCTATCGGGTCGGCCCACAAAGCGGGGCCCACATATACCAGCTTCACTGTTTTTGTGGACACGTGCTTGGGTGACTCAAAGGGCCAGAAAATTTATTTATTTATTTTGCCAACTTTAATTAATTAACTGAAAAAATATGTAGGAAAATAAAAACAGAAAAAATCATGTAGAAAGCTTGAAATTGCTGTTGGGCCTTTATTTATGTTTCCTTTAGGCCCATCAACTGACCATTACTTTGTTATATTTATTAGAAGTTGCCATGACGTCTTCATTGCTGATGGTGATAAGTTGCTTTTACAAAAGAAAAATTGTGTTGTAACTTGGAATTTCACAATAACGTCTTCATAAGTATAAACTGTAATAATAACAGTCATAACGAACATATAAAATGCACATTATATCCGTGTAAGAGTTTTGCACTCCTCTATCATAGCTCATGCCACACCTCGCGGAGGAGGTCATACCTAGCATTGACGACACCGTCGCATCCTCCTTCTTCCTCGCGATCACTGTTATTTTCAGTTCCACTAACCTCGGGAGTTTGCGTTTTGTTTATCACAATAGATGAGAGGCAGTGATCGAGTTCGTCCAGCTCTTCATCGCTCGTATATCCTTTCCTCTGCACAGACGATGCATTCCGTGACAGCTGGGGGTTTGAGTCGGCTTCTAGAACTTTCTCAGACACGTTGGAAGAGGATGGAGGCGTGTATACGACTGGAGCTGCGGTGTAAGGGAATGCGCCGGAGGAGCCTGTGATGCACTGAGAACGTATTCCAAAGAAATAAATAAGTAAATGAATGAATGTTACGGTTTTTGATGATATGATCTTAGTGGATTTCATCATGGGTCTTGAATTAATATAATTTATGATTAGCTAACCTCTGCATTGATAGCTTCTAAGACGGCGCCGGGGACGGGGTCGGGGCAGAACTCATCTGGTGTGAAATTGCAGAGGATTCGCTTGACCAGTGGAAGAGAGATTGATGGGCATACCTATGAACCGATAAAGATGAAATGGCATCAGTAAATGATACCCCGAGTATAAAATCAGATGATTTCGAGGGTGGTTGTGAAGCAGTGAAACGAAAAAGAATTCATACCTCTGTCTTGATTGTTGGGTCCATGAGCATGTCTTTGGGAAGCATTAGGAGATCGCTTAGTTCGTTTAGAAGACGGAATACTTTTGGTTCCTCGGAGCTTTTCTTACCGTCGTCTCCATTGCTTTTCATTTCGTCTTCCGAAGAATTATCAGTATCCATACCGAGAAAATCAGAGAGCCATCTTGCCCAGTTTCCGACCTGAGAGAGCGGTAGCCGGCGTTTTATATAAAACAAGAACTTTTAAGTTGAAGTTAGTTTATACCGACTTACAGAGTTTTTAAGTTGAGCACCAGACCCGAAACTCAATTCTCCAGCAGGGATGGGCAAAACTCTGGAATCAACAATGGGATCAGATACAGGGTCGGTAGGGATTTCAAATGCTGACTCCCTGAGAATGGCATTGAACATGGCCACGTCTAGCCTGGCGACACATTGCTCCATTACCTGAAGGAAGACATGAATGAACTTTGAAGATGCATTGAACTCGGTGAAAATGTTAAAAAAAAAATGTGCTTTTTATTTTCCAACGGTTTCAGATGCTAAGTGATAGTACAAATTCAAACAGTAAGAAAATGTCTACCGTCTAGAGCACGATCGACGTTTACCTTTCTTGCCAAGATAGGTAAACAACCACATTCATGCCTCCCGGCTCGAACTGGACAAAGTCTTCTTAAAGCATCATTAAAAGCATTTCTCCAAAGATTTATGGAAAAGTCTCCTTGTTTCCTGTCACCAAGGGCCGGACCCAGTAACTTCTCAGCACATCTGTTTTTAGCTGAATCTCCGGAAGGCGATTGCATGTTAGGAGTTAATGTCTGAATAAGAACCGTAACAATCATTTGAGAATCAAACTATAGCAAGTGATCATATTCAGCGTTTTATGCTTGTGACGTGGTAATTACCTGCCACCATATTGACTCGACTATCCTCGAGAATATCCATGCCTCGACTTTCTCCAAGGCAGCGGTGAGAGTCCTTGTTTCTCGCCAGTCTTCAACAAACTGTAAGAAACCCTGCTTATTCAGTTGCCTAGACCTGCCACTATTCTTCCATTTAAGGGATGAAGAATTCGCCTCACTTATTCTTCCCCCTAATGCTTTCTCAATAGAGCTGGATTGAGAGGAACTCCCAAATGTTAGAGAAACGATCTCTCTCAGAGCAATCGTGTTTGACAACCAAAAACTCAACCTGATACAAAAAAAGCTGGGAGTTTCAGGATCTATAATAGAAAACTAAATTCGATTCCCAAAGAAATTATGTTACAAACCTTGAGACATCATTGCCACAAGACTTGGAAACTAAAACAAGCCCAGATACTGAGTTTTTAGCAATGGTTGCTAGCCTATCTTGAGTCCAGTGTTTACAAGAGTATATATAGAGTCGAGAAAGGCGCCTTGCAGGAGTATGCACCTTGTGTGCTGAGCTAGCATGCTCCGGGACCACAGTATAGATTGCGATTTCAAGAGCTGCAACTTCCCTTAATTCACTCTCAAGATTCATTATCCTCAATTCCATCTCCTGAATCTTCTGTTCCAATGCTGCCTTGTTGTCTTGATCATCGTCATCCTCAACAGCATTCAATACTGCTTCATCGTCACTACGCACACTAAGAGTGCCGTTTGAAGCGTGGTCGACAACATCGACCACTTTTAACTGGTCAAGTGATTGGTCATCTGCTCCTTCAGAAGAATCAGATTGAGGTTTCGGATGAACTTTCTCATTGCTTTTAGGATTATTATCGGGTGAATTCTTCGTGGTTGACTTGGTAGGCCCTATATCGGGTTTCGACTCTCTCTTTGGCGGGCCTTTAGAATCTTTAACAGTTTGATGTTTGATTTTCCTACCAGCTTTAGACGTCAGTGTTTGAGGATTATTATAACCACCAACGGGTTTCTTCTTCGTACCTTCTCTTTTAGGAACCCGAACAGTTTTTTCTGCTTTATCCTCATCAGCAGTTTGTGAGTCTCCTCCATGCGAGGAAACTGAATCAGTCACAGTCTCGGAATCAGATTCCTCTACAATGTCCATATCACTACTATTACTGTTTAACTTTTCAGTGCCAACTTTATCCTCCATTTGAAGAACTTGGGCCTCGACCATAACCTGTCAATATCAAAGAAATTTAATCTGGGACTTAACTATGATAAAATTCTTCTTCCTCTTTGCTGGATTATAAATCACTTGCAGAGGTCTTGAG
Organism: Lindernia subracemosa; assembly: GCA_028392965.1. Classification (NCBI taxonomy): domain Eukaryota; kingdom Viridiplantae; phylum Streptophyta; class Magnoliopsida; order Lamiales; family Linderniaceae; genus Vandellia; species Vandellia subracemosa. The sequence goes on along the minus strand of JAQPCC010000012.1, from coordinate 3,237,327 downwards.
TAGGATTTTGCAGATGAATCCTTTATGATTGCTTGTTCCTCCAGATGCTTGAATCCGTTCAGTCATTCACAGTTTTCCTATTTTATCAATGGATCAGATGGAGAAATGAAAATTGATGAACACATACGTTAATGGCAAGTTACTTCGGTATGATCATACAGTAAAGACAGAGTGTTATCTTCATCAATACTCTTTCATCTACGATGCATCAAATCCAGCGAACAAAACTAGAAACAGTCCACAGAATCTATCACATATATCTCAATTCGGAGATTATTTAACAAATAACATAGTAAAACTTCGTTTGATTGAGTTCGTAATTTAAGCACAAACGTCCCAGACAAATGCTAAGCAACAGCACACGATCTTCAACAAGCGCCAAGCCGCCACAACGCATAACAACACGTCAGGAATCAAGGAAAGCAAACACAATGCAAGTAATCAAAGAACAATTCAGGATCCAAAAAACGAAGCAATAGAAGATCTTTTCGTCAAAAAGCTAACAAAGTAAAAAAAAAAAAAGTTACTAAAAAGGATAGACGTATCTACTTCAGACTTCAGAGTCGTCATCAAACCTTGGCTTTCGACGGCGAGCAGCAACAGCAACATCGAAAGCTCGATCTCCGCGTAAGCTCAATCAAAACGAACGGCAGCTTGCTTTGATCCTCCAGCATGTGGAAGCCAATCAATGAATGTGTGGTGGTATTATTATGGCAGCTAGTGGGGAAATCGTGGGACTGGGATCAGATTTTAGAAAAGCTCGTTTCTACTGTCATCTGAGTATCGTATCGTACGTAGTAAACTTTTATTCCCTTTTTTTTTTTTTTTTCTATTTATATGGTGGTGGTCAGTCAGTGAGTGGCAACCGGCTGTTTGGGCGTCGGTGGGAGAAAGTAACCGGGAGTTGCCGGTTACGTTACGCTACGTTACAAGTCTGCTGGAATCAAATAATAATACAATAGATCCGCATTTTATTTTATTTAATTGGGAAAAAAAATATAAAATAAAAATAAAAATGAAAAAACAAAAAGGGAACAGTATGATAGTCAACAGCAAAAGCATCACCATTAGGTAAGTGAATAGACAGTGATGTAAAACTCATGAAGCCGGCAGTAGGGGCCAATTAATGTTTGTTGGCTGCTTGTGAATATATTTTCTACTTATAATATATTATTATTAAATATTAAATATATTTCTGGTATATAAATCCAAAGAGGCCAATAATAAATTATAATTTTGTCATTCGACCCTACACATCCACCAATTAAATCCTCTGTATTTTCATTATTTTTGGTGGGCTCAGATGTATTCGGAGCGTACACACATCAGAAATGTGGGTCCCATTGACAGCTATATATGAGCTATTTTCCTATTTCTCTTTGCATTTTTTGTATTTTATTTATTTTATATGGTTTTTACCATTTAAATATCCAGACAAGATCCACTTAAAAGGATATTATTGTAAGATTTTCTCTCAAAATCTTTGTCAATGAGCCCATATTTGAACATGTGAATTATTACAGCTATATATTCATTCAATGAAGCGCGGTGCAAATTTATAAATATATAAATTAGATCTTGCTTTTATTATTTAATTAAGATATATGTTCAAGTTGGGGAGCTTTGAATTGGGACCCACTTATTTCCATTGGGCCGGGCCATTTTCGGCCTGGGAGGAGTGCTTCTTAATGGACGGCCCAAAGTTCGTACCTCCTTTTGAAACGTCGTCATCGGGCCGGGCCATCGCACGCACTGAGTGAGTTGCTTTGCTGTTTTGCCTTTTGCGGGTTTGTCCTTTGGATTTTGAATCTTCCCAAAAAGAGCTTCTTAAATTTACCAAAATACCCCTCTCTGTTATACTAGTGGGAACTGATTCTCTGAAAAAGCAGGATATCGTGCATGTGCCATTATTTACTTCTATTTTGCAAAATAGCCCTTGATCTTCACGATTTATCGATGCTGCCAAAATGTGAAATTATTATCTATTGCCACGTGTGCAACTTTCAAATCAAGTCTATTACCTAACACATCCCAACGTAGTTATAATTCCTAAGAGGAGGGCACATTAAGAAACAAGCTTACACCTTTCAGAAGAAGCTCACACAAAGTCAAAGAAAATTCAAACTCCACTTTGATTAGGACAACCTTGAATATCTATCCCTCTTTAGTCTCTTCTGATCTCGTTTGAGATTGTAATAACCTTCATAATCTTCGCAAGAAAGGGTTGTCTTCTTTTTCCTTGTCAGTGCATAGATAAAGATTGGATCTTTAGGCGAATCCATTGAAGGTCTTCCTTGTATGCATTTAAAGATCGATTCTTTGTCCGTAAAAGGAAACCTTAGAACATGTGTAATATTCCAAAAGTTCATGGTTCTGAGCTTAACCTTCTTCTTCCTTGTTTCTTCCCCTTTTTCATTGCCCTCGCTTCTTCTCTGAGCTCGGATGGGCTGTCACTTTTAGCTCTCAAAGCAGCCATTGTCAATGACCCAACGGAAGCTCTGAGCTCTTGGTCTGAAGTAGACAAAACTCCTTGCAAATGGGCTGGAATCACCTGCGACAGCGCCCATCAGAGAGTCGCCTACATTTCTCTGGCGTCCAAGAACCTCACGGGCTACATCCCATCTGAAATCGGCGCACTCACATCTCTGGCTTCTCTTGACATCTCGCACAACTTCTTCGCCGGACCGTTGCCGCGCCACATCGCCACCCTTCGTAACCTCATGCATCTTGACATCTCTTCGAACAACTTCAATGGCTCACTCCCCGAGGGGCTCAGCAACTTGACGCATCTGACGGGGACCCTGAACCTTTCGTACAATGCTTTCACCGGCGAGATTCCGGCAAGTTTCGGCCTTTTGCCGGTGATGGTCAGCCTTGACCTTCGCTACAACAATCTGCGGGGAAAGATACCTCTTGTGGGTTCGCTTTTGAACCAAGGGCCGACTGCATTTGCAGGCAACCTTGATCTTTGTGGCTTTCCGCTAAGCACGCCTTGCTCTGTCCCTGAAGCTCAGAATCCGAAGTTCTTGAACAACATTCCTCAAAGGCCTGAGAACGGCGACCTTCTGTCGAAGGGGAGTGCGCATGGCAGGAAAGTAAAGGGAATTACAGTAGCAGTTTCTGTTATTTTTGGCTTTACATTGATGATTGGCGTAGTATTCGTTTCACTTTGGGTGATGAAGAAGAAACGGAAGAAAGCGGAGGGTAAAAGGGGAAAAGAAAACGCCGGCAGGCTGGAGATGGGAGGAAAGGGGAGCACCGACGAGGGGCAGAAGGGTAAATTTGTAGTCTTGGACGAAGGGTTCAGTTTGGAGTTGGAAGATCTGCTGAGAGCATCTGCTTATGTATTAGGCAAAAGCAAGACTGGGATAGTGTACAAAGTCTTGGTCGGCGGCGGTCCGAAGGGCTTCGGCTCGGGTTCGAGCGGTAGTTCCACGGTGGTTGCAGTGAGGCGGCTCACAGAAGGCGACACGGCGTGGAGGTTCAAGGAGTTTGAGGCTGAGGTGGAAGCCATTGTTAAGGTTCAGCATCCAAACATCGTCAAGCTGAGGGCTTATTACTACGCCAACGATGAGAAGCTTCTGATATCAGATTTCATCCGCAATGGGAGTTTGTACAGCGCATTACACGGTAAGAAAGGTTCCTTTCATTTCATGGTAAATCTTCAGACACATAAGTTTCTCACTACGTTTTGAATCAGGCGGGCCAAGAAATGCCATTAACCCTCTGCCATGGGCTTCAAGGCTCAGAATCGCCCAAGAAGCCGCAAGAGCTCTAACGTACATCCACGAGTGCAGCCCGAAAAAACCCGTCCACGGAAACATACGATCCTCGAAAATCCTCCTAGACGACGACCTAAAGCCTTACATCTGCGGGTTCGGGCTGTCCCGCCTCGTGCCCGCCTCAAAATCCGCCGCAGATTCATCTTCCAAAAGCTCGTCGATCCCATCGAACTACATCTACATAGCCGCCGAGGCTCGAACTTCTAACCCGAGGCTCACTCAGAAATGCGACGTCTACGCCTTCGGGATCGTGCTCATGGAGATCCTCACGGGCAGATTGCCAGACGAAAATGGATCGGAAGATGGCCATCATGACGGTGGTAAGGGGCTCGAGGGGCTCGTGAGGAAGGTGTTCCGCCAAGAACGGCCCTTGTCGGAGATCATAGACCCTAATCTCTTGCAGGAGGTTCACGCCAAGAAGGAGGTTATCGCCGTGTTTCACATTGCGCTGAACTGTACGGAGGTGGACCCCGAGATTCGGCCGAGGATGAGGACTGTCTCTAACAATCTGGACTGCATCGAAGTGCAGTAACTTGCTGCAAGAAGAGAGTATGTCTACTATGTTTTATATATGTATGTATGGCTTTTGATTGATTATGTGGCGTCTTTGAGTTTGAGATATTATTACCACTTCGATTTTACTACGTATTTTTATGTCTCAAAATTCTCAGGTGTTACATGAAATCAAATGCCTTCTACTATTAGTGAATGTCGGCCCAAAGGCAATGAACACTTTATCCAAAACATTTAATTTCAAATAGTATGAATTATATTTCCTTAAAAGAAGCCCAAAAGCATTCCTAAGTCACGTGCCCATGTTACTTTCCACACGAACAGTGCCCCAATATGTGGATTTTAATAATTACTCCATCCATGGGTGCTATGCTATGCTAGCAATTAACTTTTTTTTTTTTAAATAAAAATTATAATTAATTTACTGCATGATATTTGTATTTTATGTCATCTGAATTAGGGACCACACGACCACCTCGATGCCCTAAGGCTAAGGCAGGATTATCATATAATACAAAACTTGTTTGAACGCTGGGAATAAAATGGAGATGTTTTGTAAAATATTTTCATTTATATATGACATACTCTTATGAGAATAATAATAATAATTTAAAAAAGAAAAAGAAAAAAAAAGGGGAGTTGAAGAAATGATCCAAAGTGCTCTCTCTCTCTCTCTCTCTCCCTCTCTCTCTCAGTTTCATCGAACTGCGCATTCCCTTAAACGGCAAACTAAGTGCCAATTTTTTTATAACCATGAAAACTGTCAAGCTCATCGTGCGGTTTCTTAAACAAGAAAGGCCGCAAGCTCATAATACACCTAACGCCAGACCACAGACAATCATAACATATCTATTTTTAGACAAGCAAGACAGTTCTTCTTGAGGGCTTTGCTATTAGAGATCTTTACTGCTTCAAAAGAGATTGATATTCTTCTTGACAGAGACTGTGAGGATTGTTCTCTCTTGGGGATAAGATCAAGAATCTATCTATGATTCTCATGCATTGTCTTCTGATGATGATCTCACGCTAACATAGCATAATTAATCTGCAGGAGTATAGTATTTCAGGGTTTTATCCATGGAATCTGATGCTAAATACTCAAACTTGTACTTCAAGAATGGAGGGAACGTTGAATATAACGATAACAGTAGCATCTTTCAAAGTAATTCTAGGCTCCTAAGGGGTAGGTCAGCTCCTACTTCTGTCGTGGAAAGTTGTATGGATGAAGAGAGTAACAACAAGAATGCCATGGGTAGATTTGCTGCTGTTAGTTCTCAGTTGCCTCCTCAATATCCAAGCCCTAGAGTTAACCAGCTAATAGGGCCTTCAACCATGGATGGAGAAGAGTATGGAGGTTCAACCTCCATGGGAGTGGATCATCATCATCACCATCATCATGTTCAGAGTAGATTAGGAAACTACACTCTCATGAAGCAGAACACTTCACCAGCCGGATGGTTCGCTAATCTCAGCTCTCATGGCGGTAAAGTAGATTGATTTATAATTTTCTTTCTTTTTTTCTGTTGGAAGGCATAATAGTGTGCTGCTTTTGAACTTTCAGTCCGTATAGACAATTGGGCCGACGAGGAAAGGATCGGTAATAACAGCATCGATGGCGAACCATTCTTCAGCAGTGGATTTAGGTATGCATCTTGGAACGATTCTGCAGATGTTTCGACGGCGGGTGGAAAGATCAAAAGGGAGATGAATATCGATCGGAGATCTTATTGTAACTTCACTTCTCAGGTGACTTTGTTGGATTCAAACTCAGACACATTACATGGAACCTCTACATATGTGATTGATTTGATTCATGCAGAAAGTGGAGACAGAAAATAAACCAAGGGTTCTATCGCGCCGGCTGAGCCTGCCGTCCATAGCCGAGAAGATCTTGCGGATGCAAGACACCGTCCCGTGCAAGATCCGCGCCAAACGAGGCTGCGCCACTCACCCGCGGAGCATCGCAGAGAGGGTAAATTAATACGCCGAGTTTCGTTGTGCATTTTTTTTCTTGTATGATTTGCGAATGCTTCTTTCAATCAACGGTAGGACAATCTTATGGACAGGTGAGAAGGACTAGAATAAGCGAAAGAATGAGGAAGCTGCATGAGCTTGTCCCTAGCATGGATAAGGTATACAAAAGCAAGAAAGATTCGTATATATGCCCAATTTTCGTTTACTCTGTTAAGATTATAGTTAAAAAGGTCGACTTGATCTGTTCTGCCGCCCCCGCCCGCAGCAAACCAACACGGCGGACATGTTAGAGCTGGCCGTGGAGTACATAAAAAGGCTACAGAGACAGTACGAGGTATATTTAGTAACAACCTAGGATCGCAGTTTTCTTTCTCTTTCCCCTTTTCTTTATCATTTTCCGACGATAATTAATGGGTCGTTCTTCTTGTTGGTCTACTACACAGATGCTTAGCGATGACAGAGCAAACTGCAAATGCTCGGCCTCGGAGATGTTGGCTTCAAATCAGTCGCGCCGGTCGTCGTGATGAGCCGCAAGCTTTTTATTGCCTAGATTTTCGTTTCATGTGTCATAATAATAATAGTGGTAAAGAGATGTCATAAGACAAATTTGGCCCACTGCAGTTAGTTTCATTTCAAATTTCCATCTTACCAAGAAATTTCACATGCTGCTTAGCTAAGCTACAGAAGAGAACAAAACTTCAATCTATATATATATATATATAATATTTTCTCGTTCTGCAGTATTCTCTCAACGTAAATAATCTAATAGTTATATATTATAGTGATTGGAATTACATAAATTATAATGTAAGAAAGATGGTGAGATGATAATGTAACGCATAAGTTGCTGCAAACCGAATATTACATCATTCAAATTCATGAAAATAAAAAGCTTAGTCTTATGGTCCAAACGACACCATACACAACTAGAATTTGGCAGCGATCTTTCATAACACTATAGTAGGGTCTAAACAAGCCACAAAACGAGTCGCAAAAAAGGCGGCGACAGAATCCACTAGCCGAGCTGCTCCGCCGGTTTAGCAAAATGCCCGGGACAGCTCACAGCATGCAGTCGGTCCTCGCCGGCAGCCTCCTGAAGAAGTTGAGCGGCACAGATGGAAGCTTGTGCCTGAACCTAGGATGCCTCAGCACATAGAACCCCGTCAGAAGAGCCACCACCTGGAAGGGGGTCACGTAGAGAACCACAGCGGCGATCAGGCAGAAGATGACGAAGAGGGCCGTAGCCCTCGGGTCCCTCCAGCTCAGCAGCGACTGGAGCCTCTCCCCCTGCGTAGCCAGGTCGCCCACCACCGTCTGGATCCTGCCGGCGATGCTCCTCAGGCGGTCGTACCTCATGCGGATAATATCCGCTGGCCGCGAGGTGGGGAAGGTGTCGAACTCCTCGTCGAGCTCGTCGGGGTGGGCGTTCTCGGCGCAGGACAGGCGGGTGTCCATGTGGGGCGGGTGCCTCGGCCTCCACCGATAGTACCACACGCCGATGAGGAACATGTAGAGGAAGACGGTGGGGAGGATGAGCTCGGGGTAGAGGACCAAGATCAAGAAGAGGACGTGGATGAGCACGGTGGTGATTGGGTTCTTCCAGTTGCATATCTGGTCGAACCACCGCCCGATGGCGACCAGCCCGCCGAGGACCCCCATGATGCGGAAGAAGTTGGCCTTGCTCCTCCTCATGCTCCACATGTGGGACCCCACGTCCAGCATGTACTCCACGACCTCCTTCCTGAGGGGCGGCTCGGCACGGCTCAGCCTCATGGACACGATCACGGTCGCCTGGTGCCTTAGGCTGTCGAGCTGGCTCACGGTCAGCGGGTGGACGTAGTGCATCTTGGGCAGGAGCGGCTGGGAATACATGTGCATCATGTTCAGCAGCGACGAGCAGGTGAACCTCACCGCCAGCTGGATCTCGCCCATCTTCTTGACTCCCGACGGGTGCAAGACCAGCAACGGGTAGGCGTGGGTGTAGACCCGATCGGTCTCTAGGGTCGAGAGGCGGATCCTGACCTTGCCGATCCTCGAGTCCCGCCCGGGCTTGTCCCCGCCGTGCAAGTGGCCATTGTCAAATACCCCGATGGCTATTACAGTGCAAGGATCGAACACCTCCCAAGTGTACTGCTCGTTCCACTTCGGCCCAAAGCTGTCTATGATCGTCCTCGTCCTAACCCACTTCTGTCCGTATTTCGCAACGCAATAAGCATCCGTCGTCGCCCTGCCGTCCTTTGTCTTCATGGGAGACAGCCCGTGGGCGCTCAGAACCCCTAGTTCGAGGACTCCTATGTTGGACTTCCAAAGCTGCTTCGCCGTAGGGCGGAGATCGCTGCTGTAGTGAGTCGATTCGTCCAAGACATGGTAGCCGCCTTCGAGGCATATCCTCATGTGAATTCTGCTGGCAAACTTGACGTCCTTCTTCTTCTCGCCGTCGATTATTACATGCTTTTCGAGGTTGAACCACCGCGAGTTAATAGGCTTGTGGTCCAACCGCCTGTCGACATACTGCAACAGAACGGCGCACTGCCCCAAGACTTCATCTTTATCGGGCGCCACTCTGTCCTCCACGCTCAGAATCAGCTTCTCCTCGAAGGGCTCGGCCGCCACGAACATCAAGTCCTCGTTCCACATGGGGTTGATGGTCTTGCTCATCGAAACCCTCGTCCTAAGGGCTTGATTGCCCAAGATGGCCTTGACGTAGACCTCGGGAAATCGACCCCTATCGCCGGGGATCAAGTCCTGGGCTTCAATGACGTTGACCCGCAAGTACCAAAGCTTAGGCGATAGGTACACCTTCGACCTGATGTTAGCCAAGCCGTCCGAGCCGCTCACAGCAGCGGCGTCGGAGTGCCAGGCGTCGGGGAAGGCTTCGTCGGCCTGAGTGCCCCACCAAACGGCCAGCATTAGCTCTCCTTTGGCCTTGTCGTTCTTACGATCCTCGAGGCGATACCACTGCGGGGCCAACGGGCTGTCGGGCGGGACCCGCTTGGGGACCTCGTTGAGATCGAAGAGGACCCTGCCGATAAAGTCGTCTTTGACGAGGTCCTTGTCCTTGACGTATACCTCGAGGACGGAGGCTTGGATTCGATCCTTGGAGAAGGCGAAGACTTGGTTCCACTCGGGGTTCGACTTCTTCTCGAAATGGCGGGTCGTGCCCTTGTAGTTTCCGAGCCTGACCTCGACGTATGGGTCGCAGCCGCCGGTCACGTCTTTCCCGGGGAGGTCTTTGGCCTTGACGACACGCACGTAGAGGTACTGCATTTGCTCGACGAGGTCATAGGTGCTCGTCAGCTTGTCTCCGGCTATTTTTCCGGCGCCGAGGTGTGGCTTTGTCTCCTTCAAGGAGAAATCTTCCGGCGGCGGCCTCTGCATCTTCTTCAGATTTAAAAAAACCTTCAAAAAAAAGAATGTAACAAGTCTCAAACTTCAGATCTGAGCGGCTGAGATATAAAACGAAAGATAAAATCAAACCCACACAATCTGACAGTAAGAAACAGAGGCGACTGAGATTTAGCAAAGCACAATGCACATAAAATCACCCAAAAATTCAATCTTTTTCAAGAAGATCTACACAAAATAAAATGCAGGGCACATTCCGGCTAGATCTATGAATATCACGACGCATTCAGAGAAAAAAGAGAGAATCGAAGAAAACCCACGACGAACAAAACCTGGCTTAAGACGACGGTCTCTTCACACCGTCAAGAATGACATTAATTAGTTTTAAAGTTATCAAAAATAAAGATAAAGGTAGCAAAGATATCGTATATACCTCGGAATAGGGCGAGCGAGATGGGAGAGGACGAAGGGTTCTTGTCTCAGTTGCCTTTTTTGAATCAACAAGAGAAAAAAAGCAAAAGAAAAAGAAGAGAAATAGCTAGCTAATACACTGAGGAGGAGAGCTGTCTTTTTTACCTTCTTGCATTACATTTTCCATTTCGAATTTTCTTTCTTTAACAACCGACATAAAAAGAAGGCTAAAATACATAGAACTCCCATGTGGTTTTACCGAAATGCATAAAAACTCCCATGGTTTTTTTATTGCGCGATATCCCCTCGTGGTTTTGAGATCTCTGCACACTTTCCACCTGGGCAGCGGTTCTGCCCGAAATTGGGTTACACGCGCTCTTAATGCGGCTTGGATTAGCTAGGGTCACGCCTTTTGATCCAAAATGACACAAATAACCTCACTTCATCTTATCAAATATTCCCAAATAAGGTGAAGCTAGGGGATGGGATTCATTCACTTGCATTCTTGCTAGCACTACAAAAAGCTCCGGTCTTAACGCCCCTACTACTGCTGTGCAGCTTTTCCTCGGGTTCGTAGAGTCGGGTTTCCCGTTTACCCACAACGGAGGAGCCACCCCCACCAGGCAGGCAGCCACGGGTCATAACGCACTCTTCGCACAACAAATCCACTTTGAAGTTGACTTATTCGCTCGGCCAATCGTCGGAATGTGTACGAGATACCATAAGGACCCAATATCTCAATAGCACCTTTGTCTAAAGCTTCGAATGAGACTTCATATCCGAAATAAAAGGTTATGGCCGCCGCTATATGACTCCAGTACAGTACCCCTTTCCCAGGGGATAGTTTGACCCATTATAAACAACTCTCTTTGAAGCCATGTTTGAAGCTCTCTTTGAAAATGAAGCCCGCGAATTCTAAATCACTTGAATAAGAGAAGAAATAAAGTAGCCTAGGGCAGATTCAAGGTATGCTGAAAGGTATCCGAGTTCGCAGGTGTAGTTTCGTGTACTTAACTGAATCGGGATTCTGATAAAGGAGTATATGAAGCCATGTTTGAAGCTCTCTTTGAACATGAAGCCCGCGAATTCTAAGTATGATTTTGAGAATTAGGGTTCAAGCTTTTGGGAATTAGGGTTCATGCTCTGTTTGCAAATGAAGCCCGCGAATTCTAAGTATGATTTTGCCTAGTTTACATTAGTAAGGGCATAACAGGAATATCTTATTTTAGCTGACCGTAATATTTAATTGGACCCGTAAGGAAAAGTGTGCAGAGGTCTCAAAACTACGAGGGGGTACCGCGCAATAAAAAAACCATGGGGGTTTTTATGCATTTCGGTAAAACCACAAGGAAGTTCTATGCATTTTAGCCTAAAAAGAAAGAGATAGAGACAAGAGAAAAATAAAAAATATATATTTATATAAATGAAAATGCAAGCGGTAAAAGAGCGTTTTGGCTTGGTGGGGGACACTTGGGAGAGAGAGATGTGATGTGAGGATGAATCTGCTTCAACTATTGAAACCCCACTGATTCTCTGTATGTATATGTGTACGTAATGTGTATTTTTATATCTTAGTCTTAAGTCTATATACATATATATTGCGTGTTGTGCATCTCATTCTCTGCCATGATTAATAAATATATTTATTTTTATTATTGTCTTGTATTGTATTGTATGTGACTTTGGTCGGAACATAGCACGTGCCTCCTCCGATTCTCGAGGCGAGGCTGGCTTTTTAATATAAGATAAGAAAAGGCTGTATAATATTTATTTATCTTGGGATAATAATCTTGATTGTTGAGGTAATAATCTTGAAGTAATAGTTTGGTATTAAATTACTATCTTGTTTACTTAACAAGATAAGAAAATGATATATCACCCTAAATATGAAAATTTACAAAGCTATCCCTTACAAGTCAAGAATGGACTCGACTCCAACACCATTATTGTATCAGATTTGTCATCATCAGTTCACTACCTTCGATCGCCTCCAACACCTCACCTATCTCAGGCCCTCTGATCAGCCACCTTCACCACACCACCACACAACTCAACCCCAACCCAGAAAATGCTTTATCATCACTACTTCTTATCAACCCACAAAATACAAGTATGGATAAATGGAACTTCTGGATGAGATATGACAGTCTTCACTAGATCAATTAAGCTTTGAATTGTTACAGACGGATGAAATGAGGCCTCTAAAGTTTGATTGTCAGGGAAACATACTCAAATCAATCACAGCCTTCTCCACCGTTCGACGCGACCCTTTAACAATTTTTATTCGAAAACCTTGCCGTCTACTCCTCGCGGACTGAACTCACCTCGCCAGATATATTCCCATCAATAGCTCGAGAATCAAAGCACCGAAATCACACCCTTAATTAGCTTCCCCAGTGTGTCGACGTTGTCTCGGTTAGGTCACCCACCGCGTTAGGTCGACATGCTCTTTGTTAGGCTGATTTTCTGAAACGTTTTGATGAAGGGGATTAGGGTTATTACTATGTTTCAAGGGTATTTTCGTAATTTCATATTTAGTAGGATGGGTTGAGATTAATAAACTGGATAAATAATATAGAGAGCCTGCTACTATTATATCGGGCCTATTATTAGTAGCGGGCTGTAAAATGATAACAGATTTAGAAACTAAACAAGATTTGATAGGATAAAATGGGCTTTATCTGACCATATCCAATAAACTAAAAACAGCCATAGTGAATAAATGTTTGTGTTTGTAATAAATAGAATAGTAGTATTTATTTATACTACTGGATAAACACAAAGTCCACTGTCTTAGAATAAAGAAGGCGGTGTAATTGTAAATCATACGTTATTACAATACAAGGACCCCTTTATATATATATATATATATATGTTTATTAAAATTTAATTTTCTTGAGTTATTCATGTTTCTTTTACAAAGATGATGTGATATTTTCATTCACGTCTTTTTTTCTCATTGGACCCAACTCAACTCACTTTATGACATAAAGAGAGATAAGGATTGAGATCTCAAGGAAGAAAACCAAGTCACCATGCACCACCACCTACTTCGTCATCAAAACTACAATTAAAAAAATAGAAAAAAGAATATATAAAAGTTAGATGTTTTTTCTATCGACAAATTTAATTTCAATGTTTCGATCAATGTTGTTGATATTAAACCAATTTGATCATTCCGTCACGATAAACGTCAATTTTAATGTAAATATCATACGTGCCTCATAATAAATTAGGCCTGGATCGATAAAATTAAAATAGTTACTGAAATTATGCCACAAAACTAAAAAAATTCTCCTCCAAAATTCGAATACAACTCTAGATCATTTGTTTCGTCGAACTTCATTGACAATAGAAGAAAACAATACAAACCCCTCAAATCCTACAAATATTCTAAAATTCAATCCAAACATGATTTAGTGTGGAACACGTGCGAAATTCCCGCTAAAATTGACGTTAATCATGACAGAAGGACCAAATTGGTGCAAAATCGACAACATCGAAAACTAAATTGATTCAAGCGAAACATTGAAGACTAAATTGATCCACGAGATAAACATTGGGGACCATTTTGAATTTTTTTCAAAAAAAAAAAAAATGATCCCTAATTTCTTTTTTCAATTTTGTAATTTAGATATAAACATTTAAACCTCGAGCTCCAATGTCAATTCAATTTACACCCCAATGTTAAGTTATTAATCTTTAAAACTCTGCCTGAAAAAATGAACACAGTTAAAGGCTAGAGACAATTCACTTCACATCCAATACACAGTACAGAAAATATCAGATGAGGAAAAATAGAAAAGTAGGTATTCTACACATTGGTATCAAATGACTCAGCCCTATTTACAGACTGAGAACACATTTTTTACGATTGGCATTATTCTGAAAAGGGTGAAAGCATTGCCTAATAAGGTGATTATAACATTTAAACAAACCTTCAACAACGACATAATGGAATTGAAACACAGAAAGTATCTTACTTATTCTCTTAAGATGATGAGCAGGCAAACGGGGAATGGTGTTTAGTACTTGGGATCAATAGCCAGTTAACTAACGTTAGGCCTTTTCTTGGTGGTGTAAGGATAGTATTCCTTGCCAGTATCCACTCTTGTGGTTTGACCTCCAATGTCGATGACGGAGGAAGTGAACGCAAGTGCAGCTCCTGCAGATATCGCAGTTGGAATGCTCCTCGCTGTGCCAGATAATAAAACAGAGGTGTCACAATATGGGGATCAATAGGGGGAAGAAGGGAGGAAATGCATTTAACAAATAGGCAAAAATGAGAAGTTAGAAGTGTAAGAAAGTAGCTCAACGAATGGGCAGAGTTCGTTCATTTTACTAGTTAGAAACAACAACCTGCGATTCTATCTATTTCCAAGGGCTACTGAAAATTAACTGCTAAAAATGTAATTTAGCATAACCAGTTGGCAATGAAGTCCTTTGAACACAGATTTAAAGAAGAAGTTTAGGGTCCAAGATGGCAGAGGAAAGGAGAAAGAACGAGCAATTTCATGGTATTGGTTTGGTTTGGTTTGGAAAGGAAAAGGACATGAATATCACGTACTTCTCTCTATTAGATGACTAGAGTAAGTAGGGAAATGCGACACTTATACAAGCTTCACCGACAATAGACTTCACATTCGCCATTCATAATGCATGCAGCAACATGTAAGAATGCTAATGAAAAGGCATTTTGGTAGAAAGGGAATGTTTTCACCTTTAAAACCGAAAATCGAAGAACCAGCAACAAATCCACCAACAGCACCATTAACAAAGTCTCTTTTCATCCTGTATTTTTGCACTATCTGTTCTACCCCGATGTAGACTCCACCAATCGCAGCAAATGTTGCCCCGTGGTTCCCCATCATCTTGAGCGTCCTAATCAGACCAGGAAGTGCAACTCTTCGCTCCACACGAGGTACATCATGCCAAGTGGCAACTATGGTACCCCAAATAGTACCCGCAACGAAACCTGTGGTAGCACCCTTTATCGTCTTCATCACAGCAGTCTCTTCATCTTCCATTTTCCTCAGCTCCTCGGTATCCATGGCTAAATCCCTTTCAATTGTAGTAAAAAAAACGGCTGGCACAGCGAACGTAAGAAACAAATTCACAACCAAAAGAGTCAATAAGAATTCAAGAATGGGAGTCTTGAAATACTCACACATTCAGCATTACGACGGCTAACAGAAATGTTATTTTACGTAATTCAGGTACACAATGACCTTAGGATCGGATAAACAGAACAGATATTAAACCTCTTGGCAACATCAAGTTTAAGCAACACCACAGCAGATTGCATTTTATTGGACATAGTAATTATATTCATTTTTCCACACATTGTTCAGATTTTATATTGTTCAAAGTATGAAAAACTCAATATGCAAAAATCAATGAGCCGAACAACAAGATTAAAAAAATGCTCCTTTATACTCAAGACAAAAGAACAGTTCCCCCACAAACAAATCATCCACGGAATAAAACCAACGATACATTTACAACCATCTCGGATCAAAAGAGAGCTACATCGTTCCAATTCCACAGCTCCAAAACGTCAAACCCTAAATTACAACATTTACGAAGCCAGTCCACTCGTATATAACCGTGCAAATCACAGTACAATTCCGTATACAGCTGCACAACCATTTCCTTCCACAAACTACGTGCGACCACTGAAACAAACATAGAGAGAACGAGCTTACCTGAGATTCGTTGATCTAGAGAGGGAGATTCTGAGAGAACAGCTGAAGGAGGAGAACGAATTTGATCCCAAGATAATGAGCAATAATTGGTCTGACGGATATATGGGCTTCATTGGGCCGTCAGTATTTTAATTGGGCTTTCTGTTGCAGGCCTTCATTATATTGGCTCTAAACAGAATGATGAAGTTGCGAAGAGTTATATGCAAGTTGTAGCGCTTCTTTATGGCATCAATGTCAGCTGTGTGAAGCCAAAAACAATTGAGAAGATCTTACAAATTTGCATTTACCAGTGGAAGTATTCGCTAATCTGAGAAGAAGAAGTGAAGAACTCAAATGTCCGGAGAAGAAGAAGATTACATGGGGGATTTGTCTCAGTTTTTACCCCCTGAGGATTCTCAGTCAAGCTCGAAGAAGGTTTTACTTTTCGTTTTTTTCCTCTGTTTCGTTGTGCTTCTACTCCTTTTTTTGGATTCATCTATGGATTATCTGCCTAATTCTCGAAATTTGGGCATGTTTGTTGTTCTATACATTGGGTATGATGCTATGGCTTGGTAATTTGTGTTTTAAAGTTGTGATCTTTTCAGCAGTGTTCTAGCTTTCAACCTGATGTGTTAAACCCTTCGGCGAAGAAGCCAAAAGCCAGGAACTGGCAAGAGCAAAGGAAGCTCAAGCGCGAGCGAAAGCAAATAGAAGAGGACGCGCAAACGAAGGAGAATTTGAGCTCCGAGATTCCACAGACGAATATTGGTTTCAAACTTCTGAAACAAATGGGGTACACCCCGGGATCGGCATTGGGGAAAGAAGGGTCTGGTATAGTCAAGCCTTTGGACGTAGAAATAAGAAGAGGAAGAGGCGGGATTGGTAAAGAGGATCCATTGGTGGAGAAGATGAGGATAGAGAAAGAGAATGCCGAAAGGGATACGAGGCAAGAGAAAGAGTTGATCGAAGATTTTGGTATTCGTCAGAAGGAGCGGTGGAAGGGCAGGAGGATTCTGGTGAATTTCCAAAAGGCAGAGGCTGTTTTAGCCCAGCTCGAGAATCGGGATGTTCTGGAAGTGGTGAATAAGGAAGCTGGCGATGGTATTTCATTGGAGGATGAGGAGGAAGAAGAAGAAGAAGCCACAGAAGAGGTGCATTTGATTTTATCTGATTGTGTGTTCATATTCATTAAGCGTGATAGGATAAACATGCTTACGTTACCATGTTCGTCTGCATGATATTTCGGCGATCTAAGGTTCTCTTTTTTGGACGACTAAAATGCTAAGTACATATTCTTGTTGGTGCAGGACTTGATGAATATATTGATGAAGCTAAGAACTGAGTTCTACTACTGCCTCTTCTGCGGATGCCAGGTACATTTCTACACCATACATACTAATTCTTGGATGTGAATTAAATATTGTTGTGTTTCTTTCTTTGCACTAAAGCAAGTTCATGTTGTGTTTTGTTTCCTAGTACGAGACAATGGAGGCTCTGACATCAAACTGCCCAGGCATAAACGAAGATGACCATTAGGTAACAACGTTTAGGGATAGAAGTCTAGATTCCTCAGAGCAATTCATTGCAATGTCTGCTTCTAGAGATAGATTATCATCTGAGGATATCTGCTGTACTATTGTACTTGCTCTTGTATACCACACAAAAAGATTAGCATCCCAATATAGTAAGTTATGCCGGATAAACAATAGTCAGACACAAAGACAGAAGATTCACAACTGAGAATTCATCAGATCCATCACACAAGCAGTTTAGCAACAAACAAGAACAGAATGAAGTCCAAAAGCATTAATGCAGGAATATGCAGAAGTTGTCTCCTCTCTATAAAGAGGGAATCACAAATTTTCAATGTTTTAGGTGCAGTGCACCTGGAAAAGTGCTCAAAGCAAACGCCAGACTCCAGACAGGCTAAGAGCTGGACCCATCGGGTTCAAAGCGACCAGTGGATGTGTGGGACTGAAGAATCATAGCCCCTCGAGCCATGAAACTCGCTGAATTGCCCGTCGGTCGGTTGAGGCAACCCAAGATGATCTCCACGATACTGACCGTCGCTACAAGGGTGAGAAGTTTGTCCTAATCCCACATCAGGAGGCACGTCTTGCAACCTGCTGCTTGTTGCTTGACCGCCCTTAGAGCCCCACGAGGTGCAGTCAAACTGAACAGTTGGCTGAGCCGTGTTTACTGCGTCGGTAGTGAGGAGATTATTATGAACCTCAAGAGTAGAGTAAGGAGGCTGGGCCCTTGAGCCCCAGGGCTGATTTGACAGAAGAGAGAGAGCACTGATTGAGTCTGAGACGCCATTTTGGTAAGACTCAATGGACGATACTCCGCTGGTGTAGCTGCTAGGCCTGCTTGATGTAGTACCTTGCAGAACAGAAGTTACAACAGGGTTATGCGAGCTGCTCTGCCATGGAAGTTGATACTTTCCAGCACTAAGAACTTGGTTTCCCAGTCCTAGCTCAGATGGCCCGTGGCTTGGCCAGGCGCTGAAGTCCATCACAAAGCATCCCGTTTTTCCATGGTTATCTGCCATGAAAGGAATAAAAAGAATGCCCTTGAGTTCAGAAGAGTATCCCAGATAAAAAAAAAATAGCGTCAAAAAGCGAGTATATCGTATCTTTCAATGTATATATAGATATTGAGCTACGTCTAACCAAACATTGATGGAGAAAGAGTTCCATAGCGAGGAGACAATAAGGATACTGGCGGAGGCTTCCTCCTGCGCTCGTTGTGGTTAGCAAGGCGTCTTCGGCAACTCCTTTTCCCTTGATCGAATTCAGACAGCTGATGGAACCTGGAAAGACGGCGAACAAAGCTGCATCAAATCTTGGTAGGGTATACCCTACCTCATTAGGTACATTGTTAAGAAGTCTCAAACATGTAGTTGCACCATCGTCAGAAAAAACGAGGGCGGTCGGTAATGGATTGCAAAGAAGCGAAAAGCACGCAAGGATAAACAAGTTGAAGCTATAACCAAACTCATGCCATTCATGAGCAGATAACACAGTCGATAAGAGTACCAAAATTATCAGAATGCAAAGCAAAATCCTGAAGAAGAGAAAAAGGGCTTAGCCAATTTGACCTAAACTCATCAATCTCTTTCAAACGGCAAGACATTATACTATCGTCCATTTCTTTTGCTTCTCAGAGATTCACCAAGAAAAGAAGGACCAATTACATATACTTTCAAGCAACATAAACCCAAAAAAGCTTAAACCTTTCTTCAACATCTACTGAGAAAAGGAGCTGACCTGCTACATTGCTGGCAAAACCTCTGCTCAAGCCCAGCAACCACCACCTTGGGAGACTTAGAATGCGCCCCACAAACTTTGTGCCTGGAATAGTAAGCCTTAACATCACTCAGATCTAAGTTACACCCCTCAACTTGACACCTCGGCGGCTGACGGCCCTGAACCGCCCCACTCCGCCCCTTTTTCGCAGGAGACTGAGGCCCATCATTCGAGGTGACCCCTTCAAAGTAAATGGTCTTGAGCGAAGAATCAGCAGATGAAAGATATGAAGAAGAGCCCTTTTCCATCGTTGATGCTCAGAACCATTTCATTTCATCGCGCTTGTTTCCTGCATCGGAGGAAGAAGAGTTTCCCATCATTTGAGTCCCCTCAGGTACAGAAACAAGAAATGCAGGGAAAGCATGTGTAAAGAATATAGCAGGCAGGGCACTCAATAGACTGACTGTACATCAAAATAAAAGAATTTGGGAGCACTAAAAGAAAAGATTGCCCCTTTTATGGATACTCTTACAACAAGTACTTGCATTCTTACTATAAAGTTCGGAGTTTTAAACAGTAAGCAAGAACAATTTCAAGCGCAAGATGGAGAGAGTCAATACAGTACTACCCACCACCCAGTGGATTCTTTCGCAAAAACTAATGAAAAGCACAAATTTTTTAGCAGTTTAATACTACATTTCTTTTTATATATATATATATATATATCAGCACGGTTCGTTTCTTGATTTGATATGCATGTTTGTGTGGTTGTAGTGCAAGTGGCAATAAAGCTACAACACCTGACAACGGGGCCATCATGCCCTGCCAGCTCGGTGTTTGTGAACAGAAGCCCTAAGCCTGTCCGAAAAGAGAGATAGAGAGAGAGAGAGAGGAGCTTTTTGAGTGCTTTGTCGCCATTGCTTTTTACTACGCCCTTTCTTTTCAAGCGTCGTTTTCTGGAACATTTAATAAAGTACAAACTCAAATACATAATAAAATTTCGGGAATCTAAACTTAAATCCCTAAAATTTTATCAAATCAGTACCCTGTCAGATTGTTTTTATTGTGAAGTACCCGTTTGTAAACTTTTTTTACTCATAGGGACCCATTTGACTGAAATGACAACTTTACTCTTACTTTTAGTTTTTTATATTATTTTTTATCATTCATCATCGTCCTCAAGCATATAAATTCACCAAATTTTATCTCTCTTTCTCTCACTAAAAAATTGCAACTCTCTCTCTCTCGTCAAAGCTCTCCATCATCGACACGTTTTGTCGCCGGAAATGCGCCGAGAAGCTTACCCTCAGTCTGACATCCTCTTTCTCGGTCGGATAATCCAAGGTATTTTCCAGATTTTTTAAATATATGTGGATCTTTTTTTAGATTTAAAGCACTGCAATTTTATCTCAATTTCACACCTAAATATCTCAATAATTTCGATTGTGGTTTATCTCGATCCGAATAAGTCGAGGCTTTATCCAGATGCAGTCTTGGAAATATGTCTTTCTCGTAAAGATTCAAAGGGAGAAAAAAAAAAGTGAAAATGTTGTTGAGCTAAAAAAAGGATACTGGTGAGTATTCAGGTAAGTTTAAGATATATATTTTTGGTACTGAGTGAAGCTTCTTTCGAAAATCTCGATTTTTTTTATATATTTGTTATGTAGTACCTATTTTAATAATATTATGTACCATTAGACGTTTTGTTGTGGTATTTAATTCTTTTAATATGTAGTACTTTTATAAGTGATCTAGCATTATCATTTATAATTAGTTTATCGTATAATTTGTCAGGATTGTAGTATATCCGTTTGTTTCGACTATTTCTTGATTGGGGTGAAGATGATTACGAAAGCCATGAGCAAGATTAAGTGCAGAACAATGAAAGCTGATGCTAGTTCGATGCGTGATGATTTGAGATTTCGGGTAGGTTGAAATCACATTCGATTGTTGTAATTCTCGATTCTATGTGTAAGACTTTGTTGCGACTTGATATTTGTCCGTTTATATATGTTGCTTGTATTTTGATCTCTATTAGATTGTTGAATGATTATGGATTATTTGTTGTCTGTTATGGCTATTATTTTTACAGCTTTGAACCCAAGTACTGCATAATACAGATTTAATTACCACAACATATCTATAAAAAGTACTACAACCACATTAAATTGGCACTGCAAGCGTAGTAAAATGGTACTGCAAATGTATTAAAATTGATACGACAAATTAGAAGCCGTGTAAGCTAATAATTCTTACATATCTGAAGAAGGTAACTGAGACGTTGGAGAATGTATAATGTTTGTAGCACAATGTTCTACTTATTTAGGGGTCTTTAGTTTCAAATTTATCAATTTAGGATATTTAATGAGTATTTATAAATTATAAATGGACCGATAATATAATGTACTATATTCTTTGTTGTTTTGGTACTACAAACGTATTGCGAGTGATACCATGTTATATCTTAAAAAGGTACTTCAACCTGGTTATGCAGAGTACTCTATCGTTCACAAATGTGGTACTACATATTAGGGCAAGCTTTTTTTTTTCTCAATTTGCATTATTTTCGATGATAAACTATTTACTATATATATATATATATATATATATATATAATCTTTCACTTGGTATCAAATTTGATGGTTTAACTTTAACCATTACATGCATGGTTTTGTATTCCAATACAAAATATTAAACGCTTACCCCAATATAAAATGAAGTAGTACCTCAATACGCTTCGATGCAGTACCATAATAAAGTATGAACTAATACCTTAACATGACAAGATAGAGTACCAATACTACAAAGAATGCAGTACCATATATTGCCGGTCCGTTTACGATCTATAAATAGTTATATATTACCTTAAACTAGTATATGTTAGACTAAATATCACTAAATAAATAAGATATTAAGTTATGAACATCTTATTCGAAAAATATAAGTTGAAGGTTTCAAATTCTCAAACTACATAGTGAAAGGTTCTTATAATATATCCTCTCTTATATTGAAACTTGGATTTTAAACTACAAAGTCGTGAGGTTGAGGATTTATCCATTAAATATGATATCAAATGAAACATATAAAAGATTTACGTATACTAAAATGTTTTTACATAGAAACTAATGTGAAACGCGATAAAAAATGCTTACACTAATATGTAGTATCGTATTCGTGAATGATGTTGTACTCTATTTAACTTTGTTATCGTACATTTGTTAGGATTATTTATTGTGTTCATCATTGTATTCCTCTTGTAATTGGTTAATTTGTAAATACTAGTTAGTCCGAGGACCAAAATGTAAATATATACCAAAAGTAGAAATGTATATATAGTCTAGGTCCTCATTTAATTTCGGTAGGTTTTTGGAAAATTGTTTTACGCACGTAAAGTTGAGGTTTAATCGAAAAATTCATTTTTGCAAAATTCTCTCTCCTTCGTTTATACTTTACGCGCGCGAAAACCTCACACACAACCAATCTTCGATCGAAAACTTTGTTGAAGACTGATTGATTATCATCGGATTTGCTGCTCGATAATCAATCAGAGTTTGGATCCACACTGCATCGATCAAGCTGCTCTGCATTTGATAAGGTTCGAAAATAGCTTCCGCGAGTTCTCTGTAAAATTCGAACCGAGATTGTGTGTTAATTACTTGTGTTGATGGATTTCTGGACCTACAACCTTATTACGTGTGGATATAGTGCCATAAATAAGCATATTGTAGTATAAAAAATATCTAGTATTCACAAAGATTTTCTAATAGACAACACCTAAACACCTGACGTGTCGGACATTATATGACACGTAAGACATTCTCTGACTTGTCAGAGTTTTTTTTTTCAAATATGTCGGAATTGTTTTTGATCTTACACTATTTCTAATTTGTCGTACCAAATTTAATATTTTTGCAGTATCACTTTCTGTGCGCTTGTAGTACCATTTCAATGTGGTTGTAGTACCTTTTATAGATATGTTGTGATACTTAACATCTATATTATCCATCATCTCGCTTCAAGACCAAAAAATAACATTCATCTCAATAAAAAAAGATGTCATAACTATTCAAAAATCTGACAGAAATCAACATACGACCAAAACATGGAATCCTTTGAATCCATCGATAGCAAAAGCACGGTATCATGTCCCTTCATTGTAACATAACTGAGGTCTCTTCACAAGACTGAATATGATGTTCTTCTCTTGACGAATCAGTTTCTTATACCATTGAGTTTGTAGCTCTCGGTTTCATCGATCCTATGTTTCGGTTCTAACCTGCAATAAACAAGATTACTTAATATAAGAAACATCGTATTGGGATTGAACACATATATTATGGGTCGAGCATCATAGATAAAAACAAACAAATCTTACAGTAATAGATGAAAAGAGTTCGCACTAATACACGAAATGAATTCACAAATCTTACACATACCTTTTTTTCGGGTTTGCGATACCATTTTATTGTGATTGTGGTATCCAATGTAGATATGTTGTGGTATCATTGTAATGTGGTTACGGCATCTAATGAGAATTAGATGTGGTATCGTTCTAAAACCGAAAACATGTCATTCATATCAGCGTAAATTCATGGACGATCTCTCATCAATCATAATCCCCAATCGTTCAAGTAAACTACGAGATAGTCAAAATACATTATATGAATCTGTAATTATAATCGGACCTATGATACCACAAAAAGAAACTTATCATATCGTAATCATACATATGATGCATTAACACAGACTGCAATCGAGACCTACAAAACCTTAATTTAAACCAGAAAAAAACCATATACGGACATAACTGAAAATAGCTAGAATTCGAACCTGAAAAAGCCTAATCCAACAAAACCTAAAAAAGTCCCAATTCAAAATAAAAAGCCTTAATCGATACCTGAAAAGTGCTAATCGAAACCTTAAAAAAACCCAATAGAGATTAAGTTGTGCACCAACTACACTATAATCGACCAAATCGATAAAGAAAGAAACATTAATCTGGAAAAATTAACTAACGAAAATAGAGAAACAAAAAAAAAAATCATACCACAGAAATGACCAACGATTGTAATATTTGGTACTTTCGGATACATAACCTTCTCGGTTCGATAATTTGGCCCCTTTGATTGATTAATTCATGGACAAATTTCCTTAATCGATGTTTTGTGAGTCATTCTTTCCTTTTTTTTCCTGAGATCCATTCGATTACCAGAAGAGAAAATCTTCACCGCATATTCGGAGATGCTTCCAAAATATTTGTGCAGCTCTCTCTGACTTCGAGCTCGATCGATCGTGTGTGAGATAGTTTTGAGCAAGAGAGATTTTTTTTTTCAGTAATGGAGCGATGGTTTGTAAGAATTTTTTTCTTTTTTTTAATGATATAATAAATTATATAGGTAATATTGTAATATTATATTTTTCCAGGGTTATTATTGTCCATTAGGTACCTATGTGCAAGAAAAGTTTCAACTAGTTATTTAAGACAAAATAAAGGTAATGACATGTAAGTTTTTTTATGTTCATAGTTATTTAAGTCCACTTTTCCCATAAAAGTTTTTCAAAAAAAAAAAATGATTCTACTTAGAAGCCACAGCTTCTTATTAATGGAGCTAGCTCTAAGTTAAATAATGATTTGTTTGTTCTCTTTTTTTTATTACTAGGGAGGGGGCTGTTCTTCTTCTTCTTCTATAGATGGCAAGTGAAAAGCCAGTTCAAACCAGATCAACTACTTTATTAGGTAATGGAACCAATCATTATCACTCATCCTCCCTTTTCTTACATAGGCACTGTTTTAATGGTAGTCTACTAAGCAGTGTGTGTTTGAGACAGAAATTTACCCTAAGAGGGAAAAACTTTTTTCTGGGATGATGAAGTTGGATTAGTAGGTTAACTAACCACTGAAAGCCAAACATGTCACCTCTTTTCTTGCAACACATTTCTTGACCGTTCAACTCAACCTCGGCTTCTGCGAAGTGGGCTTTGGCGTGTCATTACTTTTCTATTAATTAAATAAAGTTGAAATTACGATGTGTTTTTTTTTCTCTTTTGTTTACAAGTTATAAAAAAAAAAAAAGACATCCTACGGAAGTAGTTGGAATTATTGATTGCCATGATTCATTTGAACTAGCAAACAGAGGCAAAGGGGCCCTTTTCTTGAATGAATCTTGTCCATTTGGACCATTGTCGGTAGATAAGATATTGGCCATGCATAGATTTGCAAAAAGGGCATCGACAGTGACATCCAACGGCTTACTGCACACACACACACACACACTTTATTACTGAGTGGTTCTCACAAGGAAAGAGTTGCAGCTTATTGTTCTTACAGTAGCAAAAAGACAGAAAAGATTGGGCTCCCATTTCTCACATGAACAAAGCCCATCCATATTGTTTTCACTCCAAGAAAGAATGTATATATATATATTGTATAGAAACACAAAAAAGCAAGAAACAAGAGAATGAGTACACGAGATGTATACTCGACTAACACTCATGATGATGATGATGATGATGATGATGATGATGAGGTCTATGAATGTATTGTGTGATTTGTTTCTTCGAGCTGAACGTTGGCCATAGGTAGACTCGACCGCCGATTGCTAATGAAGTGAATTCAAGAAAACGAATATGTCCTTTTAGCTTATCTGGGATGGGATGATTGTGCCATCTTCATCATCAGAAACGTCCGAATTAGCAGTAGTAGGACTTTTATTATGATCCGAAGAAGAAGTCGTCCGAGCCTCCATGAGATCTTGAGTTGCTTTCTGTTGTTGATCGAACATCATCTTTAGCTGCTTGCTCTGCTCTTCAATCCTCAGCTGTAGGCTCCTTTGAATCTAATCAAATAGACGACATGTTATCATCTGAGTCTTCGATCCTCAACTGTAAGAAACACGGATGAAAAATGGATAAACGTATCTACGGCCTTACCTCGATTTGCTCGTGGAGACACTTCTGTACGTCGAGCTGCATCTGTAGTGCCTCCTTTAGCTGCATACTACTGCAGTTTGATTACAAGCACAGCATATCATCAGAAACTTTAACTTAATGTTAGAGAACGTATAGCCGACATGTCGATGATCTTACGTTTGCTTGTCGATCTCAGCTGAATTGTTCGAATTAGCATTCTTCCTGTCAGATTTTCCTGGAACATCAGACCATGAATATGATCAAGATTTTGAGGAAGAAGAAAGCAGATTTTATTACATCTCATTCGATATTTCTACCTACCGTTGCCCTCCGCTGAGTCCGGCACATGCTTGGCATTTCGATATTTCTACGACAGATAAATCAACCCGACGGTTCGAATTTCAGAATCCAAAAGGCAAAAGGAAAGTATTTCGACGACATGATTGAATTAATTCTTACCTGCAGATGGCTTTTGACATGAAAGATTGTGAGCCCCTCCGTGTCCATGAGCTTCAGAATCGCCTTAGGCGTTGCCTCTGCATATATATGCATATAAAAAAGATAAGTCTCTACACATATAGAGTAAAGCAACCGTTCGAACCACTGGCTACTCACTCTCAGGGCCGTCGAGTCGATTGACCGACTCGACGAACTTATCGTGAAGGTCTTGAGACCATCTGATTCGGGTCTTTCCCGACGACGACGGTGCTGCTCCGGGGGATATGGGATTGCTATTCGAACTATTCGAAGCACTTAAAGGTGGTCTACTGTACTGATACATATGTTGAGAGCTCTGTAAGAACATCATAAGAACTAAATCAATAGTTGATCAAGAAGGAAGAAGAAGAAGAGCTAACGATTCAAAGGAAAACTCACCCCAAGATTCTGACTCGAATTGAAGGAAAGGCGAGGAGGGCTTATCCTATTTGAGTCATCGAATTCTCCCAGAAGCTTTCTCTTCAGCTGAATCAACTGCTCCCTCTCCGAGACCTCGCCGAACGGATTGTTGCCGGTGTAAGAAGGCCCGCCGGCCCTAAAGTATGAGCCATTCGATGTGCGACCCTTCTGAAACACCGAAAGAAGCGATGGATCGTCCCTAAAGAAGCCGCAGCCACCGCCGTCGGGTTGCAGAGCGTAGGACGGCGATGCCCTCTGATACGAAGAGCAATCTGTCGCCGGCGAATCGTACCGAGACAAGCCCATGTAAAACTCCGTCGCGTAAAAAGAAGTAGACGGCGAGCCTATTCTGCCGACCAAAGTGCCCGATTGAGTACCACCGGGCGCGAAGCTCTGCTGCGGCGCGCCATTCCCCGACTGACTGTAAAATCCCACCTGGGAAGGCGGCTGGCTATCGACGTAAGCTTGTTGAGGGAGATAACTGGGATGATCGGGGGAGAAATCCGAGGTGCACCCATAATTACCCTCCATTCAGACAAGAAATGTTGTGTCCAAGAATTTGAGAAAGGAAAACGTTCTATATAATCTTCGAGGGAAGAATCTCAACCCTGCCGTATTAAGGTATCTCTATCTGTAAAAAAAAATACCCTTTTTATATTCACTTATGTACTGCAATCCTTCCCAATGATGTACGTTTGAACATGTCAACACTTTCAAAGAAGAAAATCCTGACAACTACACATTAACTGGATAGGAAAGAACAATGATCACCTTGACAAGACCAAAGCCAAGAAAGCATTTAAAAAAAAAATGAAATGGGAAAACATCATAGTAGCAAACGACTACTTTATTGCAGATAGCTTTTGTCCACGATATGTATATAAATATAATAAGATAAAATATGCAATAGATGGATTTTTATGCATTGTCATTGTCATTGTCACTTGACAAGGTCCTATGACGCATTACAATGCTGGGCTGCTTCAATGAGTTCATCTCAATTCTTTTTGTCTCCTTTGGCCATCCAGCAATGTATTGCTCGAAGAGGGTTTATTACATAAATCCAAAGATGCTACGGAACAATTTATCGGCGAAGAAAGGGACACCTTTCGATTTTACAGCATTAAAGCTCGTTGGAGTTTCCGACGATGTTAATTTTATTGAATTATTGGTATGATTGGATCATGAGGAATCTGTGTATTTTGAGATTAGGACAAGAGAATCTAATCCGACGGCCAAGCAAGCATTCAAAAAAGTTTGAAGACTTTCTTATAAAGAACTCGGAAAGAACTGCGTGATTTTCTAACATGGAATTTCGTCTTTTGCTTTATGGGATAGAATGTAAAGAAACTACATGGATGGAGAGACATGAACCAAATATTAAAGGATTGATGATAAAAGTTATCGAAGAACTATGAGCATTATTCGTAGTTTTTACGAAGAACAGTACGGAATGAAGGTCCCCTCAGAAACATCTTTACGATGATCCCCTAGAAAAATTCGTTGTCGAAGGACTTGAGTGATAAAGGTGTAGTAACATTCATCTTATTGCACATTAGATGATAAGGCAGCCTTTAGGATAGATATACTTTCATGATCTGATTGACCGTTTACAGTTATTGTTCGTATTCTGAAAGGGAAATTTCATTGCTTAGGAGTAGGACATTTGATTCTTTATACCAAAACCACTATATTATTATTATTATTATTATTATTATTATTATTATTATTATTATTGATATTTATTTGTTATTTATTATGGGTGTTTGAGACTGATTTACATGCTCGTGAAGTTGCAGGTGGGAAAAGGGGAATGGTGACAAGTTTTTGAGCAAGAAAAAAGATGACGTAGTAGATGATGTATTTATTGTATTATCAACAATACTGCTTAATTATAGTCCACCAATGATTATTTGAAATAAAAATGTAGGCTTCAAGACGCCACGACTCGACGCTACTACATATTGTATATAATTAATTTAAATAAAACTATATATGCTACCAAAGATAATGCACGGTGGGGTTGACGCCCTCTTACGTGTATTTCACCATGCACACGTCTAAATAATCATTTATAATTTATAAATATATTTAAGTAACAACCCTAGCAAAATGAGCATATATTTTATCGAATGAACAATTAAGAATTATTTGATATTTATTGGAACACATCCACCAAGCTGATTGATTCCTTCTTAGGAGCAATATGTGGCAAAAAAAAAAGGTAAAGGAAGAAGTCGACTTTGAACATAAAGATAAGAGAAATCGTTTGTTCCATTTATTACATGGAAATCATCGAAGAAGGCGTGGTCGTTCGTGTGTAACAAAAGACATTTTTTGCCCATTTCCTTTTTAGGGTTTTTTGCCTCTTAGACATCTCAAAGGACGCAATCCCACAAACTTGACAACAGACGATTTTTTTATTTTTTATTTTCTATTCTTTTTCTTGTCCATTTTGTTATTGTCCGATTGTTATAGCTCGTATACAAAACCCTCACACTATATATATATATATATATATATATATATTAATCATATCATTTAGCCAGCCTTGTATGACGTATATCATTAAGGTATATTAGTTGTGTGTAACAAAAATATCAGTATTTCTATGACAGTCTTTTTATATATAGTAAAAACAGTTTAGAGAATAAGATGCTTTACTTTGCAATATATCACAAAGAAAACTTAGCGCTAACAAAGAATGTTTTTTGTTAGCGTCCCATTAAAAAATGGGAATTCCAACATGTCAATCTTCACTTTTGATAAGAAGAATAATGTATAATATATATATATATATATATATATATATTATTAGGAAAGTAAAATTAGACCTGGAAACTAAATAATGCATGCCACGTTGGTGAGTGATTCCATTTATATCTAATGGCTTACCTCGCATAAAGAATAGAACCTCCACTCCAAGCTGTCTCCATATATATATATATATATCAGTGTTGCTTTCATAATTTTGTGTCTTTCAAGATCAATTATAAGAAATTAATTAAATAAATATAATATATTATATATATATATATATATATATATATATATATATATTCTGGCCTTATCGTATATACGGATACGACTATTGCGAAGGGGCGGGCTATATCATAATAGCTTAGCCTTAATGGGTTAATAATGGGCTTTTAAGCCCATATTTGACCGGGCCTTTATATTTCTCTGTGGTGGGCCTTTATTATTTACTACACTGATAAACTACCTTTTTCTTACATATGAAAACCTAGTTGTATTGTAGGTCCCACAAGGATACTCATTGCTAGGGGTGCAAACGAATCGAATCGAGTCGAATATCATTATATTCTATGCATATTCTATTATCAAATTTCGAAATCGAATACGAATACTGTTCGAATACTAAAAATTGATTTGAATTCGATTTGATTATGACATTCGAATATCGAATCGAATATTCGAATATGATCATTCAAGATTATATTTTATTATTATATTTTTTATTTAATAATATTATATTTAAAATATATATTTAATTATGTATCTTATATTAAATATATGTTGAATTATAAGATGATTTAATTAATAAATATATATATATATATTGAATTATAATATATTACATTTCAATTATATATTGAATATTAATATTTATATTTAGTTTTTTACGAATCGAATCGATATATTGAATTCGATATTTTATTCGTATTCTAAAATTATTCGAATCGAAAAACATATTCTTATTCGGATTTGATATTCTAATATTTCGAATTCGAATCTCAATTTTCGAATCGAATCTCGAATCGAACCAAAAAAGTTCGATTCATTTGCAACCCTACTCATGGCCGAGTCAAGACATCTCTAAGTAGAGTTTATGAGTTTGCATTTACTTAAACTTCTTGACGGTCGTAGTCTGTGTAAAGTCGTGATTGTTCTATAGCTGACACTGATGTTTAAATTTACTTTAAACAGAAAATAATCTGAATGTGGGGTCCACAATGACATTAAGCCAAAAAAAAAAGGAAAGAAAAGAAAAGAAAAACTAAACTAGTTGTAAGGGTTACATGTCACCATTTATTCGATACGATCTTTCGTATATGTCACTATTACAAATAATGGCTCATGAGATCCATAAAATACACGCAATTACATCATAATGCGCATATTCATGGCTTTCTATTATACCATGACGATAACATATAACAGTGAGCTACGATATGATTGTTCATAATATGAAGTCATTTAAATTCCAATGATTGATCTTCGTTTACGTAAAAAAAAGCATTCAAACGTATAAATAATGGAGAGAATAACAAAAATAGTGTTATTTTTAACATTCAATTACAAAACTAGTTAAGTTTCTACAACAATTACAAAACTAATCAAGTTTTTTAATTTCAGTTATTATTATTTTCATTTTCACCACAAAACTATTTAAAATTATAATTTTTTACTCTCATTATTTCAAATAAGTAAATTAACTATCAATAATTATATTTTCAATCACAATTTATTTTTAAACATTTTTATCCAAAAATACTTTTAAATTATTTATTACAAGTTCCCACGTTATTATTTATTATTATTATTATTATTATTATTATTATTATTATTATTATTATGGAAAATTTCTTATGAACCCCGATCGAAGTTTCAAATTCCTCTTAAATACCACTTCAATTATTTCTTCCTGTTCAGTATCGATTTGCGAATTTCTTCATGTTCAGTACATAAAACGGTCTTTTCAATGTTGAAAAGACAAAAATAACCTTACTTTACATGTTTATTACCAACAAACTGGACATCATACCAACTGTTGTCTCTATTATACCAACTATTAACACTATTATACCAATAAAATTGAATATTATACCAACTGTTATTGCTATTATACCAATTGTTAACACTATTATATCAATAAATTCCGTTATTCTAATTTTATATCAACAAAACTGAATATTATACCAACTGCTATCGTTATTATACCAACTGTTATCACTATTATACCAACAAATAACGTTATTCTAATTTTTTTTCAAATACAACTGGACATTATACCAACTGTTGTCGCTGTTATACCAACTGTTATTGTTATTATACCAATAAATAATGTTATTATAATTTTATACAAACAAAACTGAATATTATACCAACTGTTGTCGTTATTATACCAACAGAATTGAATATTATACCAACTGTTATCATTATGTCCAGTTTTGTTGTGAAGAAATGTTATTTTCGTCCTTTCACTGTTTGGGGGTATTAAACACACAACTTTTCACAGATGAGTATTGAACAGGAAAAAATAATTCGATGGGTACAAAACAGGAAGTTTAAACTTCGAAGGGTACTGAAAGGAAATTATTATTATTATTATTATTATTATTATTATTATTATTATTATTATTATTATTATTATTATTATTATTATTATTATTTTCCGCTCAAGTGAGGATCACTGATGAGCTCGGTCTTGAAGTTTTTTGAGTTTTAAATATTTATGAATTATGCTGAATTGGTTTTCTTTTTTGTTCTTATGGTTTTGTTGACTTTGATTATGATTGAGAAGATTAATCGTGCTTTCAGTTTCATCTGTTTTATTCGTCAAATTCACTATCCTGAGTTTCTTGTGATATATTTCTATTAGTATAAAAGAAAAAAATATTTTGAAGGAAAGATTTACTACATAATATATAAATTTCAATAATCAACATCATACAAAAGTGAAGAATAGTTAAAAATAATTGTGGTTGAAAATATAATTATTAATAGTTAATTTACTTATTTGAAATATTGAGAGTAAAAAATTATAATTTTAAACAATTTTGTGGTGAAAATGAAAATAATAATAACTGAAATTAAAAAACTTTGATTAGTTTTGTAATTGTTGTAGAAAGTTAACTAGTTTTGTAATTGGATGTTAAAAATAACACTATTTTTGAATAATGACATAACATAATGCAAGCTTTCATCAAAAACTAATATTTCAAAAAATTAGGCAAAAAGTTATAAGTCATTAATAAAACTTTATTAATATATTCCAATATTCTCTTACAAGTTAGCACTTTTGTTAGCACCCATGCCTTTGCTTTTTTTTTTTTTTTCCCTCGCGAAGACTCCCATTAATTACATTTCTATAAACTATATTGATAAAGTTACATTTATTTTGAACTAAAACTATTCATTAATAAAGAAACAGTGCCCACTATTCACATACAATATATCATATTTAGAGAATCCTATGTCTTTTTTACGTTCTTGCTAGCTATCGATAATATAATATGCAATTAAAATAGTATATCCATAGTTAATTATTCGATTTTTTTTATTTAGCAGCTTCGATCACGAGAGAGAATCTTGCTGCTATGTGATCGATGAGAAGGCTGTGTCAGCTTAGTTTGTGTTCTACGTTTGTTTCTTTCTTTCATTGCATTATTACATTATATTAATTTGCAATTTATGTATGAGTATTACTAATTAAATATGTCTTGTATGTTCCCAAGAAATCTAATTTCAAGTTTGCCCAAATCAATCCTTGGTATAATAGACATAAATAATTTATAGCTCATGTTGATACGAAGTGATTAATTACTAGTAATTTCAAAGATTGAAATGATATTTAACTGCAATATAACTTTTTTTATTATAATGTCTTTGTAATACCGAAAGAAACAAGGTAGATAAGTACAATGGTTTTTATCGAGCACGGAATCTGCGGAAAACATGGAATAATTATTTTAGAAATTAGGTAAAACTGTACTTATATTTTATATTTTATATCTACTGCTGATATATAATATAGTGAAATGGCCATATTTTTTTATAAAAAAAAGGAATTATCTTAAAATTATCCTCTAGTTAAAGTGGATAAAGAGATTAGATTTACATCATTGTATTAGATAAAAATCAATCTGTAATAATTCAATGGTCATAAGTTTTGCCCATGTAATTAAAAACATCATGCGAATTTTTTTTAAATATGTCATTATGTGGTGATAATAAATGCGCTACGTATTGCATACGGTGTTAGCTAAATTAATAAATAATTTTCTATCAAAAACTCGCCGAATAACATACTTTTAACTACTGTCAGAACGATGGCAACATTTTATTTTTATCGAATATAATAATAATAAAAAGATTTTAATTTTTGGACATTGGTCTTGTAAGATCAGCGAAGAATCGGCCTTGTTTATCTCTTCGAATTTCTAACACTGTCATTTGATTTCCTAAAGCCCAGCCGTAAGACTTGGGATATACATAACATAACCCTAATATTAATTTAAATATATTTTTCTATAATATATTTTTTTTTCGTTAACTTGATTGAAGAAAAGAAGATCAAAACCTCTTTATAAATAAATTAAAGTATGAAAGCAAAGACAAAAGAGAAAGAAGAAAAGGGCCCCACAAGCCAGCTTCATTTCATATATAATCTGCAAAGTTGTTTCTACTTTTATTCAAATCACGTAATAAACATTAACATTTAGGGAACCTATGCAAGAATATTTCCTCTATATATATAACCCAATTCCAAGCAAATTAATCACTCGAAAATAAAAAATAAAAAATAAAAAAATGTCACCACACAAAAGTACTCCCAACCCTACCATTCACATCCTCTCCATGAAGACTACTACTACACCTTCCTCCACCAATTCATCTTCTCTAACCTCCATACTCAAGCTCAAGGCCCTTCTCCAAAGCTTCGTATTCTCGCATACGTACCACCGCCTAGCCCGCGGGCTCGCCCGAGCCAAATCGTTCGTCGTCCATCTCCTCAAGGAGATGCGCTTCGCCGAGCACTTGCTAGAGCTGCACAGAGCCATTGCAAAGTACGTCAAGCACAAGCAGAAGAAGAATAAGCTGCTCTTCGGCTCCTTTCGTCTTCATTACAATTGGTGTTCGTCTCATGCGCGGGCGTCCAACGCCGTGCATTCGAGTTACGGCGGTTACGACGTATATTACGATTCGAGCTGGAATTCTGTGATAGGTCATCATCGTACGACGGCGGGATTTTGCGAAGGAGATGAGATGCATGAGGCTAATAATGAGCTTTCGAAGTACCTTCAATGGCTTGAGGAGAAGGGCGGCGGCGACGATGATAATGTCGATGATGGTAATAAGATCGATAGGCTTGCTGATCTTTTCATAGCTAACTGCCACGAGAAGTTCATGCTGGAGAAGCAAGAGTCGTATAGAAGGTTTCAAGAAATGATGGCTAGAAGTATATGATATATATATATATATATATATATATAATTTAGATATATTGGACTTTGGGGATCATTAACTATTAGTAGCTGATTATTGTATCTTGGGCTTTTTTTATTATTATTTTATATTTTTTTGGTTTGGAGTGGTTTTTTGTTTTTTGACTGAGAAAAATTAAGGGATGTTGATCTTACTTTAGGTAATGTTTGAAGTGAATAAAAGGTTGAATGAGGGCTTTATTTTAACTTGGAAGAGAAAATTATGACATCATGTTTCATGGCAAGGGAACAACCTTGAAGATGAAGTCTTACAACAAAAGACAGTATCAGATGCTGTTATAATATTCAAAATTTTCAACAAAAAAAAAACAACTTTTTTTTTCCCCGAAGATTTCGAGATATGCTATATAGGTCGTTTAAGAACCCCATAAAGGTGAAAACGGAGATTTCGAATCCAAAATACATACTGTAATAATCTATCTTGAACTAAGAAGAATAAGAAGATGATCAAGAATTTGATATTCAGTTATGGCTAGGATTCTGCTGGCTCGAAGGCTTGTTCCTCAAACTTTGCTCCACAGCTTTCTTGAGCTTATTGTCTGATCCTTGCGACGACATCGAACCCGACGGAGAAGACGAAGACAGTGTAAACAACAGCTTCCTAGGCTTCCACAACTTGCCAGCATCATTACAACATGGAACATTCATTGGATCGAATGGAGTAACAGATGAAGAAGAAGCTCTCTCTTGTAGTAGAAGAAATGACAGCAGCAGTAGAACAAATATGCGCACTCTTTTCTTCCACCAGAGGAAGCTTACGATCTTCATTTCTTTTCTTGCAAGAGATCGACAATGGATGGGAGGTTAATTATAGAGAGTATTTGTGTCTATAATGTGGTGAGATTCAATGGTCAAGATCGATCGATGATCATTACTGCTAATACTACTACACATGTATATGACTAGGAAGGAAGATCTGGCCTATGTTATAATATTGGCTGCTCGAAATTATTTGTTTTATCATTTAGTCACGTGCGTCCGCGTGAGTACTTACATTACAGTTCATGCATGCCCTTCTACTTGCATCTTGTCGTTTGTCTTTCCCCAACTGAAAATAATAATAATAATAATAATAATAATAATAATAATAATAATAATAATAATAATTAGGTAATAATAATTGGACGGCGATTTTGGGCCAAATTGGGCTT
The DNA here is from genome assembly GCA_028392965.1 of Lindernia subracemosa. Taxonomy (NCBI): domain Eukaryota; kingdom Viridiplantae; phylum Streptophyta; class Magnoliopsida; order Lamiales; family Linderniaceae; genus Vandellia; species Vandellia subracemosa. The sequence goes on along the minus strand of JAQPCC010000012.1, from coordinate 3,201,164 downwards.
GTTTGTACATATGGGCCTCTCTGAAAATCAGTCCATTATAGAAGAGCCCATTGTTCTCATTTTAATTTTTTTTAACTGGAGGACTTCGGCCTTTGAGATTAAGTAAACTCGAGAGCTAGTTTAATAATCTACAAACTAATTAGGTAAATCACAAATAAGTCTTTGTGACAGACTCACTCAACAATGTATTTTTCCAAAATCTTATCGGCCACTTCTAGACTTTTGGTACCAATTTAATACAAGAATCATTTTAAATAGCATACATACCTTAAATTAAACCATAGTACCTAATAATTATACCTTTTGCCTTTCCAATAATAAAATTGTACAATTGAATTTATCCAAAATGTTATAAAATATTATAACTATTAAGTATTTTACTAATGACGATATAATTAGAGAGATAATAACTTCTTTTCTTCAATACTTTCTCTTATCTTTTTACACACCCCAAATCACCTATTTATACACAAATTCATCCAATTACATCCACAAAATAAAATATTACATCAACCACACAAAAATCTCATCTACCATTCTAATCAATAAAATAATCACAACCTCCATTCTAAACCACTCATTTTACTTAACCACCATTCCAAACAATATACATCCACATATTTATTTAATATTTCATAATACTCCCCCTTGGATATATATTAAGGAATATGCCTCGTTAAAACCTTACTAGGAAAAACCCAGCGGGATAAAAACCTAGTGAAGGAAAAAGAGTACATACTTCCTTTTGTACGCTTTCACTTGTTGTCTCATTAAAAACCTTACTGGGAAAACCTCATAGGGAAAAAACCACAGTTAAGGGAAAAAGAGTACAACGCGCACTTGCTCCCCCTGATGACAATATCACTTCAGATCTCGAAGTTTTCGAACTCCAATTGAATATACTAATTTTCTAAAAATAATGGGAGGAAGTGCTTTTGTAAATAAATCTGCAAGATTTTCGCTTGATCGCACTTGTTGTACATCAATATCACCATTTTTCTCCAAATCATGTGTAAAGAAAAATTTCGGTGAAATATGTTTTGTTCTATCCCCTTTAATATATCCTTCCTTTAATTGGGCAATACATGCCGCATTATCTTCATATAAAATCGTTGGAAGTAATTTCTCAGATAATATCCCACAAGTTTGCTGTATATGTTGAATTACCGATCGCAACCAGACACATTCTCGACTAGCTTCATGAATTGCTAGAATTTCTGCATGATTAGATGAAGTGGCAGTTAAACTTTGTTTAACTGATCGCCATGAAATAGCGGTTCCACTATATGTAAATAAATAACCAGTTTGCGATCGAGCATTATGTGGGTCAGATAGAAAACCAGCATCTGCATACCCAATTAAATCTGCTTTCGATTCATTTGAATAGAACAATCCCATATCAGTTGTTCCTTGAAGGTATCGAAATATCCGTTTAACCCCGTTCCAATGTCTACGAGTCGGTGACGAACTATATCTCGCCAATAAATTTACAGCGAACGCAATATCAGGTCGCGTATGACTCGTAAGATACATTAGTGCTCCAATAGCACTGAGATATGGTACTTCGGGACCAAGTAATTCTTCATCATTTTCACGAGGTCTAAATGGATCTTTATTCACGTCTAATGATCGGACAATCATCGGAGTATCCAATGGATGAGCTTGATCCATGTAAAATCTTTTCAATACCTTTTTCGTATATGTCTCTTGATGTACAAATATCCCATTCTTCAAATATTCAATTTGCAGTCCAAGACAAAATTTCGTCTTTCCGAGATCTTTCATTTCAAACTCCTTTTTTAAACAAATAACAGCATTTGATAACTCTTCGGGAGTTCCAATTATGTTAATATCATCAACATAAACTGCGATGATAACAAATTCACTTTTACGCCTTCTCATAAATATACAGGGGCAAGTTTGATCATTTTTGTACCCCTCTTTCAATAAATATTCACTCAGGCGATTATACCACATACGCCCAGATTGCTTTAATCCATAAAGCGATTTATTCAGCTTAATCGAGTACTCGTGTCGGGGCCCTGAATTTTCAGGCAACTTAAATCCCTCGGGAAGTCTCATATATATGTCACTGTCAAGTGATCCATATAAATAAGCGGTGACAACATCCATAAGACGCATATCGAGTCCTTCACGTACTGCCAGACTAATTATATAACGAAAAGTAGTTGCATCCACCACAGGAGAATATGTCTCCTCATAATCAATACCAGGTCGTTGTGAGAAGCCTTGTGCAACAAGTCGTGCTTTGTATCTCACAATTTCGGCGTTTTCATTCCTCTTTCTGATGAAAACCCATTTATATCCAACCGGCTTTACATTTTCTGGTATGCGGACTACAGGTCCGAAAACTTTTCGTTTCTCAAGTGATTTCAATTCTGCCTCGATTGCATCTTTCCATTTTGGCCAATCATTTCTTTGTCTGCATTCTTGTACAGACCTTGGTTCATGATCCTCATTCTCATTCATCTCATTCATTTCATGTAGCGCTACGTTAAATGAGAATTTATCGTCAACGTTGACTTTTACTCGGTTCCATCTAATTCCATTTTGGGCATAGTTTATCGAGATCTCTTCATTATCATTATTCTCAGAATTTTCAGGTACCTTATTTTCATTCTCATAATCATTAATGCCCATTGACTCTTCTAGAGTCGATAAATCCTCGACTGGACCATTCTTATTATTTGCTCCTTTTCTTTTTCGAGGATTTTTATCTTTGGAACCCGAGGGCCTGCCACGTTTCAATTGTGGTCTAGGCTCGATAACACTCTTTGTATGTTCTGCAGGAACATCGATTTTTGCAGGAGCATTAACAGCTGGTATATGTGACTTAGTCACTCTTTTAAGGTCAGTAAAGCTATCTGGCAGTTGATTAGCTAATCCTTGTAAATGAATTATCTTTTGAACTTCTAGTTCACATTCTTTCGTTTGAGGATCATAATGATTTAGCGATAATTCATTCCAACTAATATTCTTTTCCAGCTGTTTCATTTCTCCCCCTAATGTCGGAAAATTCGATTCATCAAAATGACAGTCGGCAAATCTAGTCGTAAATAAATCTCCAGTTAAAGGTTCTAAATATTTTATTATTGATGGAGATTCAAATCCGACATATATTCCCAACCTCCTTTGAGGTCCCATCTTAGTGCGTTGTGGTGGAGCAATTGGAACATAAACCGCACATCCAAAAATTCTCAGATGGGAAATATCTGGTTCCTGACCATAAACCATTTGTATCGGGGAGATATCATTATAACTTGTTGGCCTGATGCGTATTAGTGCAGCTGCATGTAATATAGCATGTCCCCAACAAGATGAAGGAAGTTTCGACTTCATTAATAATGGTCTTGCAATTAATTGCAACCTTTTAATTAATGATTCTGCAAGACCGTTTTGCGTATGAACATGTGGCACGGGGTGCTCAACATCAATTCCAATAGACATGCAATAATCATTAAATGCCTTGGAAGTGAATTCACCAGCATTATCAAGTCGTATTTTCTTTATAGGGTAATCTGGAAAATGTGCTCTTAATCGAATCAACTGAGCAAGCAATCTCGCAAAGGCTACATTGCGTGTTGATAACAAACATACATGAGACCATCTAGTTGATGCATCGATCAATACCATGAAGTATCTAAATGGTCCACACGATGGATGTATCGGTCCACAAATATCACCTTGTATACGTTCCAAAAATCTTATGGATTCATTCTTTATTTTTACTGGTGATGGTCGAATAATCAACTTTCCTTTAGAGCAAGCAGCACATGATAATTCATTAGATTGAAGAATCTTCTGGTTCTTCAATGAGTGTCCACGTGAATTTTGAATTATTTTTCGCATCATAACTGAACCGGGATGGCCCAACCGGTCATGCCAAACAACAAATTTACTGTCATTAATAAACTTCTGGTTTATGATAGCATATGATTCAATCGTTCTAAAATATGTATAATATAGGCCAGAATCAAAAGATGGTAATATTTCCATAATTTGTTTACCATTCGAAGTTACTTTTGTAATGTGCAAATATTCAATATCTCCATTTTCTGCAGTCTCAACGTGATATCCATTATGTCGAATAGCTTTAAAGCTTAATAAATTTCTTTGAGACTTAGGAGAATACAAGGCATTTTCAATCATCAGCCTTGTCCCTCTAGGCAGTAAAACATTAGCTCTTCCGGAGCCTTCAATTATATTTGTGCTGCCTGATATAGTAATAACACTGGCCCTTTTCATATCAAGATGATCGAAATATTTCTTATTTTTCAGAATCGTATTAGTCGTTGCACAGTCTGCAAGACATAATTCTCCATTGCACATGCTCGCATCCATCAAATAAATATCCTTTATAAACAAACACATAATATTTATTAATGAAAAAGAAATATTGCATTACAAACATATAGATAACTTAAAACAAATAAAACACACAATAGTAAAACATAATACATAAATAAAATCAAAGCAGATTAATTTTCTTCGATCAGAAAATCCGAAGCCTCTAAATGAGCATTTTCATCATTGGCATCAGAGGTAGAGGGGAATTCTCCCTGAACAAAATTCATTTCAATTTTCTTTCCTTTGCCCTTCTGAGATTCTTGATATAACTCAACAAGATGTTTGGGCGTACGACAATTGCGCGACCAATGGCCAGAACCACCGCAACGATAACACTTTTCATCATTATTCTTTTGTTCAGTTTGCCTCTTCTCATCTTTATTATCATAAATTTTCCTCTTCTGGGGAAGATTTTGATGACTGCCACGATAATTATGATAACCACCACGATGATACTGATAACCACCACCATAATATCCTCGGCCACGACCTCGGCTTTGACCACGACCTTGACCACGACCACGTCCACGGCCGCGAAATCCACCACGACCACGTCCACGATCATTACCCCGACTATTATCATTATTAGTTTTGACTGCATTCGCTTCAGGGAGTGCAGTAGAACCAGTCGCTCGGGATTCGTGATTTTTTACCAGCAATTCATTATTTTGCTCAGCCAAAAGTAAGCAAGAAATTAAATCGGAATACTTTTTAAATTTTCTCTCCCGATATTGCTGTTGTAATATCATATTCTGCGGATGGAACGTGGTAAATGTTTTCTCCAGCATATCATTATCGGTAATTATCTCTCCACATAATTTCAGTGTGGAAGTAATTCTATAAACAGCAGAATTATATTCGCTTACCGATGAAAAATCCTGCAATCGTAAATTCAGCCATTCGTACTTTGCATTGGGAAGAATAACGGTGGTCAGATGGCTATATCGCTCTTTCAGATTTTTCCACAACTCAGCTGGATTCTTTTCTGTCAAGTATTCAACTTTCAGATTTTCGTGAATATGGTGGCGAAGAAAAATCATGGCTTTCGCCTTGTCTTGTATAGTTGTTGTTTTCGTGGGATCAATAGTGTCACCTAAACCTTTTGCTGTCAAATGGGTTTCGGCATCTTGAACCCAAGGTAAATAATTTTTGCCAGTGATGTCGAGTGCAACAAACTCAAGACTCGTCAAATTCGACATTTACTATAATAAAATACAAAACATGTTATAATAATTAAAATACAAAACATGCTATAATAATTAAAACATTATACAAAAAAAAAATATAATTAATCTTCTTTTAAATCTTCTTTTGTAAAAGTTCTGATGAAAAACGATATCCACATCCATATAAGTGTCGCCGTAAAAATAATCATGACCAATAGATTAAACATCAGATAGAGCGACATCCTTCAATTACAAAAATGTAAAATAAGTTTCGTGATTATAACATCAAAGGAAAAAGTACAATTAATCATAATATTTAAAAAGCCTTAAAAATATTATCCACATAGCGGTAAGGATCACCGTAAATAAAGTAAGAAGAAGAAGATCCATCTTTGTATAAAACGACATGATTCTATAATTGAAAAATAACATAATAATTAGATAACATAGATAAATTATTATTAGTATCTTTAATAACGATAATATTGTAAATAAAATGTTAAGTAAATCTGGGAGAATGACCGATCCAAGTCAAATTCGTAATTAGGCGGTACTCCGCTCTAAAGCAAATTTGTAATTAGACGGTAATCCAACCCAAAATTTTTAATAACGATAATATTGTAAATAAAATGTTAAGTAAATCTGGGAGAATGACCGATCCAAGTCAAATTCGTAATTAGGCGGTACTCCGCTCTAAAGCAAATTTGTAATTAGACGGTAATCCAACCCAAATCATTTTTTTTTAAAAAAAATTCCACATGCCAACACCGGGGATCGAAATCTGGACCTCTCGTCACTTGTAATGACGATATTCCGCGAAACCACTCGGCTATCGACGTTTTAGTTATAAATTTTAAAATTAAATATTTATTATATATATAACATTATTAGAGAATGATAAATGTAAATACAAAATAAAATTTCCATACCTAAACTCGTACAATATCTTCGACGGAGGTTGAAACTGATGACGGAGAGCGCTCGTGCTGATAACGTGTTATAAAATATTATAACTATTAAGTATTTTGCTAATGACGATATAATTAGAGAGATAATAACTTCTTTTCTTCAATACTTTCTCTTATCTTTTTACACATCCCAAATCACCTATTTATACACAAATTCATCCAATTACATCCACAAAATAAAATATTACATCAACCACACAAAAATCTCATCTACCATTCTAATCAATAAAATAATCACAACCTCCATTCTAAACCACTCATTTTACTTAACCGCCATTCCAAACAATATACATCCACATATTTATTTAATATTTCATAATACAAAATAATAAATAGGTCTCCGACCCAATAATTATACCTTTTTTTTTTCCTGTAACAATAACACTGTTCGAAATTGAAAAGGTGTTCCATGGGTTGGTGGGAATAGGGGTGTAAACGAGTCGAGCCTATTATATTTGGGCTCGTGTCTCGGCTCGAGCTCGATTTTGACCGAGCTCGAATCAAGCTTTGACCGAGCTGCTTGCGAGCGACACGCGAACAGTTCGGCTCGTTTACACCTCTAGGTGAGAGTGGTATTCTAATGAGTTTTGTGAGTTTGGAATGAATTTACTTATATGATCATTACTTAGAAAAACTCTCAAGGGCTTGACCTGATCGGTTGAACCCTGACTTTCAAGCATGAAGTCATGGATTCGATTCCTGTCTTGGGTGGGTCCCGTGGATCATGAAGGATTAGTCCCGCTGAAAATCGTGGTCGTCCCATAAATAACAATGAGGATTATGGTGACGTTGTGTGGGATACGTACTTGAACAAAAAAAAAAAATCGTTAATTAGAAAAAAAAAATAGTAATCGAGAAGAAAAGAAAAAAGAAAAAAAGCAAAATTAAAAATGAAAAGCATAATCGTGGGCCCTACAATAGTGGGAATGGGGAAGTGAGGCTGGGGCCCACCGGTTTGTTAGGAGAGGACTGATATGATATCCATGGTTGGAAAATCCATAAATAGCGATGCTGAAGCAACGCTCATATCCCATACGCCCTCCGTTATTGCAGCGATTGCAGAGCTCTAGGGCTGTTCAGCTGAAGAACGCCGCTACCATCTTCGAAAGAGGAAAGAATATAGAAATCCAGGTACTGATAGTGATGATGGATTCTCTACAAATCTCTTGCTATGATTTCCTTTCTATCTGCTTTTTGTTTTACCTTTTTTACTTGACTGCGATTCATTTCCAGGTAAAATGTTGGCTAGTGGCTATGTGATTTTCGTTTCCAAACAATCTAATACGTTTATTCGGGCCTGATGATATTTCTTTTTCTGTTTCAATTGTTTTGGTTTTTTTCTTCTTTTTATTGTGTGTTGCTCAAGAGCATCAATGGTGATTATCTGGTCAGCCTGGGGGGTAGGCCTTTTGTCATTTCCTGGGAATCGCAATTTGCATGTCCTTGCATAGATCATCTGGCATATATTCTAACACGAATGTGTGCATCTTAGCAAGTGTGGTAGTGCGAAGAATATCATTTTGAGCCCCAAGTTCCTCACATGCATCTGCTAAGAACAGACAAAAATTGGGGTGTCTTCTTTAACGTTTTCTTTTCTTTGCCTTTGCTATTTGTTGCTATTTGATCCTTGTGGTCCATCTCAATTAAATACTACACTCTTGCAAAAATTCTGTGTTTGACTGCTATCGTGGTCTGTGATTGATCGGCCAAATAAATAACCTATCTGAGAACATGTATATGGGCATCTCCTTTTGTTTATGCTATATTCTCTTCTTGAGATCTCAGCTTACAGTCTTGTTTTGTCGTAATCTTTCCTGCAATAGAAAATTTGGTGAGATATTTTCATGGAGTCGGCATCTAGTCAGCAAGCTAACCTTTATTATAGCTGTTACAACACTTTTAAATGAACATCTTTCTGCCTAAATACTATTTAATAAGTTGTTAGTTGTCTCAAAGCTGAGACCACAGCCAAACATTTCTGACTTGATAGGCACCAACCATTTGAGCATGTGGTATAGCTTGTCCTATCTTATCTGTGACGATGAGATACGGCGATCTCTCTTGACCCTTTTTTATATTATTTCAACTTGTTTGCTTGCTCATCATGATTACGTTACGACGGCAGACTTGACTCTTTCACGCCCCACTTTGAAAAGTAAAGATTTTTCCATTTTTTTTTACTACCGTTAGCAGACCTTTGATTGTATAAATACAGCCGGCATGGATTGATAACTTCTTACATTCCGCAATACATAAAATTCTGTGGCTCACTCCCTCCGCAGGTTGTCTGAACAATGGGAGCTGGAGGCCGAGCATCTGCCCTTAAATCCGAGGCCAAGAAGAAGCCGTCTACCTCGTCGAAGCCGGCCGTGCTAGAAAGAGTTCCCCACACCAAGCCTCCATTCTCTCTGGGTGAACTCAAGAAGGCTATCCCTCCCCATTGTTTCCAGCGATCTATCCCCCGTTCGTTTGCCTACGTAGTCGTCGACTTGGCCATTGCCTTCGTCTTCTACTACGTGGCCAACAACTATTTCAACCTCTTGCCCAACAGCCTATCCAATGTCGCCTGGCCGCTGTACTGGACATGCCAGGGCAGTGTCCTGACCGGCGTTTGGGTCATAGCTCATGAGTGTGGCCACCACGCCTTCAGCGACTACCAATGGCTCGACGACACCGTGGGCCTTATCCTCCACTCGGCTCTCCTCGTCCCTTACTTCTCCTGGAAGTACAGCCACCGCCGCCACCATTCCAACACGGGCTCTATGGACCGAGACGAAGTCTTCGTCCCTAAAACCAAGTCGGGAATCAGCTGGTTTGCCAAGTACATGAACAACCCGCCGGGCCGGGTCCTAATTCTCCTCGTGCAGCTGACTCTCGGCTGGCCTCTGTATCTGATGTTCAACGTCTCGGGCAGGCACTACGACCGTTTCGCCTGCCATTACGATCCCAAGAGCCCAATTTACTCCGACAGAGAAAGGGCTCAGATCCTCCTCTCCGATGCGGGCGTCCTCGCGGTGGCTTACGGGCTCTACCGCCTCGTCTTGGCCAAGGGGATGGCTTGGGTGTTCTGTATCTACGGCGGGCCGTTGCTCGTCGTGAATGGGTTCCTCGTCTTGATCACCTATCTGCAGCACACTCACCCTTCCCTGCCTCACTACGACTCCTCCGAATGGGATTGGCTGAGGGGAGCGCTGGCCACGGTGGACAGAGACTACGGCGTCCTCAACACCGTGTTCCACAACATCACCGATACCCACGTGGCGCACCACTTGTTCTCCACCATGCCGCACTACCACGCCATGGAGGCCACCAAGGCGATCAAGCCCATACTGGGCAAGTACTATCAGTTCGACGGGACGCCGATAGTTAAGGCCATGTGGAGAGAGGCTAAGGAGTGCGTATACGTGGAGCCCGACGAAGGCGAAGGCAAGAACAAGGGCGTCCTTTGGTACAATAACAAGCTTTAGATTCGCTTTCGTTGGGAAGTGTATCGCCATGGGCGTGCCCATTGTTGTAGGAGATTTTTCCCCTTTCGTAATTCCCTGATAATTGTAGACGTTGATCAATGTGTTTGCTCGTCTTTGATGATGGATGTTGTAGAACATTTCTTTGCTTGCATCACTTGAATTGAATGAATGATACATATGCTCTAAGTCAACACTTGACCGGCGTAAAATCAACACGGTCGCCGCCGTTAGACGCCTACGGCGGCGGCTTCGATATTAAATATAAACAAAGACGTGCACCTAACGAAATGAACAGATATCTTTTCACAGTCAGTGACTTGCCATGGTACGATGAAGTCCTATCAAGCTGTCAGTTTGCAAGAACAATCACGGTCGAAGACGACTGAAAGGGCTGCTAGAGAAGAACGTAGAACACTTTTAGCTTTGGGCCTTTCAGTTTTTTGAGGGATGTCCATTGGTTATTGGGCTTATGAGGCCCAATATAGTCTACCAGGCCCAATTCAATTCAATAGCCTTGTTTCCTTGGCACGTCTTTAGGACATTAATTAATTAATTGCATGATCTGAGATCTAAACTCAGAGAAATTAAAGGCTTTATAATTCCTCAGTCTCGTCGTAATAGGTAATTGCCTTCGCCTTTTTTTTCGCCAGTTGGAAAATGGTAATTGCTGAGCTGGCATTCCCCCTCGCTTTACCGCCCATCTCATATAAAGTATACTTAAAAAAAAGAAATACACAAAAAAAATAAACATTCTTTTTTGGGCATCTTTTTTCTTCGGTGAGACTAATATGCCCTTCAATGTGAGCTGTGTTTGTTTAACTTCGATAATTTGGTGTGTATGTTATAAAGTTTGTGACATAGTAAAAAGTGAAGGGTATAAATGTCAACACAAAAAAAGGGCATGAGAGACAGCTAAATCCACCATCAACGTGATGTGTCGTGGGAGCCACGTTCCACTATCTTCGAATCAATGATGTGATATGAATCATGGCATCCAACGACGTACATTTGACATGAATTTGAGGTTCATTTCGCCGTAATTTCATCTGAGGCTGAGTTTCATTTCATTTCGCTATTTTTAAACAATACAGGCGGGCATCATATCATTCATTACATAGCCCACCCAAGAGGCAGAGGCAGAGGCAGAGGCAGACACTACCTATTATCAGAGTGCGAGGGAAAAATTTCTCAGCAAGGCTTTCCAAGGTGCGTTCTTCTCCTCGAATCTGACCTTGTCCTAAGATATTGTTCATGTTTGTGATTGCTTTAACTAACCATTCGTCATTCTATTGATCTGTGTGTGAATAATACTTTTGCATTCATATGGTGTCTTTTTGTGCGATCTAGCTGTTTCTGATTTTTTTTTTTTTTTATCATTATTGATGGATGGGTATGTGAAAAATGGGGTATTTTATCCAGTGATGTTTGCTTTTGTCAACTTTTGATTTCGATGTAGCTGGAAAACTCATGAAAGCTAATTTCTGGGTCCAGATTTACCTGGGAAATATGAATGATGCATGGACAGTTTTTTTTTTTTTTTGTTTCTTTTGGGTGGAACACAGAGGGGATTTATTTTACTGGAATGATATTGTATCATTTTAGTTGCCTAAAAATTGGAAGCATCTGTTTTCATTCTGCCTATCTGCATTAGATCTTGATCTATGGAGGATCCGCTTTGATTACCTCTCTGATTTGATTGAGCACTCCATCGATTTTGGGAGGGAATAATAGATCGCATCACATTGAGCTCATGATCATGCATTTAGATGAAAATCTCGATAGATTTGTGTTTTGTGATGTTTCTGATCTCCATATTGATCTTAAGCAAAAATGAAATCTCGCATTTCCTATGCTTTCCCAGAAAACATTAAGAGATGGCAGAAGGTGAAGATATTCAGCCCCTTGTTTGTGACAATGGAACTGGAATGGTCAAGGTAATCTATCCTTACAAATTACAATGACGGTAAAGTGGCCTTTTTCGAGTTATATGACAAAATTTTCCATTCGGTTGCTTGCGCCTTCACATGTTGTTATCCTAATAGATTCTTGATTTGGTGCGATGATGTCGACAATCTCAGGCTGGATTCGCTGGAGATGACGCTCCAAGAGCTGTATTCCCCAGCATAGTGGGGCGTCCGCGTCACACTGGTGTGATGGTTGGCATGGGCCAGAAGGACGCTTACGTCGGTGATGAGGCACAGTCAAAAAGAGGTATCTTGACTCTGAAATATCCCATTGAGCACGGGATTGTGAGCAACTGGGATGATATGGAGAAGATATGGCATCATACTTTCTACAATGAACTCCGTGTGGCCCCAGAAGAGCACCCAATCCTCTTGACCGAAGCTCCTCTCAATCCCAAGGCTAATCGTGAGAAGATGACTCAGATCATGTTTGAGACCTTCAACACCCCGGCCATGTATGTTGCCATTCAGGCTGTTCTGTCCCTTTACGCTAGTGGCCGTACAACTGGTGAGGACAAAGATTAGCATTTTAAGGTCTTCCACGCTGAATGTAAATAACTTGATTCTTTCTATTATCAGGTATTGTTCTTGACTCTGGTGATGGTGTCAGCCACACAGTTCCAATCTACGAGGGTTATGCTCTACCTCACGCTATTCTGCGTCTCGATCTGGCTGGTCGTGACCTCACTGATTATCTCATGAAGATTCTGACAGAGCGTGGCTACTCGTTCACTACTACGGCCGAGCGTGAAATCGTGAGGGACATCAAGGAGAAGCTTGCCTACATTGCTCTTGATTATGAGCAAGAATTGGAAACATCCAAGACAAGCTCTTCTGTCGAGAAGAACTACGAACTCCCCGATGGGCAGGTTATTACCATCGGTGCTGAGAGGTTCCGTTGCCCTGAGGTTCTCTTCCAGCCATCTCTGGTTGGAATGGAAGCTGCTGGAATTCACGAAACAACTTACAACTCCATCATGAAGTGCGATGTTGATATCAGAAAGGATCTCTATGGCAACATTGTTCTCAGTGGAGGCACCACCATGTTCCCTGGTATTGCTGATAGGATGAGCAAGGAGATCACCGCCCTTGCTCCGAGCAGCATGAAGATTAAGGTGGTTGCTCCACCTGAGAGGAAGTACAGTGTCTGGATTGGAGGCTCTATCCTCGCCTCCCTCAGCACATTCCAGCAGGTACGTCTCAACCCTATTTTTCTCAGTAATTTTTCAAGCTGAAAAGTTTATGGGATTGATGAATTTGTTCTTCCATTGCAGATGTGGATAGCTAAAGCAGAATACGATGAATCTGGGCCTTCGATTGTCCACAGAAAGTGCTTCTAAGACAGTCTTGCTGGAAATAAGATTACCTACGAGAGAGAGATTTATACATGGCGACTGCTTATGCCATTTCTCTTGTTATTTTCATATTACACAACATATATTTTTCTTGATCCCCTTTCTGTTTTCTCTTGAGTCTCTATATTATTTAAGTATGTGATGTTTTTGGACTTGGAAAAGTAATTTCTTGCTGAAATTTTCTATGTTGTTTTCCCATTTGTATCAAGTAGTAGAAGAGTTTGTGTTATTTCCATTGATTTGTATGATTTGGGTTTGGATGAAGGGCTGGGCATATGTGAAGTCCTTCAATCCCTACTTATATTGTTATTGTATTCCATAGCTATGTAATGTAATGAAATATGAGTTTTGTAATAACAGATTGAATCATGGTTTCTATAACTTTACTCTCTGCTAAGCTCAAGGAATCAAAGTCAACCCCGCCATTGTCAACCCTCCATTGACCTTAACATCAGAAATAGTGCTACGATCATCAACTCTCAAATCCCAATTCACTCTCTCGCAGACCAAATGAGAAAGAGGAAAAGAACCCCACGACAGGCTAAAGGGATTGAAACAACAACTGACCCAACGACAAAGACCACCTCAAGAGAAGGGCCCACCTTCAATCTTCATGAGAAGGACGAGGAAGAACCCATGAGCTCAATTCCTGGGACTCTGCTAAGCAAATACTCAATCCTCAGTTCTGATTTTTACCAAATCGACGCCCTCGACCTTGCCTCGCGCTTGCTTGGGAAGTATCTCAAGAAAGATGAAGTCGTTCTGCAAATCACAGAGGTACCTTAGCAATGCTCCGCTTTGTCGTTTCTTATTCCTATGCATCGCGCGGCTTACCTAATCCTTCCTTCTTCTTTTTTTCCTGGGTTTTTGTCGCTTTGAGAAAGGTCGAAGCTTACAGACCAAACGACTCTGCTTGTCATGGTCGATTCGGCATTACTGCAAGGACTGCGCCGGTTGTAAGATTCTAATCCATTGCTTTTGCATCCCACCTATTCTCATCTGACTGCTCTTCTTTCTTTCTGTACGCTTGATTCAGGCCATGAAACTCATTTTTGTTTTTCTTAGTGGTTTGTCTATCATATTCTTCTGATCAGTCAGCTTAGAGAGAAATACAAAAACTCATCCCATAATTTTGCAATACAATATCAAGCCTGCCCATTATTAGTATGAAGTTAAACATTGAAAAGAGAGTATGGCTGTAGCTTCACGGTCTCATACTGCTGGAGATCTCACCATCTTGTGTTGTCCCCTATCAGACTGAACTAGCTTGTGATGTTTGCATGACAGTTTGGCCCGGGCGGTCATGCTTACGTATATCTTTGCTATGGTCTCCACTCCATGCTCAATGTGGTAGCAGACAAGGAAGGAGCTGGCGCAGCAGTCCTTATTCGTTCCTGTTCTCCCGTTAGCGGTAGGTATTAGATAAGCTGCACTATGTGAAATCTCTATCGTACTTGTTTGCTGCTTCGCTCATATGATCATGAATCGACGTTGATCGTTATGGTTGCAACACCGTTGGATTTTTTACAACTATGCTATGTGGACTTTCATCGTTAATACCTCTCATTCATTCTATCTAAAGCTGTGATTTTTTTATCTATTTTCAGGACTGGAAACAATTCAGCAGCGTCGTGGCTTAATATCCGACAAGCCTGTTCTTCTTACAGGGCCAGGAAAGGTAACTAATCTACTCTGTTAGGTTACTACAACATTTTCGGCCTAAACTTTTACGAATTGGATGGAATACGGATGGGTACCTAATGGAGGCATCATTACCATGCTTGTTGGTTTATTTTCTCCTTGATGATGCATGTATCATGAATCCTAGAAAAGCTTCAATCTTTACACGCCATTTTACTTTCGGCCTTTCTCCTATCGCCTTCTGTATCACGCTTCATGCTGCTACTATCAAATTTCCCAGCACTGCATCGAAGTTATCGCCCTCTGTTTCCCAAATATCCCGAATCCCTCGAACCTCCTAAATGATAAGTAACTTCACAAGCTCTCCATAACCATGTGTGTGTATCTCCCTCGTTTACTTAACTAGCTAGGTTGGTCAAGCTCTGGGACTTTCAACCGCTTGGTCTAATCATCCTCTTTTCTCGCCCGGTAGGCGCACTATCCATTGATTGAAATTGTCTCATCATGCCAACCTAGAATATATATATGTGCGCAATGCGTTCACTTGAGAAACTATGTGGCAGGTGGCTTGGAACTTATAGATGGGCCCGAGCCGGACAAGATACTCATTGGACCGAGGGTTGGTATAAACTATGCTTCACCTGAGCATGTTAGTGCACCATGGAGGTTCGCCATTGCTGGTTCTCTTTGGATCAGTGCTCCTAGAAATACTCTAAGACCTGCCTGAGGACTGAATAAGAGCCGATTGATCCCTATGTGCTTGCTTGTTCATGCTGTTTTCTGGCAAGATATATATAGCCATTTCTCTCAAGTTTTGTAAAACAGTTCTTACTCTACTGAGATAGCAACAATAATCATAAATGTGTGTGTATATTGCATATATATACATATTGAGAGTGAGAGAGAGAGAGAGAGAGAGATGATTAAAATAACATGATAAGTGACAAACATTTAATATGAAAAAGGTGACATTTCTTGGCAGTTTCACATAAATACAACATATACACAACACACTCGAGTCTCCATGATCAAGGTACAAGAGAGACGTTTTATTATCATTATTATTACAGAGTTAATTAACTACTAATAACTCCATTTCTACAGCCTGAGAGTCAAATCCACTACTCCCTCATCGCCGAACTGATCAAAGCAAGAACCGCCCGTCCAGTCTTTGCCACGACGACCTCCATCACCAATCTTCTCGACAAGGTTGAGCTCCTTCCATGGAGACGCAGCAGCAAGGCAAGACACCATATTACCTTGCTTCACTACTTGAGTTGCAGCGCCGACATTAATGGTGATCGCTTCCTTGGAAGGATGTTCATAGTTTCTGCGGCCATTTACTAGCGGCTGATCAGCAATCATCAGCACACAAGCAGCAGGGTTTGGACGAACAGCAGTAGAACTCCTAACTGCATGAGGATTATTATCCATGGCTGAGGACGATGATGACTGAGCTTTCTTAAGGGTTCGAAGATAGGCACGCTTTCTGTAGCCGATGGGATCCTTGACAAAGAGCCTCTTCTCCTCCAAGCGCTCGCTCTTGTGGGCATTTTGGTGGCCTCCCATGGCTTGAGCAGACGGAAATTTCTTGAAGCAGAAAGAGCAAGTGAAATCCCATGACTTGGCCAGCTGCGTTAGCTTCACCATCTCATCTCTTTCTACCAAGAAAGTGCTGTTGGCCAGTTCATCATTATCAGTGCTGTTGCTATGGAGATGGAGGCTGTAACGTTTCTTTGATGGTGGCATTTTAGGAGGGGGGGATATGATCGACGATGAAGAGGATTGATTGTTTTCAGAGAGTTTTATTATGACATCTTTGCTCTCGCATGGACAGAAACAACAATAAACACCAACGACACTGTAATAAAATTATTGAAAGCAGACAAAATATGTTAGGCTAGAGAACACAATGCGAGGTGGTGGTTGAGAAGCAAGCAGGTGAATTAAGGATGGCTTTCTTCTTCCCATGGCTAATGTCGTCATGCAATGTGCTTTTATATATGTATAATACGTAAGCGAAAGTCTTGTTTTTTGTTCTCTTTCTTTTTTCTTTTATTATTATTACATCGATCTCCTCCGCAAAGGAGCACTCATAAAGGCTGCGAAAGAAGCCATGATGCTAGAGAGTTACAGATAATATATATATATATATATATATTGAATGAATGTGAGGAGATCATGTCGAATCTGCCTGCATGCAGAATTGAGTTTCCATGGTGAGACACGTAAGGTGGTAAGAGAGAGGAGTGACGCCATAAGTGTTGCTTACGTCAGCATTTAGATTATTGTTGCTTGCTTTACTTCCAATGTCAAACTGATCCTTTTCCTTTTTCTTTTTTATCTCTATGATGGAACGTGGAAAATTAATGGGAGAAAAATATCATTCTAGCAAATCTTCAGCAATATATTGTTCCCATGATACATTGAATGTTCTAAAATTCATAAAAATGATGTCTTGGTTTGAAAATAGAAACATAGAACGAATGAGAGGATTCACTACATTTATTGGCCTCAATGCGGGAAAAATGAATCTTCTAACAGCATCGTACACCTTTCAGATAAGTTATTAATGGCAGTAGAACGATTGATGAGCGATTTCAAGCCGAACCATTTGCAGACGAAGCAGCGGATACTAATTCTGCGAGATTATTGATCTCAAAGAAGGCGGAGTGAAGCGCCTTAACACACTGCTCCGACTCGCTGTCATTTACGATCAATGATATGTTGACCTTCGATGCGCCTTGTGATATCATCTGAACATTGACTCCATTTTTGTGAAGTACATGGAAAACCTGCAACAGCATACATACAGCCACAATCAAAGAGCAAACGGAGTGTTAAAAACCGATGAAATGGCGTGGATAAGCATTGGCAACGTAAGTTGGAGGTATGTATCGATCACCTTCTCAAGTATCAATGAGGACCTCTTCACGTTGCCAATGAGAGAGATGATGGATATGTTCTGAACAAGGCTTACGACTGCAATTTTCTGAAGTTCTTCCACCACATGATCCAATTCCTATTCGAACAAGAGTGAGCCGAGTTTTGAAATGGAAATAAAAATGTTGTCGAATTTTTAATTTCAAAGAATTGAAGAAAATATAGATTTAGTGTTCATACACTTGCCTGCTGAATCAAATCTCTGGTCCAGAGCTTGGAAGGATCCAGGGTTAGGGATAAACTGACTTCACTAGTTGCAACGACGTCGACAGATATGCCCAGGTCCTCAAAGATTGAGAAAACCTACAGATGAAGAAGAAACATAGAGAAACAAGGATTAGAGATGTGATGATAGATGTTTTATTACCAAGCAATTGTCTATGGCTATCCACGAGGATACCTTTGCAAGAAATCCAAATTGACCAAGCATTCGAGTGCTAACGATATCTAACATTGTGACATTTCGTTTCAACACGATGCTTGTAAGTACTGCCTGGCATTAATAAACCATGAAATGTAAGAGTGATGCTTATGGTAACCTATTCGTATTTCAAATATGCTAACCTCGCTCATATCTCTTGACCGAGTAATAAGTGTTCCGGGAGCTTTCGGGTTATATGAGTTCTTCACTCTAACGGGAATGTCACCCTCACGAGCAGGTCTCATGGACTGTGGATGGAGTACCTTTCCACCAAAAGAAAAGTATTAGGTTTGCCGATTCGGCATCTCCATGACCAATGAGAATGCTGCAAGACTTTAGCAAGTACGGCAGATCACCAAGCAAAACATATATTTCTGAATTCTGATAAAATGAAGTATCTGCAAAGCTTGTTAACTTTGATCAAATAATTCACTATCAGTTTAATACACCATAGCACTTGCCTCAGACCCGCTATGGTTTTAACGGGAAGGTTCAGAAAGGTGTGAAAGAATATTTTAATACACCGTAACTCTAAAAAGTTCACCAATACCTGAGCCCCAAAATAAGCAAGTTCAGCTGCCTCATCGAAAGTTAGATATGGCACTGGCAATGCATGGGGATTTATATTAGGATCACAGGTCAAAACACCGTCCACGTCTTTCCACACCTAATATTGATGAGTAAGTCCAATTAAAATTTCGCATGTTTAGAGTTCTGTCTATTGCTAATTAATTATAATTATCATAAAACATATTTTTTTTTATGAACCTTGAAGAGTAACATACCTGGATTTCCCTCAATCCCAATGCTTTACCAATGGTTGTAGCAGTCAAATCACTGCCTCCTCTTCCCAGTGTAGTTACTGCACAACTTCTCCAACCCTGCAATAAGAGAAGGTTTATCAGAATTCAACAGTTGGAAATAATGAATTTGTGTATGACATAGAATATAGGAATATAAAGAAAGTGAATCATGAAAGGGCAAACCTTCCCAAGGAAGCCAGTAACAACAGGAATTGCAGGATCACTAATCCAGTCTCCATGCAATCTTTGTGCGACGGCGGGATAAGTTGCTTCCAAAATATCAGCATTTGTAAAATCATCAGTAGTTATGAATCCTATATCAAAGGCATCATACTGCCAAACTTTTAGTTAGAAAAAATTCCCATTCCCACAGGATCATCCTTCTTCAAATCATATATAATAAAGCATAAACCAAAACAAATTATTCATAAATTTTAATTAGTGAAAGATGGAAGGCTTACTTGGCGAGCTTTGACACCAGTTTTATTCAAATATGCTGCAAAAAGTCTCGTGGACATGCACTCCCCAAAAGAGACTAAGTAGTCCCTTGTTCGTGGAGTCATCTCCTTCATCATCGCAATTCCATTCAGAAGTTGTTCCAACTCCAAGAGATGTTCTGCAAAAGGTTTTACCAAGCAAGAGTAAAAAAGATGGGATCAATAATGGAAAATTAAGCTCCTATCCACAAGTTGTCGAGGAATGAGCCCAAACAAAACAGCTGCAAAATTCCTTATTCACTGTCATTGTAAGGGCAGGGCACCACCCAAGATTTGTCATACATACCTTATGCAGAACACAGATGTTGCATTTGGATTTCAGATTTAGTTGGTAAAACGACAAACCGCAGAAGACAATGTCTGAATGCCTTTGTATGTTAAGTGATATAAAGGAAGGTAAAGCCAATGTCATGAAACGCCTTCCTTCAAGTTCCATTGGAAATATCATTTATTAACCAATACAATATGAAAATTAACAAGACTCGGTAGGGCAGCACTCAGCATATGTAGATATTCAAAATGGGGAGAATGACTCACTTGATATAATCGAAGTTTCCACTCCAAGCTCTTCGGCAGTCCTGAATGCAAAGAAACAGAGCTTATTCACAGAGAATACACTATGTGAAGCCTACAAAGACTATGATATTCAGATACATACACAGGTACCTGAGATGTAAATCTTTAATGAAAACCAACTCTTCAAGATCGGACACATTCGAGACACCACAAGTTATTGCCTTTTCTCCAGCCTAGTTAAGGAAAATATACTTCAATCTCACAATCATCTCATGAAAGGAAACTCATCACGAAAGAATTAGATAATGCAGATAAACGTACAAGCAAGAGCTTGTTAGTTGTTTTCCCCATAGCAGAAAGAACAATGACAGGCCTCTCCTCAGGAAATCCAAGTATAAGCTGAGCCACTTCTCTCATCCGTTCCGCAGAGGCAACAGAAGATCCACCAAACTTCATCACACATGTCAAGTCGTTGGCATTCGGTTGAGAATCTTGCTGGCTCTTGAGCACATCCACCTTGCCATATGTACAGCATACTCTAAGGGCTGCCACTCCACGACGTGGGTTCCGCATAACATCGAAGCGAAAATCATTATGCTGCTGCCTCAATATAGTAGTACTACGCCAAAAACTCAAAGCCCTCTTGGAGCAATAAACGTGTGGCATTTTAACCCCGCAAAAATGCAATGTGGTCGCCATGGACGAGATATGTCGACAAGTAGAGCTACAGCAGACAAAAAACAGAGCTTATCTTATCTGCTGACAATTCTCTCCACGCGTTGGAAATGCACAGCCCAACAAACCTGCAAATTACGAATACAACACCCATTGGAGTTCATCTCCATTCTCAATAGAGAATAAACGCGTTGCAGCAAGGATTATTCCATTCATGATATAGATTTACATACACTCCATTGCTGGGACGGAATCAAATTGCTGAAAAGCTCAGAAGATATCAGAATATCATTTCTATCATTGATCTTGATATCAATCTCGCCTGAGACTGGACTATCAAAGCAAAAAATCAAGTTCATTGGCATTAAAGAGTTTACCTTCCCTTCCCGGCAGGAAATTTTGCCTCCACAAATACGCGGGTTGGTCAGGAACAGAGCAGCAGCAGCTAGGGTTTTATGACAGCAGCGTGAGTTTATAGTTTAATCGAATGTTGATTATTCCATAATAAACAATTAATTAAATATTTAAGGGCCATTTAGAAAGAAAAACAAAGGATTTCAAATTTCCTTTTCGAGTCAATTTCACTTAATCACCTTACCAATATTAGTACCAATTTTTAATGTTTTATAGGGTCTTACTATTCACACCCCCCTTCACACCCTACACCCCCAAAACACATGAAATTTGTAAAAAAACATTTACATAACTACATGAATTCAACAATAATTATTTTATTATTTATTTTTAACAATATTAATTGCATGAGTTATTCAACAATATTAATTAAGTTATTTTACCAAGGTAAATCGATAGAATATTTAATTTATTTTTTTATTATATTTAGAGATGTTCATACGACTTGAAAAATCGGAACCGAAATGGCGGTCAACGATTCGATTAACTGGGGTCAATGGTTCCGGTTATAATCGGAGGGATTCGGTTCCGATTTTTATATTTTCAAAATCGAAAACCCGCAGTAAACTGCCAGTTTTTTCTAAAATAAAAAATAAAAAAATAATTATTAACGGTTCAGATTTCGTGGCCATTGGAGATCAACGACCATAATTTACTGACCATTGGAAAATCGGCGATTAACCAAAAACGGCGATTTTGAACAAAAAAAAAATTTTTAAAAATAATAAAAAAAACTAATGAACCGGTTTGGTAACGGAACCGACGGTTCCAAATCGTGGTTAACCGCGGTTCGATTACGGTTTGAGATTTCGGTGCAACCGAAACCAGCAATTCCAAATCGAGAATCGAAACCGGAACTGGTTGAACACCACTAATTATATTACTCCTTATATTAATCGCTGCAGTTTTATATTAACTTTTAAAAAAGTTAAAGCTTAATATTTAATATTAATATAAAATAAACACAGATATAGTGGTTTGAAACTGCATGAAGTGGTTTGAATTAGTAAAATGGATGCAATTTGAATGGTTGAATAACTACGTATTTTAATTGATGCAGTTTGAAATTAGAATTGGTTTAGTTTAATGGTAAGTATTTAATGATTTCAAATTTGTAAATATTTAACTATTTAATTACCTTAAAAATTGGTAAGTATTTAATAGTTAAATTTACAGGGGGGTGTAAATAGAAAAAATAGGGGTGCCAATAGAATTACCCTTTTTATATCATATCGTACTTCAGTATCCTCCACGGCTTCGATTATCCACAATTCTCGCAGTTTACCTCTATTAAGTTGTAGTAGTGACTACGTTTACGTTTCTAAGTGAAGGTCATGAATTTAAATTTATTTGAATTTTTTTACTATTGTAATTTATGTAAAGTTAAGACTGAACATATATATTAAAATTAGTCATACGGTAAGCCGTAATTGTTTCATAACCGATAAATATGTTCAGATTAACTTCAAACTATTGTAGAGACCATGAAGGCATTGCGCAGAATACTCTAAATTGAAGAAAAAATCAAAATCTATAAATTATAAGAAAGTTTAAATTGATTTTTTTTTATATACATATACATATTAAATCGAAATTCAAATTCTAACCCAACCCGATCAGTCCAAGTAGCTCGAATATATATATATATATATTTTAAAGTTACATTATAAAATACAAAACAGCTCGAAATACTCTCAAAACTCATAGCAAAGTTTTCTCAACTGATACACTTTATTTCCTCCTCCCTAATGAGATCAGAATGTTACTCTTCTAAACACACAAAACTCTATCATGATGATATTCCCTACTCTTTCAATATAGCACTTTATAACCATCATTTAATTTTAATCAATAGTTATAAATTCAAATTCTATAGAGCTAACTTTGTGACAACATTTCACCTGCAGCATCATCGTCGCCAAAGCGATAATTTTCGTAGACTTGGAGCAGAAGCTCTCGACAAGGAACAACAGCGCCGAGCTTAATACAAGCAAGGAAAGCCCCCGAGAGCTTTCTGTGAAGGCTGTAAGCTTCCTCGGGTGGAGGCGTGAGCCTATGCCTTAGCATCGTAGCACCGAGGTGTGAGATGCTTTGAGTAATATTGGTCGATTTGAAGTCATATCCTTTGCCGCGTGCGGCGAATGGCAACCCGACGATGAAGCCAGCTTGGACATGGGCGTCTAGCATGATCTCAGATTCCATCCCGGTAAGAAATCCCAGTCTTCTCGACATCTCTATTACAGCTTCCCTGTCACTATTTGCACAGGCAAGAACCTGCGGGTTCGAAGTAGTGACGAATCGTCATCCTCTTCTGTAAGTAATGAATGGCAAGAACATTCATATTAGATTAACTGCGTCTTTTACTTTACCATTCTCAGATAATCGTCTACGAAATGCTTGGGGTAGTCCCTAGCTGCTCCAAAGTCTATGAGATTGATTGTATTGTCCGCTTCATTGTATAAGAAGTTACTCCAGTTGGGATCAGTCTGTGAATGATGAATAGGAAATAATACAAAATCTTAAGAAGCAGTTATGTCATGAGAATATTTAATACGATAGCAGTCAAAATCATGTCTGGAGAATGAATGCAAATCAAAAACTTGTGAAGTAAAAAACTTGAACGAAGAAAACAAACATATGCAGCATGGAACAACAGGAAATGAAAAATTGCATATGACAAACAGAAGACAGATATCATGCCTGCATGAAACGGAGGACAAATAATTCCATCAATGTAAGCTCAAGCAATTTTGTCCCGACGTAATTGCGGGTCTCTTGCTCCATTGATGCAACCTTATCGATTGGAACTCCTGTGAGTAACATTAGCAAGCACAACTATATAAATCAACAAAAATATAAGGTAGCTAGTCGTCCAAACGGGCTAACGATAAGTCAGTTAAACTCAAGTGAGACAACAAGTACAATCCCAAAACACTGCTCTTAATTTGATAGTATGATTCAGGATTCAGCGGATAGGAAGGGAAAAGTCAATCACTTTATGTTTGGCACAACAACTTGAACATCAGAAATATGAGAAGAGGTTTTGTGGGTGTTCCTATGTTTGAATTAAGGTTACTCTCAATCCTTACAAACGGTTTCACTTTGTTAAACTAAACAGAATCCAACTTACTGAACATCTTATAAGTCAAAGGTCAACAAATGAATTAAATATGGACATTTTAGTTTCAAATCACTTATTGAACACAAACAAGGCTATAACAAGAGCATACCAGGAACCAGTTCAGTAGTTAGTACTCTTCTACTTGACAAATGATCCACGACAAGTGGAACATAAAATCCTTTGGCACTGGAGAGCAGATCACGGAACCTTTTCTGATTATTGGCCTCCAATTCATAGTCACACTCACGGGAAAGCTCATCTTTTGCAACCTGCAAAGTGATTAAAGTATTACCTACGAAAACGTAGTTACAAGAAGAGTCGATATTGCAAGAAGCTCAATGTCCAAATAAAAACAACGTAAACACATAAACCCCACCTTCATTGCATTGTCTATATACAGTTTCTCCGGTATCATGTTGGTATAAGTTAACAAAAGCTTAACATTTTCTATGTCACTTTCAATGCTTTCTGCAACACCAGGATACTGAATTTTCATTGCAACCTCCAACCCATCTTTTGTGACGGCTCTATGGACCTAAGGAAATTTTTAACAATATCAGATGATGAAAAAGGAAATTGAAAAGATATGATCCAGATAAACATAAAAAATGCACATTTCTTCGGAAATACAATGAATTCACATCTTTGAATATGAATACGTAAAATTTTGACAGTGACTATAATATGTGTGCGTGAGTATGTGCAAATGGAACTATGTTGGTAAATAAAATACGAGAAATTTGAAGTACTTGGTAAAATATGTTTACATAAAGGTAATGGAATTACTGGTCTGCATTGAAATCAAAGACACACCATCAGAGTAAGAATATATTTTGATTATCATATTCATCACCTCTCCTATACTTGCTGCAGCCATTGGTTCGTAGTCGAAACTTGTCAACTGAGATGACCAGTCCGAACCCAACTCAGTATCCAAAACCTGATTGAGCTGCTTTTTTGGCATCTTATCAGCACCCTGACGAACAATCTCCAAGGCTGCCAAAATCTGCAAGAGCATAGAATGAGCAAAGTTAATCTGAAGGCTAAAAGAATTACTTATGAAGGTATGCAAAGTGAGAAACAGATATTATCGGACCGTAGCATTAAAGTAATGTTCAAACTGAATCAAGCAGATGTTCGAACTATTGGCGGCAATGAGATAAATGTGTCATGTATCAGAAAACAGACATTGTCATGAATTACCGCCCCCAGATTTCATGGAACAAATACCTAAAGATGCAACTTATAACAGAGGAAAAATTGGGATGAAGTATTTCAGACCATGAAAGCAAGAAAATCTTAAAGGCACTCCACCCACAACTTTAAACTATGAGATGACATACCGGAGGAGGTATAACGGATTCATCTTGGATACTCAGCATTTGCCCCAGCTTGAGAGCTGCTCCACGCATTCTGCATAATGCATGAGCTAGACGTTCTGCATTTCTCTCAGACAAAAATGGAGAATAAACTTGCTGGTTACTGCTAGAATCAGGGGTACCAAACATAATCCTCCTAGCCGACTCCTGAACTGTGCCCCATGCTAGACCAGCTCCAAGTCCAGCAAACCTAAAATCATACTTCTAAACGTTAATTAGATTTAGGACTTCATAATCTGATCAGATTATTGAACCTTTTGTCTGCAGAATATTGAAGATTATTGCAAAATGACATTAGCCAGAGGTAAACATTATGTAATATTAATCCACTGTTCCATGGAACTGAACCTAGCAAAATATATGTCTATCCTCTTCTCAGAAACGAATAACCAGAGATCATTCTTGGCGAGAAATGCAATCAACAGGTTTGTTCAGAGAAGATGATAGACATTCACATGAATGATCCATTGACATATGTTACGAATTAAATTTGTTTTTTTTTAACCCTTCAATGACAACTCCTCATCCACTTACTTTCTTGTTCATCTAATACTATCAGCAATCATTAAAATCAAACCGCAGATGCTTACCCTAGCGCTCTAGAGAAAGGGGTCGAAGGTACTCTCCGCTCTCTCAGCTTCCTCTGTGCGGAAGCTATTTTAACAGATCGAACAACATCATCAGTATGGCTAATTTTTCCATCGGATGTAACATCTACATCGCTCGTTGGGTTATTGGGCGTCGGCGTATCCCCAACCCCCATCGCGCTATTTGCATTGTCTGCAGCTGCATCTTTCGTCTCATTACTATAATCTCCTCCTTTGATGTTACTACCATCCTCGGTTCCATCAAAAACCACCTCCGGCGGTACCTCAGCATCGGCGCGACGATGGACCTTTCCTTTAGTTAGACCGACGACGTCGGTCGCGGAGAGAACCGCCGCCTTTATTGCGGCGTCCAATTCAGCGGGCTGAGTGCGGCTGATTGTCTCCTTCGCCACCAGCGAGATCCCATTCACGACTTTCGCCAGCTCCTTCCAAGGTATCATCGTGATTGCTCGCTCTGTAAGTTGCAGATGAACCCAGCCTAACCAACCATCAATAGATTATGATTGATTTCTACAATGGCGGTTGTCCAAAGACAAAAGAAGAACAACCTACGAGTGTTTTGACGTGTGCTTTCGTCGTCCTCACAACGTTAACAATGGAAAAACAAAAAATAACATATTTATGTGTAGAAATCCCTTGATTTAATTAATTAATTAATTAATTAATCATGACTTTATACAAAGTTGTTAATTGCGAGTGCGACGTTACAAAACACAGAAATAAAATGAAATAAAATTATAAAAGGAAGACTAACTAGATTCCAATTAAAGAGTCATACAAAATATTTACTTTCAATAACTACCTTAAAAAAAGAGAGCTTATTTACCTAAAGACTAAAAATTGAGAGCCATGAAACTGTACACTCATTTTTTTTCTACAAGTACTCTGATCCATCTGTCTATTTATTTGTCATTCTATCTATCTATCGGCCTACGGCGAGCCGATGGATCCTTAGATTACCTAAAAGGTGGTGAAGTTCGGGCCTCGCATTCATCCATATCATGAAGTTCGTCTCAGTAGCAGAAGCGCCGTAGAGATACGATCGAAACGCAATAAGAATGCAATATCGCCTGCGTTTTGCGGGGTGAGAGGAGATCGATATCAAATGATGTAAAAAAGAGGATGATTAACTATTGTGCCCAAATAGCATTGTGTTAGAAAGAAAAAAGGTTAAAAACTATTGTAAACCAACCTTAAAGCCTTGTTTCCCATATCAGAGACATTAGCTCGATGCTCTTCATCATCAGCATCGGACAGTTGTTCAAGTTCGGCGCGGTAGTGTAAGATATCACGTCTCACATGGCCAACACCACCACACCTGAAAGCAAGGGAAAATGACCGAACTTTTATGACCGGAAATCAAATATTTACCGGCTTGTAGAAAGATTAATTAGTGCCA
The DNA here is from genome assembly GCA_028392965.1 of Lindernia subracemosa. Classification (NCBI taxonomy): domain Eukaryota; kingdom Viridiplantae; phylum Streptophyta; class Magnoliopsida; order Lamiales; family Linderniaceae; genus Vandellia; species Vandellia subracemosa. The sequence goes on along the minus strand of JAQPCC010000012.1, from coordinate 3,173,459 downwards.
TGGCTGAATATTCATCGACATGGGTATTTGTATGTGATATGTCATATGTGCTGTTTTTAAAAACGAAGAAGAGATCTTAGTACCTAAAACAGAGAGAGCTCTCTTACAATGAATTTACATTACACAAATATACAAGAACAAGCTAGTTATAGATTTTATATAGAGGTAATGCTAATATATGATGGAAGAAACAGTCACTTAGTTCTCATCTCAACTCAGGCTGTGTTGCATTAAATTCTTCTTTTTAACAGTGCTTAGATATTTTCTATTAATCATGTTTCTCGACAGACAATCGAATAATATGTTTGGGAGGAAGATCATAATACCTATCAGCAACCTCGTCGACCCTCGCCTTGCTCTCTGGGCCACGAACGAGAACTCTAGTGAGGCTAAGGATTTGCCTGAAGTCGCCTAATATTCGTTCGTTTACATAAGAAAGGAATCTTTGGTTGGGAAGGAGAGGTGATTCAAATGATTCTTCTGCATCAAGTCGTAAAGAGATGATACTCATAGCATATGAAACCCCTCCAAATCCAGTATGGGATACGAAGAGATAGGATCCTGCTGAGCTGTTGAGATAAACAGCAATTCAAATGCAACATATGAATATATGAAACACTACCGTAGCACAAAAGATTAATGCCTCAGTGGACAAGAAACAAAGGCACAAGGACTAAGGTGCAATAAATGTTTGATTTTAAGATTGAGAGTATGTTCAAAGGTAAATATCATATCGAGGCCTCTTAGAAGGTAACTTTTTATGAGAAGATGCATATGTAGCATGTATGCCATATAATCTGACAAGCTTAGTGCAAGCTGGTCATGAGATCATTCGACGAATATTGAACTAATTGTGAACATGAATCAGATTATATACTACTTACTCATCCTTGCAGTATTGGATAAAGTCGACATCTGAAGCTACAGCTTCCCTCTCTCTTGAGAATGGAATCCTCTTATATGCTATATTGTATCCTTCATTTTGGAGTGCTTGAAACACCTCCATAGGTGTCTTAACATCAGCTGCAGATACAGTCTCCCAGTGCCCTCTTACAACAGCCTGTTCGAGTGCAGGATTATATTCTTCCCGGTGTAAGAGCATTATCCCATACGATTGTCTAATTTCAGAGAGAATATCTTCTTTCAAACGTGCTTCCATGTTTATCACCTGCACAATGATTAAGGCAATAATCTGTCAGTTTCTAAATCAACTGTTTCATCCAGAAAAACATTCGGCAATGATGTCGTACCGCAGGGCCGGTGATTCCAATGTGCTTGAGAGTGTCAGTGGGCTTATTCAGTTCCCTAAGAACAAATGGAATGTTGTTGATAAAAACAACTGGCTCTTCCCGGAGATCAATTATAACTACTTTTTGAGTGGAGCTTCCTTCTGAGGGCTTAGCACCTAAATACGTCAACATCTCTTTTGCACCTACAACACTCGGGGTGGCCATGCTATACACAGGAAATCCATCCACCTTTAAGAGAACAGAAAGCTCTAGGTAAGAAAACTTCTCGACGAGTATGTCCTCAGAAAATGAACAAAATTTATTCTTCTGCATTAACATCTTGCTTTTGGATCTTTAGAAATCATACGCAATGGGAATAGTTAGAAAATGGGAATTAATCTCAGCTTATAGAGCTTCATAATCGTAGCATTCAAAAGCTTTATTGAAAAAGGCAATTAGAATAAAACAGTATAAGAATATGGCAAGCTTCACTTCATCTTCGATTAAGAGTTACACATATTTTTTAAGACTTACTTGGTAACACAAGTTTGGGATATGTTAAATTGTTAAGTCTTGGTCAATAATTGCCTAACTTGTCATTAGTAAGTGTTAATAGACTATCATGTAAGCTGAAATCTTCAGGTACCTTGAAAACATTAGGAGCCCCTTGTATTTGAATTCCGCTAGATGTCTTTTGACCAGGAAAGTACATCTTAAGAACTGAGCCTTTCCCTAAAACTGAACCATTACGAGCGTTCACAACTGCTTTCATGACAGCATCCCCATGTTGTTGAGACTCATGCGCATCTCTAAGTACGTCCTGCATTTAGATTTGAGAACCACACATACAGTTAGTAATTTCAGTCAAGAAAAAGCAGCAAGCTTGAAAGGCTTTTCATATACTGAAAGGAAAAGCTTTACTGGCACAGAGAAGAATCGCCCAGGCCTCCGTCTAATTGACCACTTCATTTCCTGAACCTCTGGTCTCTTTAGCAGCCAACTCTTAAACGTCAATCTCGGTGCTCTTAGTTCACAAAATTCATCAAATGCTTTGCTTTCTAGATATGCAGCAAACGCAATAAGACGGAAGTAACGTTCCAAGTACTCGGCACCACGGTTCAGGGCAACTCTTCTTTCTCTTGGCTCAATGTCTTGTTGATTAAATACCTTTCGGTATTGCAAGACAGCTTGCCGTAGGTTCTGAAGTGCCGAGCATCTGTCGATTACAGAATCTAGTACTTCTCGACATTCCACCCCATTATCATACAACGTCGTAATTTTCCACAGCAGTACGTTTATTCCAAATTCATGGCCATTATTTTCGCATTCCATAGTTGTTGACGAAATACCGTCTTCACTGCCATCTCCACTACAACAGCCCAAAGCTTTATGTACTGTATTATCAACCGGAAGTAATGGACTCCCATAGTCCATTCTGAGCTTCAAAAGGCACGCAATTACTGTGCCCATAGTCGTTCTTCCAATACCCATCTACACATAATTGAGGAAAGGTAACAAACAGTAAGTAAATACATATCCATTAAGAGGACTGTATAGATCTACCATCGTGATAGCATTTACCTGACAATTAAATACCAAAGCCGCATCCCTAGGAGCTGAAAAAATATTCATAGCTATTGTGTCAAAATCAGAACTTCTAGGGGCTTTTCCATCAGTTATGGGAAGACGAGCATATTTGATCAAGAGACCTTGGGCTTCAAAGAACCTAAATACCTCCAGTGGGGTCTTAACAGCTTCCAAGTTCACGGCTTCCCAACCATCAGATACTTGCCCATCATCAGTTTCATGGATAACCATAATCGCGCCATCATAAAGTTGAGCTTCTCTCAATATATCATCTTTGAGCCTAGCTTCCATTTTTTCAATTCTTCCCTGATCAATCCCCTAGTAACAAACACAAGCTTATTTAGTTTCTCAGATTAGGCATCTGGGAAGTGTGTTAAAAAGTTAAAAGGAAAGTTATTGCATAATATCATCTGATTTTAAGGTAGCGAAAAGGCAATATATTTTAATGGAATAGATAGAGATTGAAAAAAAGGCATTATTTTATGTAAGCAGACACTTGCGAAAAAATTGCTTGGCAACCTCTCAAACCGAGTACCTATTTTAACTTTTGAGGATCAAACTGAAAGATATGCATGTTTAACTGCAGCATTTTTCTTGATAAACAACCCAATCGATCAAATGCAGCTTAAAACTCAGAAAAGATAAAGAATCAGGTCACTGCATTGGAAGAGTGGAAATAATTATATTCATGAAAGATCACTGCTTCAAATTCATCAGTTTACTCGAAGCAATTTCAACAGACATACAACCTCCACAAATCAAAATAGGAAATAAGTGTCAATGCAGCATATCACGTTATTCATTTGGTTTGACATGTATTAGCATGCAAGTATCACGAACACACACTCAAGAAATCATGGGGTATGTGACTATACCGTGTACTCCAGCATGTTACGATATGGTCTTTCAACTTCACGGAGTACAAATGGTTTTCCATTGATGTAAATGACAGGTTCTTCCCTCATATTATGCCACAAAATCGGTCGACCACCACTCGAGCTCCCAATTCTTTCAATAATTGAATGTATTCCATCAACAGTTGGATTCGCAACACCATAAACTTGGAATCCAGGAATTTCTCGAAAATTTGGAGCACCCTCCACTCTTTCAGTTGAACGTGGATGTTGACAACCGGGGAAATGATCGCTCTTAAGAATAGTTTGACTTCCTAGTACCTTCCCTTTCCTCTCCGCAGCTACTTGGCTCATCTCATAATGCCGGCCATAAGCAGATTCAGCATTCTTTGTCACAGATAGTCTCGTATTTGAATAACCAAGAGCTCCCATAGGATTTCTGCGCAGAAGTCTGCACAAGATATCAAGTAAAGATTAATCACATGGTTTACCCTTAACATGAAATATAGTAATGGACCGGAAATATTAAATCACAGCACCCCGATAAAGGAAAAAATAAATATGAATAGCATACAATTCAGTCAGTTTAAAATTTCAGATGAGTAATTCAAAAAAAAAAAAAAAGTATTTAAGGATGCAAGGGGCAGCATTTAGGTTGGTAATTGGTATATAGTAATAAAGCAGCAATTGAATTACTGAACTTGATCTACATTAACACATGCAGCTTAATTCAATGGAACACAACTCTCCAAAGTTCCCATCTTTACTCCAGCATTCTTTATTCTTGGACATCGTGACACCAGGAAATCATCTCATACTTACATGTAATAAAGAGCTCTAACACTCATGATAGAGATTAGGGGTAACATAACATTATGCTTACCTGCGAAGAATACTATAAAGCTCGGGTCTAACCCTCATCCACTCAGTGAAACTATACCGATCACAAGACATTGGCTCAAGTGATTCCCTTTCCGTATGGAGATACACAGAAAAACAGATAAGGAAATAGTATCTCTCAAGGTATTCAACAAATAATGAAAGTGATGCTTCTCTCTTCATTTCATCAGCTTGTGACAGAATACTGCTTTGTTAGGAAATTCTTGATTCCCGATTATTTAGTTGCCCGATAAATGACGATAACCGATAAAATGAAGAAAAATAGATATGACAGTGAACACGAGAATTTACGTGGTTCGGTCGGAATGACCTACGTCCACGGGCCGGAGGGTAGAACTTCTTTATTATGTGGAGTGATTACAGACACGTATACTGGACACGGTATAAAGAAACGGCTACAACAACTAGGAGAAAGAAGCTAGAAATATAGATGATCGGAGAAGATCTCTTGAGGTGGTGTTGTTTGAACCTTCGATCCGTGCCTCTATTTATAGGCGAGCTTTCATCGATCGCTTGCATGTGAAAGAGAAGAAAGGTCAAGAGTCACCTTTTGACTATTCTTGCAGCCCACGTGAAGAATGAGAGCCAATGAGAGTCATTCATCAAAATGATTTTGTATTCTCTATTTGTCAATCTTTACGGCATTTGTTTTCTTCTATGAGCAAAGGTCACATCATCACAAATCTCCACCTTGACCTTTGGTTCCGTAAATTGCTCCACCTTAACTTAGTAATACCTTTGCCTCTGTCTCCCTCCGGTCATAGCCCCGACGGGCTAGTTCACCATTTCTAAATACCGATCAAGTCCAAGCAATGCTTGAACTTGGAGATTGGAAGAGCCTTAGTAAACATATCTGCAGGATTATCCTTCGTGTTGATCTTCTTGATAAACACCTTCTTATCGGCAATGATATCACGAATGAAATGATACTTAACATCGATATGCTTAGTCCTTTCATGATACATCTGATCCTTAGTCAAATAAATTGCACTTTGACTATCACAGTAAATAGTAATAACTCCCTGTTGCTGAGTTAATTCGCTGAATAACCCCTTCAACCATAAAGCTTCTTTGATCGCATCAGTAATAGCCATATATTCTGCTTCAGTAGTAGATAAAGCCACTACGTGTTGTAGAGTAGCTTTCCAGCTAACTGCACAACCTCCAATAGAGAATACATAACCTGTAAGAGATCGCCGTTTATCGAGATCACCGGCGTAGTCTGAATCAACGAAGCCAACGAGAGTATCATTGTTCCTGCCAAACTCCAAACAAGTGCTTAGAGTACCCTTCAAGTATCTGAGGATCCACTTCACTGCTTGCCAGTGTTCTTTCCCTGGAATAGCCATATACCTGCTAACAACACTAACAGCTTGTGAAATATCAGGACGTGTACAAACCATTGCATACATAATACTGCCGACTGCACTCGAGTAAGGAACTCGTGTCATATACTCTTCTTCCTCTTCTGATGATGGTGACTGAGCAGCAGATAGCCTAAAATGACTAGCGAGAGGAGTACTGACTGGTTTAGCATCTTGCATGCCAAATCTCTCCAAAACCTTCTTAAGGTAACTCTCCTGGGTCAGGTATAACTTACCAACTCCTCTATCACGTCTAATCTCCATACCAAGAATCTTCTTAGCTGCTCCCAAATCCTTCATCTCAAATTCACCGTTCAATAAGGCCTTCAGTTGGTGAATTTCTGCAAGATTCTTAGTATAACAATAGATAAATGAACGAACTGTCATTCAACTTCCGGAAGTAAACACAACTATCATACTTGCTCCTGGAGAAACCATGACCCAACATAAAAGAATCAAAACGTTTATACCACTGTCTTGGAGACTGCTTTAATCCATACAAGGATTTCTTCAGCAAACAAACTTGGTCTTCCTTTCCTTCAACCATGAAACCTTCAGGTTGCTTCATGTAGATCTGTTCATCTAAATCGCCATGTAAGAACGCTGTCTTGACGTCAAGCTGTTCTAACTCCAAATCATACATGGCAACGAATGCAAGTAATACACGAATAGAGCTATGTCTAACGACAGGTGAGAAAACATCATTAAAGTCAACACCTTGTACCTGACTATAGCCTTTCGCGACTAATCGTGCTTTATACCTTGCATCGTCAGAACCAGATAAACCTTCTTTCTTCTTGAAGACCCACTTACATCCGACTATTTTCTTCTTCTTCGGCGGCGGCACAAGAATCCAAGTACCATTCTTGTGCAGAGACTCCATTTCTTCATTCATCGCTACCAGCCATTTATCAGAGTTGACATCTTGAATTGCCTCAGAATATGTAGAAGGTTCACCGCCTCCACCTGTTTCTTGTGCCACTGATAAAGCATATGAAACTAAATTCACATACCGCTGTGGTAGTCGAATCTCACGTCTCTGTCTGTCTCTGGCTATAGAATATTCCTGCTCAATGCCTTCATCTTCAACGAGATCTGAATCGGGTTCTTCTTGTTCTAGCTCATCGTCATGATCTGTTGAACTCGTAGCAGGGTCATCTGAAGAATCTTTACTGTTGATCTCTAGCTCCACCTCGTTCTGTACACTATCCTTCTTATCTTGATTACAAGGCTTAGAAGACTCTTTTGTAGGATGTAACATAAATGACTCGTCAAATGTAACATCTCTGCTAATTACGAATTTGGATGACTTGGGATCAGGATTATATAATCTATATCCTTTCACCCCTGAAGCGTAACCGAGAAAAATACACTTCTTAGCTCTAGGCTCTAGCTTTCCCTCGTTTACGTGCATATAAGCTGGGCATCCAAATATTCTTAAATTAGAGTAATCAGCAGGAGTACCTGACCATATTTCCTCAGGAGTCTTGAAATTGAGAGGTGAACATGGTGAGCGATTGACGATATAACATGCTGCTGCAATAGCTTCTGCCCAAAAATCATTCGTCAATCCAGCATTAGAGATCATACATCTAGCTCTCTCTAAAAGAGTCCGATTCATGCGCTCGGCAACACCATTTTGTTGAGGCGTCATTCGAACAGTGTGATGTCGAGCTATTCCTTCATTCTTGCAGAATTCATTGAAATCGCTTCCGCAAAATTCTAAACCATTATCTGTCCGCAACCGCTTGATCTGTTTTCCTGTCTGCTTTTCAATCAAAGCTTTCCATTGTTTAAATGTTAGGAAAACATCACTCTTCTGTTTAAGAAAATAGACCCAGACTTTCTTTGAAAAATCGTCAATGAAATCAACATGTATCTTGCACCACCTTTGGATGGAACACGGGAAGGACCCCATAAATCAGAATGGATGTAGTCCAAAGTACCTTTCGTCTTATGGATGGCTGGCGAATTGAAGCTTACTCGTTTCTGCTTCCCAAAAATACAATGTTCGCAAAAGTCCATCTTACCAGTACTTTGACCACAAAGTAGACCCCGCTTGCTCAAATCGTCAAGCCTTTTTCTCCCATGTGTCCAAGCCTCATATGCCATAATCTCGTGGTATCAACCTCCGGGGATGTCGAGACTGCAGCAGAACCTGTAACAGTAGTTCCCTGCAAAATATATAAATTTCCAGACCTGCAAGCTTTCATCACGACAAGGGCACCTCGAGCAATCTTCAGAACTCCACCTTCACCTGAGAACCTGCACCCTTGAGATTCAAGTGTGCCTAAAGAGATAAGATTTCTCTTCATATCTGGAACATGTCTGACTTCTGTGAGCGTTCGGATGATTCCGTCGGACATCTTGATTTGAACTGTACCTTTACCAATAACTTTACAAGGAGCATCATTTCCCATCAAGACGTATCCACCATCGAAAGCTTCATACGTGGAAAAACAGTCTCGGCTGTGGCTTATGTGGTAAGAACAACCCGAATCTAAGATCCACTCACTATCAGACCTGACAATATTTGCAGTTGCTACAAAAATAGTTCCATCGCTCTCATTTGCGGCTACACTCGCTTCGGCGGGTTTAAAATTATTTTGCTGATTATTTCTCTCCTTATTTTTTAATTTATAACACTCAGCTTTGATGTGACCCTTTTTCTTGCAAAAATTACAGATTTTATTTCTGTATCTGGATTTTGACCTACCCTTAGATCTGCTATTATCAGCATCTCTATATTCTGGTCTACCCCGTGCAAGCAAACCTTCTGCCTGGTTACCACTAGTTTCCCCCATTATATCCCTATCTATCTGCTCTTTCGACTGTAATGCAGATTTGACACTACTATAGGAGATAGTCTCTTTCCCATATATTATAGTATCACGAAAATGTTTTAGGGATGAGGGGAATGAACACAACAATATTATGGCCTGATCTTCATCACTCACTTCGACTTCTACGTTCTTCAAATCAATAATGATTGAATCGAATTTATCGAGATGCGAGAGTATAGAAGTACCTTCCGTCATTCTCAAACTGTATAGCTTCTGCTTTAGATAAAGCCGATTCTCCTTAGTCTTCTTCATGTAGATAGCTTTCAACGAATCCCACATACCCTTGGCCGTCGTCTCCGTAGCAACTTCCTGTAAAACCTCGTAAGAGAGATTCAAGATAATTGCCGATCTGGCTTTCTTGTCTAATTCTTTAAACTGATCAACTGTCATTTCCGCAGGTTTCTTCTTGTCTCCTTCGAGCGCCGCCTCACAACCATCTTGAATGAGTATGGCCTCCATCTTGAGACTCCACATTGCAAAGTTGACATTTCTATCGAACTTTTCAATTGACAGTTTTGTTATCGTCATGGTGGCGAAAAGTAAATCGGGAAGTTGGCTCGCCCTGGATCGTAAAACCTTTATGATATCTTTTCTGATGTGGAAGATCAGACAAAGCTGCAACCACAGAGCATACTAAGAATACCGGCAAGGCGAGGCTCTGATACCAATTTGTTAGGAAATTCTTGATTCCCGATTATTTAGTTGCCCGATAAATGACGATAACCGATAAAATGAAGAAAAATAGATATGACAGTGAACACGAGAATTTACGTGGTTCGGTCGGAATGACCTACGTCCACGGGCCGGAGGGTAGAACTTCTTTATTATGTGGAGTGATTACAGACACGTATACTGGACACGGTATAAAGAAACGGCTACAACAACTAGGAGAAAGAAGCTAGAAATATAGATGATCGGAGAAGATCTCTTGAGGTGGTGTTGTTTGAACCTTCGATCCGTGCCTCTATTTATAGGCGAGCTTTCATCGATCGCTTGCATGTGAAAGAGAAGAAAGGTCAAGAGTCACCTTTTGACTATTCTTGCAGCCCACGTGAAGAATGAGAGCCAATGAGAGTCATTCATCAAAATGATTTTGTATTCTCTATTTGTCAATCTTTACGGCATTTGTTTTCTTCTATGAGCAAAGGTCACATCATCACATGCTTCTATAACCACCAATCGCTTCACGCAGATTCTGTAGAAAATAACGAATTAATCGTCAACAAAATTCTTCACATTGACCAACTAGAGAAAACTTAGCGAAGTGATTCTCACAAAAATAGTGGAAAGACCATTACCTGCATAGAAGCGCATTTATCAATGACTTCGTCGACTTTCTTTTTGCCTTCAATTCCACCCTGACGACACATCATGAATTAATATAAATTCAAACAAACATACCTTTCAACTGTCAACTATGCTAGGAAAAACGAACTCCCAATACCTCCAAAACACGTATGAGACTTCTAATGACAGTATATTCAATACCGCAAATTGACTCCCTTGAATTTGATCCATCACAAGCAATTCTCGAATTGCTATGAGAAACTATTCCTGTAGAATGGTCTCTTGGAATGCCTATGACATAAACGCATCAGGATATACGGGTTAAAACATTAAATGGGATAAAGCTGGCATTCCCATAGGTTATCTTCTTCCAAAAAAGGATGGGTGGAATACACAACACAAGGTGTATGTTCAATGCTTACAACAAAATTAACAGAAAAAGGGAGTACAGAACATTCTTTAAATATAGATAGGAGGCTAGTTAATGCTAGAGTCACTTGTTGTTCGTTAGTTTTTTGGTCATTCTACTGCTGAATGTTGTCTTTCCACTTGATTACTGGCTGAGGAAACTAACAGCTCAAGATCAGTGCTACTAGGATTCTTAAGTATTAACAGGAGACTTATCTAATTTCCTCAAATTTTAATTTAACAAATCCTACACTATTAGGAATTCAAGAACAAACCTTACAATACCAGGTTTATAAGATTTTGCGAGATAATAGAAATAGCATTTTATAAGGAAGGTTATGACATGACATATGTTATTGCACCTATCACGGAGGTGTTTGAACCAAGAAAGTGTACTCAAGTGTAGTCAACTATAAATTGAAAAAAAAAAAAAACCATCAAATATTGTTTTTACATCATATATACTTGACTTTCCAAAATAAATAAGAGCATAAATGTAAGAAGGCATGCCTAGTTATTTTTTATGAAAAAGGACGGCACCTGAAGCTCCGACACGATTCATATAGATCAGAGTAGCTATCACCATTCCAGTGGTTGTTCGTCCTCGTCCCATTTGGCAATTAAATAAAATATCTGTTCTTATATCAGCTCCACAAATTTTTGCCACCTAAAAAGGACAAGAAAAGTGTAGCATTGACAGTCAACTTATCAGACGAGTAAACTTAAAGCCGTTACATCATACAAGTTCACATGATCATACAACTCAAAAGTTCTCTAATACAATGGTTTCATGAGACATACGCATATAATTTCATAAAGATTACATAATCAAGTTTTACATCAGAAAAGTTCCACAATTATGGCATTCCCAACAACGACGCAAGTAGATGGCGTTATATTCTGCAAAAATGATAATATGAAACTAACCAAAATATCAAAATCCTGCTCTTTCGGCGACTTCTCATCTGTTACAGGAACACGCTCGTAAACGACAAAGTACTGATGTGCCAATTCCTGGTACACCTGGCATGGAGAATATATTTAGCATGAATGATAATTCCTAATTTCTCGAATTCTTTAGCAGGTCTTTTAACAAACCTCGAGAGGTGTTTTAACTGAACCTTGTAAAACTGGCTCCCACTGATCCACCATTTGGCCATTCGGCAACTCGTCAGTCACCAGGATTTTATTTCCGTATCTGTTAGTTGAATTTTTTCCCATTTGAATTAACATCAGAATGCCATTATTATAAATTTTCACCGGCAGTAACAACCACAAAGAAAAAGGCCTAAAGGAAGTTTAAAAAAAAGTACCTCGATGCTTCAACAAGGATATCTTCTTTCAATCGATCTTCCATTTGCTCAACCCTCACCCTATTAATACCCTATTTTATTTGAAATCCAAACTCTTGATTAAGAGAGGATAACTATCAGGACTCCAGTAAAACATGAAAAACAATAAAAAACATAAAAGAAAAAGGCCAAATGTTTAATACATCCACTCAAGTTAGCAAATCGTGTAAGTATGAAAGGAAGTGCCCGGACATTATTTTATCAACCAATCCCTACTTGAGATTGTCCTGTAAAGGAGAAGAAGCAAAGGATCGAAGTGGATCGAATATTGATGCAAGGCTAGATATGTGCTTCCTATTAAAGAAACAGTTATGGAATTTTCATACTGATCCCACCGCAACGTTCACTGCTAAACAGATTTACATGGAATGAGCTTGAGGCTTGAGCAACTTCATTTAAAATTAAAGATCCAAGTAAGAAGCTAGAAACACTTTAATCTTGATCTAGGAACAGAAAGCAAAGAAGAGAACGATTTTACATTTAGATGGAATGAGGCCGGGCAGCTTCAGAAAATCTTAAAGATTCGAGCAAGAATCTAGAGCCACTTTCGTTCGTATCTAGGAACATAATGCGACGAAGAAAACAAAATTTTCTCCAAGCATTCTACGTCACTAGGAGACAATTTGTTAGATAAGGAAACGACAAGGTAAGACTATAACGACATCCCTTACCGTATATTCAAGATTTGTAAACAGCTTCCCCACGTCACGCAAAACAAAAGGGCGGCTGTTGACGTAGATAACCTGTTTAATACATTTTTTGAAATTTGGGCCATCAATTATATTTTAATATAAAAATTGGCAATCGCCAATCATGCTAAACACAGAGTAGAAGATCAATCTGCGGTGGGTTGCAATTGACCAACCGATATTTTCCTGAGAAACACTAACGCCTAACGGTCACATTAAAAGCGAATAAGTCCCATAAGTTCGGTAGCAACTAACTAGAGCATCAGTTTAAACGGCCAGTCATGCTAGCTAGAATTCATGCTATCGAATCTATTTTCTATGTACTATGTCGATCATCATCTGTTACGTATGCAACAAATTGGATTTATCCGACCGTACAACAACAGTTGGGATGCAAGTCAGAGAGATAATACTTGAACTTACTAATAATATCATATCAAAAAGAACATTTGCAAAAAAGTATCAGCACGCGCAATTACCGGCTCCTCACGAAGGTTTATCCACAGCACGCGGGATGGATTCTCCTTTTGTGACCTGATGTGTTTCAAAACATTCTTTACGCCATCAATGGTGGGAATGGCAACACCATGCACTGGCAACGAGCTTGCCTGCAATAAATATAGGATTCAGACAATACAGAAAGCACAAAGGACTATCATCTTAGTTATATTTCAAGAATATCATATCAAATTTGCAGGAGCATCATCATTCTGAATGCGCAAAAACCAAGATAGAAATACAACATCACCATCAAGAAAAACAGCGCCACCTAAAAACCCATCACAGGCGCACATGCAAGAAGGTTGAGAGGATAAAAAAAACAAAATGAAAAAAAGACGCGCATGCACACAATCGCGCGAATACCTTGCGATAATTCGGGGCACCTTCAATATGTGGAAGCAACTTCTTGTTGTGGCAGCCGGGAAAGTGGTCGCTCTTGAGAATGGTCTTCCTGCCGAGCACGGAACCATCTCTTTCCTTCATAACAATCTCCGGCGCAGCTGGCGTCGACATTCTAACCGTTGGATGCGCACTGTATGAGCAAACGCAGAGTAAAAATGGGGTTTTTACGATTATTGCTCTATTTCCGACTACCAAAAGAGACTTGGTAATCAACGACGACGATACTCACAGTTGAGACTTTAAGGTGCCCACGCCATCCTCCTCCACCGCTTGAGTTAATGCGCTGACGCTCTACGCTACAGATGTAGCTCAAACAGCGCACCAACCAGGGAGACGTGTGGGTAAGAGAGAGAACGATGGTAAAGCAGCAGCAGTTAAGAAGAAGAAGACGAAAAAGCGTCGCATATGTAGGTTGGCGTTGGCAGCGCGCGTTTAACACGCCGCAAGCCAATTGAGTTACGTTTTATCGCGGTTTATGTCGGATTTTGCTGAAGCTTTTTACATGGAGAAAAAGGATTATAAAACCATGGCGAGAAAAATGTGTTAGTCTTTGTCAGTTATATCCTCTTTCATTGTACAGTCACATCTTTTATTACACATTTCCCTATTAAGCACCTCGCCAAAATCTTATAAAATGGAGTATTTTCAAGAAAGTCGTTCTTAATCTTATCCACAGAATTTATCACGAAAAAGTGTCGATTGGGCTTTTAAGCTATTATTATTACGTATACTATTATTTAAGATTTGAATCTGTCAGGTTAAAATTGAGATTTGTCTTTAATTTTCCATAATCCAAGAAGTGTCTTCTTCAATTGATTTGGATAAGACTTCATTGATAAATCTCAAAATCTCTATCTTAACAAAAGAGCTTTGACTTTCGTCATTATTTATAGGTCGAAATACTGTTGCAAAATCTGATATGACAGAGGCCACCTAAGTACTTCCACGTAAATTCAAAAATCTGAATAACAAAGAGATTAAATTTAATCTTTCAAGCAGTCAATGACATTAGGAGAAAATAACAAACATTATTACCATGCAAATCTATCTATAGTATTGTCATAAATGACTTACAGTACCATCAGCTTTTAGTGAAGTCGAGCCATTTCAGGCTTCAGACCACATTTGGAGCATTCTCCATTAGCGAATATAATAACATCAGCTCAAATCAAAGCATCATCTTCTGCAAACTTTGCTAATGCGAGTTTTAGTTGCAGTAGCCTCTCCTTAGCCAACTGCCAATATAGAAACAAACCAAATCATGAAAAAATAAACACAACCAAGGGATTGTTACCATATGAGAGGGATTTATTATTATATGACAGCAATGCTTCACTCAATCAAGGAATGAAGCATGAAAATGCATTTGCAGATCTCAACTATATAAACTCACTTTGTGGACGGCTATGATTCGGCTTTCAGCATCATCCAGGTGTACTTTGATTTCTTGCTCCACCTCTAACAAAAACCTTTTATTTATGGCCTGCTCCTGGAATTATTCAACATCTCACCATAGCGCTGAAGTTGCCGATCGAACTCTTTCTTGAAATTTTCGTATACTTTAATCAACTGATCGCATTGTTCTGAAAGACAAAAAGCACAATCATTAGTTCATCAAGGATAAAAATCAGAGGAAGGACTAACCACAGTTTGCCAGTTGAAAAATCATAAGCTAGGCCATTGGATAACAATCATTGAGGTGACACCACACCAGTGAGTGAATGTTTTCAGCACTTTGTATACCATACTTGGGGCGTGGTAATGCATTTAACATCCATAAAACCTTTCTATGCTCCATTCTAAATGAAGACAATAATCTGACCAGGTAGGAGTAATGTTGAAATGATAGAAGTAGAGGGACGACTAATATTATAAAGGTAGAGAGACCTTAGGATTCAAATGGTCCAAATACAGTATGGCAGAATTCAAATGATTACACACCTTCAAATTTTGTTTCCAAAATTTTCTTCTTTGGTTGACCAAAAATAGTCAGTTTTTCCCTGAAATACACAAGAAACATCCTCAAGAGGCATAACACTCAGTACATTAGACATCTTGTTAATAAACACTTACACGTCTAATTTGATTCGAGATTTAGCTGCTTGCAACTCTGAAGATATTTTCTCGGCTGTAGCTTGCAGAATTTCGGCAGATCTTTCGCCCGTTATTGACTTCAGTTTATTTTCAATACGATTTAGCGCCAATGCTAGGAGCTCTACAGCACTAAAAGTTTTACGATACAGAAAAATGATCATCAGAAGGGAAAAATGACTTTTGGTATTCAGAAGGGAAAGAAGAAATACTTATATAGTCCATCCTCGTGATTTTGTGCCGAGTACGTCCGAAGCTCACCAGTGTCTTCTATGCTTGTTTCTTAATTCAGAGGAAATTGAAAATAGGCCGTGAGGCAATAACGAGGAAGACTGATTTAGTAATGAGTAAATATCTAATTCATCAAATCTAGCAACCTCTCACTGTCTCAGGCCCGGGAGTAAACGAAGTATCAACTTTCTGGTTCTCAACTCTTTTAACACCACCGACAAACTTCTTAATCAAACATATCTCATGCGATGATAATGGCTCTGACTCCCTGCAATCTGCATGTAAGTGAAGAAGCATAAGCTTCAATGGAGAACGATGACATGAAATGAAAAGGTATTATGCGGAACATGTACATGCATTTTCGAGTACAGTCACATATCTAGTATATGATGGTATGGAAAACCATTATTTTCTTTTTCCGTAGAGGTGATGCATAAATATGATTCTCAACCCTATGGAAGACGAACGCCTTTAAACTTTGTCAACCTTTATCAGGTGAATCGTCTTCTTTCTCCAAATCTGTCGCATAAACAGAAGGCATGGAGTTCCCATTTTCACAGTCATCTTCATTGGAGAAGCCAGATTTCACAAAATCAACATTGCTTCTCTTGTGTCTACCCTCCTACACATTTAATGCAAAAGAGCAACCCGTAAAACACTATAATAGAGATTCTGGAATAGCTGCAATGAGCTTTCTTGATTGAATACCAAAGATACAGATCAATCCTTGAGCATCCAATTTACGGTTGCTCAGTAACCTATTAAAGGTTTGGATGGTTCAGGTACTTACTAATTGTTCACCAGGACACAGATCATGTTTTCTGTCTGGTGGACACCCAGGTGCCTTAGCCTCAAAAATAGAGACAGGTAGACTATTTCTTTTGTTCTTCAATAAAGAATCTTTTATATATTCATGCCCATTAACTAATTCGGGAATTTCAACCTCCTGGGCAGGCTGATCATCCTTCAGTAACAATCTTCGCTGGACACTTGGATGAAATCTTTTTCTTGGCACCACTGTGCACTGCAACATGTGTCTTGTTTCTCGTGTTTTTGGAAACTTCAACCTTTTCAGCTTTACTTCTATGCGCCATAGAAATATTGCTTGATTTTAATTTGCTTTTGTTACTAGATTGCTGCCTCCCCTCTGTACAGGTATGCTTTTGAAGCTGCTTTGTCTTCACTCCACAACTCTCTCTTTCTATCTTTTGTCTCTTTGCACGCAAAGAACCATCCTTGACATTGGAAAACACTGCAGAGCACCCTTCTCTAAACGAGAACACTCTTTCATTGGGAGTTTGCTTGACGGGGGGTTTGTAGAAGCCTTTTTAATAGGCAAAGATCTAGTCACCGGACTCCTCGAACAGTACTTAGGCCTTTCAGAATCACTTTCGATTGTATCTGAAAACTGAAGTCTCTTTCCAAGGTAAACTGTGTTCTTCATCCCTCTCTTGCTGTAGATGCAACTTTATCAAATTGAGAGCCGTGAACACACTTGTTTGGAGAAGAAACGTTTCCTAAAATATCCCAGAGCTTCACTCTCAAACTTTCACGGCCATTGGTTACTATTTTCCCGTTTTCCTCCTCTAAATGTTCATTCACCTTAGAAGCCTCAGGTTTGGTTGAAGATATGCCATTATTTTCATTTTTTGCATCATCAAATCAACCACTGCAACCCCAACTGGAAAAGTATCATTTAGTAAGTTCTTTTGTATGCACTTGTCAGACTCCTATCCGCACTTACCATTTACAGACGCTTTTACTGTTTGCTTGGAGACCAACTCTCCGTAGCTTTCCATTTCTAGTGGAAACCCAAGGAGAAGTCCCCTTGTGCAACAAACAAATTCACGCTTCCTTCCACAAGTGGAGTGAACCCTTCAGGTTCCTTGACGCAACGCCCTGTGCCAGGAGCATTTCCTCCAATTTGCATTAATGCTTCCTTTTTTTCCTCCAATTTTCACGATAGAATCAACTAATACTCCAATTGAAATTTTCCTAGATTGACTGCTATACCGATATGAGGCCCACTCATTGGTTCCTAGCATATTCAAAAGATATAGAAACAATGAGCTCTAATGAACACGCAGATGTAGGAATGAGGTGACATACCAACACTAAAATGAACCGATAAATCAAAAGACAAAACCAAATTAGGCTGCAAAAACGCACAGAGTTTTCCCGACAGAGGAGGAACTG
The DNA here is from genome assembly GCA_028392965.1 of Lindernia subracemosa. NCBI lineage: Eukaryota > Viridiplantae > Streptophyta > Magnoliopsida > Lamiales > Linderniaceae > Vandellia > Vandellia subracemosa. Next base: position 3,155,525 of record JAQPCC010000012.1, on the reverse strand, counting down.
CAAATTATCTAAACAGTATACACCACTTACCACAGGAACCTCATTCTGTCTACCAACCATTTCCGAAGCTTTTACATAACTTGCCGGGCAATTAGATTACGACTCCTAAAATTTTTCTGAAGTCAGAGAAACGACGCCAGTGGATGAGGGCTAACACCAACACTACGCTTAAGCTGAGATAAACATCGATCTCCACACACTAACGAAGCTTAAGCAAACGGACGATACCTGCAAGTTGTGTCGCCGATTACTAGCGTAGCATGCAGTGAACTGAATCAATCAATCACCTCCGTGACACTGCTGAAATGCCGGTTCCTTTGCACTCGACAGCTCCGGCGTGGTATTTACGCAAAAATTTCAATTCAAAGGACAAGAATCAGAATCCCTAGCATTAGCGCATTAACGTACTCCGCAGCTTCAGCTGAAATTTCAATGAGTAGACACCTTTCATATTTCCCTCCACTCCCTAAAGCCTTTATATATGCTTGCAGAGTGTAGTTTTGCAAGGCATTTTAATGCGTTGGAATTTAATTTATATATTTTTTTGCTACAGTTATTAATGTTATATATTTATATTTCGTTATTACTATGATTGTTGACATACGTCCGTATTCAATTAAAATCACAGAAAATGTATATTAATCTCTCTCAAGCTCATGAAGAGGGCAAGTTAGCAGCATTGACTTGATCGGCGTTCTTGAGATCATTGGCCTTTCCATTGCCATCAAGCTTAGTAGCTTCTCTTCCACTTTCTTTAGTGTTTTGCTCCTTCACCAAAACAGGTTGGAACTGACAAAAAAAGAGAGGAGGAAAACTGAGCAAACAATGGAGGTTTTGTGGCATATATATAACGTTTAGCTAATGGAGATTTCCATCAAATCACCTGGTATATAGCGTATATAACGTTCCTTCTTATGCGAGCCATCATCTCTATGAAAAGGTTGTATCCCTCGAGCTTGTACTCGATGAGCGGGTCCCTCTGTGCATAGCCCCGCAAGCCGACGGCTTGCTGCACGAACTTTAGAGCTTGAAGGTGTTCCTTCCACAGTCGATCGATGTTTGTCAGTATTAGGAACTTCTCTGCTTCTTTCATCAATCCTGGCGCCTCTTTCTCCACTATCTCCTGGAAAACAAGGCATTAATAGTACTTAGTTTGGACCATTTCAGAGAAAACAATGGAGCCGACAGGCTACAGCTTTGGTAATAGCATATGAAACATTCGTCATTACTGCGAACAAAAGTAAGACTGTTTGTCCTATTTGATTTCACAGTCCTGATGTTTAAGTAAAGTGATCAGAGAAGGCTCGTGAGGAAATCATTACGAACCCGTTTCTGTAGATATGCTTCACGCCCGCGGAGATGAAGATACTCCGTCAGTTCCTTGTAATTGGAGCATTTACTCTCCAATAATCCAGGGGTTATGTCATTCAAAAGATAGCAGTATCTGCAGAAAGGGGCTTCAGATTTTGGAACAGCAATATGTTCGAAGGAAATGAAACGTTCAACATTCTACGTTTTCGGTCAAGATTTGCTATATGCTGGAATGTTGGGGGATACTTACTGCTGAACTTTTGATACGAGCTTATCGAGTTCCCAGCTTTCTCTGGGAGCATCAGGGCCAATGTTTGCCTATACATCACAACCAAGAATGATGATAGCACATCTTGTGTATCTTAGAACCCAATTATCACAGTCGAGTCAAGGGAACATTTTACCTCAAGTATATCGTCCATTGTCAGCTCTGCATATTCAATTAAAAGAGACTGGAGATCATCAGATTCTAATGCTCTCCTCCTCTCTGTATAAACTCGGTCTCGTTGGCTGTTCAAAACCTCGTCATATTCGAATAACTGTTTTCTGATGTCGAAGAAGTAGTTCTCCACCTTTCGCTGAGCTTCATCCAATGCTCTTGTCAGCATCTTGGATTCGATCGGTAAATCTTCGACTCTAAAGGCTCTCATCAACCCCTGGGGGAAGTAGCGAGCCATTCAGTGAGTGTATATACTAAGTTAAACCAATGGAAGCTCAACGACAGGAAGAACCTGAATTCGATCACCACCAAAGATGCGGAAGATGTTATCTTCAAGACTCAGAAAAAACCGAGAACTTCCAGGGTCTCCCTGCCTTCCACTGCGACCACGCAGCTGCAGAATGACAACATGAACTTTAAAATCGAATTTCGCAGAAGAAACTATAGCACACAGCTATTGAGAAAATATACAAAAAGAAAAATAATATAATGCCTTAAAAAGGTAGATATTTATATGGAATGGACTATTTTGCTATTAAATACATACCTGATTGTCAATTCGGCGTGACTCATGACGTTCTGAACCCACCACATGAAGTCCTCCAGTTGACACAACCTATTGTGTTCACAATTACTAGGGTAAACAAACGATCCAATTCGTGGTGATTAGAAATCAGAAAATTCTATCTTATTTACTCTTGAGGTCAGACATTCAAGATCGCACGGAAAAAAATCTCACTTACTGCCGTGTAAAAATGAGTAAAGAGTTGATGGAAAAAATATATACTAATATTATTGTATTTATTGATAAAGCTTAACATACATGCATGTGCGACCAAAATGTAGCCAGAAACTTGGATTCATTAGCCGTTGTTTAATTATAAAACTGAAAATAAGCAACAGGCTGTGCCAAAAACATTGAAGGAAAGCTGTAACAAAGAATAAAAAAGAGAAACATATTTGACGGTTACCTTTTCCCTTTCCTGGTCGGTGTAGACCTTATACTCTTTAAGGATTTCCAGATATGCAGTTCGTAGATTGGAGATGACTTCATCCTGAATAGGACCCTGAAAATTCAAGTTTGAAGTTTTAGAAACATTTTACTGTAAATGAAAGTGGGCAACATATGTTCTCTAAAGGGCAGCCAAATCTGTTTCAGCCTTCAGAAAGCTAGCTTCTTCAACAACCTTTTCACAACAATAAGATAACCGCTCTTCGGCTTCAAGTTCAGTCAATGACCTCTGTCCCCATATCTTGACAGCTAACTGTACAGCATCCTCGGCCAATTTGGAAGTCTCCTTCGGCAGTGCACAAGGGAAGAGGCTTTCACTAACCTGGAACATGATGCAGCATTACCTTAAATGATTATACCATTGAACAAAGACGCAAGATGAACAGAGATCTAGATACCAAAGAAACTTTTTACCTTCCATGTTTTCATTGGAGGAGGTTTCTTCACCGAAACAAAAACTTCTGCTGGTCTTACAATTCTGCATCAAACCAACAAGTGTATAGTGACATAAACCAATGATCATGGCATGTATGTCCTGCACCTTCTAATCATCAGCATTATAAAGACACAATCATTACATAATGTTTGACGATTATTGTTTCTCATGTTTTAAAGGACAATCTGAAACAGAATATGCAATTCAGGCCTACAGGCATGATAAAAACTTGAATAAAGAAGTGCCCATTATTAGGACCAAACTTGGCATCTTTAGGTTGAAAATTTTTAAGATTCTAACAAATGTCCACCATCATCACCATCAAACATCTCCAAAAAGAATTCTAAAGATGGATGTATGCAGGTGTAAAAATTTGGTGCAGGTTAACAGTTTTAGGCACAATAACTGATGGATTGACTGATGGGGACCATTTGGTTTACATGGTTTACTCTGAGTGTTTTCCACAAACTCCCACAAAAACAATACTTATTATCCATGATTTTCTAATTGAACATACCTTGGCATCAAAATCTCACGTAACTTCAATCGTGCCATAAATTCTGCATTGCCTCCAAGGATAATGTCTGTTCCACGACCAGCCATGTTTGTGGCAATTGTCACAGCCCCGAGACGACCACTCTGAGCCACAATTTCAGCTTCTCTTTCCACATTTTCTGGTTTGGCATTGAGAACCTAAACAAATATTGGATCAGATAATCAGGTTTTTTAAAGAGGGCAAACATAGATATTTGTAACGACCAGCGTGAAAATGGTCAAACCAGTTCCATTAACCTCATGTGTGATTCCAGCTTCACGTAGCTGTTCAGATAATGCATCGCTTTGCTCAACACTAGTCGTGCCAACCAGAACAGGACGGCCTGCTTTGTTCATCCTAGATATCTCTACAACAACAGCCCTCCATTTCCCTGTTGTTGCCCTGAAGACTACATCTGATTCATCCTTTAAAACACGTCCCACAAAAAAAAGGATATTGTAAATACTAATGGATATAATTATCACAAAGTTCAGTTAGTGTTGAATAACTACTTCACCGAAAAGCTTAAGCTTGAAGGGGGTATATTATATTTTAAGTTTATATATTTAATTTCCAACACGGCCTCTAACGTCTAGGCTGATTTCTTCATTATCTAGCCTTAAACATGCAATTTTCTTAAATGGGTGGTCATGAGGATTCGTACTAATGACTTCTCTTAGACTGAGCTCTGATATCATGTTGAATGACCACTTCACATAAAAGCTTAAGCTTGACGGGAGTGTATCATGTTTTAATTTATATATTTAATTTCCAACAGTTAGGCTTCAGCATTTTTGAGTCAGGACATCTACATTTGTTTCCCAATGTGATTACAAACATTATAAAAGCTAAAAGTAGAGTTGAGGAAGTTATTAGTTTTGTTGGATAGAAAATGAACCTTTCTCATCATGGGCTTGTTTGTGGGAACAATTGTAACTTTAAGCTTGTATATGCTTTCAAATTCTGCACTCTCAGTAGCAGCAGTACCAGTCATGCCACATAGCTTCGGAAACTGCATTAAGCAAAAACGAATACTTGGCAACATTGAGAAAAGATCGGCCACTACAACACCATTATAAGGTGTGTCATGTCAAACTGATAGATAGAAAACTGGACCTGGAGAAAGAAGTTTTGATAACTAATTGAAGCCAAGGTCACCGTTTCGTTCTGTATGGGTAATCCTTCTTTTGCTTCCACTGCCTGGTGAAGTCCGTCACTCCAGCGCCGCCCCTATTTGACATGTGGGTCATTACACGTTCAAATCCATCATCGGGTCATTTGCCGAGGGAGGTCGAGGCAAAAATGTGCTTTATCTCATCTTTAAATTAAAGTAGTGAAGCACAAGAAAAATCGACCTCTTGACAATGCAATCTCCCAAAGTAATATAAATTGATAAAAATTGCAAGGAAAATAAAGACCAATTTTAAAGGGTAAGGGGCAAAAAAGGGAAACACAAGACAAGATGGAGAACAAAATCATTTAGAATAAAACTCAAGAATTAATTGGATATAATTTGGTGTAGAGAAAGACAAATCCACTGACCATCCCTTTGACGAAACAAGGAACAACATAATAAATCAACTGCAACAAACTTAAATGCATGCAACACAACCTGATGAGATTATGATATCCTTCAACGGTATGTACTAACTTCTAGTCGATGGATGGAACACATTAATAGCGATTTGAGATAACTGAGCTATATGGTGGGTGTCATACAGAAAACAAGATTCGTACAATATGAATTAATAAACTTAAAAACTTCTTAAGCTAAATATTTTCAGTTGAAACACCAACCATTAATACAATACAACACAAGCACTATTAAGGGCAAATAGTTCAGACATGTCACATGAACATGTCGTTGGGCGAGGAGGGATGGAAAGACGCAAAGATCCAAATCACCTTCAAGGGCACACAAAAGGTGCAAAGCAAAGCTCTATTACTAATTGTGAGAGATGAACATAAATAAACTTTAGTTTGATATTTCTCTCCCTTCTTCTCTAGGATTAATCACATGTTAAATAGAAAATCACCTGCATCACTCGTCCAGTAAATTCATCCACTATAAGAACTTCCTTGCCTCTGATTATATAGTTCACATCCTTCAAAAAAAGTTCTTTGGCCTTTACTGCATTAAGCAAGTATGATGCCCACTGTTCTCTAGGATCATACAAATCTTTTACATCCAATATTTCTTCGGCATCTGCATAACCCTGCTCAGTAAGTAGAATGTTTTTTTGTTTCTCATCAACCTGCACAAATTAAAATATTTGAGTAAAAAAGATGCACAACTCCTCTGTATAACAGACCCAGACCACAAACCGTAAGGATTTCATCATACTTTGGCAATACTAAAAAGCCCACACAAACTGCCTTACTTGGTTGAAATTCTTACAGTGTAATGTATATCTCGCTCAAAAGCAGTTGCTATCTTAGCAGCTTTATAGTAACGATCGCTAGGTTTCTCAGCAGGCCCAGATATGATAAGGGGAGTCCTTGCTTCATCAATGAGTATAGAATCAACCTCATCAATAACACAGTAATTGAAACCTCGCAAGACAAGCTCATTCACACTCTGTAAAATGGAAGAGAAACAAAATCAGGAAAATGATAAATGAGAAAACAAATAATAGATATTCAAAGTAGCCAAAGGTACGTTCCATAGCAAGATTGTCTCTCAAGTAATCAAATCCAAGCTCGCTGTTTGTAACATATGTGATGTCACATTGGTAGTTTTCCCTCCTTTGTTCACTTGTCATATTTTCTGCCATCAGTAATGGGGCGTCAGAAGATTAAACGAGAATCTGTCTGTACAGTAAAGTATCAAGGCCTGAGGAAAATTGAAAATATAATTCCTAGTAACTAGAATACTAGGGAAGTTATATGAGTTTCAAAGAGTCATCGAAGTTTAAAAAAGGGCTGAGCATAAGCTGTCATTAAGAAGTACTCAACAAGTTATGTAACACGTACGTTGTATTAAGCCAACCTTCAATCCCAGAAAACGTGGAACCTGACCAACCCATTCGCAATCCCTTCGTGCCAAATAGTCATTAACAGTAACAACATGCACTCCTTTGCCAGCCAACGCATTAAGAAAAGCAGGCAACACAGCAACCAGCGTCTTTCCTTCTCCCGTTTTCATTTCAGCTATTTCTCCCTTGTGAAGAACCATGCCACCTTCACAGCACATAAAAGATAAATATTAGTTAAATTAATTGTTCGCCAGAAATAAATCCACCCATTCCTGCATACACCGGGGGTTGGGTTATCATATATGGCTTCCGTAGCGTAGATTAAGTGATCGAGTAATAGGTAGAGAACCAACCAATCAACTGCACATCAAATGGCCGCAGGCCAAGAACCCTCTTAGATGCCTCTCTCACTATGGCAAACGCTTCCTGCAAAAAAAACCATATAAATAACTCTGAGAATGAATAAAAGCACCACTACTACTAATACTAGTTGAGAGACAGACTTGAATTCAACAACTTGATAAAGAAAGATAATCCGAGTAGGCGTAAAGAGGAAATTGGCCTACAGGTAGAAGCGAGTCGAGGGAATCACCGCGGGTGGCGCGTAGCTGCAAAGCGGAAGTCCTCTCCCTCAACTGGGAATCGGACAGAGACGAAATCTCACGCTCCATACCGTTGATGACCGCTACAGTGTTTGAGTATAGCTGTCTCGTCGACTCTCCATTGTCGCTTCCACTAGTTCCGAAAATTCCTCCGAGAAGTCCACCCAACGCAGCAGCAGTCACCACGCACGACCTCCTCTTCCTCCGCCGACGTACGGCCGTCGTCGTTGCTGCTCCAACCCCTCTCAGCAGCTGCAATTGCAAACTGGGCTTGAGTCCAAAGTCCACTCTCGACCCATATGCTTTGCTGGGACATACCCCCAAGCAGTGAGTAGGACCAAAGCTCGCAACTTCCATTGCCTTGCCGATAAAGTATTCGCTTCTTCTGTTCACTTGTTGGCGCGAGAGAATATAAGCAACGCAAATAGCTATACAAGACTCACTTACATAATTCTACGGACATGAGGTGTTGATGATATGATACTGATGATACTCTTGCAGCCAACGGTCTGAGATTTTGCGTTTTGGGAAGATGATAAGAAGACCACGTTACCTCTTAACTAAAAAAAATAATAATAATAAAAATTAAAAATTAAAAAAATAATAATAAAAATAGTAATGATAAAAATAACGATTTACCTTCTAGTTTAGGAATATCGCCGGAACGGCCATTAATCGATCGATAGTGAGTGACATCGCCGTCGAACTGTTGCTGGGCGAGGGAGAACTAACTGAAGCTTCTACCATTGAGGGGGATAAAGACCAGGCAGCTTCGGGATGGCGGATGATGAGGCGGCGCCTTCAATTAGGCTTGTCAATTTCGTTTCAGAAGATCAGGTTTGTCCCTGTTTCTAGGTTCTCTTTATTTTTCAATCCTAAAGATTATTATGAAAAAAGATGGTGGTGGGGGATTTCGTTTCAGCTGGAGGAAGCTCGGAGGACTCGTGGAGCACGAATAGAGGATGGTACTGCTCAGAGAGATAGGTCTCTTTACGAGGTCGTCTATTATATCCTAGTTTGTTCTTTTTCTCTGGCCATCTTTTGTGATATTGATTCATACAGTGTGTTTTTTTGTTAGCCTGCTTGGTTGTTTGTTTCTTTGGTATATTTCATGATCAAGAATGGCGTTTCTTCTTTTACAAAATCGTGGGTAGTGTGTTCTTTTTAATGCTGGAGTAATGAAATGTGAGCCTGGAAATTTGGTGACTCATAATTATGTTCCTGAGAAGTGTTTCCATGCCATTTCTTCTGCTTGACTGACACACGGTATTCTGTTGGTTTTTTACTATAGTTGTTGTGATATGCACTTTAACAATTGCAGGTTTTGAAGGAGAACAAGGATAAGAAGGATGCTGAATTCAATGAACGATTCAAGCATAGTAATTTCCTCCTTGATTCTGTTCTGCAATATATGTATGTATTAACTTCAGTTATTGGGGCTATGAATTGCAACCTGCTTGCGGGCTGCAATTGTAGCTTATGCGTGGGTAAATGCAATGACTGAAAGTAGCTTACTCGGTCAACTTTGCATACTATTGTTTTCATGATTTTTATGCAATGCCTGGGGGTGATATTGGCTGTTCTGTCCATCTGATTCATTCGTTTTACTTTTCCAAAGTTGTTGCTTTAATTCTCTCCTTTTGATAGAGGGATGTGAAATCAGATTGGTATATCCTGACTTTGCAGGGCCACCAAAAGCTCTGGATGAAGATGAGACCGAGTTTCTTGATAAACTAGAAATGGTGAGGCTTTATCGGCTATTATCTAAATTAATAACCAAATACCCAAACTTCTGTTTTGAAATTGGCAATTCATTCATCTCTTTGAAACTGGCAATTCATTCACTTCGAAATATGTAGTAGATATATGTATATAAATATATAAATAGTCTCTCTCTCGCTCTCTGTACTGGCATTATTAGCTTTGGCGTGTCCAAATCGTATTAGACATGTAAGCCTGTCATATGAGAACTGTTGACCGTCCTAGCATGCACACAGGTCACAACCACACACTACAAACACACCCGTGCATATATGCGAGTTTTATGTATAGTTACTGTAGGGTAGGAATAGAATTAATATCTTGCAGCAGATGTGGACAGTGGATAAGTGATATTTGACTTAGGTTTTGCTTTCCGCGTTCAGACTAGGAGAGAGTATGAGCGACAAATGGCTGAAGAGGAACTTCAACAACTGCGAAGTTTTCAGGTAAATTTTTTAGTAATTTTCCGATAACTGGAATTGGTTTCACTTACTAGATAAAACCATTATGATCTCAACTTATTGGCTTTTAGGCAGCTGTGGCATCACAGACCAATGTTATGCATGAGCAAAAGGATACACCGTCAGTTCAAAAAAATGAGGTAATTGCAGTCAGAAAAAACACATTTTTTTTAATATTCCATTTTTTGTATCAGATCATTTTTTGAATGAAGTGACTTCTTGGTTAGGGTCAACACGAACTACACATTTATGTATACATACTATAATATGTGGTGATTCCTTTTCCAAGAAAAAGTAGTTACTCTTCAACATTTGAGTTCCATGAGGCCAATGTACTAAAAATGCATGTCATCTGTGCTTCATTGCTCCAGCAGGATAAGAGTTCACTTCCAGGAAAGAAGAATCCGTCATCTCGGGCGCCAGGCATGCTAATCAAACTGATGCCAAAAGCTAAGAAAGCAAAATTGGAAGATACAGATCCACAAGAAACAGTTAAAAAGGCAGTGGACGAACCTGCAAAAGCCACAAAAGAAAACAAGGATGATGAACCTGATGACATTAAAATCTCTTCTGTAAGCTCAGCTAATGCGACTGATGCTGCCAAGTCTGTAGCTCTTGGGGGCTTGGTCTCATATAGTGATGAAAGCGAAGGCGATGAATGACTTGCTTGCATTTGTCAAGGTATCTCGAGTCTTTCTTGAATTTCTTCTGTTAAATGTGGTTCCTTGTAGGTTCATCTGATGAGATATTGTAATACAGCTTAACTTTATAGATGTTTGTTATCGATGATTAATCAGTGCAATATTTGTTCGATGTTGCTTTGATCTGTGTCTAAGATTCTCATTAGGTTAAGCAGAAGTACAGTATTCTTTACTTTGATGACTTAGAAACTTCTTTTGTTCTGAATTCAACCAATGGAGTGGTTAAGACCCTATCCAAACCGTAGGACTTATATAAATTACACATACATATCCTACGTGTGTAGTGTGTGAGGATTGAGTAAGCACAATATGACTAGTGAGAGGAAGCACTCATGTGAAGTGCTACTAATGATGCATAGAAACCGTCTTTGATGTTTATCAAAGTCTCGTGCTTCCCTTTCTCGACGATGACTCCATCTTTAACCACGGCTATAACATCTGCTCCCTTGATCGTAGTTAACCTATGGGCCACGATAACCGTAGTTCGGTTCACCATGACCCTGTCGAGTGCATCCTGGACAACTCTCTCAGACTCAGCATCCAATGCGCTGGTGGCCTCGTCCAGAAGTAGTATCTTCGGGCTCTTTACGATGGCCCGCGCTATGGCAATGCGTTGCTTTTGCCCGCCAGACAGTTGAGTCCCTCTTTCTCCCACCATTGTGTCATATCCCTAATACCATACAGATGTCAGTAATAGCCATGAGCATAAGAGTATAGACGTCTGAGCCTCTATCTCTCACCTGTCCCAGCCCGCTGATGAATTTGTGGGCGTTGGCTAGCTCGGCCGCAGCTATGATCTCTGCCTCGGTGGCATCTCCGTCCTTTCCATAGGCTATGTTGGCCCGAATGGTGTCGTTGAACAAAACTGGCTCTTGGCTCACAAGCCCCATCAGCTGTCTTAACCATTTCAGTTGGAACTTGTCGATCTCAGTTCCATCTATCGTTATGGTACCAGAATTTGGGTCGTAAAACCTCTGCAGCAGCGAAATAACCGTCGATTTCCCGCTTCCGCTCTCTCCCACCAATGCGACCGTCTGAGGAATTCTCAGCACGTTATCCACTATTTCTGCAGTTTGTTAATCGACTTCTAGCTAAATACGCTCGGAATAAAACGTTACCTTGCCACTGTGAATCGTCAAGCAAAGGTCCCGGAAAATCTGAACGTCGGGCCTAGTTGGATACTTGAAACTTACGTGCCTGAGCTCTATTTCTCCCTTCACATTGTCAAGCTTTAAGCCCGACTCTTCGCTCGGGTCGATCTTTGATTTTCTGTCAAGAATGGTGAATACAGAAGCTGCAGCGCTCTTAGCTTTGCTCGAATCGGGCGCCAACGAACTCGATTGGGAGATCGCCAATGCCGCCATGGTTAGGGCAAAGAAGACCTGCCACGTCGAATTTATAGACGGCGTTAGAATTTATACGGCGTCGAAATAGGGCTCATGCCCGGCGGCGGACTGTGTTTACTTACACGGAATACGTCTGTGAACGTAATTTTCCCGTCCCGAACAAGACGAGCGCCCGCGTAAAAGCTAGTAGCATAGACCAGAAACAACAAGGCGAAAGACGAACCGAAGCCTATCCCACTAACCACGCCTTGTCGAATCCCATTTTTCCTCGGCCCGTCGCACTTTTTCTTGTACATTTCCATTACTTTCTCCTCGGCGCAGAAAGAAGCGACCGTTCTTATACTCCCCACAGCATCATTTGCGATTTGGCTTGCTTCCTCGTACATCGCCTGCAACAAATGCTCACATATATATCAGATTCTTTAGAGATAACTTTTCGGTTTAATCTTGAATATATGTCGACATATGGATTAGCGTGGACAACCTTTGCATCTGCGCTAAAGCCCGTGATGAACTTGATCTGCGCATATCCGCTCAGTCCTATAAGCGGTATCATGGCGAGTATGATAAGGGACAGCTGCCAACTAGCATCGAAAGCAATGGCCAGTCCAACGATCCCCGAGGATAGATCTTGGACCAACTGTGCGAGAGAATCGCCGACCAAGGCACGAACTGCTGCTGCGTCAGAGGACAGCCTTGCCCCGATCATCCCGCTCGAATTCTCCGGCTCGTCGAACCAGCCGACTTCCATGTTGATTACCTTTTCGAAGCACATTAGTCTCACCCTCTTGATCAGCTTATTCCCCGCCACGCCGAATAGGTAGGTCCTCGCCGGATATGCAATCAGTGACGCTGCGCCTACGGCCATAAAAATCAACGCCCAAAACTTCGAATCCTTGCGCAGTTCATGGGGTGTTTCGAAAAACGTCTTGATCACACTCGAAAGAAGAATGCCGAAGATGGGCATTATTGCTCCGTTGACAACTGCAGCTACGGTCCCGGCGAGAAGTACAGGTATCTCGGGCTTATTTAGAGCCGCCAGGCGACGAATAGGCACCTTTGGAGGCTTCTTCGATCCTCCGGCGGAGTCAGCCTCTTCTAGTTTCGACTCAACGTCGAGCGCCGATGGTATACCAAGATTGGCTGATAACGATTGACGGCGGCTGCTGTTTCTTCCCGACGATCCCTTGGAAATCGAGCGATTGAATGATATCTTTTGACTTGATTGTCGGCTAGTTACCATGCTGCCGTCCGATTTTTCTCTTTCGTTGACGTCTACTGACTCTTTGTTCACTTCTTGCAAGCGTATGAGCTGCGAATATGCGCCTTCGGGGTCGTGCAGTAGCTCAGTATGCGTGCCTGCGCCATATAAACTTACGGTAAAGCGCATGAAACTTCAGATGGGCCGTAGAAGGAAGTTATATTACCATACCTTTCTCGACTAACTTTCCCTGGTGAATGACTGCGATCATATGGGCATTCCTCACCGTGCTCAAACGATGCGCTACGATGACCGTCGTTCGGTTTACCATTATCCTGTCCAAAGCCTCTTGCACGATTCTCTCGGATTCTGCGTCAAGTGCGCTCGTGGCCTCGTCCAGGAGTAAGATTCTTGGATCTTTGAGAATCGCTCGGGCGATGGCGATCCTTTGCTTCTGCCCGCCAGAAAGCTGAGTTCCATGTTCGCCGACCATCGTATCGACTCCCTGCCGAAAAATTACAAACGTCTCACCGACGGGATTCTTAGTTTGACGCCGACGAAACGAAAAGAAAAAAAAAACATGTAAGAACCTGCGGCAACTTGTCGATGAATTTAGCAGCGTTCGCCAGTTCTACTGCTGTTTTGATCTCTTCGTCTGTAGCGCCTTCCTTTCCGTACGCAATGTTCTCCTTGATGCTGGCCGTGAAGAGGACGGGCTCTTGGCTAACGAGGCCGACTTTCGTCCTTATCCACTTGAGTTGGAACTCCTTGAGATTAATCCCGTCGATCAGCACCTCGCCGGCCTGAGGATCGTAGAACCTCTCTATCAGACTTATCACCGTCGATTTCCCGCTCCCACTCTGTCCAACCAAAGCGGCGGTCGAGCCGCTGGGAATGAAGAGAGACAGGCCCCTGAAGATCTGCTCGTTGGGACGGGCAGGGTAGCTGAAATGGACGTCCCTAAACTCGATGTCCCCGCGAAGATCTTCCAGCACTTTGCCCCTCGTGTCGTAGGCGTCGATCTCGGGCTTTCTGTTTATTGTCTCGAACATCTTGTAGGCTGCGGCTTGGCCCGCTGCAAAGGCCGTCAGGCACGGCGACGCCTGCCCAAGAGACCTAAAAAAAAAGGTTCCGTCGTATCGAATATATCTGCCCGAAGAAATGTTTTTTGAAGATTCTACTCACATGGAGCCAGTCAGCACGGCGACGATGACGTTGAGCACTTGACCGCCCGTATAACCCTTCTCCAAAATCATCTTCGCGCCGAACCATATCGCCAGGGCGTAGCTGCAGAAGGCAATGCACATGACGGCTCCAAAGCCTAGCCCGCTCGCCCATCCTTCCCGCACGCCGGCCCCATAAGCCTCCGTAAGAGACTTCTGATAGTCGGCCACGGCCTTCTTCTCCCCAGTAAACGAAGCAACCTAAATAGCGGGCACAGATGCAATTCTAAACTCCATACGTCAAAATTACTGATAAAAAAAAAAAAAGATTCCGTTTTTAGTGATTTACGGTTCTGATAGAGCCGACGGTCTGCTCAACCACGTTCGCAGCCTTAGCATACGCACTCTGCCCACGAGACGCCATCTTGGACAAAACGAGGGACATCAGTGCGCCGGCTATGGCAAGCAAGGGAAGGGACGTTAACATGACGAGCGTAAGAAGCCATCCCTTGACGAAAGCAACCACAAAACCTCCGAGAAACGTCGCCAGTAACTGCATAAACTTGCCCACCTGCGAAAAAAAAAAGGGAGGATAAAGGTCGTATCTTTTTCTTTTACGATCGTCGAGAATCGAAATTTTCTTACATACCTTCTCTCCCATGGCGTCTTGAATCAACACGGTATCCCCGGACATTCTCGAGACTACTTCCCCCGTGTTAGTTTCCTTGTCGAAGAAAGCAACGTCTTGGCGCAAAATCGTACTCAAGTAAAGACTCCTAATACGAGCGGCCTGCCTTTCCCCCGTGATCATCCAACAAGCGACCTCTGCAAAAAAAAAAAAAAAAAAAAAAAAAATTAAACATTTGTCCTCGCTTTAAGGCCATAACCAAGTTATCGTATTTACTTACGGAGAAATCCCGACACTCCACATCCCGCTGCCAAGTACACAAACTTTAGAGCTACCTGAAGGAAAAATTCAGATATAAATGGGATTTCTTTATGTCCTTTAAACAGACGTGTCGTAGTTTACCTTCGAAACGGCCGAAACGACGACTGTGCTTTGGTTTTTGTTTTCTCCGAAAGAATTGATCAGCTCCCCGAACAGCACGGTCATAAGAGGCATGCACAGTCCATTCCCGACGGCACCAATTGAGCCAACTATCATCAACACTTTGTCGATGGGATCGGCAAAGGCGAACAGCTTGTAGAAGGGCACTGCGTTGGTCGCTTCTTTATCTTTCGGCGCCCCATCTGCGATTCGACCGTTCACAGCTGCCTCGGTATTACTCCCAGAAGCATCATTCGACGACGCTTTGTCCCCATTGGCGCGGAGATCCGAACTATTCATGGCTCGGAACGGATTGGCAACCACTCAGTCTCAAAGCTGCCTGTGGAAGTCAAAGCTCATTACAATTAACAGAAAGCATACGATGAAGGATGAATATCAGATTATCCTCTGAAACTGAAAGATATGTATGATCCGATCTGAAGAAACTTAGATCAAGAAAATGAAGTCATAATAGCTAAAAAAAAAAAAAAGGCACTCACTCGCCGAGGAAGAAGAGACAGCTGCTTGTAATGAAATGAACCACAAGGCAAATCTTTGTCAAGATCAACTCAGCAGATGGCCAGACAATATATGGTCAAAAGGGTACCTAATTGATCATAACAATGGAGAGGCAAAGAGGAAGAATGAAGAACATTAAAGTCGATACAAAGTGCATAAAGTATAATTAATGATAAAGTAGATATAGAAGAAAAAAAAAAAAGAAAAAAGTAAATGGCCGCTGTTAGACTTTCCCGTGAGACGTATATAATATTTATATATATATATAGTAGGTGGAAGATATAACTAGCTAAGCAATGCAACAGCCCAACACACATTCACACTTACTATTAGGGGATGGAAAATAGGGAGGGAATATTTTTATATCGTTCAAATGAAATGAATGATCGAATGAAGAAGATGTCCCCATTTATTTAGGCATCCCTCCCTTTTTTCTTTCTCTCCAAGCTTGACCATTCAAAGCATATGCTTGATGAGCAAGGATGAATTAATAGCTCGAAAGTCAAAAGTATTTTGCTTGATGAACGCTTGAAAGATAATATAAAGAATTAAAAAGAAAAAAGAAAAAGAAACGCATTTACTGACAGTTCTTGGAGTTGGAGACCTGACCCCAGGTTATTACAGTATCAAATACAAGTTGATTCGCCAACTAACTTCACTTCTCCACGTCTCTATTGAACCCTACCTCTGAAACATATACATATATAACTATATATATATATATATATGTTCAAAAATCTATATTTCCTCGTAAAATAAATGGTATGAATCATCATGCGCATGGTAGGTTGCAATGTGTCCCATCTGTTAAATGCCTTTTTAATCGTATAATCGTATGTTAGTTTATTATTAATCATCCATTTTAATAATGTTGGTGCCTTCCACGTCAGCGTCGGTTAGTTATAAAGTCAAACACGGTAGTTGGCGTAGCATCCACGACTTTGCGACAACATAGGCGTAATTGGGCCCAACCACCTTCGCAGCAATTCGAATAGAACATTCCATTTCAATAATTTCGAATAATTCATATTCTAAGTGGTCGAGCATGTCATTTCTTCATTCTAAAAGATGATAGCTTCAATCCTATTTGAACTCCCTCGATTATGGGACGGTTCACACAGAGCATGAGGATTAGTTCGACCCAAAATGAGATACCTCCCATAACCGACGGTAAATTTCATATTCGCTTCATACAAACTTAATCGTAATATACAGACTAGAGTGATGTTATATCAAGAAGTTAGTTCCGCTGAGAGTCGTTCAAATTCGCTTACAACTAAATTTAGTCGGAAGGTGGCATAACAAAAAGTAAAATAATATCCCTAAATTATTTGATAAATTTGTCTACTAGCTATTTTCAGCATTCTATGACTTGCTACATATAATAAGGCGGAAAACCCTAAAGTCGATTTTGATACGCAACAGAAGAAAAACGTGAATGCTTGGCCTTTTTTAAACTCAAAGACTTCTCTTTTTCTTTTTTCCTTTAATTGAAAAAACTCTTGATTCAGTTTGAATTTTATGTATTTCCTTATTACAACGCACTGCCCACCTAACGGCTAACTAACAGATGTCCAAATGCTAACGATAATGTTCTTTTGAAAGAAGCCATTGTTAGCAGGCATGGCCCTTTTCAATAGCGCCGTTCGTATAATATATACATTTCGACTTAGCTATTAAAATAACTGCTCACATTATATAAGGCGTTGGATCGAAAAAGAAAGAAAGAAAGAAAAAAAGAACGAAAGAACGAAAGAAAACAACCGATCGATCAAGACGAAGCGCTGGCGTGCAACGCCACGAGCGAAGCGTAAAAACCGTCCCGAACGTTGATCAGGACGTCGTGCTTCCCTTTCTCCACGACCTCGCCGTTCTTCACGACGGCGATGAGGTCGGCTCCCTTGATGGTCGACAGCCTGTGGGCCACCACAACGGTCGTTCGGTTCACCATGACCCTATCGAGGGCGTCCTGGACTACTCTTTCCGATTCCGCGTCCAATGCGCTCGTGGCCTCGTCTAGCAGAAGTATCTTCGGATTCTTCAGGATGGCTCGGGCTATGGCTATGCGCTGCTTCTGGCCTCCCGACAGCTGAACGCCGCGCTCCCCGACCATCGTATCGTATCCCTAGGGCAAAATCGATCTCGTAAAATGTCAACGTTTCTTGCGATTTTATAAATATTTTGCGGCTTAACTATTTTTTTCGTCCTAATAAGTTAGGAGGTGTAACACTCTTAGGACCACAGCTGACGTAGTTGCAATTTAAGGACGTTGATTTTCAAAACTAATGTTGTTGGGTGTCAAACTGAAGTCCAACATCGGATGATTAGAAGAATTGTGACCTCCTTATAAGCTTGTGGACTATTCCCTCTATTGCCAATTGGTTTTAGAGTGAATCCCACAAGGGCTTATAGGATTAGGCTTTCGGGATTGATTCGATCCTTATAGAAGCAATTTAAGGAGACTAGCATTTGTATTTTTAAATTGTTTCAATTTGAAAGTTAGTATCCTTAATTGTAATCCTGTAAGTTGAGATCCTGAAAGTGAAACACTCTAATTTACGGGACCAAAAATGTAGTTAATCGGTATTTTGTGCATTTGTTGGAAATAAAATATATAAATTAAAAAAAATATGATGCACTCCGTAAAAGCTGATGGCGGTTAAACCTAGAAGGTAACGAAAAGTTTGACGAAGGGCGAAGGAGACTGACCTGTTGCAGCCCGCTGATGAACTTGTGAGCGTTGGCTAGCTCCGATGCTGCTACGATCTCAGCCTCCGTGGCGCCGCCTTCTTTTCCGTAGGCAATGTTGGCTCGGATGGTCTCGTTGAACAAGATCGGCTCTTGGCTCACGAGCCCCATCTGCTGCCTCAGCCATTTCAGTTGGAACTTTTGGATGTCGACTCCGTCGATGGTGATGGTGCCCGAGTCAGGATCGTAGAACCTCTGCAGCAACGAAATCACCGTCGACTTCCCGCTGCCGCTCTCCCCGACGAGAGCGACCGTCTGTCGTAATAAAGACTTGCGTCAGAACATAAACCATGCGCGTGTAATAAATAAATCTTTCTCGGGGCGCAAAGCGATATCGAATACCTTGCCGCTGTGAATTCTTAACGAAAGGTCCCTGAAGATGGGAACGTTGGGGCGGGTGGGATATTTGAAGCTGATGTGTCTTAGCTCGATCTCGCCTTTCAGATTCTCTAACGTCGTCCCAGATTCGTTGCTCGGATCGATGTTCGATTTTCTGTCTAGCAGAGCAAATATTGAAGCTGTGGCGCTCTTGGCCTTGCTCGAATCTGGCGCAAACGTGCTCGACTGAGAAATCGCAACTGCCGCCATGGTCAGGGCGAAAAAAACCTGAAGAAAACACGCATGAATCCGATCGTTTTTTCTCGAAAAAAAAACGTAATACGAAAATATTCCGCAAGTACGAAGCTTAATACGACATTATGGAACTTACACGAAAAACGTCTGGAAACGTCGTTTTATTCGCCTCGACAAGCCGAGCGCCTGCGTAGAAGGCCGTGGCATAAGCGAAGAATACCAACGCTAGAGCCAGCCCGAAGCCCGACCCGCTAATCAACCCTTGCCTTATCCCGATTTTCACGGGGCCTTCACACTTTTTCCTGTACAGCTCCATCACCTTTTCTTCTGCGCAATATGAAGCCACCGTTCTTATCGTCCCCACGGCATCGTTCGCCACTTGACTCGCCTCTTCATACATCGCCTGCAAACGCAGACAGAAAAGAGAAGATTAAGGGCTATTAAGACATCGACGATTTGGTAATAATACGAGGCTTACCTTCGCATCTGCGCTGAACCCAGTCATAAACTTGAGCTGCACATATCCGTTCAGCGCAATGAGGGGCACCATCCCGAGCACGATGAGCGCCAGCTGCCAACATGCGATGAAAGCTATGACTAATCCCACGACGGCCGAGGAAAGGTCTTGAACCAACTGGGCCAGCGCATCTCCAACGAGGGCACGAATGGTGGCCGCATCGGAAGAAAGCCTCGCCCCAATTACCCCGCTAGAGTTCTCGGGCTCGTCGAACCAGCCGACCTCCATGTTGACCACTTTTTCGAAGGACATCATTCGAATCCTCCTTATCAGCCTACAGCCCGCTATTCCGAAGAAATAAGTCCTCAGTGGGTACGTCGCAAAGGACACCACCCCGAGGGCCACGAACATGAGGGCCCAGAACCTCGAGTCGTGCCTCAACTTGTGGGGAGGCTCGAAGAACGTTTTGATCACGAGGGAGAGTAATATGCCGAAGAATGGGACTATGGCTCCATTTAAGATCGCCGACAAGGACCCCACGAACAGCGCCGGCGCCTCGGGCTTGTTCAGAGCGATGAGGCGGCTTATGGGGACGGATGGATGCTTTTCGTCGTCCATTTCTTCTTCGGCGGCAAGTTCGAGGTCGTCGTACTCCCTCCTCGAGACGCTGAGTCCTCTGGTTAGGTCGAATGTGATGGAGAATGAGTTGCGGCTTCCACTTCTTAGCCTGAAGGTCGACCTTCGGCTCGATCTCTTACGAAGTGAGCCCCTTTGGCTCATACGCCTACTGTATTCGCTGCTGTAGCCGCTTATTTCCGAGTCGTCGGCGGCTTCATCTTCGTGTTTATTTGCTTCTTGCAAGCGTACGAGCTGAGAGTAGGCTCCGTCGGGATCCTCCAGCAGCTGGGAATGAGTTCCTGATATCAAACGAACGGTCGGATTTCAGCCGTCAAACCGTAAACTATAACAGTTTGAGGAGGAAATTTATAGAACGGCCGGGGAGTACCTTTTTCGACCATCTTTCCCTTGTGAATGACTGCAATCATGTTGGCGTTTCTAACCGTGGTTAGCCGATGAGCGACTATGACGGTCGTCCTGTCGACCATAATCCTGTCGAGCGCCTCTTGAACCACTCTCTCAGACTCGGCGTCTAGCGCGCTCGTCGCCT
Organism: Lindernia subracemosa; assembly: GCA_028392965.1. Classification (NCBI taxonomy): domain Eukaryota; kingdom Viridiplantae; phylum Streptophyta; class Magnoliopsida; order Lamiales; family Linderniaceae; genus Vandellia; species Vandellia subracemosa. Next base: position 3,135,069 of record JAQPCC010000012.1, on the reverse strand, counting down.
CGTCCAAGAGCAGTATTTTCGGATCTTTCAGTATCGCCCGAGCTATGGCGATCCTCTGCTTCTGCCCGCCCGAGAGCTGAGTGCCGTGCTCCCCCACCGTTGTGTCCAAGCCCTGGAAAAAAAATTTAACCGCTCAGCAACTGCCCGAATTCTACAGCCGAGGTATGATATGACAACCTGGGGAAGTTTGTCTATGAACTTGGCGGCATTCGCCAGCTCGGCCGCCGCCCTAATCTCTCGGTCGGTCGCCCCCTCTTTTCCGTACGCAATGTTTTCCTTGATGCTGCCCATGAAAAGCACGGGCTCTTGGCTCACCAGCCCGATCTTCGACCTGATCCACCTTAGCTGAAACTCGCGGAGATTAACCCCGTCGATGAGTACATCACCTCCCTGAGGATCGTAAAACCTTTCAACCAAGCTAATCACTGTCGACTTTCCACTGCCGCTCTGACCGACCAGCGCAGCCGTCGTACCGTGGGGAATAAACAGAGAAAACCCGCTGAAGATCTCCTCCGTGGGCCTAGCTGGGTAGCTAAAACGAACCTCACGGAGCTCTATATCCCCCCGAATATCGCTCAGTACCTTCCCTCGGACGTCGAAGGGATCGATCTCGGGCTTTCTGTTTATCGTCTCGAACATCTTGTACGCCGCGGCCCGGCCCGCCGCGAAAGCAGTCATGCACGGCGATGCTTGCCCGAGCGACCTAAAAAAACACATTTAAACTATCCGTCCATCGTCTGAAGAATCTTGAGGCATTAATCGTAGAGGCGATAAACTATTACTCACAGAGAGCCCGTCAGCACTGAGACGATGACCGTGAAGATTGCGCCTGGCGATTGGCCTTTTTCCAAGATCAGCTTTCCTCCGTACCATACGGCCAAACCGTAGCTGCAGAACATCATGAACATAACCGACCCGAGGCCCAGCCCCGTGGCCAGCCCTTCGTGGACGGCTGACTTATAAGCTTGTTCGAGCGATCGGCTGTAGTCTGATATAGCTTTCTTCTCCAACGTGAACGAAGCGACCTGATTTATATGGACAAACCATATGTAATAACTATAATTTCGTAATAATTTCTGGGAATGAAAGAGAACTCACCGTTCTAATGGCTCCGATGGTCTGCTCAACCACAACTGCGGCCGCGGCATATGCGTTTTGGCCCCGTGAAGCCATTTTCGATACCACGAGCGACATTATCCCGCCGGATATCATGAGCGGAGGAATCGAAGATAGCAGGACAAGCGTGAGGAGCCACCCTTTACTGAAGGCAATGGCAAACCCTCCGAAGAATGTCGCCATTAACTGTACGAACTTTCCCACCTGCACATCAGCCGGCCATGATCGAGTTTGATCGGTTTTTTTTTTTTTTTGCGCAATTAATTCATGGTAATTATCCCTGATTTTTATTTACCTTCTCTCCCATGGCGTCTTGAATAAGGACGGTGTCCCCGGACATTCTTCCAATGACTTCGCCAGTATGCACTTCTCTGTCGAAGAAAGCGATGTCCTGCCGCAGAATGGTTTTGAGGTAGAGTCCCCTAATACGAGCGGCTTGCCTCTCTCCCGTGATCATCCAACACGCCACCTCTGCGATCGTCGATTATTACACAGTAAACTTAAGACGATAAGGACTGTAATAGGAATCAATGAAACAATTCTTCATCAATGGAGCAATAGTTAAGGTATACGATGTACTTACGAAGGAATGCCGCCGTACCACACCCCACAGCCACATAAACGAGCTTCAGCGCTACCTACAGGCATGTTCGACAAACGAATGACTTAAAAAACTTTCATGCAAGAATCTTCGATACAATACGATAAACAACAGAAACAAATAGTCGGCCTGGCCTACCTTGCTAACGACGGGAACTACTCGATCGTTGTTGGTCGCGCCGAAGGCATCGGCGAGCTGGCCGAAGAGCAGCGCCATGAGCGGCGGGTTGAGGCCGTTGCCTATGGCGCCGAGCGTCCCTAAGAGCATCAAGACTTTGTCCCATGCGTCGGAAAAGGCGAAAAGCTTGCGAAACGGAACTGTGTTCTCCTCGGGGCCAGCAGTGGCGCCGTCGCCCTGACGTTTCTCTGCGTCTTCTGCCGCCATACGACTTAAAAAAAAACTCTTTTCGAATTTCGGTTAGAGCTAAAACACGGCCGGCGACGAATGGATTCTTCGGTCCGTAAAGTTAGTTAAATACTCGACGGTGTTGTTTCAGTTGCAGAGGTGGAATGTACAAGGAGAAGAAGAAACAAAGGGAGAAAGGTTAAGCCGGACAATATATCACTGTTTGAAGATACTTGGCTTGTAAGACGGTTATTATATATATAATAGAGCTGGTATATGAACTGGCTGAAAAAAAAAAGAATTATTTTTAGAGAAAATATAAAATAAAAATTATACATATACGTAATGTATATATGTATATGTATTACAGCTAATAGCTAGGACCAAAAATATATATTGAGTTGGTCGAAGCAAAGGGGATCATGAGAGCTTAGTCAACAATGGTTTGAATAAGACTTCGCCGTCTGTAATCCATATAGTTAACACCCAAGAGACGACAACTATATATATATATATATATATTATTACAAGGTTATTAATTTATTTTCCCAGTTGATAGTTCTTCGATGTTGAACTGTTGCTTCCATTACATGCGCGTAATAATATACGAAGTCTTCCTCTTTGTATTATGATCTATAGTTTATGAAAAAACGGTTAGGGTTAAGATTATAAAATAACTAAGCTGAACTTAAGACAAAATCGTTATATTAAATGAAAATGATTGAAAGTTTCTTTCTCTCCTTACCAACCCCACCAACTACACAGTTTGACAAAATCAAACAATGAAGATGATACGTGAAAGATGCATAGCCGAATAAGATTTATGTGATTATTTTAATTATTTTTGGGAGGTCATAACGTGCTTGAATTATATTATAATATCTCGATGCATTTAATTTAGTTACACCGGCAAGAATCGAATCATGAAATTAAGTTCAACTACGACAAAGAATATTTTATTTGATATTATTCATTCATAGGGCTTTATATCATATACATAAGAGTCAAGTCAAAACCCTCTCTATGGAAGTATGGAGTTTATTACAGAAGTCCCAACGTTTGTCAGGCTTCACACTAACTATATAAGGTGAAATTATTACTCATTCTATAAAGAAAATTACATTATTTAATACGTCAATATTGTGTTAGCTATGATGATACATATCCTCACAAAAAAATTAAATTAATTAATAAATAAATTTTTTTAATATATGATTGAAAAACAATGGTTACATAATAACTCACGCTTGCATCGTCACACTACGACATTCATTGATAATTTCAATGAATATGAAAAAGAAAGACGGCAGTGGCCTTCAAGGCTTCGGGCAGGAATCATTGAACGAGACAATTTCGACTATAATCCAATAATAGAAATTAAATATAGTATCAAAGTAGTTTTACTAATGGGGTTATTACTTTAGTCATTAACAAGTAGATTAAATTACCATGACTTATCCAATATTTATATATATATATATATATATATATATATATATATATAAAAGAAAAATTAGAAGCAAACAAATAGTATAATACTACAAGTGTTTATCACCATTATCATTGATAGTTGCTATAAATAGTTATGATGACATATCTTAATAATGAAACGCTGGATGAAAAGATAAGATCAAAATTGTTTATGCATTCGTTGCTTTCTATAAATAGTCAATTCTTCCTACTTCCATTTTCTTCAATTTTGACATAAGCTTTGGACACATTAAGTTTCCGTATGAAACTAACGAAAGATTTTGTTCTACGACGTTGTAATGTAATGATAGTGTCAAAGTGCTATTAATTCTGTTGATTTTTTGTTTTGTACTCTTGTCTACAGATGTCAATATCATATTTTTAAGTAACTCTGAGCCACGAATATCGATCCCATTATCATTTGAAGTCCATATTTCTTACGTCTGTCTTTTTTTTTTTCTTTTTTCTTTTTTCGGTTCCGAGGTATCCCCATTCAATCTGGCTTTGGGCTAGACCCTAAATATCGGCGTGAGCTTTGCGCCACACAGACCTGGCGGAGGCTTAATTGCGACACACACTTCAGTGGTGGGACTAATCCACGGGGTCAGATGAATACGTCTCAAACCCACCTGACAACGATATTCATGAGAAATAAATTCCATGAGGACCTGTCAATTAATATAACATACATAGGTTGGTAGGTCAAGTTCATCAAAAGTTCGAAATTTTGATTGAATCCACTCGAATATCATTGATTTAATTCATACATTTTATAAGGAGATAACAAATATTATATAATAGGCATCGGAGTTGAAAGATGAGTCAAGACGATGAGCCGGCTCGATTGAAGTTTGGCCCGAGCTCAAACTCTGTCATTGTGATATAAAGCTCGCTATTTACCTTTAAGCTAAAACATATATAGCCTGTCGAGCTCGACCCTTAATCAGAAATTGCTATGCTAGTTATGGCATGGCATGGCCTGGCTTAGATATAGTATAGGCTGACCATTGAAGACATGATGAAAATGGAGGGCCAAGCATTTTTCCCAGAGCATACTTTCAAAAGAATCAAACTATAGAAGAACTGCTCATTTCCGCGATAGAAACACTAAAATCATGTTTGAATTACACAACCAAATATTGAAAGGGATAATAGGTCAACATATCTTATGAGTTTAATGGAGCATATAAGTCGAACATATTTTCAACAACCTTCGAGGGAAGGATTAACAAATCGCATCGCTTAAACCAACCATAATATTAAAATTAGGCGTGTTCGCCGGGGTGCCCTGGACGAGTATGTAATAGCGGCTGAAGCGCTTTAACTACAATGCTCATGTTCGGGCGAAAATCCGCTTCGTACTGCACACACAGTGCGGCAACAGCAGCCATCTGTTTTCACGAGGTTCAACGTTTTATGTTAGCAGCACAAGTCAAAGCATGCAAAAAAAACCCCAAATGCGTAACTCAGACAGTAAATAAATTACCTTAGCGACAGCTTTTGGCGGGTAATCGCCACCTAGTCTATTGTCAATGCATTGTTTGACCTTGTCCTCACTCAGTTTCGGAGTAGCCTGACACATATGGAAGTAAATTCAATCATACGGAATAGATAGGATGAAAAAGAAATGATAAAACATCCAAGTTTTAATACCCATGTTACTAAGCTTTGCTGCCCACGAGGTAGCGTGTGATCGACTGGCTTCCGACCCGTGAGGAGTTCAAGAAGGACAACGCCAAAACTATATACATCACTCTTGGAGTTCAACTGACCAGTCATTGCATATCTGCCAAATCAAAAAGAAAGAAATAATCTTTAATGGTCATCAAAGGTTAAAACTCAATATTTGTGAAGCTGACTTATTCTTTCACATAAAAAAAGGCAGCTTACTCAGGAGCATGATATCCAAATGTTCCAAGTACGCGGGTAGAGTGAAGGCGGGCAGCCATATCAGGCGCTTGATTCGATAGATCAAAGTCTGCAATCTTAGCCACATCGTCGTCGAATATTAAGACATTGCTGGACTTGATGTCACGGTGGATGATGCGAGGCTCTGCTTTCTCATGAAGATACTCAAGGCCCTTCGCAGCACCTACTGCAATTTTAACACGCTGTGCCCATGAAAGGAGGGGACCAGGTTGTGCTCCTTTAACGCCTTTCCGTCCTGAAAAAAACAGGTCATTACTACAGATCATATACCGCTACAAACTATGGAAATTTCACTTCTTTTCTGTTTCTTTTTACTTGTGTAATAGTTTTTTTGTTTTCCTTCGTTGATATTTGTCTTTTGTGGTTCGGTGATATTGGGTCCAAGAAAAAGCACATGATACTACTGCATTTTCTGAATTTAGAAGGAAATAAGAATTCATTAGCTCAAGATTGCATACCATGGAGAATATCGTGAAGAGATCCATTAGATGCAAATTCATAGGTAAGAAAACGTTGATTTCCATCAACGCAATAGCCAAGTAGCTCCACGCAATTATCATGTTTTAGCCTCGACACCATAGACACCTGAAATATCAAAAGGGTGCATGTTTCCAATTTTTTTTAGTTTTTACCGAAAATAAAGACCATAAATGGTTGGCCATGAGCAGAGAAAACCTGCGCTAAGAACTCGTCATCTGGCTGCTTGCTTGCATCCAACTTCTTTATGGCTGCTGCCTGACCATTCTTAAGAACACCATAGTACACTCTTCCATATGAGCCTTCTCCTATTAAGGAATTGTTGCCAAAGTTATCGGTAATTTCCTTTAGTTCGTCCGCTGGAATTGAAGGAACTTCGATCGGTTGGATTTTCACAGCCTGAGCTTTTGATGCAGCTTCTGCAGTACGATGGCCTCCATCGTTCCCTACCCAAAAGAACATAAACCACAACTTCATTCAAACTGAACACAAAAAAATGTAAGTAGAGCAAAGGATTGTCAAGCCTAGAATAGAATAGAAAACGCATTTCATGCGACGACTATGCATACCATTTGGATACTTTACTGGGTAATGGCCTCCGCCATCAGCATGTTTACCAATCTCATCTTCTCCGCAACAGCCAAAACAACTCATAACTTCAACTGCTTCTTCCAAAAATATTACTCCTCAAGCAAATATTTTACACTGTGCAGCCTCTAGCAGCAGAGACCTTTCCAAACAATACAGCGCACAAAAAATTAAAATTCTAACATCGAATCCTTATGCATTGATAAACAAAGTACACGGACAAAAGGGTCAAGATGCCCGCCTCCCCCTTCTGTTCTTGAATCATTAACAAAACTAATACGGTTATGAAAATCTTGAATCCATCAATTTGAGAAGAATTTGATTGACAGTAAATTTGACTCTTATGTGAAATAAGCACAACACTAACTGGACATGAATGGGTCCTGATAACCAACCCTCCTTGAAGTAGAATCAAAGACTTAAAAAAAGTATCCAAAATATGAATTTTTTTTTTTCATTTTTTTTTTCATTTTAGATCTCCCCATTTACACAGAACGTAGCAGTAAAAGATTTATACATCTATAACTGGGAACCACATAAACAAGATGTTAACAGCAGTAACAACGCCTAAAACAAACAAGCAGCTTATTTCAATCGATTCGAACAGATACGCCTAAAATATGACACTCTCTTCAACACAGCTGCAACGAGAGAGAGAGAGAGAGAGAGATGACTGACGAGTGTTGTCGGAAGAGGCGGTCGGGGCGACGGCTCGGGGTTTCCGATTTGATCCAGGCAAGGAAGACGGGTCAGATCTTTATCCAAAAAAAATGAATGATTAAATAATATGTTCAAAGGAAGACGAAACCATCTGTGATTAGGGAGTGTTATTCCACTGTTCGTAGTTGTACAGTGAGTATGCATTCACACTTCCACGTCAAACATTTGACATTTGACACCAAACATGTATTGATGTAATATTATTATAAAATATTGCATGGGCCGACATTTGACACCAAACATGTTCAAAGTATATTTTTATATGGAGTATGTGAATTGTTATTATTATTATTATTTTATTACAATTCTTGGCAATTGGGAAATTGACTTTTGCGAATTGAGTTGGAATTTCCTGTAGTTGACCAACTTATGCTCGATTATTACTATTCTATACCTAAACTACATATTTTATTTTTTGACGATGGTTTTATGAAATTTCTTGGCATTTTCTTTATGCAGAATTCGTCAAGCCAACTTTGGAAAAGTAAAAGGTTACGACCCTTCAAGACTTGTTATTACAATCCACAAACTCCTACAATTATAATTAATGAAAAATTAATTTTTGAAATAAAGTGAACATAACTTCATGCTTTTGTTTCCACGAATATTACCATAAAATTAAAATGAAAGTACACACAAAATAAAAGTACGAGGGAGATGAAAACAAACAGACAAACTTCATGCAAAAACAAGACAAACCACAGTCAACAACAATCAATCAGATAGGGTTTGATAAGTAGCATAGCAACAACGAAACGCCAAAGAAGGGCAACCATAATGGATATAAATATATATTAAGCTGCTGCCTCAGGCTTTTCCCACTTGAGAGGCTTCACAACCTCCCACGTAAAGTCGGGATCGTCCCTTCCGAAATGGCCGTAAGCCGCGGTCTTGAGGAATCTGCCGCCTCCGCCCCTCTTGAGGTCCAAGTTGATGGAGATCATCCCCGGCCTGAAGTCGAAGTTCTCCTTCACCATCTCCAGGATCTCCTTGTCGGGAATTTTTCCCGTCCCATAAGTGTCCACGAAAACTGACAAAGGCTCGGGGACACCAATGGCATACGAAACCTGGACAATGCACCTCCTAGCCAGCCCGCTAGCCACGATACTCTTGGCAGCTTGCCTCACGATGTAGGCTCCACTGCGGTCCACCTTGGTCGGGTCCTTTCCAGAGAAAGCACCGCCACCGTGGGCTCCCCAGCCTCCGTAGGTGTCTATGATGATCTTGCGGCCGGTGAGGCCAGCATCACCATGGGGTCCACCGATCACGAACCGGCCAGATGGGTTCAGGTGGAAGATGGTCTTTTCGTCGAGGTACTTCTCGGGGATCACGGGTTTGATCACGTGCTCCTTCAGATCAGCAGCAATCTCATCATTGGTGACAGTTTCGTCGTGCTGGGTGGAGATGAGCACAGTGTGGACACGGATAGGAACCATGGCACCGTTGTCGTTGTAATACTCGACCGTGACTTGGGTCTTGCCGTCGGGCCTCAACCAGGGGCAGGTTCCATTCTTACGTACCTCGGTCAGACGAGCGCCGAGCTTGGTTGCAAGAACGTGGCTCAAAGGCATGAGCTCTGGTGTCTCGTCCGTGGCATAGCCAAACATGTGACCTTGGTCGCCTGCTCCAATTTCCTCTGGCCGTTTGGTGAGGTGGCCATGAACACCCTGGGCAATGTCTGGGCTCTGCTGCTCGATGTTGACCAGGACCTTGCACTTGTCAGCATCTAGACCTACATCGTCAGAGACGAACCCAATGGCACGGCAAGTGTCGCGCACAATCTTTTCGTAGTCAACATCCGCCTTGGTGGTAATCTCCCCAAAGACCATGACCATGTTCGTTTTGGTGCATGTCTCACATGCAACTTTGCTCTCGGGGTCCTGAGCGAGGCAGGCGTCAAGCACAGCATCGGATATCTGATCGCAAAGCTTATCGGGGTGTCCCTCGTTCACAGACTCGGACGTGAATAGGAAGGTCTCCATGTGGCTAACTACAAAGAAGTAACAAACACCTAAGTCTTTCAAACATAAACATCACATAAACCTTGCACAGATGTCCTGATGGGGTCAAATAGATGGAGGTAAGGAGGACGCATACATGAAAGAAACCAATCCTCAAAACTCAAAAGTTTCGGCAGCAAAGCAACAAGTTGAAAAAATCCACTAGCAAGTAGTGCGCATAATACTATCTACAGAGAGAGAAGCAACAGCCGAAATATATTCCATATGCGACAGTGATAGAGCACCGGCATATATGCCGAAAGAATTTCGAAGCATTTTTCAAAGAAATGTGCGTATAAAAGCAGTAATATTCAGACAGCAAACAGAACAAAAACTATAGAATGTTGTTCTCGAGCATCTTTAGAAGCATCTTCCTGTGGTAGTGGATGCATTCACAGTCGCCGACAAAAACAAATGAGCAGCTGTAACTGTATGCGATAACTAAACTAGTTTTCGCATCAAATTATCGCTAAGGAGCAAGTAGATCTGAACAAAAAAGTAAGACACTGAGCCAAAACCCTAGCTTCAAACACGAATGCTATGGAGATCGTCCACAGTCTACAGCTATCCTCAGTGGACACTAGAACTAATTCACCCACACAAATACGACACTCAAAGAGTCAACAATTATCAAGATCTGACAGGAAAAAGCAAAATCCTTCGACGTTTTTCCGACAAGGACAACTCCCATCAGACAAGTGAAGCAATCGTGCTCTCCTTTCAACTTTTTTAAGTGAATACAAGAAACGAACAACAGCGAGGGAATGATTTCTTACACTTGACAGAATCGGCGACGTCGAGAAGCTCAGATCTCCTTTAGCCGGCGGTTTCTTCAGAACAAATATGGCGAGCGGCATTTCACAGATCCGTGGGGTGCCGCTATTTATACACTGGATTTTGTGACTGGATACCGGCTCAACAAGTCAAATTTTAAGTTGCCCTTGCAACAGTATAAGAGAATAGAATAGACACAAGCAAACAACGTTGTTAGTTGTTTTAGTTGGACGACTTAAACTAACTCATCTGACTTGACAACGAATCCTTAAAGTCAATCACAACAATCAATTAATTCAAACAATCTTTTAAGTCAGTTGAATGAATGCTAAGACCACTGCTTTGGCTTGGCTTTGGCTATGAAGCGTAACTCAAGTTAGCAAATAAAAAATAGGGAAAAAAAAAAAGAAAGAAAAAAGAGGCAAAATCGGGAGATTAAATGTCATATAATGTTAGGTAAAGTTTCTCTTGGGTTTAGGTGGATGACAACGACGAAAAGCAATATGAAAAACATAAGCAAGTGATGGGGTTTGGTGGTGGTAGAAAATGCGACTCTTTCAATAATCCTACGATGATTGGATTAGTGGTCAAGGCGTAATTATTAAAAAGAGAGGTCGCGAATTTAAATTCACTTGATAATCTTTTTATCGTAGTTGGTATGAACTTGAGATGGAAAGCATTAATCGGAAAATTAATCCTACTTGAAATCGGTGAATGTGTCATAGCTGACGAGTCAATTCAAAACGTATCATATCGAAGTGTGGAAACTATGGTGGTGTCGTGTGGAGAAAATTATCTTCCGAAAAAAATGCTGACAAAATACACACACTCACTCAATATTTGCAATTCCAACAAAGACTTCACTTGTAATAAAGAAGTTAAACGTCATGGGGGAAGTGGTTGGTGGTTGATGACACGCCATCTTCCAAAGCTATATAAGCAATAATATATGGCATCGTTGCATGAAATCACGTCAAGATACGACGACCGTCTTGCTAACTTATACATTAGAAAGCTGTCGTTCTCACATTCTAATTTAGTTCAGTCTGAATCTAATATGAACATCATCATCATCTCTCATTCCAATTTAATTCAGTATGAATCAATATAAATCCTCTTACCTCATAATGTCCGTCTCTAATCTTACACAAATAATAATCTCAAAAAGTCCTAGTAGAATTGAATGGAGAGACAACACATATTGATTTAGTCCACAGAAAATTTAAATGGGCTTATCTGTTAAGCCCAGTTGGGCCCGAAACCCTAGAGCCTAGCCCATATGCATTTATCAGCCCTTCCTCCATTTTTTCAAAGCTCAGAAAACCCTAACCAGCAGGAAGAAGAAGAAGATGATGATTGTTAATGTTGAGCCTTCAACATTGGCAATGTTAGGGTAACATTCTAGTCAACATTTGTTGTCTGAGAATGTTCCCTATCTCAGTTTTATCTTTCATGCCCAAAACGTGTTTTATTGATGACGTGTCATTTTTATAGTGATATGCAGGATTTGGATAAGAGTTGGAATGGATCAAACCGTGTGGAAAGAGTGTGGAGCAGCTGGAGTGAAAATTGGAAAAGAGCTTACTAAATATAGGAAGCTTGGAGCAAAAGATGAAGACCAAGTTGTGTTGAGCTAATCCAACTAACTCCCAACGGTCACATCCACTTAGTGGACGTTGAGGAAGACTGTGGACAAGTACCAAATCGTTGGAGAAGTCCTTAAGGAGTCGAAGACATATAAATAGCGAAAGGACTTCACCATTTCAGGAGACGAACAAAAACGAGTTTTGAAGAGCGAGTTTGAGCAATTACTACTTTTCACGAGAGTTTCTTTTTAGCCTAGTTTTCCAAAGGTCGAGAGACTTTGTAGTTTGCAGAATCATTTGATTCGTAGGTTTTGCTAGGCTTGATTTAACTATCCTTTTTTGATAGTTTGTAATCCATCTTTATAGTGGATTTTGCGCCTTGAGGCACGCAGCAAGTTTTTATACTTGCTGCTAAATTTACTTCTCGTGTTCGTTTCATTTCGTCTCTAATTAATCATTTATTCCGCTATGCGCTTTGAGTGTGAGAGTGAGTGTTAGCCTAACATTTCACCCAACATCAGTATACAACTCAGTAGTGTTACATCCATTTAGGGACCACGCCACTTCAAAGTGGTATCAGAGCCAACGCTTGACGTTACTAAGCGCTGACAATCCTCTTCAATGGATGTTACAAGCTCGAATTACATTGGCAAGGTTCCGGTGTTAGACGGCACCAACTACGCGTATTGGAAGGTTCGTGTTCGGCAGTGCATCAAGTCCATCGATGTGCGAGCGTGGGAGTCAGTACTCCTTGGTTATACGACTCCAAAAACTGCTCCTGACGCTGATGGAGAAGTCTTTGATAAGCCGGTCGAAGATTGGACGGTTACGGAGCGAAATGCAGCAGAGTTCAACGATAAGGCACTCAACGCCATCTTCTCATCAGTGGACATTTTTATGTTCAAGATTATTCAGAATTGCTCGACGGCGAATAACGCATGGGATCTTCTTCAGAGGTACTGTGAAGGAGATGCAAGTGTGAAGGAAACCAAGTTACGGCTCCTGCTCAACCAGTTCGAGAACATAAGGATGAAGGAAGACGAAGATATCACCACATACTTCGGGAAGCTGTTGACGATTTCAAGCGAGTGCGCCAGCTTAGGAGATCCGATCGCAAATAAGGTAATAAATTCTAAAGCTATTCGGACACTAACCGAGAAGTTCAATGTGAAGGTAGCTGCGGTCGAAGAAGCTCACAACTTGGTAAATATGGAGTTCAACACATTGATGAATATCATGAAAAATTACGAGACCAACCTTGAAGTCCAAAAGAGGGCCTCTCGCGGCAAAAGCCTCGCTCTTGTCAGCCAACCATCCAAGGTTCAAATCGAGGAGGACTCTGACAGAGAGGATAATACGGCCATGCTTGTGAAGAATTTCGTAAAGTTTCTCAGGAAGAAGAAGAATGTTGAGAAAAATGTTGGCCCGACATTTAGGAAGGGTCAGAATGCCAGATCTGAACCGTCTTCTGCTCCCCCCTTCATCAAACGCAAACCAGATGGAAAGAAGAAGAACATCAACTATGATTCAGTAAGATGTTACGAATGTCAAGGCTGGGGCCATTTTGCCAACGAATGTGCAAACACCCTTCGCAAGCACGGAAAGGCCATGTGGATCGATCTATCTGATGATGAAGATGAGGATCCATGTCCAAAGGAGACCAAGCAATCATCTGTGACCATTCAGTCCTTCTCTGATGGCGAAGAAGAAGAAGATTATCAAATCGGCTTCACTGCGGTAACGGATGTTGAGCCAACATGTGACTCAACATCTGAGAATCAAATTATTTTTGATTATGATGACTCAAACTGTTTTGATGGGTATTCTAATTGTGATGATGCAGATCTAGAAACAGACGTATGTGTTGAAGTCCAAATCAATGAAGCCGTCAAGATGTTGTCCGCACAATATGAGAAGGAAAAGGTGTTTAATGAGCATCTCAAAGCCGAGGTTAAGAAGCTATTCGGCGAGAATGAGAAGAATGAAAAGATGATCGAAAGCTTGGTCGATGGAATGAACAAAATGGAAGCCGTACTAACACGAAAAGACAAAGAGATCGACAAGTTACAGAAGCGAGTCGACGAGGCCGATCAGACCTTTACGAAGTTGAACAAGGGTAAATCTACCCTTGATGAGGTATTGTCACTAGGTATTTTTGATAAGCTAGGTCTAGGATTTAATTCTCAGCCTACCTGTGATGCCCCAAAACCCGTGACTCATGTTCAGCCTAAGATAGTTTTCGTTAAATCTCATGCTTCGAATGATGTTTGTGAATCTGTTAGTGCTAAAAATAGTTCCGAGCATGCTGCCATTAAGAATAAGGATACTTCATATATATGCCATCATTGTAAGCAAACTGGTCATTTAAAGCCATTTTGCTGGAAGTTGAAGAAGGAGATTTCGAAGAAATCTATGTTGACTGAAATGTCATCCAACATCCCGCCTAACGTTGAGAAATCAGTGTTGAAAGAATCTGTTGGAAATGTTTCAGTTCATGCTTCTTCAAGTTCTAGTAAAAAGAATGCTACTTTGTCATCCAAGAAAGTTTGGGTCGAGAAATCTGTTCATAAATGCCATGTTGTGTATACCTCCTTGCGAGCTAACGTGACAGGTTCTTGGTACTTCGATAGCGGGTGTTCCCGACACATGACGGGTACCAAGGAGTACCTAAGTGATATATGCCATTAAGGAGTGGATCTGTGACGTTTGGAGGTGGAGCTAAAGGGCGTATTCTCGGCAGAGGTAGATTGAATGTGCCCGACTTTCCCAAGCTAAGCAATGTCCTCCATGTTGACGGGCTTGTTGCGAATTTGATCAGTATAAGCCAACTCTGTGATGACGACCTTGAGGTAAGGTTTAATAAAGAGTGTTGTGAAGTATTTAACCGCAATTCTGTTCAAGTAATGGCAGGAAAACGATCGAGCGATAACTGTTACTTAGTCGGCGACAAAACCAGTTCGAAGGATGTGTGCCAATTGTCGAAAGCCGAAGATGATGTGATTCTATGGCACTACAAACTGGGCCATGTCAACTATCGAACGCTGGAGCAGCTTATCAAACACGACGCGATCAGAGGCATTCCGAAGCTTAAGGAATGTGGTAAGGTTGTGTGTGAGTCGTGCTTGAAGGGTAAGCAAGCACATGTTAGCCATAATGTTGACCAACATTCTGCCCAACATTTTAAGACTGCACATTGTTTTCAGCTTATTCATATGGATTTGATGGGTCCGATGGAAGTAGATAGCCTTGGTGGTAGGAAATACGCTTATGTGCTCGTTGATGATTATTCTAGATATGCATGGATTTTTTTTCTTAGGGAAAAATCTGAATCGTTCGATTTCTTTAAAAAATTCTGTGCCATGATTAAGAATAATTTTATTGCTTCGATTTTTCGCATTAGGTCTGATCATGGTAGGGAGTTTGAAAATCGATTGTTTGATGAATTCTGTGATAAGAAAGGTATTATGCATGGGTATTCTTCTCCTAAGACGCCCCAACAAAATGGGGTGGCCGAGAGAAAGAATAGGACCTTACAAGAAATGGCTCGTGTTTTGTTGCAATCTAGGAGCATTTCTAAGCATTTTTGGGCTGAAGCATTGCATACCGCATGTCATATATCTAATCGTGTGTTCTTTCGTCATGGTACTAAGAAAACGTCGTATGAGTTGTTAAATGGGAAGAAGCCTACGGTCAAGTATTTTCATGTTTTTGGATGTTATTGTTACATGTTGAATGATCGTGAATACTTGACTAAGTTTGATTCGAAGAGTGATAAATGCATATTTTTAGGATATTCTTCTAATAGTCGTGCATATCGTGTGTGTAATTTGCGCGTCAAATCTGTTCAAGAGTCCATTAATATTGTGTTTGATGATGCTACTGATCTTAGAAGAGTTCCTCCACAAGTCGATATTTCAGATGTTGTCCAAGCTGTTGATGAAACAGAGGAGACTGGAGAGGAAGATGTTGGGCCAACATCTGACCCAACATCACCGTATGAGCAGAATGATGAGATCGAACCGAGCGAAGTTCGAAGAGATCCCCCAGCTAAGATTCAAAAGGATCATCCTACAGACTTAATCATTGGAGACGTGAATGAAGGCAGAAAGACTAGAGACAAGCCGCGCAAGGACTACAAGTCTATGGTAAGGAACGTATGCATGAATACTTTATACGCTGAGGTACGTTTTAATTGTTTTGTTTCAGAGATAGAACCTAAGAATGTTCTTGAAGCTCTCAAGGATAACTTCTGGATTAATGCAATGCAAGAGGAACTCTTGCAGTTCGAGAAAAACCAAGTATGGACCTTGGTTCCACGGCCGAAGGACATTAATATCATAGGCACTAAGTGGATCTTTAAGAACAAATCTGATGAACTTGGTAGAGTTGTTAGAAACAAAGCTCGTTTAGTAGCTCAGGGTTATACCCAAGTAGAAGGCATAGATTTTGATGAGACGTTTGCTCCTGTGGCTAGGTTAGAATTGATTATGTTGTTGGTTGCAATTGCATGTTGACTTAACATCACTTTACATCAAATGGATGTTAAGGGTGCTTTTTTAAATGGGTACATTGATAAAGAAATCTATGTCGAACAACCTAAGGGTTTCGAAGACCCGCATTATCCTAACCATGTCTTTAAGCTGCAGAAAGCGTTGTATGGATTGAAGCAAGCACCTCGAGCTTGGTACGCAAGGTTAGCCACATTTTTACTTGAATTTGGGTTCGTACGAGGTGAGGCAGACCGCACTCTTTTTGTAAAAAGGGTCGGTTCTGATATTTTGATTGCCCAAATTTATGTTGATGATATTGTTTTCGGCTCAAGCTCACAGTCTATGCTAGATCAGTTTGCAGGCGATGAACACCACCTTTGAGATGAGCATGATTGGGGAACTAACTTACTTTTTAGGCTTACAGATCAAGCAAAGTAGTGACGGATCTTTATGTCCCAAGAGAAGTACGCTAAGAACACAGTCAAGAAGTTCGGGTTGGACACGGCAAAGGTAATGAAAACGCCTATGGGATCTACGCAAAAGGTAAGTAAGGACGATGTTGGGCAGAATGTTGACTCAACATTGTATCGATCTATGATAGGCAGTTTGTTATATCTTTCCGCTAGTAGACCTGACATTATGTATAGCGTATGTGTATGTGCTAGATATCAATCTGAACCTAAGGTTTCCCATCTTAATGCTGTTAAGCGTATTCTTCGTTATGTGAGTGGATCATGTAGTCTAGGATTGTGGTTCTCTAAAGATACTAATATGAGCCTTGTAGGCTATAGCGATGCTGATTGGGCAGGTGACGAGGATGATCGCAAGAGCACAAGTGGCGGCTGCTTCTTCTTAGGTAACAATCTAGTTGCATGGTATAGTAAGAAGCAGAATTGTGTGTCTTTATCTACTGCTGAGTCTGAGTATGTTGCGGCGGGTAGTTGTTGTACGCAATTAATGTGGTTGAATAGCATGTTGTGTGACTATGGTTTAGAGTGCGAATCTGTCCTCATGTATTGTGATAACCTTAGTGCCATCAACATATCTAAGAATCCCATCCAACATTCACGCACGAAGCATATAGATATAAGACATCATTTTCTGAGAGATATGGTAGAGAAAGAGTTAGTGCGCATTGAGCATATAGACACAAAGCATCAGTTAGCAGACATATTCACGAAAGCATTGGATTCTGAAAGGTTTTCGGACCTGAAGAAATCCATAGGTTTGCACATGTCAGTCTGAATGTTGGTCCAACATTTGGATCAACATAGCATTTATCGAATTTGATGGTTACTGCTTTAATGTTTGATGAGATATTCTGTTCTGTTTTCCTGTGAAATGACTTGACTTTTCTTGACTGGTCCCTGAATGAACTCGATCCCTTAAGAATAGGCTCTTGGTAATAAGTTCCCTAGGTACACGGCATTCGCAGTGACGATGTACTCTTTGCGACAAAAAAACCAATCCTTGGATACATATAAGCGTGCTCATAAACTCTATGCTAGATAGAGGTATTTGGTAATAAGTTTCCTTAGGTACACGGCATTCGCTGTGACGATGTACACTATGCGACAAAAAGCCAATCCTTGAGGCTAATGGTATAAGGGCAGTGCATAAATTCAAATAAAAATAAGGTGAAAAAGAGAAATAAAGGGAACTGGTTTAGAGAAAAGTCGAGCAGAAAAGTCTAGGATTACGGACTAGAATGTTGAGTCAAATGTTGGGGCAACATGTGTGACTGTCAGTTTGATATTGCTATATTTATGTGCTTTCGTTTTATTAGTGTTTGTTTTTTGTACTGCATTTGTTAGTCACGTGTGTCTAGTTTAGATATCTCTCAGAATTGCATTAGAACTCTCGAAGAACAGCTTGTTACATTTGTCTCAAGTAATCATCATCGTCGCTCAAACGGTCAGTCTCGCTAACGTTTACTATGATTTTTGACTTGGTATTTTTGGGTGAATCATGATCTGATGTGCTCCTAAATTCGCTCATGACCGATTCCCTCATTTACTATAATTAGCTCCATGTTTAGGCAAGGTTTTAACCGTTGAAACCCTTTTTATTAGGTCTGACTTGGTTAATCAATGGTCATCATTCACAAACCCTAAGTGTTTAAATCGAGTCTCCCTTTCTCTCTCTCTCTGCAATTCCACTCTGCTATCTGTGTTCTTCAGTTCAAATTCTGTGATTCTCCTTCTTGATTTTACAATGTCGAACTCACCAAATCGTGAAGAATCGCAGAATGTTGACCCAACATTGGGCGAAATCGTGTATGATGTTCTCCCACTTCAGACAATCCCGGCGCCAATCGAGGATATCGATCACATCCCTCTCAGCATTCTCTTTCCGGCCACCGAATCACCAATGATACCACCAGACGTGCCGACGAAACAGCAGAGCACCGCCAAGAAGCCTCGATCCCGACCACCGACTGAGGTTAAGGGTCCAGTCTCAAAGAAACGACGCAGCAACAGAATCCGACAGTCCCAGGTCTCAAAGGGGTCGAAATCAACTGCAGACAAGCCCATCCTCCTCTCAAGTTCTTCATCTGACACCACGGCAACCACCTCAGAGGACGATCCTGCTCCAGTCACCGCCGAAGTTCCTGTTCAGGGGGAGACGAGTGCTGCCACAGCACAAGCGCCATGTCCCAACCAAGAACCAGCCCCAGTTCAGCCGTCATCTCCGTTGAAGGCTTCCACAGAGGAGATTATCAATACCACCACCTATGATCAGCTGGATGAGGAGATAGGGACTCAAGAGGCAGCCACACCATCTACGAAGTCCACTTCCCCTGCCACTGAGGACAAAGGCGATGATGAATTTGGTCCAACTGAAACCCTGGCCACCTGGAAGAACAAATTGAAGAAGAAAGCTGGAAAGAGGCCAATGAGTTCAGAGGACAGACCTTCGAAGTGCCCACGATCAGCGGGGTCCTCACAGCCAGCAGCGAGCAGCCGAGCCGTCTTGCCAGCTCCCTCAAGCAGTGAAGATGTTGAGTCGGATGTTGACCCAACATCTGACTCCAACTGGGAAACTCCTTTGCCGAAGGGGACATTTTATGCATCTCTGAATGAGGAGTTGTGGCCATACTTTAGCCAGAGAGTGCTGCGTATTGAGAGGACGGTGGATGTGGTGAGTTTTCGGAGGTTTGGGGTGATGCAATTCTTGGAATCTCGCCGCTTTGACAAAACAGTCACCATGTTTGGGACCTACTGTGATACAGTGGTCCGGGAGGTATTTTCTAATCTCTTCCCTTGTATTAATGATCCTAGTTCTAGGAAGTATGGAAAGGTGTTTTGTAGGGGGAGGTTATATAATTTTTTGGCTAGGGACATTAACGAGTTTTTGGGGACCCCGAATGTGGAAATGAGGCAGACTTACGACAATGATGAGGTGGTGAGTTTCTTGACCGGGGGTAGAGTGAGAGAATGGGACGGGAATTTTTCGGTTAGTTTCTTGACTTCGTTGTACTCAGTGTTGTTCAAAGTGGGGATATTTAACTGGTGGCCAACGGCAAATGAGACCCGCGTTGCTGAGAATATGGCTCATATTCTATATGCTCTTGGGCGGAACTTGCCCTTAAACTTGGGTGAATTAGTGCTGGAACAGCTTGCCAAGGAGGCCGAGAAAAAGGCACCTGGAATTCTCCCATTCCCCTCTTTGATTTATGGAATGTTGGTTCGCGGAGGATTCAGGCCAGCACGCAAGGACCAAGTGGTCACTATCAAGATCCCATATGCTGTGTCTCACATGCACCTGGCCGGGTCGAACAAAGTAGTGGATCTTCCGTGGCAACCTCCAACACAGGATGCTGAGCCAAATGTTGCCTCAACATCTGCCCAGCCATCCAGCCTCGATCGCCAGATTCAGTGCCTAGAAGAAACTATTGCATTTCTGACTTCCCAGCTATCTATCCTGAAGGATCTACATTCTTCCCAAAAAGGGGGAGAAGAGGCAGAAGTTGCGGAGCAAGAAGATCGAGCTGGAACGAGTGGAAATGGCAGAGGCGGGTTCGAACAGGCTGAACAAACCGAGCAGCAAGGGGGAGATGGGGCAGTTCAAGATCATGGTGAAAAAGAAGCAGAGGATTCGATCGAGAATCTAAACATTTAGACTTCGATCTTTTGTGCATGCGCTTTTTGCTTGTGTTTGCATGCCGCTTTGCTTCTGGTTTTTTTTTTTTTGCGTGCTTTAATTTGATGAACCATGTCATTTTCTTTTGCAGATATTTCTCAGGACCTCTTATGGCTTGTACTAATTAGTAGTACTTTGAATAGTTGTAGTGCTATTCTGTTTTCGTCTGCTCTAACCATTTGTTTTAATGTTTTGTGGTTGAGTAGATCTGGCCTTCAGGGGGAGTTTCACCACGACTAACTTCTGCTTTGTTTTTGGGAAGAAAGATAAAAAGGGGGAGATTGTTAATGTTGAGCCTTCAACATTGGCAATGTTATGGTAACATTCTAGTCAACATTTGTTGTCTGAGAATGTTCCCTATCTCAGTTTTATCTTTCATGCCCAAAACGTGTTTTATTGATGACGTGTCATTTTTCTAGTGATATGCAGGATTTGGATAAGAGTTGGAATGAATCAAACCGTGTGGAAAGAGTGTGGAGCAGCTGGAGTGAAAATTGGAAAAGAGCTTACTAAATATAGGAAGCTTGGAGCAAAAGATGAAGACCAAGTTGTGTTGAGCTAATCCAACTAACTCCCAACGGTCACATCCACTTAGTGGACGTTGAGGAAGACTGTGGACAAGTACCAAATCGTTGGAGAAGTCCGTAAGGAGTCGAAGACATATAAATAGCGAAAGGACTTCACCATTTCAGGAGACGAACAAAAACGAGTTTTGAAGAGCGAGTTTGAGCAATTACTACTTTTCACGAGAGTTTCTTTTTAGCCTAGTTTTCCAAAGGTCGAGAGACTTTGTAGTTTGCAGAATCATTTGATTCGTAGGTTTTGCTAGGCTTGATTTAACTATCCTTTTTTGATAGTTTGTAATCCATCTTTATAGTGGATTTTGCGCCTTGAGGCACGCAGCAAGTTTTTATACTTGCTGCTAAATTTACTTCTCGTGTTCGTTTCATTTCGTCTCTAATTAATCATTTATTCCGCTGTGCGCTTTGAGTGTGAGAGTGAGTGTTAGCCTAACATTTCACCCAACATCAGTATACAACTCAGTAGTGTTACATCCATTTAGGGACCACGCCACTTCAATGATGCATAACTTCGTGAAGGCCATCTGATATGATCGGAATTTGGGATGATGGATTGAATGAAAAAATCTGAGGATTGAATAAGATAGAACAACCCTGGAGAGTTTTTCTTGGGTGGATTCAGAGAGTTTAAGTAAAGAACTATACTTTATTGATACTCAACGCATGCCTCAGATCATACAAACGTGACCTATATATAATAATCATACCCTACTAACTGAAAAGAGATAGTATAGCAGAATAATCGGAACTAACAAATATTTGAATTAAAGATACGTATCAATGCCTCCCGCTTGAATTGTCCTTGTCCTCAAGGACAAAATTGAGGAAATCTTTGTCTCATTTGATATAAATCCTCCCAAGTGTTGTCTTCTACCGGTGAATTGAACCATTTCACCAATATTTGAGTTGCTGGTCTATTGTTTCTACGAACCAGTCTTCTGTCGAGTATTGCTTCGGGTTCCAAAACGACATGCCCATGTGAGGTGAGTGATACCGGCAAATTCGGTGTTGCCGGTGTTGCATCCTGACTAATGTGCTTCTTTAATTGGGATACATGGAAGGTTGAATGAATTTTGCAATCTTCTGGTAGACGTAGGTTGTATGCCACCTTCCCGACACGACGAATGACCTCAAATGGACCGAAGAACTTAGGGTTCAGCTTATGATAAGAGTGCTTCTTTAATGAAAGTTGCTTGTATGGTTGTAGCTTTACATAAACCCAATCTCCTTCCTTAAACTCTCGTTCAGATCTATGCTTGTCTATCTGCATTTTCATTCTTTCTTGAGCGGCAACTAGATGTTGCTTCGCCAACATTTGAATCACTTCTTTCTGACAAAGAGTCTGATCCACAGCATCTACAGCTGCTGTTGTCGCAATGTATGGCTGGTGTAAAGGAGGTTTCTGCCCGTAGACGACCTCATAAGGTGTGTGTTTTAATGAAGTATGATATGAGGTATTGTACCACCATTCCGCGAGCGATAACCAGTGCAACCATTCTTTGGGTCTATCGTAGCACATACACCGTAAATAACCCTCCAGACATCGGTTCACTACTTCGGTTTGCCCATCCGTTTGTGGGTGATATGCCGTAGACAAGTTGAGTTGGAACCCTTGTAATTTGAAAAACTCCTGCCAAAATTTACTTAAAAATATAGGATCTCTATCACTTATGATGGTTTTTGGCATTCCATGAAGCTTAAAGACATTATCCATAAATGCTTGCGCCACAGTTGCTGCTGTATAAGGATGCTTTAGGCCTGTGAAATGGCTATACTTACTAAATCTGTCCACCACCACCAATATCGAATCTTTTCCTCCGGACAACGGTAACCCATCTATAAAGTCCATAGATATATCTTGCCATACTCCTTCTGGAATGGGAATGGGCTGCAAGGTTCCTGGGCAAGCTACATTCTCACCTTTGCAACGCTGACACACTTCGCATTCCCGAATGAATTTTTCTACTGTTTTTTTCATCCCCTTCCAATACCAATTTTGTTTTATTCGTCGAATTGTTGCTTGCACCCCCGAATGACCTCCCAGTGGACTGTTATGGTATAGATATAGGAATTTCTGCCATAATTCTTCGTCCCTTCCCACAACAATCTTTCCATTTTTTGTCAAAATTCCTTCCTTCCATACGTATTTCGAGTTGGAATTTGGATCATCGATCACGTTTTTTATTATCTGCTGGATTTTTATATCCTTTTCCCAACTCCCTTTAACTAGGGTCATCAGATCTGTACTTGTAGAGCTTAAGGTATTCAGGTTACCACCACTTTCTTTCGGTTGCCTCGATAGTGCATCTGCCACAATATTCTCTACGCCTCTTTTATAAGTGATCGTATAGTCATACCCTATTAATTTTGCCATCCACTTTTGCTGACATGGTGTAGATATCTTTTGTTCCATGAGGTATTTGAGGCTCTGATGATCTGTTTTAATCACGAAGTGTCTACCCATCAAATACTGTCTCCATTTTTGTACAGCCACTATGATTGCCATCATTTCCTTTTCATATACTGATAGAGTCTTGTGTCTCTCTGCCAACGTCTTACTCATGAAAGCTATTGGTTGACCTCGTTGCTGCAATACTGCTCCTATTCCTTCTCCACTTGCATCTGTTTCTATAGTGAATTCCGTAGAAAAGTCAGGGAGTGCGAGAACCGGGGTCGTACACATAGCCTTCTTGAGGTGCTCGAACGCCTTAGTAGCTTCTGCGCTCCATTGGAAACTTCCTTTTTTCAGCAATTTGGTTAATGGTTTAGCGATTTGGCCATAGCCTTTAACAAAACGACGATAATAACCCGTTAGCCCCAAAAACCCTCGAAGTTCTTTGATAGTTTTCGGGGTTGGCCACTGTATCATTCCCTCTATCTTTTGTTTGTCTACTGAAACACCGTCTCCTAATATCACATGTCCTAAATACTCGATTTGTGAACGGCTGAACTGACATTTGCTCCTTTTAACCACTAATGAATTCTGTCGTAGCAACTCGAATGTTAACTTCAAATGATTCAAGTGATCTTTCATTCCCTTGCTGTACACCAAGATGTCATCAAAGAATACCAGTATAAATTTCCTGAGGAATGACCGAAAAACCTTGTTCATTAGGCTCTGAAAAGTGGATGGCGCATTAGTTAAACCGAACGGCATTACTAGGAATTCGAAATGTCCATGATGAGTACCAAAAGCAGTCTTTTGTATATCATCCTCCCTCATTCGTATTTGATAGTATCCAGATCTTAGGTCCAGTTTTGAGAAGATTTTAGCTCCATGAAGTTCATCCAATAGTTCTTCAATCAACGGGATCGGGAATCTATCCTTGATGGTATGCTTATTTAATTCTTGATAATCCACGCACAACCTCCAACCCCCATCCTTTTTCTTGACTAATACCACTGGAGCTGAGTAGGGGCTGTTACTCTCCCTAATAATCCCTTCGTCTAGCATTGCTTGTACCAATTTCTCGATTTCATTTTTCTGTATTACTGGATATCTGTATGGTCGGACCTTGATCGGCGTTGTTCCTTCCTTCAATTCTATTTTATGATCATGACCTCGAGATGGTGGTAATGATTTAGGTTCAACGAAGATATCCGCGTACTCTCTTAATAACTTGTCCAGCCCTGCCACTTCTTCTCTCGGTTCAAATTGTCCCAATTTAAACATGGTGTCTTCTACCTCCACAGTTTGATTACCTCCCGAACGAATCAGCCCTACGTGCATCATGGCAATTTGTCCTGATTTTTGCAAAACTTTCTTCATCTTATCTCTCCCGATAATTTTGACACTGTCCGGTTGCATGCCCCTCAATACCATCTTCTTCCCTTGTTCCATAAATTCCATGCGTAGCTGCTTAAAATTCCAGTTGATGTCGCCTAACTGAATCAACCATTGAACCCCCAACACCATGTCACACCCTCCCAATGGCAATAACATGACATCAGCCTTGAACGAAACTCCTTGCATCTTCCAACTGAAAGCTTTGCAAGCTGCCTCACTGTATATCCTCCCCCCATCTGCTACGGATACAGGAAAAGGTGTAGTCTTTTCCACTTTACAGCCAACTCGTTTAGCTGCCTCGATGTCCAAGAAGTTGTGGGTGCTCCCTGTGTCAATTAAGATGTGAAGATTCTTGCCGCCCACATGCCCTGTTACTCTCATTGTTTTGAAATCCAGAACTCCAGACATTGCATGCATTGAAATGTGGGATTCTTCGAGTGTCTCACGTGTCATTATCTCTTCTGTCTGGTTTTCCACTTCATCGTCCACATTCCCATCTATCTTTTCTTCCTCTTCTTCCTCCCCAGTATCCATAATATATAATTGTCTCCTATGATTGCAGCGATGCCCCGGAACATATTTCTCATTGCAATAAAAGCACATCCCCTTCGATCTTTTTTCTTCCATCTCTTGAGGTGTGATTCGTCTACTGTTTTGCGCCCACTTGGATAGATTGTTTTGTCTATGATTGTTATTCTGCCCTGTTTGATATGCTGCACGATTATTTTGTTTCGGAGTGGGTAATAAAGGCGGATTTCTCCCCAGGAATGGTGTATGTTTGAACGGGGAGGGATTGTTGTTTTTTCGAAGGTAAGCTGCCCGCTCTTGCAATCGTGCTAAACCCACAGCCTCTTGAAGATTTTTTGGTTTGAACATCCTTACGGGAACAGCGATATCATCTCTTAACCCCCCTAAAAAACAACTGACCACATATGTATCTGACAACTGTACTTTATTCATTAGTTCGTCAAACTTATCAAGATAATCTTGAATGAAACCCTCCTGTTTTAAGTTCATGAGTTCTGACATCGGATCCTCGAACAAGCATGTCCCGAATCTCTCTTCTAACGCCTTGACATAATCTTCCCAGTTCGGAATTTCCCGCGTTAATCTGGATTTCAAATAAACTTGATGCCACTGCAACGCTTTCCCTTCCATATGAACAGAGGCTAACTTTACCTTAGAATCAGGTGGAGTATTATCTACGTCGAAGAATTGTTCACATCTGAAAACCCAGCCTCGCAAATCGTCACCATTGAAGCGTGGAAACTCAACCTGCGTGCACTTGGTCGATAGTGACGAGTCCTTATCAACCTTACCTTGAGTCGAATTCACATGTTTGTCTGTGTTATTCCCTCCTGAGCCCTGCTGTGTCTGATTAGTTAAAATTAATGCCATCGTGTTTCGGATCTCCTCTACCCCTTCCAGGGTAGTTTTCATCTGATCTTTCAAAGTGTCGACATCTTTGCGCAATTCGGTAGCACGAGTTCCATCAGCCATATCGATACACCAAGGTATAAAAACCCGCCAAGGATTGATGGCTCTGATACCAATTGATATGATCGGAATTTGGGATGATGGATTGAATGAAAAAATCTGAGGATTGAATAAGATAGAACAACCCTGGAGAGTTTTTCTTGGGTGGATTCAGAGAGTTTAAGTAAAGAACTATACTTTATTGATACTCAACGCATGCCTCAGATCATACAAACGTGACCTATATATAATAATCATACCCTACTAACTGAAAAGAGATAGTATAGCAGAATAATCGGAACTAACAAATATTTGAATTAAAGATACGTATCACCATCACACTCTAGCTCGAGTCGTCGGACACCATCGACAACGTGAAGGCCAAGATCCACTGATCCAGGACAAAAGGAAGGAATCCCACCGGCTGATCTTCGCCGGGAAGCAGCTGGAGGACGGAGGCCGTACCCAGGAGGCGACTCTGCACCTCATGCTCAGCGGTGCGAAGAAGCGCAAGAAGAAGACTAGTGGAACCTTCAACAAGGCAGGTGGTGGTGGAGGAGGAGACTGACTGATTGAATCTCCGTCAGATTCTCAAGATGATTTCATTTTTACTACTAAACGACGTCGTCGTCAGCTCTTTTAATTAAATTAAAAGGGAAATAATATAAAATATTGTTAATATTAGTGGATAAGACAGATTTACCCTCGGAAAAGTAAAAAGGGGCTGAAAAGAAATGATAGGCTGTGGTTAGTCATCTTTGGTTATTTCGTCTCCCAGCTAAGCAAAGCAATGTCAGCTGCTGCAGCGTCGACGGTCGTGGCGACGCCGGTCAATTACTTCTCCGGGCGGCGATTATCCTCCGCCTCCTACTCCTCCCAACGTCTTGTATTCAGCAGCACTAAGCGCCGCCCGTTCTACCGTCCTCGGAAGTACAAGGCTATTCCTCCATTTCACCTCACCCATGATGCGAAGAAACTTCCGAGATCCTTCTCTCCTGTCATGCAATGGCAAGATTGCACGTATATAATCGGAGATTTTTTTCTTATATATTATTTTATTTTATTTCAATTGGGTCCCATTTGATTTCCTTGTGTTGCAGAGTGAAGATGGAAATGGATGTGCCTACTTCAGTAGCTTACAAGTGTTACTCTGATCGCGAAGCTATTCCTCGATGGATGCCCTTTATTTCATCCGTCAAGGTCGGGAGAATTTTCAGGAAATGTTTTTTTTTTTCGATGCAAATTTCATTTCCATCTTCAACTTAGATTGTCTTTATTAGGTCCTTGAGGATAAGCCTGACTTATCACGATGGTCGCTCAAGTATAAAGCATTTGGCCAAGACATAGAGTACTCTTGGCTTGCTAGGAATATGCAGGTAGGAGAGTTCCCTGTCTGAGAAAGATTAAACTTACTCTTTCATCCTTACAGGGACACTTTTATCTTAAGCTATGTATATGATTTAAACTTCGCTGTCTCTCAGCCAACCCCAAACCAGAAGATCCACTGGAGATCTTTGGAAGGGCTGCCCAATAGGTAACTCGAAATTTTCAGTTATGGACTTATTGTTGCATCATGGAAACTGCTTTAGATTCTTCACATAAGTCTCAAGCTTGTATTTTTTTGACTTCTCATGTGTTATATATCAGACCTGCATGATAATAATTTGCAGTGATGCAATGAAATTGTATTTTCTGTCATTCATAGTGAATTATGTTGTGTATTCATGAAGGATTGAAAGATTGCTATTTGCTTGGACAAGAAAATAATCTGAAAAAAGACGTGTTGCTCGGCTATGCTTGATGCTAATTTTGTGGACTGTCTTGTCTTGCAGGGGTGCTGTAAGATTCTTCCCCAAGGGCGACACTTCTTGTACGGTAGAAGTACGTCTTCGGACATCATTTGCTTAATTCTGCGCACGGTGATTTGATCAGCTGAATATATTGTCCTAATCTCCCTTAACAACTAGATATATTTTACTAGTTCTTTAGCTGCTTGAAATCTCGGTATGTCCCTGCTTCATAGACCCCTTATTTTCGTATTTCAGCTCACTGTTTCGTATGAAGTTCCTCAGCTGCTGATACCCGTGGCATCTGTAAGTACTAACTAGCACTCTTTTTCGAAAAAGAGAGATTGGATTATTCGATATCTCATAACGTACAATCTAACAGTTGAATATGCTTCTTCTCCATCTAATTTCATTAGGCTCTGCAACCTTTTCTTGAAAATTTGCTGCTTCGCGGTCTCGAAAGGTTTAAAACGTATGCGAAGAGCTACTCAGCAGAATCAAATGCCAAGTGAGTCTCCTTGTTTTTTCTTTTGCTTGATATTGACAGTTGACATTGCCGTGTCCCTCCCTGTAAAGATATTTTGATGTATTGTTCTTACAATATTCCAATTCGCACGTTATATTGCATCTTTGTTCTGTTAGTTGCAACTGAAACTAACATCTGGCAAAACATAGTCAAGAGACTCAAGACATAAAATATGGTCATCTTATTACCGCTGTACGGATTATCTCGTTCATTACATTACTATTTACTAGGTATGAGGCAACGATCAAAATATACATCTTTGATCTATCTGCCTCTGCAATAACACTTTAGCACACAGTCAATTGCACACCCCCTTAACGCTCTCTCTACCTACCAATCGCTATGTACATCCACCATAAGCTCCACCAAACATACCCATAAAACAGTAAATAGACAACTTCATGTGGGCAAAAAAGGCCAAAAGGAAGTCGAAAACTTCCCATTAGTTTCCCTCCAAGAAACTCCGCAGGCTGCAAAGAGCTTCAGCAGAGAAGCTGCAGTACTTAAGTCTTCTCCTCTCACTACCCGTGGATGGTGGGTCCCCGCTATCCACGGACTTGAAGCAGACAATTATGACCGTGAGGTTGTCGGAGGTGTTACGCCTCAGGGCTTCCATCACGAGATCTTTGGCGCACTGCTCGGGATCGTTGTGCCGTCTCAGACCGCGGCGCACGAGGCTCACTGCTTGCTGGCTAGACATGACGTCCCAGATTCCATCGCATCCTATTACGAGGAACTCATCTTCCTCTGTTAGGACTGTCTTTCTTAATTCGGGCTCTGCTATGAGAGGGGAAGGAGAGCCTCGGGGCAGCTTCATGTCCCAGTCTCCGAGGGCACGAGTGATGGAGAGGACTCCATTGAGGTATCCATCGTCTATGAAACCGCCCAGCTCTTCAACGCGCTTCCTCTCCAGTGGATAGGACGGTCTGTGGTCTTGGGACATTTCTATTGCCTCGCCTCTCCGGCACAGAACTGCTCGGCAATCTCCAGCATTGGCCACCATTAGGAACCTAGATTGGTTAGAATCGACTAGAAATGTCATCATAGCTAGTAAGCTAACAACGCCTTTTCACTGATATGATCAGCTGGTCTTGAAATCCAAAGTGGTAAGTAAATAGGGTGCTTACTTATGAAAGTAAATGAGTGGAAAAGATCAAATTTACCTTCCTATGACAAGAGCTGTCAAAGCAGTTGTTCCAGAAGAGTTGCTCACGTCGCTGTCATCAGCTAAGGCCATGTCGGCTAGTAGAAACCCTTTCCTTAAAGAATTCTCAACTTCTACCAGAAAGGCGTCGTTAACTTCAGAAGCTTGAGGGAAGTTGGCATCTTCAAACAGGAATCTGATCGCATTTTTTCTGAGGTAGGCTGCTGCTTCGGGTCCTCCATGGCCGTCAAATATCTGCACAATCGTAAATTAAGATCAGTTGGAGATGACAAGAAGTCTTAAATACAAGACTTTTGTCAAAAGAAAATATCGAGAAAGCACTGACTCCATAAACGGCGCTTGGCTCGGGAAAAGTCATGAGTGATCTCAAATATGTTGAGAGATCGTCGATCATTATGTGCTCATCTTCCATGTGTCTTCGTGGACCAATATCGGCGAAACTACCCGAACGAATGCTGGGAAGATATCCCACTGCATTGACTTCTGGGGATTTGATACCCTGACAGATGACATACACATAATGGTAGTTAAACACATGCAAACTTAAGAGATAAAGCTAGTAAGATTTAATCCCAACATGAACTCAGAAATATGCACACAAACTAGACTGTGTCCAGGAAAACAACCAGTCATGATCAATTAGGGCTTTAAATACCCAGATCTAACAATGTTGGTAAACCTTAAATATCAACATCTCCACGAATCTGAGTTGCTGGAAATGACTAAAACTACAAGTTCAAAAGCCAAAACCTTTTCTTTTTTCTTTTTCTGACCTTATGCTACCTCTTCCTTTTTCTCTCTTTAAAATTCTTACTTTCCCATCTTTGTAACTGTATGTGTGGCTCAATTATTTGAAGCTATATAATATCTCAGGGAATTGAGCGCTCAATTATTGGTCTAAGGATCAAACAGATGAGACAATTACTTTCGGCAAAAAAAGGAATGGAGAGTTGCTTGGGGATGATGGATTCTCCACCAAAGAATCTAACACAAACTACTTGATAAGGTATATATACTTGATTCCTCAGGTCCGCTACATAATAAGTTTATTCTAGATTCCCAGGATATAATGAGGAACCACACAGTTATATTACACTACTAAACTATGGTACTAATCAATTGAATCACAGATAAAGACTATCTTAAAAAGCGAACCCAATTCAGGCTAATATTGCAAACCATATGATTTGATCTTCAAGTTGGTTCCCTCACGTGCAATTCGCCTACATACCTTTCTAAAAGAGCGAAGACTAATCATCATCTCAACTCAGCTTTCTCCTTATCTATAATCCAGATACATACTAAAAATACTCCACAAACCCAAGACCTAATCCCCCAAATTGAAGAGCTCATACGCAGAACCTAAACTAACAACGTCTCGATTAACTCGTTTGATGAAAGAACAACGAAACTCACAAGAAGAAGAAAGGTAGGTTTCAGAGAAGAAGAGAACTCACAAGTTGAGAACATGGCGCATCCAGGACATGGACGGTGTTTTGAACAACCAACTCAGCTTCAGCCACCATCTTCACCGATCATACGCAAGAGGAAATACCAATCGAATCCTATATATATATCAGAAGAACTGAAAATTCCGATTAAAATCAAACAAGTCGGCTGCTCTAGAGAGAACTTATCAGGCGATATACTCAGCTTTGCGGGAAACTTTCCTTGCAGAAAAGGAAAACTAAGCAAGTGGGTCTTTGTTTATATATATAATATATTCAGTAGTTTGATCTCAAACGATCAACGCAAAGCGCGTGTGATTTGTGAACGCCGCACGCCGCGTGGGCTCCGAAGGGAAACCAAACTGACACGTGGAGGTAACTTCTGACATAGTGTGTAGTTTTGACAAGCTAATTTTGTAATTTTTTTTTCATGTTATATTATTAAGATAATTCTCGAAAAATAGATAAATATGATATTCTGACAACGTTGACTGCCGTGGAATTGTGTGGCTATTGTCTAAACACGACGCGTCATTATTCCACGCATATGTTTGGAATCCTCACGCAACTCCTTGACATGACATCAGCAACCATGACGTCAGCAACACCTACCATTTTCTTGGTGGGATGTTTCTAGCCAAATCTACACAAATCCACAATAAATGGGCCGATTGCCAATTTGGGCCGACCCAAAAGATAAAGTTCTCGACAGTATGAAGCTCACTTCCACGCAGCTCTCATCGTAATCTTTACATTTCAACTAAGTATCATTGTCGGCTATGCCACGATCTCAAATAAATTAATCCCTCTAAGATATATGGACCTTACAACATTAGACAGATATTTCATGTTTGTCCAAGAACAACCTACATCTAATGTGCAATGATTAATCATAGAACAGCTAAACATAACCACATGCAGAAATAATTTTTCTTTTTTTGTGGTTCCTCTGCTATATACCATAATTAGT
The DNA here is from genome assembly GCA_028392965.1 of Lindernia subracemosa. NCBI lineage: Eukaryota > Viridiplantae > Streptophyta > Magnoliopsida > Lamiales > Linderniaceae > Vandellia > Vandellia subracemosa. Next base: position 3,103,090 of record JAQPCC010000012.1, on the reverse strand, counting down.
TCAACTTGCAATGAACTAATAATGTAAAGCGGACACCTATTCAGTGTGGACCCCATCGAACAAATCACAACCACCGCCCTTTAACTAATGAAACGATAGCTTTGCCCTTGCCTGCCTTCATAGAGGTGATTTTCAGATATAGTCTACTACTAGTGAATCATGACATTATCTTACTTCTTGTAATAGTCAAAGCTAAGTATAATTATGAGAGATTCTCTTAGTTGAAATGTCTAATCACTGAGCCAATCATACACACACTTCACACTCAAAAAACACTCACTAGCTGGGCAAAAGCTGTGATAACCTGGCAATGTACCCTACTTTAACATCCATATGCATTAAGGGCTTCTCCCTTCTCATCTTCTGGCCAATGCAGAAGAAATAATTAAGGAGTTGAATGGAGATATGGTGCAAATGATTAAGTAACTAACTAACTAACCAGCATTTAATTACATATAATAGTAGGCTCATGAATAGGATAATGTAATGATTAAATGACAGTTGAGTCCATCTTTGTCCGAAACAAATCAAGGCGGCAAACGGCAAGTCTCAAGGAGAAGGCAGTGGTCTTGAACTCCCTCCATGTAAAAGGTCTGTAAAGGCAGTTACTAGGGCTGGCTCCGACCAGCGATGCAGGAGGGGAGATCCACGAGTCGAGCGGCGGTGCGGCGAAGTACATCATCGACATCCTCGTCCTCTCCGAGCTAGCCACCGCCCTGTGCCTTACACTCTTGAATCTTCCATTAGTTAGCGCCTGCGAGAGAATCATTAACCATTATCGATGAAATCAAATAATAATGGTACGTCCACCCCTCATGATGATCATAGTATATGTCTTACCTCAAAGGTATCGCCTACGAAGACGCAGAATTTATCACCGTCGGGAGGAATGGTGATCCATAGGCCATCGGGGGACAGTATCTGAAGCCCCTCGACGTCGTTGGATCTCAAGATGGTAATGATCTGAGGATCTGAATGCTCTCCGAACCCTATTCGAGTTCTTGATTCGTCTCCTCCCGCCGGCCCGCCTTCGAACAAGGGGCTCACTGTTTTATTGCAAGGGTTTTCATTGGTAATAAAGGCAGAAGGGTAGTGATTGATTCTGAAGCACGAGTCGCTTTTCGGGTCTCGGATGAGTTCGCTGAAGACGTTAGCCGCTCCTTGGACGCATAGGCCTTCGCCTATTAGGTCAAGAATCTCACATGCCAAGCTTCGAACTGCTCCTATGTAGTTATTCACAGCAAAGCTGCCATACATAATACATATATATATATATATATATATACACGTTATATAATGGTCATTAGTGGTGGCAGCATACCAAATTGGACTGATAAATACATTGCTATTATTAGTGAAGAATTAAGGATGAAAGCTAAGACGTCTTATCATCACGGCTGCTGGCTTTTAGGGTCAGTACCATTGGTATTTTTCATTGCAGCAGCAGTTTGAATTTTCGTCCAACTTTTATAACATGTGATAATTGATGCAAAAAAAAAAAAGTTGCAAAGAATTTGATACATTATGTTTCCTTTCACTGTGAAAAGGAACGTCGTACCTTGGCCCTACAAGAGAAAGCTTGAGATGACGTATTCAGACAGAGAGGTCCCACCTCCTAATATATGGACTGTTTATTTATTTTTTGAGGTTTAATATGATGCGACGTAGCGTAACAATAATTGAGCTTATATTATAAGGTGTTTGTGAAGTGTTAAGTGATAATCGTCCTCCCTAGTTAAAACTGTCCGAAAACCTTACATGTCGGGCTATATTTGAGGGTAGACAAGCAACACTTAATCTATACACTTCAAATAGAAAAAAAAATTAACTAAAAAAAGAAAAAGAAAATGCATGCAAAAGTGACGTGCATTGCATGAATGTATGTATGTATATATATACCTGAACTTTTGAGGATCTGAGGAGTTGATGGACTCAGACCTTTGATTAATGGAAGATGGGTCGGCCTCTAAGATGAGGTATTCGAGCTCGCCCTTATCCCCATTGTCGCCGATGTTCTTGCATCCATAACCGAAGGGGTTGGACGGCCCGGGCCCGGCCCGTTTCTTCTCGCCAGCAGGCTTTGAGAAGAAGTCCCTGCCTTGTTCTTCGACGGTGGAGATTATGTCCGGCGAAACGCCGTGGTTTGAGACCTGAAAGAAGCCAAAGTCCTCGCATGCCTTCACTGTGAGCTCACGCAGGGCTGGCCTTTCGAGGCTTAGGTCTATCACTGGCACTCCATATGCCCTCTTCTTCTTGCTGCGCTGACCTACTGCAGAAGGCACAGCCACCATTTTTATTTCTTTCAGAGAGAGAGGGAGAGAGAGAGAGAAAGAAGATGAGCAACAAGGCCACAATTTGCGGGGTTAAATAGGGAGAGATGATGACAGCAAGGAACAAAGAAAATAAAATAAAGGGAAGGAGCAGTCAATGTTTTATTTTATAATATATTATTATATTCTACATCATAGATATTACTTCACGTAGAGGAGTGCTGATGAGCAGCACGTAAGTTTCTGACAGTAACGTTGCCTTATATAAAAATAAATAATTAAATAACTAAAGTCATAGATTGACCAAGAATAATGGTCCACGTAAGTGGTTTTTCAGATGTAACTATAAAATCTTACCAAGGAGTCAAAAGTAAAGGGTCATATTGTAATAATTAATTAATGTAGTATTTTAAGGCAAAGTTCGATATACATTTATTTCAACACGGTTCTTTTCTTTGTCCGGGTGAATTGTATATATTGGGTATTATATAAATTGTATATATATTTTTATTTTTATTCATTAGTCGTCTCAAAGAAAAGTGAAGGATTGATGAAGGTCAAATCTTAACATGGAAGGAGTGTAAAGGTCGGCAAAGCATTCATTATTTTAACTGAATTTGAAATAATTTTGTCACGTAACCCATTGGAGTTTAGTATTTGTAATTTTTCCAAATGAAATATACAAATCAATGACGCGTCTTCTCTTGTTCCAAAGACCAACTAGTATGCCTATATGTATATATATACACAGGCACTAATATATACTAGTTTTATAAGCATACTCAACGTGTGTGCACTAATATATCTATATGTATTATTTTTATAGTGTAAGATTTATTTAAATTTTAATTTAATATATGAAATTATAATTTATTTTAAACGATAAAAAAAATTATTTTTGAGGATATAATTGGAATAAAAAGTAAAATGATGGGCTGAATTGTAAATGGAGATGTTAAAAATTGATTTGAATGATATAATTATAATTAATAAAAAATACTAAGGGTAAAATAGTAATTATAATTGACACACCAAATCAATTTAAATACCGTTACTATAAGGTTCTCTCCAATAATATTACTAGTAATTTACGCACACTCGACACGTGTGTTATGATATATATAATATTACTTTATATTTTAGTTTTTATTTAGTATTCATAATATTTAATAAACGAAATCATAAATATAATTTTGATTAAATATTTTTTTGTATGTAAGTAAAAGTAATTATTATAAATTAATATTATAATAAACTTAAGAAGTGAATGATAAAATATTAATTATACTTATTATACCAATTAATTGAAAAATTACTATATTTACCTTTAATAAAATAGATAGATTAATAAAATAATAAATTTAAGGACTAAAGGGCAAAATAGTAATTATACATGTCACACCAATTAATTGGAAGGTAGTTGCTTTAAGCTCCTCACCCTTAATATATAGTATTATAGACTAGTAACTTTGCACAGCCAATTGTCTGTGCAATTAAAAAAAAATTAATTATAATTGTAAATTTAATTTTTTAATTAAATTCTAGGATATTGTTGTAAATTTAATTTTAAACTATTATTGTAAATTTAATTTTTATTAAAAATTAATTAAGAGTTAGTTATTATCATATTTTTGTAAGAAAAAACATGTTAAGATTATGGGGTAAGAACTTTTTTTATTAGTGACTGCTTTTTATAAAGGACTTTTTTCTTTAGTTATTAATTTTAGAAAAAAATTTGATTGGATAATAATGATATATCAAATGACAGTTTCTATAAGAGTCTTGCTAATAATATAATAATATATATATATATCTTTCTCTATGACTTTTCAATTCACATTTTGTGAAAAAAAAATTCATATAAACTATTACTTCACCTAAAAATAAAGATAATGTATTATATTTTAATGTGTACTTTTTATTTTTAAGGATGGTCGTGAGGGTCATATCCATAACCTTTTAAACCGAACTCTAATAAATGAACTTTCATCTAAAGTTAAACAAATTGTTTTATATTTTACATTTTATTTATAACATACATTTAACAATCTTCACCTCTTGTTTAATTTAGGTTAGTTAGGAGCATCTTTTTCCACATGCTATATAGAGAATGTTGAAATATTCCTCATTGGACTAATGTGGCCTCATTTTCTTTTTTCTCGAATGTTTGTTTAAAAGCTTGTGCATTAGTTGGGTCTTATTTGATTTAAAATACCATAAAAAGCTTTCTTGGGGTCAATAACATTCATTATTTAATTAAAGAATGTTTGCCTTTAGGAGTAACACAACAGTCGCAGACAGAATACCAAAACGGCTGATAATTCTAACATTTGACTTTTAAAAAATTAAATTAAAACATTTATATGGGTGAGGTGTGAACTGCCTTGTTACCCCGTGACTATTATTAATTACATCGATGTAATTAACTATTAATACCAATTAATTACACAGCTTTTTCTTGAAATAATGCCCATCTTTTCCAAAAGCCGGTCGGCAAAAATACGTTAGCAGTTATATATATATTTATATTCACAATTATATAAATATTTTTCCCACTCCTACTTTCCATGCAATCACAAATTAATAATAGTTGCAAGTGACACTTTATTATATAATAAACCCCCAATACTTATGCATGTATACGTAAGCTTATATGTTATTTAAATTGAAAAGTCAAAAACTGAAGGCCGGCCAGGCCATGGCAGTATTTTTAATATATATTTGATTGTATCAATGGTCCACGTTCATGTTTATATAAATTATTTATTTTTTCACTAGTTTAATTTTCTGCAGGCCATATGGAGGGAGCATTAGGTAGAGAGAAACCTGGACAATATTTAAGGATTTAATTAATTAATTAATTAATTAGTGTATGCCACATAATAATATTTTAGTAGCAGTGTTAGAAATTTGGGGACCAAGTTGAGCATTAGAACGTGGCTTTATTATACTTTTTAGGCTTTGTTTGGCTTATAGGTTTAGACATTCTAAAAGTTAGTTTATAGCGTAATGAGGTGTTTGGTTCATACGTTTATATAAAGTATGGGTTTACATATACCAAGTTTAAACCTTTGTATAAGGGTTTAAATAAACACACATCTCAGATGTGTTTATTTAAACACGTTAACCAAATACACATTTTATTTTATACCCACTAATTAGTTTTATATAAATCCTCCTACATATAAACTGACGAACCAAACGAGCCCTTAAAGTTTAATCACACGCAATTATTCAATCTGCTGACAAAGATTTCACGAGACAAACTGCTTTTTTTTTTTTAAATATTAGTACTAACTTTAGTGTATAGTAATAACATTAATCGATTCATATACTTAGGACAACGACAAGACAACAAACAAATCGTTACATAATATTTATCATAAATAATAACTATAATTAATCAATAGAAAACAACAAGAATCTAAAATACCTACCAACTTGTTAGGGCTTAAGAAGCTTAAAATAATCGTACCGTCAATTTTAGAAAACTATATTAACCAAGTGTAACAATATATTTGACGCAAGCCATGCAACATATGTTAAGGGAAATCAAGTCGATTGATTGACTTCAATGGAAAAATATAATTTTTTTTTCCTTAGTTTTATATACGATATTGTATGTCCCCGAGGTATATGACAAGTGGTCGGTCATGACATCTCGAGGAGTTTATGAGTTTGAATTCAATTGGACTCATTGACTATTGTTGTTTATGTGAATTTTGGACAATAAATCAGCGACCCCATTGTCAATAATAAAAATTTGATATCACTTTATGAAGGACTTAATGTATGAAGTCATTCTTCAATATATATTAATTAATTATTATATATGAAACTTGAAACGATATGACTTCAATTATTGTAATAAAATAAAAGCAAAGATGAAAATTAGGGGTATTTAAGTCAATTGCTTGAGCTAAGGAACAAGAATTGCAAGCAACGGAGCCTTTTTAAGCCAATCAAACACTTCCATAACATATTAAACTATCATTTCGAAGAAAAAAAAAATCATGTCCATCTCCATTGAAATAGAAATATATTATGAAATATTAAATAAATATGTGGATGTATATTGTTTGGAATGGTGGTTAAGTAAAAGGAGTGGTTTAGAATGGAGGTTGTGATTATTTTATTGATTAGAATGGTAGATGAGATTTTTGTGTGGTTGATGTAATATTTTATTTTGTGGATATAATTGGATGAATTTGTGTATAAATAGGTGATTTGGGATGTGTAAAAAGATAAGAGAAAGTATTGAAGAAAAAAAATTATTATCTCTCTAATTATATCGCCATTAGTAAAATACTTAATAGTTATAATATTTTATAACACGTTATCAGCACGAGCGCTCTCCGTCATCAGTTTCAACCTCCGTCGAAGATATTGTACGAGTTTAGGTATGGAAATTTTATTTTGTATTTACATTAATCATTCTCTAATAATGTTATATATATAATAAATATTTAATTTTAAAATTTATAACTAAAACGTCGATAGCCGAGTGGTTTCACGGAATATCGTCATTACAAGTGACGAGAGGTCCAGATTTCGATCCCCGGTGTTGGCATGTGGAATTTTTTTTTAAAAAAAAAATGATTTGGGTTGGATTACTGTCTAATTACAAATTTGCTTTAGAGCTGAGTACCGCCTAATTACGAATTTGACTTGGATCGGTCATTCTCCCAGATTTACTTAACATTTTATTTACAATATTATCGTTATTAAAAATTTTGGGTTGGATTACCGTCTAATTACAAATTTGCTTTAGAGCGGAGTACCGCCTAATTACGAATTTGACTTGGATCAGTCATTCTCCCAGATTTACTTAACATTTTATTTACAATATTATCGTTATTAAAAATTTTGGGTTGGATTACCGTCTAATTACAAATTTGCTTTAGAGCGGAGTACCGCCTAATTACGATTTGACTTGGATCGGTCATTCTCCCAGATTTACTTAACATTTTATTTACAATATTATCGTTATTAAAGATACTAATAATAATTTATCTATGTTATCTAATTATTATGTTATTTTTCAATTATAGAATCATGTCGTTTTATACAAAGATGGATCTTCTTCTTCTTACTTTATTTACGGTGATCCTTACCGCTATGTGGATAATATTTTTAAGGCTTTTTAAATATTATGATTAATTGTACTTTTTCCTTTGATGTTATAATCACGAAACTTATTTTACATTTTTGTAATTGAAGGATGTCGCTCTATCTGATGTTTAATCTATTGGTCATGATTATTTTTACGGCGACACTTATATGGACGTGGATATCGTTTTTCATCAGAACTTTTACAAAAGAAGATTTAAAAGAAGATTAATTATATTTTTTTTTGTATAATGTTTTAATTATTATAGCATGTTTTGTATTTTAATTATTATAACATGTTTTGTATTTTATTATAGTAAATGTCGAATTTGACGAGTCTTGAGTTTGTTGCACTCGACATCACTGGCAAAAATTATTTACCTTGGGTTCAAGATGCCGAAACCCATTTGACAGCAAAAGGTTTAGGTGACACTATTGATCCCACGAAAACAACAACTATACAAGACAAGGCGAAAACCATGATTTTTCTTCGCCACCATATTCACGAAAATCTGAAAGTTGAATACTTGACAGAAAAGAATCCAGCTGAGTTGTGGAAAAATCTGAAAGAGCGATATAGCCATCTGACCACCGTTATTCTTCCCAATGCAAAGTACGAATGGCTGAATTTACGATTGCATGATTTTTCATCGGTAAGCGAATATAATTCTGCTGTTTATAGAATTACTTCCACACTGAAATTATGTGGAGAGATAATTACCGATAATGATATGCTGGAGAAAACATTTACCACGTTCCATCCGCAGAATATGATATTACAACAGCAATATCGGGAGAGAAAATTTAAAAAGTATTCCGATTTAATTTCTTGCTTACTTTTGGCTGAGCAAAATAATGAATTGCTGGTAAAAAATCACGAATCCCGAGCGACTGGTTCTACTGCACTCCCTGAAGCGAATGCAGTCAAAACTAATAATGATAATAGTCGGGGTAATGATCGTGGACGTGGTCGTGGTGGATTTCGCGGCCGTGGACGTGGTCGTGGTCAAGGTCGTGGTCAAAGCCGAGGTCGTGGCCGATGATATTATGGTGGTGGTTATCAGTATCATCGTGGTGGTTATCATAATTATCGTGGCAGTCATCAAAATCTTCCCCAGAAGAGGAAAATTTATGATAATAAAGATGAGAAGAGGCAAACTGAACAAAAGAATAATGATGAAAAGTGTTATCGTTGCGGTGGTCCTGGCCATTGGTCGCGCAATTGTCGTACGCCCAAACATCTTGTTGAGTTATATCAAGAATCTCAGAAGGGCAAAGGAAAGAAAATTGAAATGAATTTTGTTCAGGGAGAATTCCCCTCTACCTCTGATGCCAATGATGAAAATGCTCATTTAGAGGCTTCGGATTTTCTGATCGAAGAAAATTAATCTGCTTTGATTTTATTTATGTATTATGTTTTACTATTGTGTGTTTTATTTGTTTTAAGTTATTTATATGTTTGTAATGCAATATTTCTTTTTCATTAATAAATATTATGTGTTTGTTTATAAAGGATATTTATTTGATGGATGCGAGCATGTGCAATGGAGAATTATGTCTTGCAGACTGTGCAACGACTAATACGATTCTGAAAAATAAGAAATATTTCGATCATCTTGATATGAAAAGGGCCAGTGTTATTACTATATCAGGCAGCACAAATATAATTGAAGGCTCCGGAAGAGCTAATGTTTTACTGCCTAGAGGGACAAGGCTGATGATTGAAAATGCCTTGTATTCTCCTAAGTCTCAAAGAAATTTATTAAGCTTTAAAGCTATTCGACATAATGGATATCACGTTGAGACTGCAGAAAATGGAGATATTGAATATTTGCACATTACAAAAGTAACTTCGAATGGTAAACAAATTATGGAAATATTACCATCTTTTGATTCTGGCCTATATTATACATATTTTAGAACGATTGAATCATATGCTATCATAAACCAGAAGTTTATTAATGACAGTAAATTTGTTGTTTGGCATGACCGGTTGGGCCATCCCGGTTCAGTTATGATGCGAAAAATAATTCAAAATTCACGTGGACACTCATTGAAGAACCAGAAGATTCTTCAATCTAATGAATTATCATGTGCTGCTTGCTCTAAAGGAAAGTTGATTATTCGACCATCACCAGTAAAAATAAAGAATGAATCCATAAGATTTTTGGAACGTATACAAGGTGATATTTGTGGACCGATACATCCATCGTGTGGACCATTTAGATACTTCATGGTATTGATCGATGCATCAACTAGATGGTCTCATGTATGTTTGTTATCAACACGCAATGTAGCCTTTGCGAGATTGCTTGCTCAGTTGATTCGATTAAGAGCACATTTTCCAGATTACCCTATAAAGAAAATACGACTTGATAATGCTGGTGAATTCACTTCCAAGGCATTTAATGATTATTGCATGTCTATTGGAATTGATGTTGAGCACCCCGTGTCACATGTTCATACGCAAAACGGTCTTGCAGAATCATTAATTAAAAGGTTGCAATTAATTGCAAGACCATTATTAATGAAGTCGAAACTTCCTTCATCTTGTTGGGGACATGCTATATTACATGCAGCTGCACTAATACGCATCAGGCCAACAAGTTATAATGATATCTCCCCGATACAAATGGTTTATGGTCAGGAACCAGATATTTCCCATCTGAGAATTTTTGGATGTGCGGTTTATGTTCCAATTGCTCCACCACAACGCACTAAGATGGGACCTCAAAGGAGGTTGGGAATATATGTCGGATTTGAATCTCCATCAATAATAAAATATTTAGAACCTTTAACTGGAGATTTATTTACGACTAGATTTGCCGACTGTCATTTTGATGAATCGAATTTTCCGACATTAGGGGGAGAAATGAAACAGCTGGAAAAGAATATTAGTTGGAATGAATTATCGCTAAATCATTATGATCCTCAAACGAAAGAATGTGAACTAGAAGTTCAAAAGATAATTCATTTACAAGGATTAGCTAATCAACTGCCAGTAGCTTTACTGACCTTAAAAGAGTGACTAAGTCACATATACCAGCTGTTAATGCTCCTGCAAAAATCGATGTTCCTGCAGAACATACAAAGAGTGTTATCGAGCCTAGACCACAATTGAAACGTGGCAGGCCCTCGGGTTCCAAAGATAAAAATCCTCGAAAAAGAAAAGGAGCAAATAATAAGAATGGTCCAGTCGAGGATTTATCGACTCTAGAAGAGTCAATGGGCATTAATGATTATGAGAATGAAAATAAGGTACCTGAAAATTCTGAGAATAATGATAATGAAGAGATCTCGATAAACTATGCCCAAAATGGAATTAGATGGAACCGAGTAAAAGTCAACGTTGACGATAAATTCTCATTTAACGTAGCGCTACATGAAATGAATGAGATGAATGAGAATGAGGATCATGAACCAAGGGATGTACAAGAATGCAGACAAAGAAATGATTGGCCAAAATGGAAAGATGCAATCGAGGCAGAATTGAAATCACTTGAGAAACGAAAAGTTTTCGGACCTGTAGTCCGCATACCAGAAAATGTAAAGCCGGTTGGATATAAATGGGTTTTCATCAGAAAGAGGAATGAAAACGCCGAAATTGTGAGATACAAAGCACGACTTGTTGCACAAGGCTTCTCACAACGACCTGGTATTGATTATGAGGAGACATATTCTCCTGTGGTGGATGCAACTACTTTTCGTTATATAATTAGTCTGGCAGTACGTGAAGGACTCGATATGCGTCTTATGGATGTTGTCACCGCTTATTTATATGGATCACTTGACAGTGACATATATATGAGACTTCCCGAGGGATTTAAGTTGCCTGAAAATTCAGGGCCCCGACACGAGTACTCGATTAAGCTAAATAAATCGCTTTATGGATTAAAGCAATCTGGGCGTATGTGGTATAATCGCCTGAGTGAATATTTATTGAAAGAGGGGTACAAAAATGATCAAACTTGCCCCTGTATATTTATGAGAAGACGTAAAAGTGAATTTGTTATCATCGCAGTTTATGTTGATGATATTAACATAATTGGAACTCCCGAAGAGTTATCAAATGCTGTTATTTGTTTAAAAAAGGAGTTTGAAATGAAAGATCCCGGAAAGACGAAATTTTGTCTTGGACTGCAAATTGAATATTTGAAGTATGGGATATTTGTACATCAAGAGACATATACGAAAAAGGTATTGAAAAGATTTTACATGGATCAAGCTCATCCATTGGATACTCCGATGATTGTCCGATCATTAGACGTGAATAAAGATCCATTTAGACCTCGTGAAAATGATGAAGAATTACTTGGTCATGAAGTACCATATCTCAGTGCTATTGGAGCACTAATGTATCTTACGAGTCATACGCGACCTGATATTGCGTTCGCTGTAAATTTATTGGCGAGATATAGTTCGTCACCGACTCGTAGACATTGGAACGGGGTTAAACGGATATTTCGATACCTTCAAGGAACAACTGATATGGGATTGTTCTATTCAAATGAATCGAAAGCAGATTTAATTGGGTATGCAGATGCTGGTTTTCTATCTGACCCACATAATGCTCGATCGCAAACTGGTTATTTATTTACATATAGTGGAACCGCTATTTCATGGCGATCAGTTAAACAAAGTTTAACTGCCACTTCATCTAATCATGCAGAAATTCTAGCAATTCATGAAGCTAGTCGAGAATGTGTCTGGTTGCGATCGGTAATTCAACATATACAGCAAACTTGTGGGATATTATCTGAGAAATTACTTCCAACGATTTTATATGAAGATAATGCGGCATGTATTGCCCAATTAAAGGAAGGATTTATTAAAGGGGATAGAACAAAACATATTTCACCGAAATTTTTCTTTACACATGATTTGGAGAAAAATGGTGATATTGATGTACAACAAGTGCGATCAAGCGAAAATCTTGCAGATTTATTTACAAAAGCACTTCCTCCCATTATTTTTAGAAAATTAGTATATTCAATTGGAGTTCGAAAACTTCGAGATCTGAAGTGATATTGTCATCAGGGGGAGCAAGTGCGCGTTGTACTCTTTTTCCCTTAACTGTGGTTTTTTCCCTATGAGGTTTTCCCAGTAAGGTTTTTAATGAGACAACAAGTGAAAGCGTACAAAAGGAAGTATGTACTCTTTTTCCTTCACTAGGTTTTTATCCCGCTGGGTTTTTCCTAGTAAGGTTTTAACGAGGCATATTCCTTAATATACATCCAAGGGGGAGTATTATGAAATATTAAATAAATATGTGGATGTATATTGTTTGGAATGGTGGTTAAGTAAAAGGAGTGGTTTAGAATGGAGGTTGTGATTATTTTATTGATTAGAATGGTAGATGAGATTTTTGTGTGGTTGATGTAATATTTTATTTTGTGGATGTAATTGAATGAATTTGTGTATAAATAGGTGATTTGAGATGTGTAAAAAGATAAGAGAAAGTATTGAAGAAAAAAAATTATTATCTCTCTAATTATATCGTCATTAGTAAAATACTTAATAGTTATAATATTTTATAACAAAATATGATTTTTTTTTTCATTACAACCATTCATTATAAAATATTGTGGCTGGGTCTTCTCTTCATTTTTATTTTGACATACAGCTATAGAACATATTTTTTGCATTTAATGATGTGAGTATTGGTTTAAATCATTGGCTATTTATGTGGTTCTATAATAGTAATATATGAGCTATATAAAACTTAATTAGGTCACATTTAATTTCGACCACACATATAATATATATATATATATATATATATTATATGAAGCTTTGCCCTATAATATTTGTGAAACTAAAAGATAAGAATTTTTTATATTTCACGCTTCTCTTTTTTTTTTTTCACCATGGATAGAAAACAGAGTAAAAATAATTACAATTTGTTGTCTTTATTATTATTTTTTTGTCTCAATCATTATTATCAAATAGAAGTTTTAAGGGTATCAATTGCACGATTCAAATAAGAAAAAAAAGAATCATCTTAAGTTATTATTACTAATTAGAAATTTTAATAGTATTAATGCAGAATTCAAATAAGAAGAAAAAAATATTGTTTTTAAGTACTCTGCAGTAAAAGTTTTATTTTTTTATTGGCCAACAATACTATTAAATTCTAGTATATATATATATATATAAATTTATATATATATATATATATATATATATGTATTATATGCAATTTTACACTTGGTAATCACAAGTGCGACTACGCTTTGTAATCACAAAGTGACTTTAGTCTTAGGAGCTAGATGTAATTGGGCTTCAATGACTCAAATATGGACCGGGCTCACTAATTTGGGCTTAGTTTTAATTCCAGCCCGTATGAGCCCGTTAGGCCCAATCAGAGCCATTCTTCTCTGAAGTCTGCAATGATCTCTCTCTCTCTCTCTGGCTTGCGAGCTCGACACCCCCAATTCGCGCGCTTCTTTCTTCACAATGTTTTCAATTTCAACCTAATAGTATCATAAAGTCTCCTTTTGGGGTTTGATTACCCTCTTGTTGTTTGGCAGCCATTTGATTGTGAATAACGGTAGATATTTGTAGCTGAAGCAGCTGAATTTCCTGAAGATGGATGCAAAGGACATACTTGGATTGCCAAAGAACGCGCTGCCTCTGCAAGAGAGGAAGTCAAGACCTCCTAAAGAGTCTCAAAGGAAGCCCGAGGGCATCTCACGCGAGGTTCTGTGCAGCATATTTTCTTGGGGTAATTACTTCGCGTTTTTATTTCAGTTGCTTGATTGGTGTTAACAGGTTTATGCGCTTACTGGGGGATTAGCTCCTTTGATGCCAGCTTTTGATCTTAATCAATTGAAAAGAAAAGCACCGCCAGATGAAAAGGTTTTTATATAGTCTTCAGTTGTTGCGGAAAGTGTTATTATGGTTCATGTTTGAATATATTATTCGTCGTATGTATATATATGGTTTGCAGATAACGTGGGAATGGCTGCCTTTTACGAATTCTGCAAGGAGAGACAACTTACAGCTTTACCATTGGGTATGTTGAGGTTCTTGGCAACCTCTTTATTGCTAAGTATTTAATGCATATCTGTCTTGTGTATGCTGGATGTTTTAAGCTTTTGCCTTTTTAGGTTCGAGTTGTAAACGGTGTTTCGCCAACAGGTGACTACGCATTTGCAAAGTATAACAAGGTAAAGTGAAGTGGTCTTTGACTCCATTAATCAAACTTCAAACTTGTACTTGTACTGAAATTTTGTACGCATTATAATTATATTTGAATTTTGCGATGCAGTTAGTTGACGTTATCAAGTACACCGATGAGGAGTATGAGAAGCACTTGATTGATCCTGTATGTAACATTTAATCTTCTAAAGTATCCATTTTCCCATAATAATCAGAAAAGAACTTGGTGAATCTCAATTTTAAAAATTTTGCTTGAATTACACCAGTATCCTATTTTCTTTGACCACCAGCTCAGGTGGAACTTTATATATTGGTCATGGTTCGATTTGTACTGATAAAGTTAGGCTTTTTTTTTTTTCATTATGTTGGGTTCATGGCATGAATCTGATTGTTTCTTTTTGACTTCATTGTTTTTGTTTATGCCCGGTTTAATCTCTAACACTCTTTTCTGTTAGGCATGGACCAAAGAAGAGACGGATCAATTGTTTGATTTGTGTGAACGGTTTGATCTCCGATTCATTGTCATAGCTGATAGATTCCCGTCGTCCAAAACCGTGGAGGAACTTAAGAGTCGGTATTATAGTGGTACTTATCTTATTTATCCTACTGAAAATCACTTCATTGATTGCCTTGAGCATACGTTATAATGGACATTGATGAGTAACTTGATCTTATGCTATTAGGATAATTTGATTAATTAGAAGTTTACACAGCTTGTACTTATAGTTATCTAAGTTTCCTGAATAATGGAGACGGATGATAGCCTGAATTTCATTTAATGTTTGTCCAGCATCTAAAACTATCTTGTTAGCCAGAGCTCCGTCTCCTGCCAGTGTTGCTGGACATCCACTTCTTAAGGTTTGGTTTTGATTTCTCTGCATCATTGTATCATATCATGCACTATATCTTCTGGCTTTTGCAAAAGGCCTTCTTGTTTTTCGAGATGAATATAAATTATAGCCATTTGAGCACGGACCATTTGTCAGTTTCCCTTCTTTGGTATCTAAATTCTTCCACTGTTTAGGAGACTTATAACCCCTCACAAGATAGTGAGAGGAAGCGTGCATTGAACTTGCTGCTCTCCCATACAAAGCAGCAGGAGCGTAAGGATATTGAGGTCTGAACATTAGTTTTCCGTTTTTAGTGAAGGTTGTCAATATGGATTTTCCTTTTTTATTACAAGTAATTTTATTTCAGGTTCTTGCTGTAGCCAAGAAAATACTTGAAGCTCGTAAACTAGCAAAGGTCAGTCTTGCAACTTCTCATGCTTGTAACACTTTATATAACAAAAGTGATACGTGATGTTATGTTCAGAGGAGTTCAGATTTTATTCCTCGATAAAATACTGATTCTGGATGGTGATCTTTGTTTATTAAGTCATTGTTTGTGATGCGTAGTCATGTTAATAAGTATAAATTTATATCTGTTTATTTTTCAGTGACATAATATAGGTGGGGTAAATTTAATATGTGAAATATTTTTCCAGTTTCTGCCTGTAAAGTTATGCTGTTGAGTTGATTTCTTTCATTTTGCAGGCTTCTGAAGAGGCTCAGTTGAGGACAATATCAGATGTAGGAAATGTAGGCACTGATAAGGTCACTACTGCAGCTGATACTGCCTCTCTTCCAAGTTCACAGCTTCCATTTTCAAATAACACAAATATAGAATCAGAAATGGCTTCAGTTGTGGCGTCTCTTCGTTCGGTAAACCTTTGATCTTAGTCATAACTCTGAACTTCTAGCTGCTTCCTTAACCGATTTGATTCTTTGTCCTTCTAACTTCATATTATCCTTGGTCCCTTTTGTACTTGTAATGAAGTGTTTTCTGTTGATTCTACTGACAAGAAAATGTGCAGATGCGTGTTTACTTACGAACATATGCATTTGAGCAAATGGTGCAAGCTGTGAGTTCATCGGCAGGACTTCGGACTATTAAACTAGTGGAGCAGACTTTACAAGATCTTGGGGTTTGATCTCTACTTTTTAGTTTATATTATGTTTTTTTTTTACTCCACATTGATGTTCCTTAATTTTGATATTTTGAAGGCGTTAGAACTAACGTGCTGTTCTCCTTGTGCTAAATTTCTGTTGCATTCATTCTTGGCACAATTTTGGCATGACTAGCTAATCACCAACAAAAAGGCTGCACCACACGCCCAACATCATAGTCGAGATTTTAAGAGAGTTTGGTTATATTTGTGGTGCTATTCGGTGCTAAGTGCTTTATAAATGAGTTTGGTCCCGTTTTGAAAATATGGAACTCTAAACTTTATGTTCACTAACTCAATGATTTGGTTAGCTATAAAACTAACGAGCAGGGGAAAGCAATTGCTGCCTTCTAGTTTTGTTTGAAATTTTTTTTGCCGTCTAAATATTCATTGCTTTATTTTCCAAAACCATGAATATGTTTTTAAACTTTAAGGATCTGTGAAGCAGCTTTTCATTTGGTTTTGCAGGTCAACTTAAAACCAAAGGTTCCCACCAAAGAAGTCTGTGCAGAGCACCTTGAACTCAGAAAGGAGATATTAACTCTGCTGAGTCTTCAGAAGCAGGTTATACATACATACTGCTTTCTTCTCCTCTCTGTCTGTATAATCGATTGCACTGCCCAATCCTTCAAAGTTTTGTTTTCTTTACTTTTGCTTTCTCCTTTTAATTTCACAGTGTGAATAATTTTTTGGTTGTGGAAACCAAAGGGAATGATGATTTTGGGTTGTACCAAGTCTGAAACCAAGTGGATTTGCATGTTTTTAGCTCTATAGCTAGCAAACATTCTTTATATTCAACTCAACCCTTGTGTCTACTTACCTCAATGATTCAGATACAATACAAGGAGGCCGAGGGCTCATCATTCCGTGATGCCGAGACTTCCGCCCCCCCTCCCAAGGTAGGCTATCGTAAAACGTAATAAAGTTTATATATCTTCTCCATGATGCAAGAGACGCTCGATGTGTAATACGTCGTCTCCAACAACAGTTAATGCGAGCCGCAGATCCTGATCAAACTTTCACCCTCGATTCCTTGAGTACTGGAGGTAATAGAGGAAGTTCTTAACGCACCAACTATTTTCCCTCCTTAAAATAGTTCGTCAATCTTGGAATGCTCATTTCGGCAATCGCCTTGCTCACAATCCATTCGACTTTACATTTCAGGCGAAAGATTTGGCAAAAGGGAACAAAAGCGCAAGGTAAGCTATGCTTCACTCTGCCTGTTATCTCACGCCGGGCGTCCGACTGAAAGCCTTAATTATTAAGAACGGTGTTCGTTACATTGTTTCTTTAGGGGCCTGGAAGATCATCATCAGAAGCTCCATCATCTCCTGCTCAATCCAAAAGGCCACGAAAGAATAAGGCTTTGGATTAAATTGAACTTGAGAATTCAAACATTTTCCACCATCCCATTTTCTCAATTTTTTTTCTTTTTTTATTTTTCTTTTTTGTCCCGAGAACCTTCTCCTTTAGGACCAGGTAAATCCCGAGGCTAGCGCAATAGCTTGCTAACCATGCAATCTGCACTAGGTAGAACATGTCCGAGTATGAAAGGTAAAAGTCCATGGAAGCTATGAAGATTTTGCATAATGTGATTTATATTATTGAGCTTTTATGGATGGTATACGGTGGGATGGATGAGTTGTTATCATGATTTGAAGTTAGGAAATTAAATATGATCGTTGAAATCCCAACCTTCTTCCTCCGTCTGTACTTTACTAATGATTCTAGTTGTGGAAAAAAAATCATTAATGTGATGTGAGTGTGTCGTATTATGTATTTATTATGGGCCTGCTTGCTGGTGAATAAATAGTCGTCAATTTTTTTTATTATTATTTTTTTTCTTCCGTTCCGAGGTATTTTCCTCGTTATGGCCATAGATTAGTCCCTAAATACCGGCGTGGGCTTGCGTCACACAGATCTGGCGGAGGCTTAATTGCGCTACATACTCCAGTGGTGGGACTAATTTTCGAGAACAGATGAATACGTTCCAAATCCACCTGATAATGATAGTCATTAAAAATAAATCTTATGAAAACTACTCAAGGAATTGTGGGAGTGGGAATTCGATCCCACAATTTAATTCACAAATCCTTAAGGCCTCACATCCTTGACCACTAGATAAGGCCTGCAAATAGTCGTCAAATTCATATCACTAAAATTTTGAAAAAAAAAAAATATTGAAAAATATATCAAATCTTTAGAATGTGGTTAGTATTAAAGCATTTATTTATTCAATGAATTAATTTAGTTATTGGAAGATATATATTATTTTTTATATCAATCTGGCAAACCTTGTATTAATGTACGAGGATGTATACTGCGCCACTCTACTTATCTACACCACCTTTCCGGCCAATTATTATTACACCTAACTTGGCACGTGTTTATTTATTCTCTTCTTTTTTTTTTTTTAAATTTTATATTATTTAATTTTTTTTCAACGGCATAATTCAAAATAACTTTACATTCGTTATTTAAGTTTCTCACTAAAAAAAAGGATGAGTGGCCTTAATAGTTAGGCAAAAATCGTTCATCCCTTTCAATATGTCATCAGCTATTAGCCAAAATAAATCGATGGGCAACTAACACATCACACACACACACACAAAACACTATTGTCACTTGTGATTCAATTAAATGCAGTTTTATTTTCTTTCAAACGAATTAATAAATGCTTCACCGCAAGTCGAATAATACAAGACGATCCTCTTGGAAAGCAACGTACCATAATCATATGTTAGTATTTAATTATCACCTACACCAAAATATGCATGCCAGCGAATAATAAGCTTACAATAATAATAATTTGTATTTCTAACTGCGATACATTTAAATAAAAAAAAACATTCATCTTCATGATCCAAAAATATTTGACACACTTGTCATTTTCATTTCATGCCGTGTTCTTCAGTGTAATGAAAAATTAAGAAAGGAAATTATAAAAGAAATAATAAAAAAAAAAGAATATGAAATAAAAAGATCAATTCATAATAGCGGGCAATAACCGTCGAGCTAGTTTAGCAATGGGAAGTGATGGATTTATTTCAACCACCCTAAACTAAAAGTGGGTTCAATGCATTAACTTAAGTACTCATCGTATTTATTACCATAAACCACTTGCCGAAGGTGCTGCAGCTTCCTGCCAGTATTAAATGACCGTTACAGAACCAAGAGTACTTCGTACACAGACAACTCAACTTCTTCTTCTTCATCTGATTTGAGTTCGTAAGTTCTTCTTCTTTCCTGGGTATTTCTTTTTTTTTTCTTTCTTTCTGCATGTTGGCTATCTTGGCTTCTTTAACTGCTGTCGTTTATGGCGTTTTTTGTTCCACTTAAGTGTCTGCAAGTGTAAGGAACTGCGCAGAGATGACTGAGTTTACATTCCAAGTGATTGTCTTTTTCTTTCTTGTGCTTTAATGGCGGTCAGTATCATGGGGCGGTCCAGCCCAATATTTCGAGAACTGTCTCCTTTGTCCGAACTTTACCTTTTACTAAAAATATCTTTACAGCTTTATTAATGTGTTTCTTGGACATTTTCTCCAGAAAAAAACTTAGCTTTTTCAATTCAACCGTAGCAATTGCGAAAAGGCCCATAAGTCAGACAATAATTTAAGGAAGATTGAACCAATCAGCATAACTTCACTACGCCGTTGACTTTGTTTTTGTAATAGTTTTACGGCGTTTACGGCGTCGAGTCTATGACTTTTTCTTGGAATCAAAACCTTCGTCCTATATAAATAGGCTGTCTTGACTCTTGACAGTAGTCTCTTCCTTACACTAAAGCTTGCTGTCTTTGAGGTGCTTTGCTTGCACAGAAAATGAAGTTTGCTGTTAAGGTCGAAGAAGGTAAAGAAGGTCATGCCGGGCAGCCATCGATCGGGCCGGTTTATCGAAACCCGCTGGCCGAACATGGATACCCTCCTTTGGATCCCAAATTGTCCACTACTTGGGATATATTCAGGTAATTTTTCTGATAAAAGAAAAAAAATCGAAACTTAAATATGGAGAGGTTGTTTCATGTTTACTTCATAGCTTGTGGATGCTTATGTAGTAGTGTGAGAATCTGAATGTTATATGATTTTCGAATGATTAAAGTGTCGAAAAGTTTTAGGCTGTTAGATTATCATTTACCATGATGAAGCTCATCTCTTCTAAAACAGTTAAAACTATTGTAATGAACAGATCATCAGTTGAAAAAAATCCGGGGAATAGGATGCTCGGATGGCGTGAGCCAATCGAAGATAAGGTATGATACTTTGCAGGCCTTTATTCTCTTGTCTTTTGGTACTTCAGCTGATTTCAATTCTGTTCTATCCCCTTCAGTGGGGACCTTATGTATGGAAAACATACAAAGAAGTGTACGAAGAAACTCTTTGCGCCGGCTCTGCCCTGCGGGCTCATGGTTACGAACCTGTAAGAATATGCAGCAGAAT
This sequence comes from Lindernia subracemosa, assembly GCA_028392965.1. NCBI lineage: Eukaryota > Viridiplantae > Streptophyta > Magnoliopsida > Lamiales > Linderniaceae > Vandellia > Vandellia subracemosa. The sequence goes on along the minus strand of JAQPCC010000012.1, from coordinate 3,082,127 downwards.
ATGAAAGATCTTTCATTCGTCGTCTTTTTTATTGGAAAAAAATTTGGTAAATCATCGCAGGGTGCTCGAGTAGGAATATATGGAGCGAACTGTCCTCAATGGATTGTAGCAATGGAGGTCAGTTTAGGACATAAGAGCCACACTATTCTCGTCTATCTCGCCTTTAAGTTACTCATTCATTTCGTTCCTTTTTCTTACTTAACGATTAAATTGCCAGGCTTGTGGTGCCTACAGCTTAATCTGTGTTCCTCTTTATGACACCTTAGGTAACTTAGAATCCATGGTCTCTACTACTATGTTCGATTAGTTACGAAGGAGCTAACTGTGTATGAGTTTTGTGCTTTTCCCAGGCCCTGGAGCAGTAGATTACATATTAGATCATGCTGAGATCGACGTTGTTTTCGTCCATGCTAAGAAAGTTAAACAAGTGAGAATGATCGCCTCTTACGTATTTATTCATCTTCGCTGATTCACGGGCCTGAAACAAATTCTTGTGCAGCTTTTGAGTCCTGAATGCATTCATGCTCAAAGGCTAAAGCGTGAGTTTGAAATCGACTTAGCTTCTTTTTTGATTCTGCTTTGAAACGAAAATCTTACGAATAGCGTGTTTTGGCTGCAGTGATTGTGAGCTTCAGTTCGTTCACCGAGGAGGAGAAAAGCACGGCTGCCTCTATGGACATAAAGGCCTACTCTTGGAATCACTTCCTTGATAAGGTAAGACTCAGATCCCATCATTACATTGTATGTCAGATGAGTTTTCTGACAGCAAAGCTCTTCTGTCAGGGGAGGGAAAAAATGGTAGAAATTTCTCCGCCGGGGCCGCAAGATATATGCACGATTATGTACACGAGCGGGACGAGCGGGAATCCGAAAGGGGTCATTCTGACGCACGAGAACGTCTCGACAAACATAAGAGGCGTTGATGTGTTCATGGAGCAGTTTGAAGACAAGGTAATAATAACAACAAAATCTTTGGAAAATTTCCATTTTCTTTCCTACCTCGATCGAGCCTAAATTCTTAATTTTGAAACTTGATAGATGACCGTGGATGACGTGTACATATCATTCCTTCCCTTGGCTCACATTCTCGATCGAATGATCGAAGAGTATTTCTTCCACAAAGGTGCTTCTGTTGGCTACTATCATGGGGTGAGTAGCTTTTGTCTGAACTGATACATATATGCCATCACTTTCCTAGCTCATTGATTTTTGCCGTGTTTCTCTGCTATCTGTCTGAAGAATATCGATGAAATAAGGGACGATTTGGTCGAGCTGAAGCCGACCTTTTTGGCTGGTGTGCCTCGAGTCTTCGAAAGAATCCACGAAGGCATGTGATATTCATCGATCAGTTAACTCTGTGTTTAGACATACATCATTTAACAGTACCATAAATCTTTTTCTCAGGCGTCCTAAAAGCACTCGACGATCTCAACTGGCGGAGGAGAAAGATATTCCATCTTCTTTACAAATAGTACCATAAACTCACCTCTTCTTACAACCTTCTCGACAAGTTTTCGGCTGACTTTTATTGATTGAGCCGATATTTTCTGCGTATGCAGCAAACTTCACTGGATGAGCAAAGGGTATAAACAGAAAGATGCATCTCCATTGGCAGATTTACTTGCATTTCGAAAGGTTTGCTTCATGTTTTCTTACACAGAGAGATTGCAAACTAGCGTCTTCCTTCTAACATATGCATATGTGATTCTGAAGGTGAAGAACAGATTAGGCGGAAGATTACGGTTGGTAGTCTCTGGCGGAGCACCGCTGAGCAGCGAGGTCGAGGAATTCTTACGTGTTACTACCTGCGCTTTTGTATTACAAGGATACGGTAAATAAACATCTTCTATTCTAGCCCTTCAGACAAGCCATTCCATGACTAAGTTTCTAGCTAATGCAAGAAACTGCTTAATGAAGGATTGACTGAGAGCTGCGGCCTATCGACGCTCGGCTATCCTGACGAAATGAGCATGATCGGAGCAGTCGGTTCGCCGTTTGTGTACACCGAGCTGAGGCTCGAGGGGGTTCCTGAGATGGGCTACGATCCCCTCGGGGAGCCTTCTCGTGGGGAAGTATGCCTCAAAGCAAAGGCACCTTTCGCCGGTTACTACAAGAACGAAGAACTCACCCGAGAAGTTGTTAAGGACGGATGGTTCCACACGGGTTAGTTGTGTAAACTTGTAATAATATTATCTATCGCCCTTATTACATGGTTGGATATATTCAATCTCAGGCGACATAGGAGAGATTCTGCCCAATGGAGTCGTTAAGATTATAGACAGAGTGAAGAATCTGATCAAGCTTTCTCAGGGGGAGTATGTGGCAGTCGAGTACCTGGAGAAAGTTTACACTATTACTCCCATTGTCGAAGATGTAAGAATCGTTTTTAAAAAATTTATTACGGATTATTTTTTCGTGATCTGATTTACTCCGCCCTTCTTTATTACGCCTTTCTTTTAGATATGGGTCTATGGGGACGGCTTCAAGTCGATGCTGGTCGCAGTCGTCGTGCCGAACAAAGACAACACTATGAAATGGGCAGAACATAACGGTAAAAAGGGGTCGTTTGTAGATTTATGTTTCCTCGATCAGCTCAAAGATCATATCCTTGTCGAACTCAAGTCCACAGCCGAGAGAAACAAGGTTGGCCTATCGACTAAATTCTTACAGTCGTCGTAAGTTCAGAGGAATAGTGAATCTCTAACTACTGTTGCGCTTTCGGGTTTGAACAGCTGCGGGGATTCGAGCACATCAAAGGCGTCGTCATAGAGCCTCAACTGTTTGAGCTGTCGGACAAAGAATTGGTAACTGCGACGCTGAAGAAGAGGCGAGACAGACTGCTCAAGCATTACAAGGTAACGGAATTTAGTTCATACTGTCCAATGTTTTCTTTAATGTGCCGTCGGACTTTAATGCTCAGAGAACACAAACTTCATTACAATGCAGGCAGAAATTGATGCTCTGTATGAAAGGTTAACTGCTGGGAAGCTTAGGTAACATACACACCTAGCGACTATGAAAAGCGTGTTTTGTGTAGAGCTTCATATTCTACTTTGTATGTTGATGCTATAATATATAATATATATATATATATATATATATACATACTTTGGTTTCTTGGGAGGAAGAATGAGATTGTGAAACTCAGCTAATAAAAGCTTGTATTTAAATTTGTTTCTTCAATAGTGTTTTAAGCAAATGTCATTGCAATAAAATGTTCACCAAGAAAAGAAAACAAAACACATATGTCCCTTGCGGGCCAAAAGTCCAAGGTTGGAAGGACAAATAGGGACAAAACCTAAATGCCTTTCTCAAGCATGGCTCGGACCCTCATGGGCAGCCCATAGAGCCTTATGAACCCAGCGGCATCGGCTTGGTCGTAGATGTCTCCACTCTCGAACGACGAAATGTCTTGCCTGTAAAGACTGTTGGGGCTCTCCCTAGCCGTGACGCTGACTGACCCTTTGTACAGTTTCAGGGTCACCGACCCGTCGGTCCTCCTGGTGATTTCCCTCATGAAAGCATCCATGGACTCACGGAGCGGGTCAAACCACCGACCCGCGTAAACCAGCTCGGCGTACTTCAGGGCCAGACTGTCCTTGACCTGCATGGTCTCGCGGTCGAGCGTCAGGGACTCGAGCTCACGGACCGCGAGGAAGAGGATGGTCCCGCCGGGAGTTTCGTACACGCCGCGGCTCTTCATGCCCACGAGCCGATTCTCGACCATATCCACGCGGCCTATACCGTGCTTGCCCCCGATTTCGTTCAGCTCCGAGAGTAGAGATGCGGGGGATAGTTCCCTGCCGTTGACTGAAACGGGCAGGCCCGCGACTATGCCGATCTTCACATACCTGCACGGATCGACGCCCATGAAGAGCTACCAAAATGGGCCGAGCCCGTCGGGTTAGCCCGCCCCGTTCCAAACCGGGCCAACCCGTTTTGCAGTACTAGTAAACAGATGGAATAGCCATCAAAAGGGGGAAAGTAAATTAACTCGGGCTGGTCAGGTGCCTTTGTTGGGTCGACGGTCATCAAATACATGTCCTCTTTCGGCTCATTCGCGGGGTCCTCCAAGATATCGCCCTAAGAATCCATACATTGTAAGAAAAATACGCTTTTTATCAACCCGTAAGAACGACATGAAGGACTAAAATCACCTCATGGCTGAGATGCCAGAGGTTTCTATCTCGGCTGTAGATGGACTTCTTAGTCACTGGGACGGGCACGTTGTGCTTTAGTGCGTACTCGATGGCGTCTTCTCTTCCTCTTATTTCCCACTCTCTCCAAGGAGCGACGACGCTCAGCTCGGGATTCAAGGCAAAGAAAGTCAGCTCAAACCGTACCTGAAAATATCAAATGATATTGAATAAAAATGACTTCAATGTTCGAAGATCATCATAAGTATGCATAGAGAATCTTAAAATCTTGCCTGATCATTTCCCTTCCCAGTGCATCCATGAGCAACTGCGTCAGCTCCAACCTCTTTGGCAACATCAACCATGGCCTACATTCAAAATACATTACATATAGCTATATATACGTATAGAGAGAGTGACAGTTCATTACCTTGGCTATTACTGGGCGAGCCATTGAAGTCCCAAGCAAGTATTTCCTCTCGTAAATAGCGCCGGCTTGCAAGCAAGGAAAGACGAAATCTTTGACGAATTCCTCCTTGAGATCTTTTACCACGAGTTGGCAGGCCCCACTAGCTTTAGCCTTCTGCTCTAAGCCTTCTAACTCTTGCAATCCCTAAAGAGTACCATTATATCAAGGAAACACAGTAGCTTTTGATGATTATCTTGATGAACTAAATCATCGAAAACTTTGTTCAAATATGATACTGAAGTGAAAATAAACACTTTCTTGAATTTATAGTGGCTGAGATTTAGTTATTTGCATACCTGCCCAACATCGGCAGTGAAGCAAACAACTTCGCAGCCATAATTCTCCCTGCATAACACAAAAGAGAGAGAGAGAGAGAAAGAGAGAGATTTTGAGACATTAGTTTTCACAAAGATACTGATATTTTTTCCCAACGCCCGCAATTGGAAACACTAAGGAAAGGACAGAAAAATAGTTAGCAACAGAGGCATCAAAACAGTTAGATCGATAACGATACCTAAGCCAAGGAACAATGACCGAAGTATCCAACCCACCGCTATAAGCAAGAACCACTTTCTTTAACTTCTTCGGCAAAGCTTTTACATCCTTTTTAGTAGACGTTGAGGACTCAACCTGGCTAGCCAATATATTAGCTGCACCTGAATCAATACGAGCATGCAATCGCATCAAAGCAGATTAAAACATTAATCATTCCACAAGAAAATACATACAATATGTAACAAAAGTATCACATTCTGACTAAAAAGAACAAAAGACTTGCATAGAGTACCGTTGTTCTTGCAGGGAACATTAAATAAAGCATTGTTTTGAACTACCTCAAGACCATTAAAGTCACTAGCTTTCACTCCCAGCTGCACATTGCCACGATTTTAAAAAGAAAAAAAAAAAGAAAAGGTATTCAACACAATGCCATGGCCACCCCTAAAACTCAAACCAGCCGTAAGACAAGATACGAGGTTGAAAGTACCTCTTGGTGCAAAGCCATTTTTGTTTTGCAGATGACCCTGTTGTAAATTCGACCTAAATCTATACAATTCAACGAAGAAGAAACCGTACGGACACCTCAAATCCACTAGTACGGCGAAAAAAAAAAAAGAAAAGAAAAGAAAAATCACACACTCAGTTAAAGATATGCACAGACACCTGGTTTAATGCCATGAGAAAGGACGCCGGAAGGCGATGATGAAGTGATTGCCTGAAAATTAGCCATCGCCGAAGAATCTTAAAAACAGTGGAGTGGAGAGAGAGTCCGAAAACCAGCTAGCTACCATACCAACCGAAAACGACGAGCTGGTGAAGAAATAAACCAAAGCCCTATCTCATTGGGCCTATTTGGGCTACTTTTCAGCCCATTAAGAAATTGGGCCATCATCTCTTTCAAGTTTCACCATTTCAGTTAATTCGGTTAAGTCCTATGATCCATCTCAAGGCATCATTTGAATGATAGAATCAATGCAATAACTCCGTCGTAAAGTAGGTGAAATATTTTAAATGAAAAATGCCGTAAATGCCAATTATAATCAAGCAAGGCAATAACACCGAATCAATACATCTAAATATTACAGTAAATGTCAAGAAAAATAAATAACATAATAATTCAGCACTCATCATCGTCACGATGAGCTGAAAACACATGATCAACCATAGCCTGCATGAGCTTAACCCTCATTTCTAAAGCCATTATGTACTCAGCAGTCTCCTTCAGAAGCACTTCACAGTCGTCTCCCATGGATTCACAATTTGGAATCAACATTCTCAGGGTTTTCACCTTACTTCGAACATCTTTAGCCTCTCGCGACGCCCTGATTATCGATCGACGACAACGGTACATCCTTCTCTTCATCGATCTCCTCTTTTCTTCTTCTCTGCAACTTCTGTTGTTCTTGATAATCTCATACGATTTCAGAAGGAGAACTTTAAGGGGCGATGCAAAGAATTTGAAACAATGGAGAGGTTTTTTTTATAGGTGCTGCCATGGAAGAGTTGGTGACCAATGAAAGATAACATATAATAAATTGATGATCATATCAATCAATATAATGTAAGAAAACGCCCCTCCCATGTGTGTGTTTTTTTTTGTTGCTGTGGCTTCGAGCATGTTCTCCATGGCGGCGTAAAGCACATGCAAACACATGAATGAGATTTTCTCTTCTCATTGCAAACACACTTTCGTATATGACAGAGACGTCTCCCCTCAAACTCAAGAAACACCCTGGATTATTCCCTTTTCTCTCAACCTTTCCAAATTCAATGCAAGCAAAAAACATATATGATTGATTATTAAATTGTTAGATATGATCAATAAGATAAAAGGTAATTGTATGTGATGTATTATTATTACAACATTTCCTAGTATTATAACTACTACAAGAAGAATTCACTAGATGAATATGCATTATGTTTTGAATTAAATAAAATATCATGAAATAAGAAGTTAGGGTTTTCATGTTGAAAAAGACTTGTCGAACGGCGTTGGTTGGAATGGGGCTTATGGTTGTCTACGAAATAGGAGACATTGGAGTATTAATTAATTAATGAATTAATTATTAGTAGAAGGAGTTGATTTACGTCAATGATTGTCCCAACAAAAAGGGGAGAAGTGGGTTTTATATTACGTTGGGATAAGGATGTTATAATACTATAATGAGCTAGCAAAATATTCGTTTATATATACGTTATATGTTGTCTACTTCATAGGCTGTCACGAAGATATTCTTCTGTATGACTTTGTGGATTATTCCTATATAATATATGTTGCCTTTACACTCATATTTTATTGTCAGGAGAAATTAAAAAGTAATACTTGTTGGGTTTTGGGCCTTGGGCCCAAAATAGGTATTTAATCCAATAAGAAATAGCTTGATCGATTTTAATTAATTCGAGAAGCCGTCGTTGGTCGAAACTCGAAATTGATGAAAGACTCATATTCTACGTTTCGAGGGGAATCTATCGATTATTAATTGGTTCAAAACCGATATCGGGTGAATGAGAAATTAATTTTTGAAGTTGGCCCAATAAAGAGATAAGAAATTAAACCAAATGTGTATATGGGAAGTTTATCCCACGTTGATTAAACAAACTCTTTTTCACTTGTATATATATAGCTACCTTGTGTAGGTAAATCAAAAGGGTTTGCCCAAGTGGTTGGGCTATGTGGGCTTAGAGGGCTAAGTGGGCTTATGGCCCATGTAGGGGGGTTTTGCTCTCGGGAATAACTCAAGTGCGAGGAGGTGCCTCGCACCGACGAGCCCGAGCCCGCGCCCGACACCGACCCGAGCCGTGCCAAGTGCGCAATGGGCGCTTTGAAGGCGCACGATGCATCGGAGCGAGGAGCTTTGAGGAGCCCGAAATTTTTCTCCGGTGAGGTGGCGGCTACGGTGATGTCACCGCTGACGTGGCGGTCCGGGTGATGTGTTAGGTGACACGTGTGCAAGTGAAACGACTTGGCGCTGATTGAGCGCTGAGTAGGACGAGGTGAGGTGGCATGACCCGTTGGGGTCCGATGGGGCGCGACGGTTCACAAGCGTGAGAGCCGTTGGTAAGAGTCCGACCCGACCCAGGATCCGCGCGCGATCCAGTGGGTCGCTGAGAAGGGGTGCGATCTGGATCGTTGGATCCAGACGGACCAGATTAAATCTGGGCAGAAGTGAAAAGTTATGTCTATTCACACATTGGTCCCTGTCCATAAGTTGTCTACCTTCACAGATTCGCCCCAGAACCCCTCAGATCCTATAAATAGATCCCAGACAAGTTTGGAAAAATCATTCATTCACTCCCAAGCATTCAGAAGATCTGCATTCAAGTCTTAGAGTTAAGAAAAGCAAGAAAGACCCGAGTCTTTGATTAGATTCGCCGAAAATTTTGGTTCGTCGTGCAACGATCAAAATTCCGAAGTCGTTGTATCTTCGGGACAGATTGCAAAAACCCGAAGCACTGAAATACGGGGCAATAACGTCTTACGGACAGTGTACGTAGTACGTGCCTCGACTTCAAGCTAACGAATTTTTCGAAGTTACTGCAGCCACCGACCAGACGATCTACATCGGAACCAACAATCGTAAGACGTTATTCTGTCTGATCGATGGCCAATATTCCGGTTGCACTACCGCTGCCCACCGGCTCCAGCCATGCCGAAAGACCGGCGAAATTCAACGGAACCGAGTTCAAAAGGTGGCAACAGAAGATGCTGTTTTACCTGACGACGCTGAACCTGGTTCGCTTCCTAAAGGAGGTTCCGCCCAAGGTGACGGCAGACGCCCAGATTCTTGGGAATGCTGAAGATGCTGAGAATGAAGAAGACGCTGCACCTGTGGTCAATCCACAGTACGTGCAGGAAAAGGCAGTGTTAGACACATGGAATCATAATGATTTCATGTGTCGTAACTACATTCTGAACGCCCTCGACGACTCCCTATACAACGTCTATGCAGTGTCTACGACTGCGAAAGAGTTGTGGGACTCGTTGGACAAGAAGTACAAAACCGATGATGCTGGAATAAAGAAATTCATAGTCGGTCGGTTTTTGGACTATAAAATGACGGACTCCAAACCAGTTTTGGATCAAGTCCGGGATCTGCAACTTATCATCCAGGATATCCATGCGGAAAATATGCAGATCAGCGAGTCCTTCCAGGTAGCTGCAATCATCGAGAAGCTGCCGCCTCTGTGGAAGGATTTCAAGAACTACCTCAAGCACAAGCGCAAGGAAATTGGGCTTGAGGACCTGATTGTGAGGCTTCGGATCGAGGAAGATAACCGGAGAATCGAGGCCAAGAACAAGAGGGGCAACATGGAGGCACGAGCGAACTTGGCCGAGTCAGGCACCGGCAAGTAGAGCTGTCAAACGGGTCAGCCCGCCCCACCATTAAACGGGGCGGGGCGGGCCAGCCCGCCAACATAACGGGCTACTAAACCAGTAGCCCGCCCCGCCTCACAGCGGGGTGGCGGGCTAGCGGGCCAACCCGCGAAACTTAAAAATTTTAAAAAAAATACCTATATTTTATTAAATATATTACACATTCAAAATAATTCATATAAAAATATATTTTATGTAATATATTAATTATTATTAAATGTTATTTATTCATATTTTTTAATAGCGGGCCAACCCGCCCCAACCCGCCCCGCCCCGCTTCAACCCGCAGCCCAAACGGACTGACCCATGTAGGCCCGCTTTTAAATGGGCCTTTAATATATCAACCCACCCCGCCTATTTTTCATGGCGGGGCGGGCTAACCCGATGGGCTCGACCCATTTTGACAGCTCTACCGGCAAGAAACGTAAGCGGGCGAATACGTCACAAAACCAGCAGAAGCCGAACTCTAACAAGATAAGAGGCAACTGCTACAACTGTGACAAACCCGGACACATGGCGAAAGACTGCCGACAGAAGAAAAGGATCAAAATGAACCAGGCCCACTTGTCCGAGGCAAAGCTGGCATCAGATCTGTCGGAGTTAGACCTCGCCGCGGTCGTATATGAAGTCAATGTGGTGAAAAACCCAAGGTCGTGATACATCGACACCGGAGCAACGCGACATATCTGCTCCGATAAAAATATGTTCTCCGACTACATCCCGATCTCCGGAAGAACGCTATACATGGGGAACGCGGCAACTTCTCCAATTGTGGGATTGGGAAGAGTGATCCTCAAGATGACCTCGGGCAAGGAGATAACACTGGTGGATGTGCTGCATGTCCCGGACATCCGCAAAAATCTAGTCTCCGGCTCCCTTCTGTGCAAGGCCGGATTTAGACAAGTGTTTGAGGCCGATAAGTATCTACTGACCAAGAATGGTCATTTCATAGGCAATGGCTACTTTGAAAAGGGGCTCTTTAAATTAAGTGTAATGCCTGTAAAACGCGAGATTAAGCTCGCTAGTAATAAAACAAGTTCTTCTTACTTGGTTGAGTCTTCTAGTTTGTGGCATGACAGATTAGGACATGTTGGTTTAAACAAACTTAAAAAGTTAATAAGTTTAAACATGATTCCTCAAATGGAAATAGGCTCACAACAAAAGTGTGAGGTCTGCGTTGAGGCAAAGATGGTGAAAGCACCATTCTTCTCCGTCGAGAGAAGTAGTTCACCTCTAGAACTGATCCATACAGATATATGTGATCTGAAATTCGTGCAGAGTAGAGGTGGAAACAAGTATTTTATCACTTTTATTGACGACTTCACAAGATTTTGCTACGTTTATCTCTTAAGTGGCAAAGACGAAGCTCTTGAAGCCTTTACGAGATATAAGAGTGAAGTTGAGAATCAACTCAACTCAAAAATTAAAATAATTCGGAGTGACAGAGGAGGGGAATACGTGGCGCTGTTCGAGGAATTCTGCAAATAACATGACATTATTCATCAAACAACCGCGCCATATTCACCTCAGACAAACGGCGTTGCTGAACACAAAAATAGATCTCTAAAGGAGATGATGAATGCTATGCTGATCAGCTCATGGCTACCACAGAACTTGTGTGGGGAAGCAATCCTATCAGCAAATCGCATTCTAAATATGTTGCCACACAAGAAGAGGGACGAAACTCCATACGAGTTATGGAAAGGTAGGAAGCCGACCTACAATTATCTTAAAGTGTGGGGTGCCTAGCAAAGGTCGAAGTACCTAAACCGAAACAGGTTAAAATATGACCTAAGACTGTTGATTGCATTTTCATTGGATATGCGAATAACAGTAGTGCAACAGATTTCTGGTGCACAAGTCAGAAATCCCTGATATGAACGCAGGGATGATAATAGAGTCGAGGAATGCCATATTCTTCGAAAATATCTTTCCAAATAAGGAAAGAAATGAGATAAGTTCTGGGAAAAGAACTCACGATGCCGTTGAAAGTTCACCTCAAGAAAATGGGGAACTAAGGCAAAGTAAGAGAAAGAAAGTGGCCAAATCATTTGGACCCGACTTTCTGACGTATATGATGGACGATGAACCCCGGACATTGCAAGAAGCCTTGTCCAGTCCAGAAGCTCCGTTCTGGAAATAAGCTATCAATAGCGAAATTGAGTCTATCATGCAAAATCATACTTGGGAGCTGGTAGATCTTCCGAAGGGGTGCTAACCTCTAGGGTGCAAGTGGATCCTTAAAAAAACACTTAAGACCGATGGGTCGATCGAGAAATATAAAGCTCGACTAGTCGCTAAAGGGTTCAATCAAAAGGAAGGTTATGACTTCTTCGATACCTATTCGCCTGTAATAAGGATAACGTCCATTCGGGTTTTCGTGGCTATTACAGCATTGTATGACCTCGAGATACACCAAATGGACGTGAAGACAGCATTCCTGAACGAGGAATTAGAGGAAGAAATTTACATGAAACAACCCGAAGGGTTTGTAGCTCCCGGGCAAGAGAATAAAGTGTGTCGTCTCGTGAAATCACTTTACGGGCTTAAACAAACGCCGAAACAGTGGCATGAGAAATTCGAAATGACTATGTTATCGAATGGATTTAAGATAAATGAGTGTGACAAATGTGTTTACATTAAAGGCACACCCGAAGAATTTGTGATTGTATATCTTTATGTAGACGACATGGTGATCATGGGAAACAGTCACAAAATAATCGTGAATACAAAGAATATGTTGAAAAATTATTGCAGCATGAAGGATATGCGTTTGACCGATGTCATATTAGGGATAAACATCTCTAAAGTGCCCGAAGGAGTTGTACTAACACAATCTCACTATGTCGAGAGCGTGTTAAAGAAATTTAAAGCCTTCAATGATCCTCCGGCAAAGACACCTGTGGACGTAAATCTGCATTTGGTCAAAAATAAAGGAGAGCCTATATCGCAACTCGAATATGCTCGGGTGATTGACAGTTTGATATATCTGTCTAACTGCACTCGACCTGATATAGCATATTCAGTCAGTAAACTCAACAGGTTTACTAGTAACCCAGGTAATAGTCAGTGGATAGCACTAAAGAGAGTGCTAAGATATCTAAAGTACACCATTAATTATGGCATACTCTATTCAAGATATCCCGCAGTTCTAGAAGGATACTGCGATGCAAATTGGATATCTGATAGTACTCCAAATCCACGAGTGGTTACGTATTTACCATCGGTGGAGGAGCAATTTCCTGGAAATCCTCCAAACAAATGTGCATAGCTCGATCCACGATGGAATTGGAGTTCATTGCATTAGACAAAGCCGGCGAAGAAGCTGAATGGCTTCGAAATTTTCTGGAGGATATTCCTTGCTGGAACAAACCTGTGGCAGCAATAATGATACACTGCGATAGCATGGCTGCTATCGGCAGAGCACAGAGTTGCATGTATAACGGTAAGTCTCGACACATACGTCGGAGACATAACACCGTAAGACAACTAATCTCTAGTGGAATAATCTCCATTGACTATGTGAAGTCAAAAGAGAACATAGCAGATCCTTTGACGAAAGACATCGTTAGAGAACAGTTAAACACCGCAGTAAGGGGAATGGGACTAAAAATCCACACACCAAAGAAAGGGCACAGTGGTAACTCAACCATGGAGAGTGGAGATCCCACGAACTTGGTTCAATGAGACAACTAAGCTGTGGCCGGTTCAGTTATACACTTGGAAAATCTATAAAGTCCATTCTCGAGAGATGTCCAAGTAATCTCTCGATGGCGTATGGTTAGGGTAAGCGTCAATGCTTTTAATGATGACTATACCAAATTGGTGGAGTATTTCGAGCTACTCCATGATCAAGTCCTAATAGTCGGTCACCTATATAAGTGAGAAGTGGGGCCGCTTCAAAGAAAAAATACTTATGAATGAAGATACGGTCCAAGGGCGAAACGGACACAATGTGAGAATAAAAAAGAGATCAGATTCATCTTTGTGTGTATGCTGTTGTCTTGATTTACACAAAAAGCCGCCAGTTCAAGACATCACGTTCACTGAGTAGCGAGTAAATCCGATAGCATTTCACTAGGGAAGGTTCAAAGCCACAAGCTACCTATATCGATGCACTGATGGATCGTCGGGACTTTCTTGCTAGAGTCAGCATGCATTGCATTTGCATTAATTTCTATTCATGTGGGAGATTGTTGGGTTTTGGGCCTTGAGCCCAAAATGGGTATTTAACCCAATAAGAAATAGCTTGATCGATTTTAATTAATTCGAGAAGCCGTCGTTGATCGAAACTCGAAATTGATGAAAGACTCATATTCTACGTTTCGAGGGGAATCTATCGATTATTAATTGGCTCAAAACCGATATCGGGTGAATGAGAAATTAATTTTCGAAGTTGGCCCAATAAAGAGATAAGAAATTAAACCAAATGTGTATATGGGAAGTTTGTCCCACATTGGTTAAACAAACTCTTTTTCACTTGTATATATATAGCTACCTTGTGTAGGTAAATCAAAAGGGCTTGCCCAAGTGGTTGGGCTATGTGGGCTTAGAGGGCTAAGTGGGCTTATGGCCCATGTAGGGGGGTTTTGCTCTCGGGAATAACCCAAGTGCGAGGAGGTGCCTCGCACCGACGAGCCCGAGGCCGCGCCCGGGCCGAGGCCGCGCCCGACACCGACCCGAGCCGTGCCAAGTGCGCAATGGGCGCTTTGAAGGCGCACGACGCATCAGAGCGAGGAGCTTTGAGGAGCCCGGAATTTTTCTCCGGTGAGGTGGTGTGGCGACCACCCCAAACACACACCTAAAGTGACTCTAACGACACTAACTCGAGAAAATAAATTGCGTGAGTTTCGTTTAAAACTCATCAACAACCCCTGATGTAAATCAAAAGATACTCACATCACGGGCATCATAAAACCAAATAATGTCTCAACAAGACAAGCACCAAACTAATCACGAATCCCACATACACATCCTGACTCGACCAACACAAGATATACGTAGACTCAAACAAAACCATACGTCAAGACAAATTTACACAACCTCACGATCACACACAACCAAAACATACACATCAGATGCAGCAAAAGAGACTAGCCCGCCACACAGGTCGTCATCCATGTACAGTCCACCTCAAAAGCCCGTGGAAGCTCCAACGACCAGCCTCGCCATCTAAGTCACTCAAGCAATGTCATCTCGCTCACCTACAACGCATGAACTATATGAGCTAGAAGCTCAGTAAGTAAAAATCATGCATGCTCGTGAATATGCAAATCCTCATCATATGCATAACTACATGTGACTCGACATCTCAAATGAATCATCTCTCTCATCCTCTGTCTGGGCCCGTGGCTAAAATACTATGCACCAAGAGCTCAATAAATCATCTGACAGTGGCCCACTCCGGGTAGCCAACACTAGGTCTCCCTAGGTCGCTCCTTCCCAGGTCGCCCCTTCTGTCGCGGTCGCCTACGCTGGTAGCCCACGCTGGTAGCCTACGCTAGGTTTCCCTAGGTCGCCCCATCCAGGTCGCTCCTACCGCATCAATAATATGGCAGTGGCCCACTCCAGGTAGCCTACGCTAGGTCTCCCTAGGTCGCTCCTTCCTAGGTCGCCCCTTCTGCCTCAACATATGACGGTAGCCTACTCTGGGTAGCCTACACTAGGGTCACATACCCTAGGTCGCCCCTGCCCAGGTCGCCCCTTCCGTCGATGGTGCACTAGTAATAACCACATACACCTCAACTGCATGCCAATAATCGGCACATATGTATATGCCGTGAATGGTATGCTCATGAATTCATGTAGCTCATATGCAAATATTAATCAAACAAATATAACACCTTCACATAAAATCATCGAAACATCGAAGCATGTATATTATAAAACACCGAATACTATATCCATGCGTCGTAGTTGGATTTTCACTTACCTGTAACCTTGAATCTTTGAAAACAGATTTCCTCAGGTGTTAGACGAAGACTTAGTTTAGTTGTTTACAACCTCAAGCTAACAAACAAGACACAAACATGTTTAAAGTTAAACACAAAGCATATTATCACATAGAAATAAGGAAGGTGGCACTAGATTAGTGATTAACCTATCTTCTTGGCTAGTTTTTCCTTTTCTCTTCTATTTTTCTTCTTCTCCTTCTTCTTCTTCTTCTTCTTCTTCTTCTTTCTTTCTTTCTTGCTGTATTATTTTCTTTTAGTTTAAGAGTGATAATGATGGTGAGTTTCGTGGCTATGAAGGGTTAAAGGTGGTGATGTCATTTCCTTACTCATTAGTAAGAAAATTACAACTAAGGACCGTAAAATTGCGCCCTATACCCTAATTCATAAATAATTACATAATTTTATTATGATTTTAATAAAACTTATGGATATCTACCTATACAAATGTTTGGGAAACATACAAGTTATACACATGTAACTAGTCGCATACTAGGGACAAACAAGTGTGTTATTACAATACCGACTCAACTAATCGGATAAGACTTCTAAATAATTGTCCTTATTATAATTCCTACAGTTTATTTATCCTATATAATGCTAAAATTAGTCATTATGACTTTAGCAAAACAAATTGCATAAAATACGCAACATATAAAATGCACCTCATATGCAACACGTAAGACTCATATGAATTATGCGAATATAAAGAAATACGTAATTCATATAAGTGAACAAGCATAATGCATGAATTATATTGGCCAAACGATATGTTTGAGGGCTCGGGTATTACAGGTGGCGGCGACGGTGATGTCACCACTGACGTGGCGGTCCGGGTGACGTGTCAGGTGACACGTGTGCAAGTGAAACGATGTGGCGCTGACTGAGCGCTTAGTAGGACGAGGTGAGGTGGCATGACCCGTTGGGGGTCCGATGGGGCGCGACGGTTCACAAGCGTGAGAGCCGTTGGTAAGAGTCCGACCCGACCCAGGATCCGCGCGCGATCCAGTGGGTCGCTGAGAAGGGGTGCGATCTGGATTGTTGGATCCAGATCGGACGGACCAGATTAAATCTGGGCAGAAGTGAAAAGTTATGTCTATTCACACATTGGTCCCTGCCCATAAGTTGCCTACCTTTACAGATTCGCCCCAAAACCCCTCAGATCCTATAAATAAGTCCCAGACAAGTTTGAAAAAATCATTCATTCACTCCCAAGCATTCAGAAGAT
Organism: Lindernia subracemosa; assembly: GCA_028392965.1. Classification (NCBI taxonomy): domain Eukaryota; kingdom Viridiplantae; phylum Streptophyta; class Magnoliopsida; order Lamiales; family Linderniaceae; genus Vandellia; species Vandellia subracemosa. The sequence continues at coordinate 3,065,470 of JAQPCC010000012.1, read as the reverse complement.
CTGCATTCAAGTCCTAGAGTTAAGAAAAGCAAGAAAGACTCGAGTCTTTGATTAGATTCGCCGAAAATTTTGGTTCGTTGTGCAACGATCAAAATTCCGAAGTTGTTGTATTTTCGGGACGGATTGCGAAAATCCGAAGCACTGAAATACGGGGCAATAACGTCTTACGGACAGCGTACGTAGTACGTGCCTCGATTTCAAGCTAACGAATTTTTCGAAGTTACTGCAGCCACCGACCAGACGATCTACACCGGAACCAACAATACTTTGCTATATAATTTCGATTTAATACACAATAAACTACGTAACATTATTGTAAAATAATCTATTATAAAATTTTAATTATATAATAATAATCAATCCTTCAAGGCCATATTTTTGGCCTAATACACCCAATACATGGGAACATTATTTATTTAACAAAAAAAAGAAAGCACAACACAACATCAATACTAAAAACTTATTAGCTTAATGCATCATTAGAAATTTAATTATTCATATATCATATAACGAAAACCATCCTCAAAAAACAAAAGACACATTAGAAATCCCACCGCACTCTTCAAACCAAGGCACGTCGAGCCCAAGCTTCCCATCGCCGGACCACACGAACCCAACCTTCGAACCGTTCAAGTAAGCCTTCTTAGGCGCCACGCTTGCATAAGCCAAGAACTTGCCTTCACCCTTCACCTCAACCTTCGCGACCGAGCTGTCCTCGTCGTAGACGAGTCCCTGGACGGTCCCGCCGGGGTTGAACATGTTGGTCAGCCCGACGGGCGCAAACTTGACGCGGCTCGCTAACTCCTTGACCGGCACGAAAGTGAACAGCTCGAAGGTGGACGATTTGATCGTGAGTGAGGTCGGGTCGGACCCGCGGGTCGACAGAAAGAGCCTCTCCGACTCGGTGAGGTAGACCGCATATTCGCGGGCCCCGCCCAGATGGGCCGACTCGGGCTTCTGATCCCACTCCACGTCGGTCACATGGACCGAGCACGGCAAGGGCTTGTAGCATTGGGAGTAGCCCTTGATCCTCTGCTCCTTAGGGTCCCACCCCGCCCCCTGGCAGTTGAAAGCTCCGACGACTCCTCCGTACTTTCGAATTAAAGTATCAAAACGTCAAAATATATTAAAGAAAATAAGCGAATAGTACTTTCCGACGAAAGATTAAAAAGGTATATATACCTTGTTCAAGTTCCATATCTTGAGGACGGTCTTGCCGTCGAAAAGGGCGTTCTTGAAGAGGCAATCTCTGGTCGGGAGGGCGAAGTGGACGCACTTGGGGACGGTCCCGTCGGGGAAGACGAGCTTCTTAAGGAGGTCAAAGTCGTGCCCGCCGAGCGAGTCGCTGACGTAAACGGGCCCGCCGCAGATGGCCCTCGAGCCGGCGTGGAACTTAGCGCAGCAATGGTCCGACTGAAACATGTCCCAGTCGGGCTGGATTATCTGACCCATCCACATGCTGTTGAAGGCGCAGTGGATCATGTGGACCCCTTGCAGCCAATACACTCCCATCGGGTCGCCGTTTGGATCTTGGAACCAAAAATCGTCGCCTGCGTAAAAAATAAAAGTATTACATTAGATGAGAATTTAAAAAAAAAAAACATTGTTAAAAAGATGTAATAAGATGTTCTTACCGACTCTTCCCATGGAGATCTGCTCCGTTCCGAGCAAGAAGAAGTCGTTGCATTGCTGCATGCTCGATATGAGGCCCGTCCCGTCGAAGTTCTTCGAAAGGGATTTCGAAAGCCCCTTGTAATAAGCCTTCCCTAGCTCAACCCTTCCTCCATATCCGTCGCTCACATATTCGAGCGTCTGAAAAGAAAGGCGACGATTAAAAATGTAGGTTCGATCGGATGTAGAATATCAAGAACCGAGGTAAAGAGCGAGATTATTCTTACATGCATGACGTCGACTTTCACGCCCGTGATTCCGACGTCAGCGAGGTAAGAGTGCATCGAGTCATAGAAGTCGTCGGCCTGGGCGGGATCCACGAGGCCGATCGAGCCCTCGATGATCTTGACCACGGCCAGATCGGTCATGGTCCCGTCGAGCCCGGGCGACAGCTTGCACGGCACGATCTCTGCCTTGAGATGGGTCGCGCCGGGCCTAACCCCTCCCCAAGCACCAGCCAAGGCGTGCCAGACGTAGATATCATCCAAGCCCTTGAAAGTCGTCCTAAGGTCCCTCGTGAAGGCCTTCATTCCCATATTCTCGGACGACTTGCAAGAGCAGCTCGAACAGCCCTTGCTCGAACCAGACGGTCCCCGACCCTCCCCTCCGAACATCTGGTCCAGCTCCTTCGTGAGCCTCTCGATCTCCGCGTCGAACCGAGACAGGTCGGTCTCGCCCGACTGAGCCGCCTTGTCCCTCGACTTCTCTGCGACCTCGATCTCGATGGCTTTGGAGATAAGCAGCTTGGGCTTCTTGGGATCGAAGGTGGGCCGGTCCGGGCCCACCATGGACCCGCCCTTGTACCTCCTGAATTTCTCGCACTCTTCGAACCGATGGAGCCTGGCGGTCATCTGGGTCCCGCCCAGCACGAGGTTCTTGGCATCCTCGTGGGGGTCCTGCCCGTCGACGTTGATGCTCTGCCAGCCGTCGTCTATGATCAGAAACCTCGGAGAAAACCCTCCGTCCGAAAATTCCTTGACGCCGTGCCATATCCCCGCCGGCTCAACGGTTAGGTAGAAGGCATCCCACGTGCACCAGCCGAACTTGTTGACCAACGGCGGGGGCGACTTCTCCTCGACCAGCTTGAACGTATTGAGGTGGACCCTAACCGAAGTGTAGGCCTCCTTCATGACGGCGTATGGATTCTCCGAGACGTGGACGTAGGCTATGGATTCGAAAGACGAGGCCTTCACGCTCGTCGAGCCGCTCTCGGCCGTGACCATGACGTGCCCGTCTGCTCCCGGGAAGAGGGCCGACCGAAACTTGCCCTCGACGATGGGGATGATGACCACGTACGACTTGATCTCCGGGGCGTCGAGCATGACCCATTGGGTCTCCATCTGTATGTCCGACCCGGATTTTCCGACCCACTGGGTCGACCACCACGTCTTGAACCTGAAGATGCTGACGAAGTCACGGCCGGTGAACTTCCCGAGGGAGTTGGAGAGGCGGTCGGACGGCTTGGAGTGGCTGAACCCTAGGAAGCCGCCCTTGGAGGAGAGGGATTGGGCCCGCTGGAATAGGGGCGGCGGGGCTGCCGAGGATTTGCATACGGCGGAGAAGCTTTTGAAGGCGATGTTGCTCGGGATTTCGGAGAGTATAGGGAAGTCCTTGACGTAGAGCTTTCCGTTGGCGAGCTTGAATGAGCTGTCTTCACTGCTTGGTGGAGCCATGGATGGAGGAAAATAGGGTGAGTAGTGGTGAGGAGAGAATGGTTCTCTTGAAGGGAATGAAACGACGCCGTAAGAGAGGATTTTGTGTAAGAAAACGGTTGTTTAGTGTTGTGTGGGGAAGGAAGAAGCGGTTAAACGGTTTATATAGAGAAATAAAGTGAGTTGAATTATTGAAAAAAGGAGATAAAAAAAGAATCGGGGGAAAGGCGCCGTAGGGATAAAAGGTTTGGGCGGTTTGATGGTGGGAGGTGAATAGTTTTTATTGAAATCTTTGATGTGTATGTATTTATATAAATAAATGGATTTATACGAATTTATCTATTTTTTGCATGTTATTGTGAGTAATGTAAGCAAGAATTTAAATATATGAGCCCGATTGCACCTATATAAAGTTTATAAAGTTTTGGAATATATTTTCCAATTTTTGTCCTCTCTAACGGTGGTACATGCCTAATATTCTACAAAATATTTGTGTATATATATATATATATTGATTCTCGATGGATGATCTAGAATCTTGATCAAGTTGGGGGGAGTATATAAGTATATTCATATTCGGTTAATTATATTAATGTATTGTACTCGTAGGTATGGCGTATAGATGTTCCTTACTTTTTTTTTGTCAGATTCATTTTCTTTAATTTAAATGAAGTCATAAGTGATTTAGTACTACTTCCGATCCGATAATGATATTGTGACTATGGGATATTCGAAATTTCGAATTATTTATCAATATTTACTTTGCAATTTCCAATATATTATTTAACGGTTATTTAGAAATAGCATCGAAGCTCAATTCCCCATGCATGCACGCTTAAGTATAATTAATTAGCCGCTCTTGGACGCCTATATAGAATAGCTCGATTTAAAATCTGCCGCCAATTCCACCGCCAGGTCCTCCACCGCCGCCGCCGCCACCTCCACTCCCGCCTCCTCCACCGAACCCGCCGCCGCTTCCACCTCCACTCCCGCCTCCTCCACCAAATCCGCCGCCGCTGCCACCTCCAACCCCGCTTCCTGAATCACCACCGCCTCCTCCACCACCAAACCCTCCACCGCCTCCACCTCCAACCCCGCCTCCTCCACCGAACCCCCCGCCGGCTCCACCTCCAATCCCGCCCCCCGAACCACCATCGCCTCCTCCACCGCCTCCCGAACCACCACCGGCTCCTCCACTAGAGCCACCCCCTATTCCTCCACCACCACCAAATCCGCCTCCGCCACCTCCGCCGACTCCTCCCCCACCTCCTAAACCGGCGCCACCAACAAACGTTTCTTCCTCAAGCCTTCGTCCCTCAACCACAACCAATGCCAACAACAAAATGGCCACAACAAATAACACACTAGTAGTAGCTTTAGCAATGTTTAAACGCTCCATCATATTCATATATATCTTTCGCTCGACACTACTTATTCCAAAACGTTGTGAAGATGATATATCTATTGCTGCTCACCAATGAGGGTATATATAGTGCGCCTACGCACTATTATATGGTTCGTAAATGCGCGCAGTTGAGCCACAGACGACTCTTATTTCCCATATTTTGAACTAGAAAAAGCACATGCTTTTCAAACCCTTCTTTGACATTTAGACACTTCACATGTGAAAGCGCTTGTATAAGACATTACGTATCACATTTATATGTTATATTATATATATATATATATATATATGTTACCAATCTCAGTTCTCATCCACCGCGCATAGTTTTCCCCCCAATGGCAGATGATTTTAGTTACATTAGACTAAAGATGTCATGTCCCTATGACTTTTGTCTAATAACCATATAAATTAATAGGAATGATTTATTTTCCCACGACTATATATAGATTCGCTACAATGGACTGGGCCACTGATATCTTTCGGCCCAAAAGATTAGGCCGCTGATGTCGAGGCCCAATGGACTTGGCTGGTCCAAGCAGGCACACGTGCGAGGGAGGGCACACGTGGGACTATTCCGTCCCTGCCACAAAGAGAGAGAGAAGGCTTCCTTCCTATGGTAATTATGGAGGGAAAGATATTAGTGAAGCCAAAAGGCCTTGTAAGAAAGAAAGAGACCCTTGAGTCCAATTACATCGACCTTGAGGATTGAGATGAAAAACAAAAAAAGGAAAAAACAAAAAACAAAAAAAAAAAAGAAAAAACCGTCCACACACATACACAGAATAGGGTGTGAGAAAATGGGGAAGAAATCTTTGAGTTTGAGCCTTCTTTACCGATACTACTACTACTATTACTACCCTCTTTCTATCTCCTTTAACCCTAACGCAAACATCCAAACAAGCCCTAAAAACGTTTCCCTTCCTTCTTTTCTTCCATTTCCTCCGTCTGCCACATTGCAGATCCATTCTATCTTTCCCTCCTCAAATCTTGTCTGTTCAGTTCCTATTCTATTAGGGGCCGTCGTGCTGATTTTTGTGGGTCGGTCTCTGTTGCTGCGAGGTTTGTTCAATCTGTTTGTGTTTCCCAAGTTTCAATTGATTTTTTTTTTGTTTGTTCTTGCGGGTCGATTGACTGGTGGGTTTCAGTTTTTCTGCTCAATTTGTGTAGTTTGGCATTGGTTTTCTTGAGGATCGTTTTGCGTGGTGCTTTTTTGCTTTTGCAGTGAGTAGCTTATTTAAGTGGGTTTAAATTCGCAATGACTCTTTGTGACTGTGTTGTTTGCCGCTTTTTTGCTTTTGCAGTGAGTAGCTTATTTAAGTGGGTTTAAATTCGCAATGACTCTTTGTGACTGTGTTGTTTGCCGCACTTCTCTAACTCTGATTCATGGGTTTTTTAATGCTATCACGAGAAACTGAATTCCACTGAGTATTTGCCGTTGTAATCGTAGATTCCGAAAAACAATTTTAGGCGACCATTTTAATCGGCGCAAAACTAGCATATTTTGTAACATATCCTAACATGTATTCGGCAAATTTGCAGCCTTTGACATTGGTTTGGAGAACCTCATGCTAAAATGGATCAAAGTAAGGAACCTTTGTTGGATAGTATTGTACAAGGAGCAAGAAAAAGGAGAAGCCAGATTTCTCGGCGGCCTAAACCAGAGGGGCAGTCACTAGGCGATCAATCGCCCGTATCTACGCCACCCTACGATGATGTGGGCAAGGTTTCAAGTGATGAAAACCTTGGCGATTCTAGCTATGGAGGGAAGATGTTTAACTTGAACCAATGTGTTTCAAGGTCTTTGCCAGTTTCTGCATCTGATAGTGGTTCCAATGTTGTCCAAAACAATGGTGTAAGTGATGGAGTGGGACCTGAGAACAGATTGAAAAAGTTTAAATTGAAAGTTGGCGGTGTGACGCGGACAATACAAACCAAACCCAGTTCTACTGCTGGCTCAGGGGATGGGCCTTTGCTGAAGGCCAACCTTCCCTCAGAGAATGCTCGACAACAGCAGAAGCTGAATCATCAGGTTTTTAGTTTTTACCATTTGTCGCTGTGATTTGAAGCCCTTGATACTAATTTGTAAACGTGCAACTATACTATGTTTTTATGATGGAAAATAAGCTGCAGTAACTGAGAAAGGATTGCGCATTTCTTTTATTGCGCGAAACCTAGCGAGGGTGCATAGTCAGTGGCATGATATTATTATAGAGTATTGTTTTATCTTTGCCCAATTAGCTGGATCTTCATCTTGGTTGCTTGAGTTGCAAAAACGTTTATCGAAAACCATCATACAGTGATATGGCATTCATGCCACTAGTCACAAAAATGTAAGCAACTGATTTTGAGATGCTGCCTCTAAGGATGGCTGTGGAGTCAAACCTATGAGTTAATTGGTCTATCTAAGTCTCTATTAGTTTTAGTGAATCATGATATATTAATGAAATAATGCTTACGACTTTCTTTGGCAACTAGATCTCCTGCGCTCCGATCAAGATTGTTGCTGTAAATATTCTATGACATGGCGCATCCTCTCGTTTATTTTCTTTCATTCGTTTGTTTATGTTTTTTTTTTTTGTTACTTTTTTTTTTTTTCAATTATTGGCATGCATGTCTGATGGGGTCATTTTCTTCTACAGTTGGATAAGAAAAGCAGCTTGCAAGGGATCCCATGGAAGGATTTCTCAGAAGGTAGCATCAGTATAGGGAGAGAGGATAATGGGAGACCATCAACAAGGAATGCATCAGAGAAGCAGCACGGTGATAAATCAGATGCAGTTCGTAAGAGCAAAAGGGTGCCTAAGAGACGTGTTTTGGACAAGGACATTGATGAAGATGACGAGGACGATGAGATACGGTACCTGGAGAAACTTAAGACTTCTAAAATAACAGGATACAAAGAATTAGATGCAAAATCAGACAGAAAACCACAGAAGTCTTACGATGAATATCCTGGAAAAGTTAATCGAGATGGCAAGAGGGTTAGATCTGTAGATGTAGATTACGAGGAAGATGAAGAGCTATCAGCTGACGGTGAGCATGAAGGAACTGTAAAGAAAAAGCAAAAGAAGGGTTTGCTGTCGGAGTTACCTATGGAAAGCAAAAGGGAAATATCTCTTACAACTCGTCAACGAGCCCTTTTGAGCAAAGATGCGTCTTCCGCAGCTCCTGCGGTGAATCAAGTTGAGTTCCCGAATGGGTTGCCGCCTGCGCCATCTCGAAGTCAGTGCACAGTTTTTATTTCCTTAGCTTATTCTTTTTTCCTAGAATGATTCACTCAGGCTTTCTATATTTGTTTCCAATGCGACAGAACAAAAAGAAAAACTTTCGGAAGTAGAACAGCAACTGAAGAAGGTGGAAGCTGCTCAGAGGCGTAGACTGCAGAATGAGAAGGCGGCTCGTGAATCAGAGGTTGTTCTAATCATTCATTTCATTTGACCATCTTGTTTGTTGTATAATATTTCAGGGTTGAGTGAGCACTTTGCTTTACCTTTATAGGCTGAGGCAATAAGAAAAATACTAGGCCAAGATTCTAGTAGGAAGAAGAGAGAAGAGAAGATGAAGAAGCGCCAAGAAGAGTTGGCGCAGGTATTTTACGCCTTTTGATTGTCTGAATTATTTTCGAAACTATTATATTTTAAAGAATCAATCGCTAATTTCGCCTTTTCTATAAAAAAAACCGAACCTCAGGAGAAGGCTGTGAGTGCTGAAATGCTTTCATCAAACATCATCAGAACCGTGATCGGCCCCACTGGTACGACAGTCACGTTCCCGCAACAAATGGGCTTCCCTAAAATATTCGAACCCAAGCCTTCAAGGTATGTATGATATCATCTTTGTCTGAACAACGTTGGGCACAACTTCATTGATGTACAATTTCCTTCATGGCCGCTCGTAGTTATCCTCCTCCGCGGGAGAAGTGCGCTGGTCCATCGTGTACCAATCCTTACAAGTACCGTGATTCGAAATCGAAGCTTCCCCTCTGCAGTCTCCATTGCTACAAGGCAGTCAATGAAAAGCTGCAGACAGAACAACCTTGCTAAAGGGTAATCTTTGATTATATGGAGACGATGGAGATCTTTCTTTTGGTCAAATTCAATTACTCTTTCTTGTAATCAATATTCATTATTAGTATGAGATGAGCACTTTTAGACACAGAGCAAACGTAATCCAAATGGAAGAACAAGTTCAAACATTCTTACAAAGACCTCAAATGCATCAAGGACTAATACCCTAAGTAAGAACAAAAGCAAGGAAAAAACAAAAGCAAGCAAAAAACAGTCATACACTCTTTCCACGTTTCTTTCTCCTTCCACTTCTCAATACTGGAATGTGTCGGCGGAGGCCGTGATGGGCTGAGCCGGGCAGGGCATCTGCCACGGCTCGGCCAAAGTGTCGGGCACATCCGGGATATCGAAAGCGAGGCCGCTCACTTCGGAAGCAATTTGAAGGACGGCGTTCAGAGACCTTAGACGGTCAGTGAGCTCGGTAGCCTGAGCCCTAAGCACGTTGTTCTCAGATGCGAAGCTGAGGTACAGCTGGCTGGACCCGTCGATCATCTCTCGGAACTTCTTGTTCTCTTCCTTCAGTTGAGTCTCTTGGGCCATGAGCTCGTCCAGGTGCTGCTGCTTCCTCATCCTGGACCTTCGGGCAGACTCACGGTTCGAGAGCTTGCGCTTTCTCTGCCTCTCGCTGTCAATGTCTGAGGCGGGACTCGTTGCCCGAGGATTCGTAGCCATTTCTTTTACGACGAATTTGCTAGTGTTTCTAAAACTTTTTTTTTTTTTCGGGTGAGGTAAAGTGGTGTCAGGATTTATCGGTATTGGAAAACGGGGATTTGTATCTCAAGGGGCTAATTCATGAGAAGACGTAGAACCAATAAAGGAAGACGACTGAGAAGGAGTGGAGGATTCTAATACGGCGCATCAAAATACCAAACGTCATAAAATCTCAGGAAACATAGAAGCGATCTGTCAGAAATTCAGCTCAACAAGCTTCTAAGAAAAGGGGATTTGGGGAAAACGAAAACCTAGATTTGAATTGAGCTAGATGATCGATCTGCAGACGAAAATGAAAACAAAAAAAATCCGATTAAACGACGAATCAACAATCAAAATTAAGCATGACATGCCTAAAAAGCAATTAATTAACAACAGAGAAGAAAAAAATACAAAACACAAAAGAAGAAGAAAAAAAGCAGAAAAATACATAAATAAAAGAAGAAACGAAAAGCAAAGAACAAAGAAAGGAAAAACACATACCTTATAGGCAAAATTGCGAAGTGGAGCGAAAGAAAGCCTCCATCGAGAGAACGAGGGGGTATTTATAGGAAGGAGAGAGGGATTTGATTGGTGCGAATTAAAATAATATAATTTAATATATTAATAAAAAAACGTTTAGATCTCGTCGATGAAATGAACTGAGAAAGAAAGTGGTGAGAATGTAGTAATATAATTACGTCATGGCTGATGTCTTTTGTGTACATATAGAAATACTCAATTCTCATTGGTTGGCGGTCTGTCATATTGTGTGTGCCACGTCACTTTAATGCATCGAAGAATAAATCTGAGTTGGGCCTAATTTTCAGGCCCGATCACTTCTTTTTATCCTCATATTAGCCCATTAAGCCCACAGTAGGCTGGGTCGAGCTGACGAGTGAGAAGCACGCGCCGTGTGCCTCGGACTCTTCGAATTCCCGCCATAGCTCGTCGGCTGTGCTGTGAGCTAGATAGTGTCACCCTCTTTCCCTTCCCGCCTTCGCAATTGCCGCCTTTTACTGCTGTTGCTCTTGTTGTTTTACACTATCTCTCTCTGAATCTCTCGGCGCGACTGTAAATCCACTTGACGTTTCGTATTTATTGTTTATGATTAATTTATCGTTCGATGGCGTCGTCGAAGAAATCAAGCAACGGAAGATCGCCGCTCGTCAACCAACAGCGTCAAATAACCTCATTCTTCGGCAAGACCCCGCAGCCGTCGTCCACTGCGTCGTCGATTCTATCTAAGCAAAACAGTGATGGCAATCCAAGCCCTATCACTCCGTCTGTGAGCAGCAAATCAAACCGCGACAAGCCTTTACTAGTCATTGGTCCCAGTAAGACGTCTCCTACCGCTAAAAATTGTTCGGATGGGAAGAAGGAGAAGCTGTTTGGAACCGAGGTTGTTGACCGGAAAGTTAGGGTTTACTGGCCGTTGGATAAGAAGTGGTATGGCGGTTGCGTGAAGTCTTTTGATAAGTTGTCGGGGAGGCATTTGGTTCTGTACGATGATGGAGAAGAGGAGATGCTTGATCTTGTGAGGGAAAAGATTGAGTGGGTTGAAGGAAAGGCGAAGGAAAATGTGACTAAGAAGAAGTTACGACGGTTGAGCAAAATTTCGTTGGTGGAAGATGATGAGGATGATAATGTTGGGAATATGGATGATCGTGCTGATGATGAATCGGAGGATGCGGATTGGGGGTTAGATTTGGAAAAACAGATATCTGAGGATGGCAATGGCGTTGGTTTAGAGGACATGGATTTGGAGGATGAAGTAAGTGGGGATAGTGGCAGTGTTATTGGGAAGAAAAGGAAGTTGAACGAAGGACAAAAGAGGGGATCATCTTCGGTTTTGAGTAAAAAGAGTAAGAGTGTTGGAGAGTTGAAGAGTAAGAGTGGTTCTAAGATTTCTTTTGATGGAAATGGAAATGATGCCGAGCTTTCTAAAAAAGTCGGTGGCGAGAGTAAGTCATTTATGGGTTCATCTGTACGTAAATTAAAACTTTATGGGATGAGTTGATGATGAGTGATACTATAGTCATTGGTGTGTTGGCCCGTATTCATTATTTAGTGTTTTCTTTGATTAGTCCTGCTGTGTTTACTATGTTTACTTGGTTTAGTTGTCCAACTTTTGATATTATTTGCGATTTTACTTTTTATCTACTTTCCTTTTTTGTGCCTGCCTGTGGATTGTTAATCTCATTAGCTTGGATGGAACAAAATTTGATAAATGTAGATGGGGCAGTACTTCTTAAGGATAATGCTATATTGGAAGATGCTGCGGAAAGATTTCGCATGCGTGAAACCGAGAAGTTTCGCTTCCTTGAGGCGTAAGTGGCTATCTCTCTTAAGAAGGAAATAGACATATGCTTTCGTATAGTCCCACTGTTGAAATGCTTTTATTTTTTCGGAATAGGGAGCGTAAGGATGCTAGCGGAAGGTGTCCAGGTGACTTAAATTACGACCAGAAAACCCTTTATTTGCCTTCTAGTTTTGTGAAAGGTCTTACAGGTGGTCAGGTAAAATTTGCACTCATCGTCTATTTTTTTATGTAGTTGCCATTATTGACAATAGTTTACGTTGTTACTTTACCATTTTAGAGGCAATGGTGGGAGTTTAAGTCAAAACATATGGATAAAGTTCTATTTTTTAAGGTAAATGCATTTGATTATTCAGGATAGTCAAAAGTGTTGCAAATTTATGATATTTTGTTCTTTCTCTTGTCATTCTATCCTTCACCCTGCTATAATCTTTTGTTCAAGCAGATGGGAAAATTCTATGAACTTTTCGAAATGGATGCACATATTGGAGCGAAAGAACTTGGTTTGCAGTATATGAAGGTACTTACTGGATTTGCCGGTATTGCATGCTTAGTTGTGCTATGCAGTTAAAGTGTGAATGGTGTTATAAAGTGTATAACAATAGGTTTCCTAAAATTTTAGTTTCATCAAATTGACTATCCAACAGTTATTGCTTCGACTTAATATGTGCTAATTCAGCATAGTGTTGTAGTTGAAATATCTGCTTAATAGTTGCTTCTGCTTTCAGGGGGAGCAACCTCATTGTGGCTTTCCAGAGAAAAATTTCCTGGTTAATGCAGAAAAGCTAGCTAGAAAGGTTTGATTTGCATCTTAGACACTTCATAGACAAAATTTTCTTTATCCTGATGATCTCAGATCTGTTATCTCTTCGTGCCAAATGATCTGTGTTCTCGCAAAAATATTCAAATTAACAGGGTTATCGTGTTCTGGTTGTGGAGCAAACAGAGACACCTGAACAGCTTGAACTTCGTCGGAGAGAAAAGGGTTCCAAAGACAAGGTCATTTTGCAATTAAATAAACACTTCTGTGCAATTTATGGTAGTGTAAGAGGATGGGTCAAATATGTAAGTTTAGAGATCAAATAACTCTTTCTTGAGACTGGTTCTCACTGGCACGCCTATTGCACGACATCTGAAGTTGACCAATTTAATTTTTTCATTAGATAATCTCGATCAGAGTTACAACCCCTTATTTAAAGACAATAATTAGGTTTTAATGGAAATAAATCTTGTACCCAACTTATAGGACATCGTAAATACCTCTTAAGAAGATGTTACTTGAGCTATGAAATATTCTAAGAAGTATAGTACAATCGAATAAAATCAAAGTAAATATTATGTATTATGTACAATATTCTGTTTCCTGATATTGTATGTTGAGCTAATGTATTTTCCGGAAATTTCCAGGTTGTGAAGCGAGAAGTATGTGCTGTGATCACAAAAGGAACCTTAACAGAGGGAGAGTTGCTTTCCAGTGAACCAAATGCATCTTATATGGTGGCTATCACTGAGAGCTGTCAAGCTTCATCTTGCGAACAAGGGATTCATATATTTGGTGTCTGTGTAGTTGATGTAGCTACAAGCAAAGTTATCGTTGGTCAGGTGAGGGATATAAGTTAATAACACACTTTTGTTGCATAGAAGTTTGATACCAATTTAATTTTAGGTCACCTCACTCTCACTGTTGGTGGTTTCATGTGTTTTTCATTTCAACCAAGGATAATATTCTCAGGTTAAACCATCTTAGTGGTTCCGGCTCATGAAAAAGCTAGTTCTATCTTCTATAGTTATTTGTTATGCTTTATGGCACCTTACATTTAGTTGTGTCTTTATTTCAGCATGGAACCTTCCATATCTCTTGCATCACGTTAGTTATTTATACGATCGCAGCAGAGATTTTGTGGTGTCCTTCATGCATTTGTGGATGTGCTTACGTTCTTGCTTTTCCATTGTTTTTAATGAAATGAAATATTGTTGAGACTAAAACTGCATCTTTGGATCAGTTCAGGGATGATGCAGACTGCAGTTCTTTGTCTTGCTTATTATCCGAGTTGAGGCCGGTTGAAATTATAAAACCTGCTAAACTACTTTGTCCTGAAACAGAGAAGGCACTGACTATACATACAAGAAATCCTCTAGTCAATGAATTGATTCCTCTTTCTGAATTCTGGGATGCTGAGAAAACTATTCGTGAAGTTACAAACATCTACATGCAAGCGAGCAAGCATTATTCGCCAAATGATAAGCAAGTGGAGCAACCAATTGATTCTTCATCTGAAAATGGTAGTATGGATTGTTTACCGGAGGTGCTATCTAAACTTGTGAGTTTTGGCGAGAATGGAAGCCAGGCACTCGCAGCCCTTGGCGGAACTCTTTTCTATCTACGACAAGCTTTTCTGGATGAAACTCTCCTCAGATTTGCAAACTTTGAGTTGCTTCCGCTTTCTGGTGTTGGTGAACTTACTCAAAAACCATATATGGTTATTGATGCGGCTGCATTGGAAAATCTTGAGATATTTGAAAACCTGAAAAATGGAGATGCTTCAGGGTAAACTTTGATTGCACTTCTACATTGACGGATCTTATTTTTTATTATTTTATAATTGATTTTTTCACATTTCTTTTTGGAACATCCTTTCTTACCGCATTGCATATCTCCTCAGGACATTGTATGAGCAAATAAACTATTGTGTCACTGCATTTGGTAAAAGATTACTTAGAAATTGGCTGGCAAGACCACTGTATCATCTCAAATTAATCAAGGAACGCCAGGATGCCATTGCCGAACTAAAGGTGTGTGAAAAACTCCCATCATGTGACCTTAGGCATTCCCAATTTGAACCTAATATGCTCTTGTTGACAATTAAATTGTCCCTTGAAGTTTCTAGGTTGCTGCAGTAAGCACCTATTGCCTTGTGTGTTGTTCATCTGTTGCATTTCTTGCTTTGCAATCTTGTTCAATAGCACTTTTTTCCGGATGGGAATTGGGAATTCAACAGTGGTTCCATTTGCCAGAATGAGGCTGATCCATTTTAATTTTCCTTTTCCTTTTCCTTTTCCTTTCTCAGAGTAATGAAACGCACGTGCTTGGCTTTAGAAAAGAGTTGTCCAAGCTACCAGATATGGAACGTTTGCTTGCCCGAGTTTTTGCTGGCAGGTGAAGCTACTACAAGACCTAGTATATTTAGCTAAGATCATTAGGTAGCTTCAATAAGGGATCTTTTTCATGTATTCATGCAGTGAAGGTAGTGGCAGAAATGCGAACAAAGTTGTTTTGTACGAAGATGCTGCTAAAAAACAGCTTCAGGAGTTTATTTCAGCTCTTCGTGGATGCGAAACAATGACCGATGCTTGTTCTGAGTTTGGTGCCATTTTGGAAAATGTGGAGTCAAGCCTCTTACGTTATTTGTTAATGCCTGGTAGAAATTAGCTGATCAAAATTTGTAGATTGGTTTTACTTGTGATTGGCATTTTACAATATAAAAGTGTGTCCAGGTTCTGGGATTCCTGAAGTTCAACCAATTTTGAAGCATTTCAAGGATGCCTTCGATTGGGATGAAGCAAACAATTCAGGGCGTATAATTCCACGAGAAGGGGCTGATGTCCAGTATGATGCTGCGTGCCAAATAGTTAAAGATATTGAATTCAATCTTAGGAAACATTTAAAGGAGCAACACAAATTACTTGGGGATACATCTGTAAGAACTCGCCAAAGCCTCTTGAATGCAAATCTCAAATTGTTGGAAGCTTAACTTATTTTATGTTCTTTGGGCGTTATGTAGATTAATTATGTCTCAATTGGAAAAGACACATACCTTCTGGAAGTGCCTGAGAGTTTGTCACAAAGTATTCCGAAAGAGTATGAACTAAGATCATCCAAAAAGGTAAGACCACTTATATCCAGGCTTTCTTGAAGTGTTTAATACCAAAGCTCTGTGCCTTGCTATTTTGAAGCGGGCCCTTAATTAAGGCAGTATGTAAAAGTTTCTTCTCCCTGATGGAAGAATATTTTTTGCAGCATGGGTGACTTGAAGGACCTAACAAATTGACATTAGATAACTAAATTCGTTATGCCTGGTTGACAGCGCCCATCTTTTGTCATCTCAAAAATATTTCATAATGTCCGCGGCTTTAAATTATCAATTAGTTGCTTCTCTTAGACTACTGAAAGATCAGGTTGCAGCCATGGCGATGCATCTATCACCTATGGTTTTTCATGTTGAAATTTTCCTGAGCGTTACATCTCCTATTTATTTGCTTTGCAGGGTTTCTACCGCTATTGGACACCAGAGATTAAGAAATTGATCGGAGAGCTTTCCCAAGCTGAATCTGAGAAAGAGACAAAACTGAAGAGCATTCTTCATAGGTTAATTCAAAGCTTTTGTGAAAATCACAGTAAATGGAGACAAATGGTCTCTAGTATTGCAGGTATATTACAAAGGTTGAATTGAATGATGGCTATATTCATAATTTTCCGACAACTGAGTTTTCTTTAGTCAACTATAGTTTATGTGAGGATTCCTAGTCCTTCACAAAGATTTGTTTATTTTAAGACTTATCTGGTGTTGATGTCAGAATGTGTTGTTCATGCCTCTTACAGATGAATGGAAAGGATAAACCGGTTACACCCTTTTCCAGTAACTAGAATGTTTTAATGTTCTGAGTTGAGAATTTATGGCATCTTTGAGTTGTGGATGTTTATGTTTTTTTTCTTGGATGTTGGGATAATTACTATGAAATAAGGACAACCCATAATTTGGATTCATACTTCATTGCAAAAATTATTCAAATTTCTTGGAAGATCTCATAATTGAGATATTACTAATGTTTGAAACCTAACTACTGTTCTGCAGAACTGGATGTTTTGATCAGCCTCTCTATTGCAACTGGCTATTATGAGGTGAAAGCATGTCGCCCAGTCCTGTCTGCTCCAGATAATGGCGAAGTGCCTCGTCTTACAGCTAAAAGTTTAGGACACCCCATCCTAAGGAGTGATACTCTGGGTGAGGGTAGCTTTGTTACAAATGATGTTACACTTGGTGGCTTGGGACAAGCCAGTTTTATTCTACTTACTGGTCCTAACATGGGTGGAAAGTCTACTCTTCTTCGTCAAGTTTGCTTAGCTGTGATTTTGGCCCAGGTTGCGTTTGGTAAATCATATTTCACGTACTGCTAAAAGTTATTTGTTCTTTACTAACGGATTCACCACCTTGGTTTCCCTCAGATAGGAGCAGACGTGCCTGCAGATAGCTTTATCCTGTCTCCTGTTGACAGAATATTTGTTCGAATGGGTGCTAAAGATCAGATTATGGCTGGCCATAGCACATTTCTAACTGAGCTTTTGGAGACTGCCTCTATGCTGGTATGGCAGTTTTTTGATGTAACATGGAATAAATTTTTTTTCGTATAACCGAACTTTTTACCTTTTTAATAGACTTCGGCTACTCGTAATTCACTTGTGGCACTGGATGAGCTAGGACGGGGGACATCAACTTCGGATGGCCAAGCTATAGCGTCAGTGCTGCTACTAATTGAGTTTTTTTTTTTCTTTGATATTTCCTCCATTTGCTTCTAAAATGATTGCTACATCAAGCATTGCTAGACAAAAACTTGTGTTTTCTGGGAAAGCTTATTGTATAGCATAGATCTGTTTTCTTTTGACAGTGCTTCGGTGCTTGATCACTTCATCCAACACATACAATGTCGAGGAATGTTCTCTACTCATTATCATAGATTGGCTGTCGACTACGAGAAAGATCCTAGGGTACGACATACTTTCTTCAGATATCGACCTCTAACATGTTCTTTTATTCTAATCCCATCTGTCAATTAATTTCATGTCTTGGCAAATACAGGTCTCCCTGTGTCATATGGCATGCCAAGTTATAAAAGGAGATGACACCAGTTTGGAAGAAGTAATATTCCTTTACAAATTGACACCCGATGCATGTCCTAAAAGTTACGGTGTTAATGTCGCTCGATTAGCTGGTAAATCCCCTTATATATGTCATTTTCATACGAATCATCCGTCGCATATGTGCTTCTCTGTCAATTTTCTTTTTTGTTCGATACTTCTCTTTCAAGTCATGCACTAGTTTTTTGTTTGTTTGTTTACAGGTCTTCCTGATGAATTACTAAGAAAGGCCGCAGCTAAATCTCGTGAGTTTGAAGAAAGTTATGGGTTAGGTTGGGAAGACAAGGCATCTCCGATAATACGTAACCTCGTCAAACTTGCCCGGGATGACGACATCATGGTTCCCAACTCGTTGACCGTTCTGCAAGGCCGAGCAAGATTGCTCGTACAACAATATCGATGAAATATCATTACACGGGAAATACTATGATCAGAGCATTTTGGAGATGTGATTTCAGAACACATAGTAGTAATCAAATTTTCAATTATCTTACAAAATACAAACTTTAGCAACTAACAAACTGATTGAAAACAATGGGGGGGGGGGGGGGGGAAAGGCTAACACCCTCAGGTGGGCTGTTGTTTTCCTTCGCCAAGGGTTCATGCTCAGGCGCACATCAAATTCGGGGTTGAACGACGGACTATATGTACTGAGAGATCCATTTGAAGCCATCGCCGTATCCCATTTTGCGGACGATGCTGCACATGAACACCTCGATGGGGCGGACGTTTGAACCAGCAAGGTCCACCTTGCCCTTGCCAGTGGTCACACCGCCGAGGCCAAGGTGATACCTCAGCTCGTCTTCCGAAGCAGCATAAGGTATGTCGATTTTGTTCCCCAGGATTAGAAAAGGAACGTTGGCGAGCGCCTCGTCGGAGAGGAGAGCGTCTAATTCTCTCTTGGATTCGGCAAAGCGCTCTTTGTCGTATGCATCCACTAGGTAGATTACAGCATCTACCTGTGTAACAAACAAACACAGTTAATTAATATACTTAGGGAGCGTTTGTTATGCGAAATTTGTGTGTGAAACGTGCGAACGATGTTTAGCGTATCAAACAGTGATACGTTTTATCTTCGCACTTTTCCTTTTCTTTTTTCTAACCGAAATACGCATGCATACCAAACGCAGCTTTAGAGAAATAGTAACTCAAAAAGGAGAAATTCACACCTTGGCGTAATAATCTTTCCAAACCCTACGAGCGATTTGATGGCCTCCCAAATCAAAGGCCTTAAACTTGATTTTGCCGATACTCAGCTCCTCCGAGGTAGGATACTGCGTCGGCTGATGCTGTACTAATCTCTGCATAATCAAACCACAGACACACGGAGGCGAGTTTTTGGACGATCAAATTTACCAAATCAAGTCAAACAATCATAAATTCTCCCAAAAAATTTTGAAAAATCACCTCGTCCTTGAGCATGTGAAGGAGTGTGGTTTTTCCGGCGTTATCGAGGCCGAGGAACAGTATCTTAGCCTCCTTCTGCCATAGTCCTAGAGATGCCAGCACACCGTAGAACCAGTCCAAGAGAAACATCGTCGATCCTTCTTCGCTGCTGCTGCTGCTGCAGAATAGACTCGGACTGGTATATTCTTCGCCCTTATACTCTTCTTCTTTCACTTCTTTCTCCTTCTATCGTCTCTTTTCAACAGTGCGTGCTTTGAAAGAGGAGAATTAGGTTGGATGATGATTTGATAGTGACTTGATTGAGTGGCCATTTGTGGTTCGCATGTTCACTTCGGTTGGTCTTGATTGGGCTCTATATTGGGCCAATCAATGGGCTGTTCAATTGATCCATAGACATTCTGGCCCATACTCTTCAGCCCATAAAGAAGAAAGCTTCTTTTATCTGTCTTAATATGAGATTAGTTAATAAAAACAAATCTTTAATTAAGCTAATGAACCTCTTTTATCTGATTAATTTATTGGGCTAACTTTGTTGTGAGTTTGTGGGTCGCACGATTAATCCACATGGTACACGTGCGAGATATGAAATGCTTCTTCATAAGAAGGTTTTTAGATTTAATTTCCTAATAATTAATTATCTTTAGATAATAGACAGACAAGATTATCTTTCTTTGAGAATTCTACTAGCCAATTGCCTCCTAGGAACCAGCATGTCTGAGAAAATTAAGAGTTTGATTTACTTATTAATTAAATATAAAATTAGCTAATCAACCTTGCTCTTATCTATATGTACTCTTGGAGTTGAATATTTATTAAATAGATAAATTAATAAACTAGCATGCAAGTTTCTTTATGCACGGCATTATCTTGATGCCCGAATAATATGGATCTTGCTCATGGGCATATTTTTTTTTTTTAATTATCTCACTAGTTCATGCGCAGTCATTTTCTAATGCTCTAAACCAAGTTTCAATTAAAAATACATTTTTTTTCTACCTCATTAAATAGTAAGGAGAGAAATAGGAATCCCATAATAATTCACGAGATTTAATATTTCGAATTGTCTGGCTGCTTTGATTGAATGCATGCACTCCATCGACCAGTCTATATATATTAAATATAAGATAAATAGTATTCAATGAGGTGATAGCCAATAGTAGTGCAGAAAATGTTGTGTATATATATATATATACACTATTGACAGTTGACACATCGTATAGTTGACCGATCAATAGGTCACGACATTACTATTTTATTTTGGAGGCTATGATGTTTCTCTAATAAATAAGGCCACCTCACATTGCATGTGTGTTTTTAAGAAGGCCAACCGTTTTTTCCAAATATTATTATATATATGGTGGATATAAACTATTAATTTTGATTCGTATACTTTATTGCTAGTTGACTCTTTCTTTATTATAGTTTATTTTAATACGAACAATTATCATCGTATTCTTCAATTTTTTATTTCTTTTAATTATATTCTCAAAATATAAAGTAATATTATGTATTTATTTTTTAATACACGCATAGAGTATGAATGAAATACTAGTAATTATGCTTGTGTGTGTTATAATTAGCCAGCATCTAAATGCTTTTTAATTGATATAGTATGCCAGATCAAAATGCAATATTAATATTTTTTCTATTTATTCTAATTATATCACCATAATTTTATTTTTTTTATACTTACAAATAATACACAATTAAAAATAAAATTTCAACTACTAAACGATTTTAAATTAATAATAATTATATAATGAGTAAGAGAGTCCATGGAGGAAGGAATCCACGAATTCATGTGCATTCATTAATAAAAATGTGGGTGAACTCGAAAGCAATTAAAGGTGAGAAGAAAGGCATCTTGTGGTTTACGACTAAGACATCACTTTCTTTTTTTTCTTTTTTTTTCTATACTCAATAAGTAATTATATATTACATATATGTTCCAATTTAATTAATTATTAATTAAACCCTATCCTTTTTCATTTGCCCTTCCACTTTTCATTTAATGAATCACCATCTTCTCTCCATTCCTATTAATTAATGATTTGTCAATTTTTTATGTTATTATTACACAGATACAACTCGAGAAAGTTAGATATGTATTGTGGCTGAGGTTTATCAAAAAAAGAATAATTTTGAAATATTAATTGGTTGAAAAACCATAAATGCAACTATATCCAATCTATTAAACAAATGGTGTCACTCCATGAGGTTTGCTATGGTGCCCACCTACCGTGAGCAACTACCATGAGCATCGTAGCAAATATCTCATTTTTTGTGCTTTTCATCACTCTTCGGCACCACCATTATCTTCCCCGTCCCTCTCGACTCTGTCGTCACCCCCGCCGCTCACCTTCGGGGTGTTGATTTATCAGAAATTCATCACCTCGGCTTTTTACGAGTAAATCGAAAATAAAGATGAATTTCTGATAAATCAACACCCCGAAGGTGAGCGGCGGGGGTGACGACAGAGTCGAGAGGGACGGGGAAGATAATGGTGGTGCCGGAGAGTGATGAAAAGCACAAAAAATGAGATATTTGCTACGGTGCTCACGGTAGTTGCTCACGGTAGGTGGGCACCATAGCAAACCTCGTCACTCCATTACTTGATATTATATTATAATATAATAGATACAAAAATTAAGATTTTTACATTATTTATCCATCGTAACACATCATGTTTTGTTTGGGAGTTTGACATTAACTACTATTTAATAGATTTGTATTTTATTTTTGTTCAGTTTAGAAAATATTATTCTGGGTAAATCGCATAAATCGATTTCCTGTCAATGTAATTTACAAGATTTAAGTAATAAATAAAAAAAATTTGAATTTCAATAAATTTAAGAAAATATTTATAGGTTACAGAAATAAGTCATATATATTGTCATATTAACTTTACTTGCAATGCCAGTTGCTTAAATTACATGTAATAACTTTCACTATATATTAAATACTGATGTATTTTCTCCTAAGTTTCCTTTTTCCTTTTCCGAAATTTTGCTCTATGAACATATTTTCCACAATAAATAAAAAAGAAAAACTATTTATAAGAACGACGTGGTAGCCAATAGTGTAGTGTGGAGTCAGAGAGAGAGAGAGAGAAAGGCCAGCGATGGTGAAATGAAGGAATGTGCTCAAAGCTGACATTCGTATAAAGCAATTTTCCTATCTCACCCATTTCGCTGTTGTTTGAAAGATACTTTCCTCGCCGTGTGAGGTAAGGATTCACCACCAGCACGTGATGATGGTAGTGGTGGTGGTGGTGATTTGATTTGTGCGTTTTCTTCGCCGGCGGTGTAACGTTGTTAAGCTCAGTCATCGCTACCAGAGAGCGATCTAGTGGTTGATTACCGCCCGCCCATCAATGGCTTCTTCACACCCATTTCTGGCTGGGACAGAGAAGAAACACTGGTGGCACACCAATAGAAAGGTACGTTGAATTTTGATCGACGTTTGTGGTCGTAATTTCATTTTATTTTTTGATCTGTTTGTTTAAATCGTTGATTGCGACGCAGATGGTGGAGCGATACGTTCGTGAAGCGAGGATGTTAATAGCGACGGGAGAGCAGAGAGACGTAGCCGCGGCTCTGGTGCTGCTGGAGGCGGCGCTGGAGGCGGCGCCGCGTATGGAGGCGGCGATCGAGCTGAAAGCGCGTTGTCTTTTGTTTCTCCGGCGATTCAAGGACGTGGCAGACATGCTTCAGGACTGCATTCCTAGCCTGAAAATGGCATCATCATCCGACGACAGCTCTTCATCCTCGTCCTCTGTGTCGTCTTCGGACACCTCTCTGTCGAGGGACAGAACGAAGCTTCTCTCATCGTCGTCGTCATGTGGTGGTAGTGGAGAATTTTTGTTGAACGGCAATAATCACTGTGAGCCGCCGTTCAAGTGCTTCTCCGTCTCCGATTTGAAGAAGAAGGTGATAGCTGGGTTGTCTAGAAACTCGGAGAAGGAAGGGCAATGGAGGTAATTTTTCAAAATTCAATTCAACCCCCACATTTTAATCAAAAGTCAAATCGAATCCCTCTAAACGACAAGTGTATAGCTTTAATCACAAAAGGGTTAGGTAGATATGGCGATGATCTAGTCAACTTTCTGACGCAGCAATGAGTTTGCATTCAAATCGCATGTTTATGCGCAGGTACGCAGTGCTGGGACAAGCTTGCTGCCACCTGGGCCTGATGGAGGACGCCATGGTTCTTCTCCAAGCCGGCAAACGCCTCGCCCTTGCAGCCTCCCGCCGTGAAAGCATCTCATTACCAGACGACATCGTACCACTGTTCAAATTCCCAACCTCAAACGAAAGAGACATCAACCAGCTGCCACAAAGCCCTCCTCCCAAAACTGAGTACGAAACGATCTCCCATCTCCTGAGCCACATCAAGCTCCTCATGCGTCGTAGAACCGCTGCTATGGCCTCGCTAGACGCTGGCCTATACTCCGAAGCAATCCGACATTTTTCCAAGATCTTGGACGGTCGAAGAGGAGCTCCGCAGGGGTTCTTAGCCGAGTGCTACGTGCATCGTGCCTCAGCTTATAAATCTTGGGGTAGAATCGCCGATGCAATAGCAGATTGTAACAGGGCTTTGGCTTTGGACACTTCTTGCATCGATGCTCTCGTGGTAAGGGCGAGCTTGTTCGAGATCGCACGGTGTTTGCCCGATAGCCTTCATGACTTGGAGCATTTGAAGCTTCTGTACAATTCTATGTTGAGAGACAGGAAGCTTCCAGGCCCGGCTTGGAAGAAACAGAGCGTTCAGTACCGTGAGATTCCCGGCAAGCTCTGCTCTTTGGCTGCGAAAATCCAACAGTTGAAGCAGAGGGTCGCTGCTGGCGAGATGTGGAACGTGGATTATTACGCGCTAATCGGATTGAGACGGGGCTGTTCGAGGTCCGAACTGGGCAGGGCTCATTTGCTGCTGGTGCTGAAGCACAAGCCCGATAGATGCTCGGGCTTTATAGACAGGTGCGAGTTTTCGGACGATGAGGAGATGGATTCGGTCAGAGATCGTACGAGGTTGTCTGCTTTGTTGCTTTACAGATTGATTCAGAAGGGGTATAACAGTATCATGAATGCGATCTTGGAGGAAGATTCGAACGAAAAACAGAGGAAGAAGGCTGCCGTCGAAGTTCTTGATCAACCACATCATAAAACCGCGATTATCGAACCGTTCTCGGACGAAGCTGTTCGCGTCGACGATGATAAAACGGGCACTGCGGGCCCACAAGCTTCGGTGTTTCAAGGAGTGTTCTGCAGGGATCTCGCCGTCGGGAATCTGCTTTCTCAGACAGGGTTTGATCGTCCTCTACCTCTCAAGTACGAAGCTTTAACATGTTAGAAAGATTTTTTGTCACTGTGGTATTGCTTGCTATCTTTTGAAAGGTGTTCTATTTCTTTTTTTTTTTTTTAATATTCGAATTTTTGTCTCTTTTTTCTTTAGTTTCTTGCTGTTTTTATCACCTGTACAGATTTTGTTTCAATTCTGTGTACTTATGGAACTCTCTTTTTTGTCTCTACAATTGTTTTTGTTAGGCTATAAAATGGTTTTGGGTCGTTTTCTTTCTTTGGCTGTCTTCTGTGGAATTTGATGGAATTAAATTAACTGCATGTCTCTCAATGAGTGGAGTGGAGTTCTTTGTGTTTGTATTAAATGGCTTCATAGAAAATGAGTGCGATGTAATGAAATTTAAATTGTACTATTCCATTGCATGTTTTATTCAGTTTCATGTTTTCTCTCATTAATTGCATCTCACCTTCTACTACATATACATAGGATACTCTTGATTTACCTTTTAAATAAATGTCTTCAATAATCTTGTTACTAATTTTATATAATAATAATAATAATGCTCAAATTCTAGATGATTTTAAAATTTATCTGATTTAGATCGCCATAAGTAGTCTATAAAAAAGGTAAAAAATAAAAAGTAAATAAATAAAGGGTAACTTTTTTCTTCATAATAAAAAATAGTGGAAAAGTGGGCGTAAATAGTCCGATTTCAAGGTGAAAAAGGATAAAATCAGAAGTAATCAATCATCTTTAGAATGTAGCCTTTCTTGATTAAAGAATGGAATAATAATTTCGGTATAAAGTCATCAATGAAAAAAGCTCTTTAGGACGTACACTAATAATAACGAATGCTTTTATCAGCCATGTGAATATAATTTTGATATGCAACTCAACTCCACACACATAATTAAAGAAGACAAAAACAAAATCTCTAAAATTTCCAAAAAATATTATATAAATTTCCAAAGAGGAAGACAATGAAATTTCTATATTTTAGTGATATGCATTTCTTGCATGAGTTCCACAAAACTTGTGTGGCGAAGCTTTTGGGCGACTTTCCTTGGAAGTGATTCTTTTCTAATTAATTAATTAATTTATTTTTAAGCTTCTAATTGGGTTCAACAAAACAATTACTCCCCACTCCCCAAAATGTCTTTTGTAGGGAATATTTTAATCCACGCCATAGAATATAAATTTAAATAACCTTCCATTCCAACCTATTTTTACCATCAATTAAAATTTAAAATGGGCTTTATTGGCACTTTGGCAGCATTCCAATTCCCAAATGAGTTGGGCTTTCTAAAAGGAAAAAAAATAAAAAAACAAATTAACAACAAAAAGACAACCTTAAGTCATTACCAAAAGCAATAAATACCTAACAAATACGATGTAGAGAAGAAACTAAGTATAGAAAAATGCATGCTCATCTATATCAATCATATAAACAAACACTCCCACAAAACACAAAAAGAAAAAAAAAACAAACGATGAGGTGATTATATAAGAATCTGAGACAAAAAAAAAAAGAGCTCAATAAGCATTATATCATCGTTCTTCTTCCTTTTTTATTTTTTATTCGAGTAAAAAAAAGATATATATGCATTTATATATCCTCCATATTAATTAATCAATTCAAACAATTCATATAGTCCCTCCTCTCTGATGGCGGCCGTGGTTGTTATGATGGGCCGTCGCCGCCGCCGCCGCGGTCGAATTCTGCATGTGAATCTGCTTGTAAAACCGCGCGATGAACTCATCAGCCTTCGCATCGATCATCTCGTCCCCGCCGAGGGCGTCGAACATCGCGTCGGGGTCGTCGTCCTCCTCCCCGCCTTCGTCATCTTCGTCGTCGCTGCTGCAGTAGAGGTCGCGGAGGCTCTGGGCCGAGGCGTACTTGCTCATGGTCCCCGTGGAGGTCGAAGCCGCCGAGGGCGAGTAGGGCGGCTGGCCGGCTGCCAGGGACGGCGGCGAAGGAGGAAGAGACTCGTCGACGACGGAGGCGGCGTCCTGGTCCTGAAGGTGCAAGGGGCGCATGGAGTCCACCAGCTTGGTCCAGTTGGCGGCGGGTTCTGCCGGCGCGGCGGCTGTCTGAATAATGCCCTGCTTGGCGGCGATGGAAGATTTGCTGGCGTTCTTCTTCTTCAGCATGAAGAGGGCGGCCTTGAAGATGCCGAAGGAGCCGCTCTTCTTCTTCTTCTTCTTGACGGTCGGCGGCTTGGGTGACGTGGCGGCATCGTTGACTGGCGCGTATTCTTCCGACATGGCTTGATGGGGCGCGTGGGTGGGGGATGAGAGTGTGTATGTGCGTTAAGAGTGGAATGGAATGGAATGCCCCTGCCTGCAAATTGCAGGGGAGAGGACGAAGGAGAGGGATATATTTCAACTTTTGTCTTTTTTAATTAATAATGGAAGATTATCTATACGTATGTATATATATAGTCAACGGCTTGACCTTTTAATTTTTATTTATGGTAGAAAGAATGAATATACGTTGACCGTGGGTTATTTTGTGTGGTGATTAATTTGAGGGTTAGTTGGGAGAACTAGTGGTATCCCCATAATTGCGAAATAACCTTATTTTTTTAATTTAAAAGTAATTTACATAACTCAATTTTTCCAAAATCATATACTAATGACGCAGTCCAAATATTTTTTTACTAAATTTTAAAGTCTAACATAAGTGATTCTTTTGATAAAAAAAAAAAAAAAAAAGTCAACGGTATACAAAGTTGCATTTCTTTCACGCTACAATGATAGGGTATGATAGGAAGGAGTGGATCATGCCGGGTAGTTTGTATGGGTCGGGCCGGGTCGGAACTTACGGCCGGGGCGGTCAATGGTGCATCCATATGCGTAAAACAACATTGCCTTTAATTGACCAAACGAGCGCACATGTCGGAATGCACATGCAATAAAACTCATTGCTAAACGGAATATTGAACTCCTATAACAGCTAATATTTGATTTGCGATTATAATTTAATTAATTTTAGTGTAAGTTATATATATTTATATACAATATATAAATATTGCATATATGCTAGAAACCGAATCACAAGCACTACTTCCAATTGATTTCCTTCGTAAAATAATAGAATTGTGTACTTTCACGTTATTTTAAAATCAAGGAAAGTTGACTTTCAATTATTGCATGAATTTCCTACATTTTTATTCCTTTTTCATCTCAAACATTACTCCATTTCATAACTTGAAAGATTTATTATCTTTAAATAAATTAATTAACTATTTTTGTTACTCTCAATCAAAGTGAGCTTATAATGTCTTATACTATAAAATCATATATTTGAAGAAAACAACATAATTGAGTGTTTTTTTTCTCGATCTAATTGAAAAACGAACCAAAATGAACATCTTCGTTTTTTATTACCAATAAATATGAAGAAGTGACCACCCAAATTAGGCTTTTTTAATTAAATATTGCTATTTTTTTTATTCGTTAATTAAATAGGATTATTTTGAATTGTATTAATAAAATAGGACAAAACGCGGCTAATAAAAACGACGCTACATCCATTAAAAGCGACGTCGCTTCCAATGGAAGCGACGAATAGTTGGGCCACCTAATAAACATGTGAAATGGGCCGACCCTAGGATTTTGGTCCATTAAACTCGACGTCGCCTCCAATGGATGCGGCGACGCGTTTAATGGACGCGACGCCGCGATATGAAAGCCTTCGCCTCCTCTTCTTCTTCTTTCTTCGTTTCTTTTTCTTTCTTTCTCCTTACTCAGCGTCGCCGTCCGCCGTGACCGCCGTGTCTTCTCCGTCGTTGTCGCCGCCGCGCCTGCCCGTCGTTGGCCGTCGTTGTTGTCTCCGTCGTTGCCCGTCTTCGTCGGCCGGATCTGTCCGTTTCCGTCGCTGCCCGTAGCCGCTGCTCCGTCGCTGCCCGTAGCCGCTGCCCCGTCGCTGCCCGTAGCCACTGCCACACGTACACCACTCTCTTTTCTTATTGAAGGTATATTAATTAGCAAGCTATGTTAATATTGATGAATATTTGTAACTGTTAAAGTTGTTATTCATCATTGGAGGTTTTGAATTTTAACTCGATGTCGTTCGATTTATGATGGATACGAATGAATTTTACGGTCCCGTCGATCGATCGTTATTGATATTTCAGGATAGTCATCGTTGTAACGATGTGCTATCTAATGCGGATGGTGCGTTAGATACTCCGTTGACCGTGAGAGGTTTGGAAGGCGTAGTATGGGGTAAGCCTTCACGACCGGTGCGCTTGCATGGTCGTGTTTTGGAAAAGTTGGATACAATGTCATTTTATGGCGTATATAGTTGTGGATCTCAGAAATTAGATCCACACTTAATTACGGCGCTAGTAGAAAGATGGAGAAAGGAAACGTACACGTTTCACTTACCGATGGGGGAGGCGACCGTTACTTTAGAGGACGTCGGTGTTCTTTGGGCGCTCCCAGTCGATGGTGTTTCTGTTAGCGGAGTGATCCATCGTAAGTCGATGGAGCAGTTGATAGATTACTGTGAGGCGTTGACTGGCTACAGACCTGAGGAGGGCACGTACCACGGGACCAAAGTATCTTTGAGAAAATTGACGGATTGGTTAGAAGCCAATCCGATCGACGATGAGAGTGTCGATGATGTAGTAGATCAGCACGCACGTGCATATGCACTATTACTCATTGGATCAGTTATGTTTCCCGATTCCAGCGGAAGTACTACGTCGATGACGTACCTTCCGTTGCTCGAGAACATCGATGAGGTGCACACTTACAGTTGGGGCAGTGTTGTTCTAGCTTTCCTGTACAGAGAGCTATGTACATCGTGTCAGAAGCAAAAGATGAACATTGGTGGAGCGTTGCGTTTGCTTCATGTACTAATTTATCTTAATATATTTTTTTTCGTTATTATGTCGTAAATAGAATAACCGATTTAATGCGGTCCCCCAAGTGGAATAGAATTACACCAAGTACGGTCCCCCAACTCCCAATCAATGCTATCTTTGAGAAAAATAAAATATAAATCAATAAATACATAAATTAGAAATATTTTATTACAGTCTTATCCTTCACAATCCCAATCCCACCAAACAACTTCTATCGTACTCAACATTAAATTTGTTGTTAGGACCGGTATTTGTGTTTAGAGGGGGGTGAATAAACACAACAATTTCTCGCTTACTGAACCTTCACTGACCGGTTGACGCGGAATTCAAACCGGTTCGAGTGGTGAACTGGTGTCGTGTGTGTATTTCGGTTTGTGAGTAGAGAGAACTTGTTTATGGAAGTTCGGAGTTAAAATCTCATACGTCTCCCCTTCTTCCCAGCAGGAAGGTATCACTAGAAGACTCAGTTTATACACACCGGTATACAACCTTCCTTAGCTAGACTTACACAGCTATAACTCGCTAGTTATACTCAGCGAACTAAACTCCTAGCAAAACAAACTTAGGCAGCTTTTTACAGTCCACCTAACTATACCAGCTTATTACAGTCCGGTATTGTGAAACTATCACAGCAATACAAAGCTAACTCAGCTCGACTTGACTTGATCTTTGATTTGAATGCTTGTAAATTTGAATTTTCGTTGTGTTCTTCGCACCCATCACGAATGTTGAGAGGCTCGTATTTATACTCGTCTCTTGAACTTGTGACCGTTGTATGGGTGTGGGACCGTTGTATTTTGGCAAATCTTGCAAAGCGCTAAGCAGAGCATTGTATGATCTTTCCTCTTTTGGCAAAGTTGCAGTCTAGCGCTAAGTATCAGCAGTATTGTCTTCATGTCTTCTTTTGTGCAAGTCTTGACCTTGCTTTGATCTTTTACTGCTGTACTGAAGATCTCTTGTACCTTCTTGATATTTTAATCTTCAACGGTATTTTTGGATTGTTGATCGTTGCATAGAAACCGGTCTGATCGTTTTGCTTCAGCGTGACCGGTATCTGATCTTGTCTTCAAGACTGGTACGTAAACGGTATGTGGCTGGTTCCACGGACCGATTTCCTTTAGGATGTTTTGTTAACCGCCAAAACCTTTAACTGGTTTGTTTACCGATTTGATCTATCATTTGTCTACGTCGACTTATTTATAATTATATACCGCATTTATTATTATTTTATTTATATATTAAGAATTTATTTATATCACCGCCACCACCACCACCTCTATTAATATCACCAACCTGTAACACTACTCTCCTCACCTGTCTAAATTTAATGATTTTATCTACAACCCATTTCAGTCTCCATTGTTCTCTTTATCCTCAAATCATTAAATAATCAAATTTTAAAAAAAAAAAAAACATAAATGGAAGGTATTTCGATATCGGCTATCAGAGGAATCAAAGGCTACTGGCGACGAAAACGCTACGAGCGGCTGCACCCACGGCGGAGGAAGACGCTTGTCGTCCGGCTAGGCTCGGGCAGCGACGGCGCAACCACCGGGCCACGGCGTCGTTTCTGGAGGTTCAGGTTTGGTCCGCGGCTGAAGCTGCTGAGATTCTCGCCGAAGAGGTTCTTACTTGGGCTTCGCGACGCATACGTCAACATGATGATGAAGATTGCGAGCTCACGCGCGCTGTCGGCGAGTGGGATTTACATGGGGGACGGTTTCTCGGGCTTCGGCGGAGGGCCGGCGAAGGAGTACGACGAGAAAACCATCGTTGAGATCTATAAATCCATCGTCGTGGCTAAGGGAGGAAGCTTGGTGCCCCGAGATGCGAAATGGGTCGGGTCGGAAATCACTAATTATGCGCCTAAGCTGACGGCGAGTAATTAATTTCTTTACCCTTTTCTTTTTAAAAAGAGAAAAGCAGCTATATATATGTTATCTATGCCTAACATGATGAAATTTATGTATTAGTTTTATTTTATTTGATGAGCAAAGTTTCGTTTTTCGTCTTATTGCATATTGAATTAACATAAATAAACATTTATTACTTAGCTAGGTTCTTTTTTCCCAATTAACCATGGTTACTATTGATTAGAGAGTAACATATAGAGAAATAATTGATACGTAGAATATATCTTTCCTTTTAGAAGTAATTTTAGTTAAAATAATTACTTTAGTCAAAATATCGGGCAATTTATTAATTTAGCAATGATCATTCATTCTACATGAAAAAAATGACGTAGACCAGTTCATCATTACATCATTTATATTTAATGATAGATGTATGAATAGAATCAAACTCCTATATTTAGGATAAGCTACAAACTAAAAGTGTAGGCAAGTTGGAAAATCTCACATCAAAGCCTAAGTAGGTTTTAAATGCCACCCATTACTTAGGTAATGATAGCTC
Organism: Lindernia subracemosa; assembly: GCA_028392965.1. Taxonomy (NCBI): domain Eukaryota; kingdom Viridiplantae; phylum Streptophyta; class Magnoliopsida; order Lamiales; family Linderniaceae; genus Vandellia; species Vandellia subracemosa. Next base: position 3,033,760 of record JAQPCC010000012.1, on the reverse strand, counting down.
ATATTGGGCCTACGATAAATCTATAAACAGATCGCATTTTGGGTTCTAACAATAAATATTTTATAATGAGCTTTAAGGTTTTGAGAAGTAAATTATTTTTCTTTTTGACCTTTTGTCTATGGATAAATGTTCAATGGGCTTCAATTCAAGGTCGTTTTAAGACCAAATCAATAAGTGAAGCCTAGGCAATGATGTAATAACTAATAATGACTGACTAAAACCGTTAAGATTCGAGGTTATAACAGTTAAATATTTATCAACTGCTGTCGGCGGCATCATTATTATTATTATTATTATTATTATTATTATTATTATTATTATTATTACAAATGTTTGAGTTAGTTATATACAAGGACTTAGAATTTACAATTTGACTTGTTAGCTATTAGAGTATAAATACTCCTCTCTATTTGAGCTGTACACAGTAATTGAATATACAAAGGACGATTTCCCTCTTTCAATCCCTCTCTTAACATGGTATCAGAGCCATCGATACCATAGATCCATTCGATTGATCACAAATATTGATTCTAGGTCACGAAATTGGTAGGAATTCGCTGTGAAGATGAATGATGATGAAGAACGTGAGAAGGATCAAGGTCCAAAACAAGATCCCAAGAAGACACTCAGCTCGATCGACTTTCAAGACCCGATGTATCTGCACCCGTCGGACACTCCTAACCTTGATCTTGTTACAGAAGTATTGCGAGGAAGCGAAAATTACAAGGTATGGAGTAGGGAAATGTTAATTGCGCTCGAAGCAAAAAATAAATTAGGCTTTATCGATGGATCTTGCCAAATACCAGTAGATGATCAAGCGATGATTCTACAGTGGAAATGTTGTAATGCACTAGTGAGATCTTGGATTAATCGTTCTTTAACTAGAGAATTAGTTCATGGGGTAGTGTATTGCGAATCTGCACACATGGTTTGGAATGATTTGAAGGAACGATTCGACAAGGTGAATGGTGCGAGACTTTTCTCTCTATATAGGCAGATAAATACTATTAGTCAAGGAGGTAACTCTGTAACAGATTATTACTCGAAGCTGAAGCAACTTTGGGACGAATATGATAGTCTCATACCTTCACCCGCAACCAAGATCTCAAAAGAATATGTGGATTACTGTAGCCAGCTGAAAATGATGCAGTTCTTAATGGGATTGAATGAATGATATAGTACAATAAGATCTCAGATACTGATGATGAGTCCGCTGCCTACACACGGTCAAGTATATGCAATGGTCTTGAATGAGGAGGCACAAAGAAATATTAGTGTACAAGGTGCCAACAGTGAGACAACAATTGCCCTCATGACAAATGTACCACTCAATAGACCACAGTACAATCAAGCTGAGAAGGCAAATATGTGGTGTGAACATTGCAACATTTCGGGTCACACCAAGGATATATGCTTCAAGATCCATGGATATCCACCTAACTGGGGCAGAGGAGGAAGACGAGGCACTGGTTCTAGAAGAGGAGGAGGAAGGTTTAATAATCAAGCTCAATGGAAATCAAATGGACAAAATGCTGCTAGGGCCAACTCTACTGCAGCTGATCAACATGGAGTGCAAGTTAATGATGACTTTCAACCAGCTATTAGAGCATCCATGCCTCAGTCCATGGTTCAGCAACCTATTGGAGCATCTATGCCTCAGTTCACACCTCAGCAATATCAGCAGATACTGAACATCATTGGAGGACAAGGCACTGATCAGAATATAGGAGCAACAGTTACTTCAGCTAATCATGCAGGTACTTGGGAAGGTATACAAAATCCTAAGCTTTTATCTTGTGATTGGATTATTGATACGGGTGCTAATCAGCATATGATATCTGATATAAGATTATATGATGAGTACAACATGAGTTCTAAACATGAAGCTACTGTTAGATTGCCTAATGGAATACATAGTGATGCCATGTTCTCTCGTTCAGTGACCTTAGGAGATAATTTGAGACTTGCCAACGTGTTATATGTGCCATCTTTTAATCATAATCTATTGTCTGTATCAAGACTCACAAATCATGATGGTATGTGCATTATTTTCTATCCTGATTTTTGCCTAATCCAGGAGATATGGACTGGCAAGATAAGGGGGACTGGTAGAGTAAGGAATGGCTTATATTACCTATACAATGTTCCTGGAAAGAATATAAGAAACTCTCATGCTTGTAATAGGATAGCTGGCACACTACAAAATGTATCGAATAAGGTAGAAATTGATAAGATTACTCTATGGCATAGGAGATTTGGCCATATGTCATTTTCCAGATTGTGTTTTCTACCAATTTTGAATTTAAAATTGTCAAATGATCATGTGTATTGTGATGTTTGTCCATTAGCAAAGCACAGCAGGTCATAAAAAAACAGTTTTGACAGGTACCCTTATACAGAAATAAATGATGTGAAAGATCATCAAATGATTCACAATTTTTCTTTTTTTTTCAACGAAAGCTTGCTATCACATTTAACCCAAATAGTTACAACGGCTAAGCCGCCACAGGGTTCCTCTGGCGACATCGACACTACCAGTAGGAACAAACGCTCACATTAGGAGCCAAGACAAACACAAAGAATGAATCTGGTAAAAACAAGATATGGAGAAAGAGCAGCAGAAACCAACCCAAGCGGTCCAAGCAACAGTACTCGAACCTCAAAGGTGATCCCAGGCAAACCCAAGCTTCTCGCCACTGAATGTAAAATCCCTAGCAATCAGCTTGTGGACACGCATTGCCAACTGTATCACTCCAATGCAGCAGACAAAGTTTCACAAGGTGCACTGATCCACACTTCAACCTTCAACCCTACACCTTCTAAAACGGACAAAAAACCTCCCATAAACAGCACAGATTACCAGATGAAAAACACAGGTTAAGCCACATTAGAAAACTCAAACCATTCAGACACTGCATGTTTGACAGCATCTAACTCAGACCATCTCTCACCATTGAAGATCCACAAATTTCTAGTCTTCCAAAGCATCCAGAGAATGTAAACAGACAATTGCATTCTATCAATAACACACTTAGTATTAGATCCCGCACTCATCTCCAGCCACCAATTCCTGAAATTGAAGTCGTTACCTTGTATCCTAGCCCACTGTACAGGAGATAATTTCCAGACAGTTTGAGCTCTTTGACAAAGGAAGAAAGTATGTTCAAGGTGTTCATAAACCTCCCCACACCAGCAGCACAAAGGATCCACTTCAATGCCTTTCTTCAATAAGTTCCTTTTGGTAGGGAGAATATTGTGAAGAGCTTTCCATAAGAAGTGCTTGAGCTTGTTCTTTAGCTTGAGTTTCCAAGTCAAAAGCCACATTCGCCTCAGAGATTCGCCTCTATCACTTCTCTCAACAATCCCTCCCCTCAGCCTCTGATTCCACATGATAGTCTTATAAGCCGAACCGACACTATATTTTCCACTCTTTTCCAAGCCCCAGATAAGTAGGTCTTTTGTCCCATGTTCCTTAATTGGAACCGCTTCAATAACCTCGGCCATTTCATCGGACACAATAGATCTGATCACGGTTGCATTCCAGCTTGTTCCATCTTCATTGAAAAGTTCCTTAACCCATGTAAATGCCAAGGCATTCTGATTGATAGGAGAGGGAACAAAGCCATACACTTTCTGCAGCCAAGGAGAGCTCCAAATTTTAATATTCCTACCATCACCTACCTTAAACCAAGCCCCACTTTTGATCACATAAAGAGCCTGATGCCATGACCTCCAGAGCCAAGATGATGAGGCAGGGCATGTAGCCTGAAGTAAGCATGAAGTAGGGAAGTACTTTGCTTTGAGCACTTTAGCAACGAGGGAATTAGGCTGAGCAATAAGCCTCCATAGTTGTTTCCCGAGTAAAGCATCATTAAACCTTTGTAGATCATGGAACCCAAGTCCACCCTCAGCTTTAGATAGAGTTACATGGGGCCATGCCTTCCAATGAGGTTTGAAAGTGCCCGCTTCATTTGATCCCCACCAGAAGTTGGAAGCCCTTGAGGTAATCTTCTTGCATAAACCCACTGGAAGCTTAAAGCATGACATTGCATAGACAGGTAACGCATTAATAACTGCCCTCATTAAAACTTCTTTACCAGCCTGGTTGAGAAAAATATTTTTCCAGCTTCTAAGTCTTCTTTCCACTGCCACCTCAATAAACTTGAAAGTTTCAAGCTTAGATCTTCCAATCCCCAATGGCAAGCCAAGGTGCATGGCTTTATTCTGAGCTTGGATCCCTGAGAGTACTCTGCTAATTTCTTCCCTAGTTTCGGGTATTTTGTTCTTGCTGAAGAAGACAGACGATTTCTCCAGGTTGACAGTTTGTCCAGATGCCGTACTATAAGTCGCCAGCAGTTCCTTGATAACAAGAGCCTGTTGACATGAAGCTTCACAGAACAAGATAGAATCATCAGCGAACAACAGGTGAGTAATACAAGGTCCTCCTCTACTGATCCTAATCCCCTTGTATTTTCCTGATTGGGATGCTTGAGAAATAAGGTTAGAGAATCTGAGCATGATTTTGTTCAAGGGAATTCTGATGATATTACTAATGTGCATGATGATATAGTTCAGGTCAATGAAAGAAGTGACAATTCAACTCATGACAATCAAGAGTTGAACTTAAGGAGATCTAGTAGAAAGAGCAGACCTCCTTTTTGGGCAAAAGATTTTATATCACCTTTTACAAATGAAAATAACCAAGCATATGTTGCTAGATATCCTATCTCAGATTATTTGCAGTACAATGGAATCAAAGAGCATCAAAGGACATATCTGCAGGCCCTGACATCAGAACAAATACCAAGATGTTATGATGATGCAGTAAGATCAGAGAAGTGGAGACGTGCCATGGATGCAGAATTAACTGCATTGGAACTAAACAAGACATGGAAAGTTGTAGATTTACCACCAGGAAAGAAACAAATTGGCTGTAGGTGGATTTATACCATCAAGTACAATGCAAATGGTAAGATAGAAAGGTATAAAGCCCGACTAGTGGCAAAGGGTTATAACCAAATCGAAGGGGTAGACTATACTGACACTTTCTCACCGATTGCAAAGCATGTTTCTATTAGAATAGTAATATCTTTGGCATCTACCTATAATTGGCAATTATGGCAGATGGATGTTACAAATGCTTTTTTGCAGGGGGATCTAAATGAGGAAGTGTATATGATTATACCAGAAGGCTTGCAAGACAATGCGAATATTGGTAAGAACAAGGTTTGTAAGCTTGAAAAGTCCTTATATGGATTAAAGCAAGCCTCTAGGCAATGGAACACAAAATTTACCATTGCCATGAATGATTTTGGTTTTGTACAATCAAAGAACGATTATTCTTTGTTTGTCAAATCAAGGGGGAGTAGTATAGTTATACTCTTAGTGTATGTTGATGATATATTGATTAGTGGAAATGATAATGAGTTGATTTCTCAGACTAAATGTTATTTGAATAACACCTTTCATATGAAGGATTTGGGAATGTTAAAGTATTTTTTAGGTATTGAAGTTGCAAGGTCTAAGTGTGGCATTGTGTTGAACCAAAGGATATATGCACTTGAATTGCTCGCTGAGACAGGAATGCTGGGAAGCAAGCCATTATCAGTTCCCATTGAGCAGAACAAAGTTATCAGATGGCAGTCAAGGGAGTAATAATAATACCTTAAACCTTGATTTTGATCCTCTTATTAGCTGTGTGACAGAATACCAAAAAATTGTACGAAAGCTCATATATTTGTGTTTAACTCGTCCTGACATATGTTATTCTATGCAAATTTTATCCCAGTTCATGCACTGTCCTAGAAAGTCTCATCTTAATGCTATGTATAGAGTTCTAAGATACATCAAAGGAAAACCGTCACTTGGGATATTCTTTAAAGCTGACAGTAATACACATTTAAAAGCATTTTGTAATGCAGATTAGGCTGCATGCCAGGTGACAAGGAGATCACTAACGGGATATGCTGTGTTTCTTAGAGATTCATTAATATCGTGGAAAACAAAGAAGCAAACTACAGTCTCACGAAGCTCGGCAGAAGCTGAATACCGGACAATGGCAATAGTCACGGCTGAAATCATATGGATTAAAGGATTGATGAAAGACCTGGGAATAACAAGCAAAGAACCAGTGACCATTTTTTCAGACAGCAGATCAGCCATTCAAATTGCGGGAAATCCAGTTTTCCACGAAAGAACCAAACATATAGAGGTGGATTGCCATTTTATTCGAGACAAGATCTTTGAGAAGATCATTGATGGCAACGGCTAGAAAACTAGCCGTTATCGGTTCCGGTTCCGGTTCTACCGGTTCCGGTTCCGGCTAGGTTTCTAGCCCGTTGGGTTGTTACCGGTTCCGACCGTTTCCGGTTCTTGAACCGGTAAGACCGGTTCCGGTTCTGGGCCGGTTCCGGGCCGAACCGGCCCGTTAGCCATCTCTAATCATTGAAGTGGCCTATATAGCATCAAGGGAACAACCAGCAGATCTGTTAACAAAAGCCCTCGGAAAATCACAATATGATTATCTTTTAGCCAAGTTTGGTGTTCTAGATTTATTTGAACATCAAACTTGAGGGGGAGTATTACAAATGTTTGAGTTAGTTATATACAGGGACTTAATTGTAATTTTGTATTGTTGAGGGTTAGAACTTAGAATTTACAATTTGACTTGTTAGCTATTAGAGTATAAATACTCCTCTGAGCTGTACACAGTAATTGAATATACAAAGACGATTTCCCTCTTTCAATCCCCCTCTTAACAATTATTATTATTATTATTATTATTATTATTATTACGATAATTTACCCTTAATATCATTGTAGGGTTTGATAAGCAATAAAAATCAAACACGTTTGATAATTTACCTCTACTCTACTGTAGCATATTATTGTACGGTCCAAAGCTATAAAAATCTAAATATGAATGAATGTTCAATTCAATCAATCCTCTTATACTGTGCAATGCAGGTGCACCGTACGCCTGCACACGTCAGTCATGTCACGTCGATAATTACGACTATCCACGTGTTAACATTTCATTGGTTGATCGAAGAATCCGCCGGGTCCGCGAATATCTGTGTTTAAATCCTCTATTCGTATTCTGTCCCATAACCCAATAAATCCTCTACATAAGAAAAAAAATAATGAAAACCAAAGTCCGATATTATTATAAATTAATATAATAATAATAATGTCTATTTTATGGGGTGTGTTAACATTTTATTCGTTTGGTAGTGCGTGGCAGCTCATACACATGCCACAGTTTTTTTCTTTTTCTTTTGTATTTGTCAATTTTGTTTTATAATTCCTATGTCTTTCAATAAAATCAACTTGTAAATAAATATATAATATATATATATATATATATTTTGAGATACATCTTTCCCTTTTTATAATAAAGTAATTATTGATAAAATCAAGTAATATGTAATATTTTTTTATGAGCACAACCATCTTAATGTGATGTGAACAAGAAAAATCCAAAAAGAGAAAAGAAAAAAAGAAAAAAGATAAAATAATATACTTAATCTCTCGTCACCTTTCTTCCAACGAAGAGAGAGAGAGAGACAGAGAGAGAGAGTTCGTTGACAGGGACGAAGAGAAGACTGCAACTGCAAAGCACGTCGGCGAATATAAAGAACCTTTCTCCTTTATTACAATTAGGTTTCCAATCTCTCTCTTCTTGCTTTGTTTGCACGTTATACTGTTAGAGAGAGAGGGAGAGAGAGAGAGAGAGGCGAGAACAAACTCAACAAAATTACAGAAGTAAAGCAACGAACAATCCGCCATTGAGGTTTTGGGGGAATTCTATTTATTTGCTTTTCTATCCTGCGAGGTTCCATTTTTTTTCTTATCTGGGCGTTGTTGATTTTCTTTCCGCCGATTAAAAATCCCACCTTTTTTGTAAGGAAAAAAAAATGCAGTGGGTAATGAGGTTTTCGTGGTTGATTTTATCTTCCATGGCGATGATTGTCTTCTCGCCCTCTCTTCAGTCGTCTTTCCCACCAGCAGAAGCCATCATATCCACCTCGATCGACGCCTACCTCAGATTGCCATCGCAGGAAGCTCAAAGCAGTGATTTTACCAAATTCTCCTTCCGACGAGCCCCCTTTTTCCGTAACAACGGCAGGGAATGCCGCTCGCCGGCGACGACGAATCAGATACCCTCCGGCGTCTGCGACCCTAATCTTGTCCACGTGGCAATCACCCTCGACGTGGAGTACCTGCGGGGATCAATCGCCGCCGTCCACTCGATCTTACAAAACGCCAGGTGTCCCGAAGGCGTGTTCTTCCACTTCGTCGTCTCCGACGAGACGGCGAGCCTCGAGAGACTGGTGACGTCGACCTTCCCGGAGCTCAAGTTCAAGGTGTACTACTTCGAGCCGGCGAGGGTACGGAGCCTCATCTCAGCCACCGTGAGGCAGGCCCTAGAGCAGCCGCTGAACTACGCCAGGAACTACCTGGCCCACCTCTTGGAGCCCTGCGTGAAGCGGGTCATCTACCTGGATTCGGATCTTGTCCTGATCGACGACGTGGCGAGGCTGTGGTCGACGTCGCTCGGCGGGAAGACCATCGGAGCGCCGGAGTACTGCCACGCCAACTTCACAAAGTACTTCACCCGCCATTTCTGGGACGACGAGAAGCTCTCCGCCGTGTTCCGCGACGGGCGGCGGCGCAGGCCGTGCTACTTCAACACCGGGGTGATGGTGATGGACCTCGAGAGGTGGAGGAGCGTGGGATACACGCGCCGGATCGAGCGGTGGATGGAGGTGCAGAAGGCGAGTACTGGCAGGATCTACGAGCTGGGTTCGCTGCCGGTTCGGCCTCGGCGGCGACAACGTGGTGGGTAGCTGCAGGGACCTCCATCCAGGGCCGGTGAGCCTTCTGCACTGGAGCGGCAGCGGAAAGCCGTGGGTTAGGCTGGACTCGCGGCGGCCGTGCCCGCTCGACTCGCTGTGGTCGCCGTTTGATCTGTACGGACAAGGAGAAACCTTGTCTACGAGGTGACCTCATTACATCGTCATCGGTGAGAAACCTTTTTCCTTTTTTCTTTTTTTTTTCTTTTTTCCTCTTTTCTTTTCTTCTCTGTATCGGCGCCGGTAAATTCTTGAGGTGACTATTTGATTTTTAAAATTTACGTTTTTATTATATATTTTTCTTTCTTTCTTTTCTTTTTTTTTTCAGACTGCGTTGGTTTCTAATTTCTATACCGTAATTCTTATCTACCATTTGTATTTTATTGATTGCACTTATTCCTGGAAATAAGAAATATTGAAATGGAGGTAAAATTCATAATGTGGCTTTCTATTTTACTTTTATTTTGATGAATTATGTTTGATTAAAATCATTACTATTAATAATTAACCAAAACTTTCAAGAACACTTGTTTTAAAACGCTTACAAGAACTAAAGCCTGAAATAAGACAATAGAGTCGATGTTGTCGGTAGGAAAAATGTCTGTATTTCGTCGTTATATGGACGAATATAAATATATATATATATATATATATATATGCTCCATTGTGGTGGTGGTTTACAATAATAAGTATATAATTTAAATATTTTATATATGTACCTATATATGATACATATGTGACAGCTGGTCGTTGGTCCATGAACAAGACTATGATTTTGATATTACTAATAAAATTACGCTTTTGTTGGAAATGGTGGCACGGCATTGTACTAGACGACTCCATTTGTTTTTTAGCGGTCATTATTTATTATATTATATTATTTTATTTTGCTCATCTTAATTCTTAATAAAAATGGAGAGGAGATGAGATAGAACTGATAATTGTGTATGTTGGTGGTGGTGAGAAACGCGAAATGTGCTCTCCACTTTGTAGGTTGATCATTACTCCCTTATTTGAACTTTAAATAAAATTATTATATACTATATACATATAATTGAGTGGATGAGAGGAGAGGACCAAAGATGACTTTGTATTATATTAATGTCTTTCCGATATATATATATATATAATATATAAATATAAAATTAAAGTCCACGAGATTCATTTGGAAGCCCCTACATGCCAGCGGGGTTCCTATGATAACCAACCAACCTTTTTTCTAATTTATATTTTTCTTTATTGGCTTCATATTTAATTTTCTGCTCTGATTTTACTTGTAAGAAAAAAGGATCTTCGACTAGTAAGTTAGTGGCAATATAGAATTCCATTTATATAATTTATTTTGAGTTATAAATGAAAGGAGAAATGCTAACAACAATCATGTGCCCTACAGAAAAAGCCCACTCTTTTACAGCGCTGAGACAGCAGTTTTTAATTTGCAGGACTATATATTATATAATAGTTTTGTTTTCTGGCCCACTACTTTATTTATTTGCTCCTGAGAATATTCCCGAAAAAAAGAAGAAAATTCGTTTAAATAGTTCTTTGAATATGCTTTATAAGAAATGGGCCTGGACATTCATGGATTAAGACGAACAGTAAATAAAACTAAGACTTATATTATGGTATCAACTATAACTTTCGAAAGGAAAAGAAAAGAAAAGAAAAGAAATACGCTCCGTAATCACATAGTTGTCAATCTCGAGGGGCCGTAATAGCGCGCGCGGAAAAACTCGTAGTCGGGCAGCGCAACCCCGCGAGAACGAACCCAGTTTTCCGCAGCTTCAAATAGCGCAGCTTCTCGGCCTCGCTCGTGGGGCCCACTGGGACCCACGATCGACCCTCTGAGCTTGTAAGAAGCCAGGCCGAATACGGTTAGCTCGACCCGCGGATACGGGCCGCGCCGAATGTGCCCCTCGGTAGGCGCGTCGAATTGCGCGGGCCGCATATTCGCTGCGATAAAAACATCGATATATCGACGGTTGAGAATATATATGTTTATCGATCAATGACGGTAGATAAAAAGGATTTGACGGCGTACTCGTCGTCAATGAGTGGAACGTTAGAAAACACGCGTCGATCTCCCGCAAGGTGGGTCCCGTCGGGATTCTGCCTATCGGGTACCTACAGTAAGGTATATGTTGCGAATGTCGTCACAAAAAAAATGTAATATACATATATATATAAAAAAAAAAACTAATATTCATACCAAGCGACGCTAATCCAGCTTGCGGGCGACAAATCGCAGCTCCGCGAATCGTTTAGCGCCGGACATTGAGAAGCGAGCATCGATATCTGCGCACGAGCAGTTTTAGGACATGCGCTCGCTTCTAATAAAAACAAACTTGCGCTAATTCGATGACGTATAATATTAGGACGGAGACAGTGACAGATGCAGAACTCAGAAACTGGGGGGTCAAAATGTAAATAAAAGAAAATTTATTGGGAAGAAAAATAAAAGAAAATTTATTTAGGTCAAAAAATTAAAAAAAAAATATTGGCCTTAGGGGAATTGAACCCACGCCATCTGTAATATTAGTTTAAGAGGACAATGGTAACCACTAGGCTAAGGTCACTTCTGCATTTAAATGCATATTTGTTATTTTTAGTTGTCAGGCTGGGGGGACATGGAAACCTTGTCGGCAAGCGGTCTGCGGTCGGACGGTCGCTCGTGTTCGAAGAATTCGAACATTGGCGCGCCACTTGGGTCGACGAACAACTGTATTCCCGACAGAAAGGGAGCGAAGTACTGTTCGACTTCGAAGTTTCCGTCGATCAGCTGCAACGGCACGCCAACTCCATATGCGCTCCACTCCGCAAAACTCTCCCATAGGTCGCTCAAGTGGAAGAAAGGGATCGATTCTACTTGATGCGTCCTAGGGTTCACCTGCCATGGATGTTCGTCGAATATTAATCGACGCTTTTTGCGCGTAAGACCATTCTTCGAAGATTCATCATGATTATATCGAACTTCATAAATTTTATGAATGCGCTATAATTTTCAAACAAAGACAACGACGACGACGCGGTGGATTTATTCGGCATTCTAAAATTGTCAAAAGGGAAAAATCTTCCCGAAAAAAGGCGCGCAAACTAACGGCTTTTCGAAAAATTGTTCTATTGCGCCATTTATTCGAAAATCCCTCGTGGAAATGTTAGTGATTTGCTAATGAGAAATTTTTCAGAAAAGAAGAGAAATGATGAAAAATAAATTAGCATGCATTCTAAACATATGTGTAATAGAAAGCAAATAAATTTGCCATACCTCGTCGGAGAAACGTGCTTGTACGGACGGCGTCACGGACGACACCAGCCTATCCAAGCTCGTCAAATGGCTCGCACGGCCCGGCGGCGCAGGCCCACTGGCGCCATGGCCAGACGACGACGATGGTCCTGGGTGGTCAATCATCATCCCCTGCAGTTGGATTCTGTGGAGTTGCTGCAGTAGAATGAGCTCGCGCATGATGATTTCTTGCTCCCATATCATTCTCTGGACGCGCTGGTACAGACTGACTCTTCCCTGACGCGCCGTCGCGTTTCTTCGTCCTCTGTTATTCATCACTGCGCTGCCTTTCTTTATAAGAAAAAAAATACAAATAAATGATTACTTCTTCAATTCAATGCGATATTGAGTATCTGCGAGTGGGGGGGGGTTTTTATAGATGAGAATTTGAATTTTCTTTTTCCTTTTTCTTTTTAAATCTAACTCTTTGTAATAGCGTGAAAACTGAGGACGTGGTGGCATGGGAAATCACCTGCGCTCGTTGTTCTTGCAGTCAGTGAACGTTTTGCGTGTGTGAGATTTAGGTGGAGACTTTTGTTTGCTGCTAGAGGGGCATTTTGGGGAGTAAAGGTGAAATTTTTTGAATTTATTACAGTCGAAAACTAGTTCAGACGACTGCCACGTGTAAAGGTCTTTGCAAAGGTGAGGAAGTGAAGGTAGTGTGCTTTGACAACATTGCCCTTTCTTGTGTTTGGCCGGGAATCTATTTGGAGGGGATAAGAGCTCATGACGTCATTACTAATTTTTATTTTTTTAATTGCCTTTTTTATTTATTGTTATTGGGCTATTTTAGTGGGAATGTCCCACTAAAAGTAGCCCAAGTTGGGCATTTAGGCCCATAACTACTGTAAATTTGGTTGGCCGAACACGTGGCAAAATTGATCGTTAATGCAAGGTTGATTTGTGCCTAAAACCCTAAACCCTAGCTCGAGGCTTTATTCATTTCGGTCGTTGGAAATTTTTGAAGATGGACATTGATTCGAATGCAGATGAGCTCAAGTCCCTCCACATATCATCCGACGAAGGAGACGATCCTCAAGACGAAGACGCTACCGATGAGGATGACGACGAGGAATATAGCGTGCCTGTGACTTTAGGCTTTGTGGAGAAGCCCAAAAATGGTTGGTCTTTGCTACGCCAGTACTTCCCGAGCAAGGCTGGGGGTGTTCCGGTAATTTCCTTTCCTCTGCGAAAATTGATTGGCAAAATTGCGATTCTTTTGTAGGGGAGGAATTAGTGATTGTGTTTGTCTGGTCTGAGGTTATAGGCATGGCTGGACCCTGTAAATTTGCCTACTGGAAAGTCGACTCTTTGTGATTTCTGCGGTGAGCCTTTGCAGTTTCTGCTTCAGGTATGTGATCAAATTTCAAGGTTAGTTTTTGTAAGTTGTATCTAAGGCACACGTCTGTTTGTTTTGGTAGGTTTATGCACCATTATCTGAAGAATCCACATTCCATCGAACCTTGTACATGTTTATGTGCTCGTCGATGGCATGTCTACTTCGTGATCAGCATGATCAGTGGAGACGGAATACTGAGACTTCTTCCAGAAGGTCTGTGCTTTTTCCTTCAGTCCTTTTCATTTTTCAGTCAGTGTTGGGCTGTGAGAATATCTGACCTATAAGATTTTTTACCGAATGCTGAGTGTACTGTTTTCATTGATGTATATGATCTTCACAACATCTTGCTTTATTTTTGACACTGATTTCTGATTTCAAATGGCCTCTCAGTGTGAAGGTTTTCCGTTGTCAATTGCCACGGGATAATCCTTTTTATTCCAGTGAGGCACCTCCTGAAGACGGGACTGGGAAACCGTTGACTAATGGAGGTAAAAAGAAATTTCTTTATACTTATCATTTGTAGCTGAACATAAATGATTAGACAGTGTATGGCATTAAGTGGAGATTGCTGTACTATTAATCTATTATGTTGACTAGCCCCTCTCTCAATCTTGAATTCATATACAGGCAGGAAGTTAGATTCGTAAGTGAAATACCCGGATGTGCTTATTACTATATCAATAATTCATTTGCAAAGTGCTTAATGTTGCTTTCGTAATAATGTTTCTTTTATAAGATGGTGAACCATTGAACTTGACCATGGATATCGGGGCCTGACGAGTTTTGTGTATTTTCACAGCAATGCTTTGTAATTGGTGTGGCACATGGAGAGGGGACAAAATTTGTGGTAGTTGTAGAAGAGCACGATATTGTTCTGCCAAACACCAGGTGCCCTCATGATTCTTGCTTCCTAATTTCTATGGACACACTTAGTGATCTATCATCTTAGGATGACATCTCGTGTTTTTGTAGACTGCTCATTGGCGGTCTAGTAATTCGAGTCACAAAATTTTCTGTAGACAGTCAGAGCTATCTCCCAAAGAATTCGAATCCGGTAAGAATTCTAAAAATCCATGTAAAACTGTGATATGTTACATTGATTGAACAATGCACTTGAATTTGGTGGAAGCTGTTTCTGAATATATATGTGCTACTAGTACTATGATCATTGGTAAATTTTTTTTTTTTGGCTTTAAAACAAAATTGGATCTGTTTATTTTTCATGGTACAGCTGCTAGCAGCTCCCTATGGCCAGAATATGAGATCATAAATGACGAAGAAGGCGATCTTAGCGAGGAGAAACCTAATGATAACGCATCTGGTAGTTCATTGATATCCCGAAGCCATGCAGATGAATCTTACGGGAAATTGATGACATCTTTCAAGGCATGCTTCTTATATGATTGTTTTTACTCTTATTATTGTTAAGTTAAAGAGTAAAATTTACATGCTTGTTTGTTCGGTAGGGAACTGATGACAACAGAAGTTGGGCATCTTTCCAAGAAAGAATATCTCTGGCCCCCGAGCAAGTGCTAAGGTTCCCATTTTACACATAATATTGTTTTTTTGAGTTTTCGAAAGTCACACAATGCATTTAGATCCTTCATGCCTCTGTTCCATTTAGAATCGACCTCTTCGATAAATGCAGGTACTCAAGCTCCTCTCAAGCAAAACCGATGTGGCCTGTCTCTAGTGGTCGGCCATCTAACCCTGACATCCCAAAGTGCAGCCATTGCGGTGGTGACCGTGCTTTCGAATTTCAGGTGCCTTTCTTTTTTTTTTTTCTTTTTAAATGATAACAAATCTACCACTAATATTCTACGAATGGCAAGCTTGAAACAAGCACACATTATTCACGCATTTATTCTCGGTCAAATCTCACCGCAGGTTCTGCCTCAGCTTCTATACTACTTCCATGTGAAAGACGGCAAAGATTCTCTTGATTGGGCGACTATAGTTGTGTATACATGCCAGGCCTCCTGCCAAGGTCCCCTAAGTTACAAAGAGGAGTTCGCTTGGGTTCAACTTGCTTCTCAATCGATTGGATGACGTAAGCCGTCCATCATCATTGTCCGAATTGCACTTTTTTTGCTTGAACAACCTTGTACTTCGTTTTCGTTTCTCTTTCCAATGGCTTAAAAGTGTTCCAAGGTGATTTCCAAACAATGTATTGTATTAAATTTTTGTTTTTATATACTAGAGTTTGATTTTACTCTTTAAGTAAATATAGAATCAAACTGATCAAAAGCAGAAATATTCACTTGAAGAATTTATGTTTACGAGTAAATGACATGAATCATAAATAATCACACGACTGAATGGTAACATTTGGTTCGTTTTCTGAGCTATAACAAAACTTCTTCTTACACGATGATGAATGAAAAAAGCAACGAAAACACTGTATACAGAAATGAATATGATAAACAGAACAACTCTGCTCCTTTCGATCCCTTCCCTTGGCTTGATATTTTATCCCGTCGTACGGATCCAATGGATGAATGATGATTTCCCGATATTTGAGAGACCAAAAGTATATCACAAGACTTGGCGAATCATCGAATTCGTATCTGAGGACTCGAAGCTAAGAGACAACACATTGCAAGAAGAGCCTCGGAGTTCAGGGCAAGGTTCGGGGAACACGTCAGCAGACGAGCCCGAGACATTCGAGCATATCCAAGATTCAGACGGGTCGGTACTAACGGAGAAAGTCACATTCGACAGGCACAATGGAGCAAACGGCGATTCGTAGATCCCAGTGAGATTCCCGGGAGTTGTGACGTTCACGCCGACGATGTCCTTAAACGTAATTTCGCCAACAACTGGGAGAGCGTCGGGATCGTAGCCATCGTCGGGATGAGATTTACACTGGCCTGTAGCTTTGATACCTTGCTGTACGTTTTCCACGTAAGCGTCTGAAATAAGAACGTTCTTTATGTATCCACCTCTTCCTTTGCACGTCTTGAGTTCGATCCCAATCTTCGAGTCATGCACGTGAAGATCTTCTACTAATATGCTTTTGATCCCGCCAGACATTTCGCTGCCAAATGCCAAGCCCGAGCCCGAGGAAGATCGTAGCGTAACTTTTTGGATGTGTACGTCTGTAGTTGGTCGGTCAAATTCGATTCCATATTCGTCCCAACCGCTTTTAAGTACCAATGCGTCGTGCCCCATGCTTACGTTGCTTTTCTCAATGCAGACGTGCTTGGAAGAATCTGAAACACAAGGACGTAGCTTTAGAATGATAATATGTAATTTGATTGATCAATCGTTCCATTCCATTCATCTGACCTGGGACGATCCCGCTGGTATATGGAGAATCGGGTGGAGAGTAGACCGTTATGTTCTGAATCAGCAATTTACTGAAAAGAGACGAAGTTTGTTGCGCAGTTAATAAGGTTAAATGCGAGGATTGCATCTAAAAATGGTAATAACAATATCACTTTATGAACTGAACCCATTCTTTATTGCAAACAGATGAGATATTGGTCATAGAAATGAAAGAATTTTGCCTGCAGTAAACAGGGTATATGCTCCAAGCAGGCGCGTTCAAGAAAGTTAAGTTCGATATGACGATATTATCCGACCCGATAAGTTCGACAAGATGTGGTCTACTGTGATTCAAAGAACGGTTGGTAAGTTGATCCCACCAAACCGAGCCTTGCCCATCGATAGTTCCATTATTGCCTAAGAGAAAGAGAAATGCGTAAGAATATAGAATATCCCGATGGTTTTCACGCAGGATATAGATGAAAATAACTGAAAAACGAAAAACAGGCGCAATCAAATGTTCCGAACCTGTGATTACAACATCGGTAAGATTCTGTCCGTTGATCAAGCTGCGATATCTCTGACCAGGTTGCTCTATTCCTCGACCGTACGAAGGCAATGGGTCAACTAACTCCCAATGGCTATAATCCTGTCCAAGGCGAAGGATCATCGCGATCATAAGTTCTCGGAAAAAAATGAAACTAATAAACAAATATAAAGCGCGCGCGCACACACACACACAAGTTAACCTGAGATCCAAGAATGAATGCATCTTTCTCGAGGAAGAGCGTGAGATGGCTGGTGAGAGTGATGGGTCCAATCAACCACCTGCCCTTTGGAACATAGAGCTGCGCACCGCCCTTATCCACGAACGACTTGAGATAGAAAATTGCGTTCTGAAATGCCACGGTGTTCAATGTCTTCCCATCTCCTAACGCGCCAAATTCCGAGACCGATACGCTGTGTGGCCTTGGGGTCAATGGCCACTTGGATTTGCACACTTCGTTGTACTCTCTTGAATTGCTCGATATCAGAAGCAAAAACAAAAGTACCTATGGATGTAAGAAGGAGATTAAAGAACAATCAATATTACGCATCCAATCGTTTTGCAAGATCAGAAAGACAACACGGAGTATCCGATTTGAATCTCTAACATTGTCTATCTGTGGATTAGAAATCAGTACATAACATAAAAGCATAATTTTACCATTACCACACATTCAGACATTCCAAGAACAGCTAAGAGCTGAGAGCTCTCTCTAACTAGTAAGATCTCAATGCGAATCCCTAATCAAGCAAAAATCAGATCTAGTAAGAACCATCGTTCTTTAAATACACAATGTAGATAGATTAACTATCACTACACTCATAGATACAGTCAAGATCAAGTAGCTTGTAGAGAAAACAAATCACAAGTTGTATATCCCAAAATTGAAACTATACCAACCGATTATTCAGTGAGAAGAAGTAAATCAGAAGAAATAGCAGCTCAAGCTTATAGAACATTCCGCCATGGGAGGGCCAGAACTAAGATAAACAACCACCACAGTTCAATTGCATTTCAAATTACACTTTTTTTGCCGATGCCCAGAAGATCACAAGCTCAAATAATAAAGAACTTGGGGCATAATTAAGCAACCACACCACTTGCGTAGTCAGCTAATTGAAAATCAAAACTAGTTAAACGTACTTACTAGACTCCTCATTCCTCACTTCTTCTTCTTCGTCGTCGTCGTCGTCTTCTTCAGGCCCTCATTCAAAATCCAGTGAGAGATCTTTGACTTGAACCGAGGAGAAGAAGAAGGTGGACGATGTGATAGAGTGATGCTGAATGGCAATTAAGGAGAAAAGTTTCCGTTAAATCAGAAAAAAATGGAAAATGGAAAAAGGAAAAAAGAAATTTAAGGTTTTTCAAGTGAAAGTGACGGCACAGAATAATATAAATAAAACGGACCTATTTTACTATTCGTCTACTACACCAAACACACATTATTGAACTTTAATGGGAAAAATATAATATTTAATTCTATAAACGATTATTATTTTCGTTAATTATGTAATTAAGATTGCCGACATTGAAATAACGTAGAGTGAATCAGTTCATAATATGAACGAGATCTATTGCTTGTACATATATATATATATATATATATTTGGTTTTATTTAATAAGTTTTAGTTAAATTGGAATTAATTTTATAAATATTGACTGTAAGGTAAAGGTGTGTGTGCATGGGAAGGAAAGGAAGGCTGGCATGTGCTTTGTGGAAAGTAGGTCCCATTGGTGTCTCAATAATAATAATAGTAGAATTGGTGGGCTGTCAAATAACTGGTCTGCCAGATCATAGAGACCCTTTGATGGGCCCGACGGAAATTTTGCAAAAAAAAATAAATAATAATAATAATAATTAAATGTGAATTAATTGAATTAGATAAGTAGACATATACACTTGTTGCAAGAAGAAAATAGTGAGTGACTATTGTATTTCAAATGAAATAAATAAAGATTTTCAAGGGTGGGATGATATATTTACTGTGCTACATAAATATGATAAATTGTAATTTTAATAATGAGTTAATTCATATGTTAATGATGCGACAATGGTAGGAGGGAGATGAGAGAGAGGGCCCACATCAGCTATAATTCTTTTTGTTTGGTGTTAGGACGGATTGAACGTGAAATTTACAGATTTAAATAGATTGAATGACATTTATTCAAGCAATTTATAGATATAAATTAATTAATAAAATAAAACATGGTGAAGAACATAAAAGAGACAAGGCGGATTGCTGACAGCTTGGTCCAAAGAACAGCGCAGCAATTGAAAAAAGGCCACATGGCGCAGCGCGGCGGAAGGAACCATTTTGTTTGTTTGTTTGCTCTGTTAATGAATGAATGACTCATCGAAATTAAATCCATTTGGCGATTTTTATTTTTATTTTATTTTACTTTATTATTGCAGGAATTGCATTTATTTATAATTCGACCTTTTAGTCCTACATTGTGATTTTACATTGACTTTGTCCCAATAGGCCTAATCAAATATGGGCCTTTTAAGGCTCAGTGTGAACTTTGATGCTCATATTAACATGGAAATTCAGTTGAGATTATTTGTCTCCCACTTAATGTATAAATCAAAAGAGAGACGTCTCCTTCTATTACCAATTCATTTTAGAATGACACCCTCATATAACATCCTATAAGTGTTCTTATTACAGAAAGCTAAAACAGATCAGAGTCTTGGTCACGTTTTCTTCAGGACGATGGATGCGTTCGAAGTCAATCGTTGGTCCACAAACACGTTGTATTTTTCGGGCAAAATCAGTACTTTCACAATGACATAACAGAAATAGGTAAACGAAAACCGAAAGTGCAATACATATGGAAAAACATAAGCATCAAGAAGAAGCACTTCACTTCTTAGCTTTCTTTGGTACCCTGCATCGAGATTTTAGAACTTGTAAGCTATTTACTTTTGATTGGCATCTATACTTCTTTTTTCATTACAAGACCTTAGAATGTATGTCTTAGTTCTTATTGTATCTTTGTGATTCGATTAATTGAAAGAATATTATAACATTAAATGTTAATAGAAAAGGAATGTATGCATAGTTCACTTACTGAGCCGGCTGTGATGTTGGTGCAGCTGCTGCAGGTTGAGCTTCAGCTTGAGCAGCTCCTGGTCCCTGCATTATCAGGGATTCGTGGAATTTAATCGAAGCTCATAATCAAAATCCACAAATATGTCAAGAAAGCATTAGCCAAGCAAACTTCCTATCGTATAATTACGGTAAAAGATGAAGACAGCTATGTTTCTCACCTTGGCAAGTCTTTCTTCCCTCCTAGCAAACTTTCTTTCCCTGCTAGCCTTGTTCTTGGCCCTCTTAGCCTCGAACTGATCAGAAAGCGTCTTTTCCCTTGCCTTTTCAGCCTTGGACTTGTGAATGCTCTCCATCAGGACACGCTTGTTCTTGAAAACATTACCCTTCACCTTCATGTACATGTCGTGGTACATGTGCTTGTCAATCTTCTTTGCTTCTCTGTACTTGCGAAGCAAGCGCCTGAGAACCCTCATTCTCCTCATCCAAAGGATTTTCGTCGGCAACCTTGCCTCCCTAGTACCCTTACGCTTACCTAACATCGATCATAAACACAGTTCATTGTTCTAAAACAATAACAATACTAAGAAGCAAGCATTGGCTTGAAACTGCAGGCTTAACAATGTGTTGGAATTAGAACACAAAGAATTTCAGATAATGCATACGACAATACGAATTTCACACAATACATACTCAAAGATTACTAACCATATCCAGAGTGACGACCCTTTCTCTTAGCTTCCTTCATCCGGCGCGCTCGTGACCTTGAATGAATCTTAGTTGGCTTTCTGATAATGAAACCATCCTTCACCAATTTCCTAATATTCTGCCCTATAAATTAGCAGCCAGAAATAAAATTAATCATATAACATCATCGATCAAACGCAAAAAGGAGAATGGAATAGCTTGCTTAATAGTGGCGTCCTAGGCAATACAGTGTTTAGTAATACCTTGAATCATAGCTATAACATAGTTAAAAAACAAAAAGAAGAAAGGTAATTCAGCAGAGCTGAGCTGAACGTACTGGAATTGGCCATCGAGATTTCGCTCACTTCGTTGGGATCAATCCATACTTTTCCCTTCCCACACTTCAACACGCTCGCGGCGAGCCGTTTCTGCAGTTTCAACGACACCATTTCTTCAGTCCACCCACACAAATGTCTGCCGAACTACGATAAAGAAGACGAAGGAATAGAAGATAAGGCTTTTATACCCCCCCCCCCACACAAGCTTGCCTCGTTAGGGCTCACACAGCTATTGTTTACTTCGGCTTATTCCTTATGCTAAATGGGCCTTTGAAC
Source organism: Lindernia subracemosa (assembly GCA_028392965.1). NCBI lineage: Eukaryota > Viridiplantae > Streptophyta > Magnoliopsida > Lamiales > Linderniaceae > Vandellia > Vandellia subracemosa. The sequence continues at coordinate 3,012,117 of JAQPCC010000012.1, read as the reverse complement.
TTGGGCTTTTTATTGGACATAAATGTCCTACTAACGTTGGCCCAGTAGCAATATTTTTTTCTTATTTATTTAGTGAGAGAAAACTCAAAATGGTCCGATTAGTTCTCAATATTTCATTTGAATCAATTTAGTCGTCGATATTTTATTGATTTTGGACCAATTTGGACCTTCTGTCATGATTAACGTCAATTTTAGCTGGAATATCGCATGTGCTTCCACACTAAATCATGTTTAGATCGAATTTTGGAATATTTACAGGATTTGAGGATTCGTACTGTTTTCTTCTATTGTCAATGAAGCTCGACGAAGTAGACGATCTAGAGCTCATGTTCGAAATTTTGGAGGAGAAAGTTTTAATTTCGTGTCCTAATTTCAGTAATCATTTCAATTTTATCGATCCAGACATGATTTATTATGAGACATGTGTGAGATTCCCGTTAAAATTGACATTTATTGTGATGGAATGACCTATTTGATCCAAAATCGATAACATCGGAGATTAAATTGTTTACTTTAAAGATCATTTTCAATTTTATTCCTTTATTTATTTATTTTTGTAGTGAGACGTCCGCTTCAACTGAGCATGATCCAGTAAATGCTACAACAAACACGTACCAAACTAACTCACGTGATAAATGAACGTCGCCGAGGAGTGATGATACTGTGTGGATTCTGAGATGGACATGACAAACAAGAGATTGAATAGCAGAAAGGGGAAGAGGATTACCCTAAGGTTAGGGAGGGTTGGTGGAATCGGAGGTGTGGTGCTGTTTGCTGGCGGCGCTTTGGTCGCCGCCGCCTTTGCGTCAGCTTTTGTACTGAGAAGGATACGGCGGAGGAGAACCTCCGAGGATCGACGCGATCGGACGCCGACTGAGATTGAGAAGCAGCGCGGTGGGGAAGAGGAAGCTCGAGAAGGACGTGAGATTCATATTTCTTCGGATACATCGTTGCGTGGCGAACAGAGGTATGTGATTGATCTCAGTAGCTGATTGTCTTATCTTTCTGTCCTTATTTTGTTCTTTGGCGAGGGATTCGATTTTCGATGGTGTATTTGGCTAAGTATTTCTGTGTTGGTTTTGGGGAATTGAAAATCAAGCGAGAAGGAAACAGAGAGGGATGATTCTCACATGTTGGTCAACTCCCACGGCTCGATAAAGGTAAATTGATCCCTTCTTCGTTGCTTTGTCTTTGCTTACTCATTCACTGTTTCATAGCTCTGTTACTATTTCGTCAGGCGGCGATTCCTGGAACTGAAAACAGTGTTGAGGTACCGGCGGAGAAGGAGGAGACTTTGGTTTCGACAACTTTGAGTAAACCAGAAAACGACGTCATTTCGAGTGATTCTCTTTTCATCGAGGAATGTTCAAGGTCATGCGTGAAACCATCTCTTCCCCTGGTGGAGAATCCTCAGAAAATTCATTGTGTTGCCGATAAAGATTTTGCATCAGAAGTTACTAAAGACGAAGCCCACGAAATTCTTGAGACGAAAGACAAAGATGATGCCCTCGCAGTTGATGGCAGCCAATCAACATATGGAGAGAGTATTCAGATACTGAACGTCGAAAAGACAGAACTCGGAGAATCTAATGTAGAGATAGATGCGAAGAAACACGACGATGAAGTCACTGAGGAAATGGAAGGTATGGGCTATATCCATGGTTCTTTAATGGAAGCTGAGAACCTCGTTGAGGATAAACATGAAGACGTAGCTAATGATGTGATAATGGCGAAGTCTGTTGTTTGCGAAGCTGGAGATTTAGATAATGTTTCTAAGCAAGAAGACATTGAAGAAGAAGACGATGATGATGATGGTGATCACATGGAAACTGAGTCGTCTTTGGAAGTAGAAAGCTCCGACGAAAGTGGAGATTCTTCATTAGAATCCAACTCCGACGCCGTCTGCCCAACGGAGTATCTCAAAGAATCAACAGTCGAGCCTCGTGGGATCAATGCTGGTGAAGTAGAAGGAAAGATGATGCAAGAAGATATCATGGCTGGTGGTAATAATGACAGCAAATTTAAGGAGGATAGTATTTCCAGCAAACGAAGAATGCTAGTCGCCATGCTTTTGATGCTCTCGTGGGCCTTGGCGCTTTGGCTTCTCCTTGGTCAAGCACTGTTTCAACGTCTTCTTGACGATGGTTCTCTCGGAATCAAGTCTTGGGTATGAGTATATGCTTTTCTCTATTATTACTCTTTGGCTGGCTAGTAATATATTGTCCTTGTATTTGATTCTCTAAATCAAATATTAATAAATAAAGGGTAATGATATACCCACTGAAAAACACGTTAATAACCTACATTTTTTTAATTGCACGAAACTCACTTATGATTTCCAAAACTTAGCACGACACCCCTATGGTGGTGCTTAAACCAATATAATGTTTTACGCTATTTACAATCAGATGAATTTTACGCTTTTTTTTAAATTATGGGTGAGTTATATACAATTTAGTCATAAATAAAACACATCAAATTTCACATCATGAAACATATTTACATAAAAAGAAGGGTTAATTAGGTTTCAAGCCATTTAATAGTTTTAAAATAGTATTAAGACCCTATCAGAAAAAAAAATTATTCTAAGAACCCAATTTTTGTAAAATTAGGAATAAGGATCTAAACTTACAAAAGTGATATAAAGTGTTACTGAAGAGCTATCAAACATACTTGTTGTGTTACAAACTTATAATGTATTGTTATTGCAGTACGAAAAAATATTACTATAAAAATCGGATCCTTAAAACTAATTATTTTTCTGATAGAGTCTGAATACTAAATTTAAATTCTGACAGGAAAAAGAATTCAATCAATGGTTATATTTTGAATTTATATAATTTATTTCCAACGTATTGATTTATTTCTTTTGTAGTTGTAATTTTTTTAAAGAATAATGGTAAGTATTGGTACCCATAATTTTTTTTAATCTAGACTTTAATACTATATTGAATCATCTCCTCAACTAAAATCTTTAAAATTTTAAATCTGATATTTTAATAATTTTATATAGTTTATCTTCAACGCAAAATCAAATTATTCCTTGGCTAAAAATAAAGTCCACCATGGTCAATATACATTTCAATATATTGTGCCTTACGTGTTTCTTTCTGGCTCGACTTGAGGCAATCATCGTCGTTTTACCAAGTTGTAATAATACACGTGGCGCTTCGGAAAGGACAACTGTCCTTCATAAGAAGCTCACAGCGTCGCCTCGTCCAAATATCTGTTACTTTTTATTTTTTTTCTTTGCCGTATTTGAAAAACTGTAAGACGGATCGTTTCTATTCTATCATCAAAAGCTGCTGCTGCTGTGTTGTGACTGAACTGTGGATCATCGAATAAGCTATGGCTACTCCGAAGCTAACCAAAATACCAAGCATGAGAGAAAGGGTGGAAACCACTCTTGCTGCTCACAGAAACGAGCTCGTCTCTCTACTTTCGCGGTAACTATTTGCTTTTTACCTTTTTACTCTCTGAACATTCATTGATGTTCTCGGCTTTTGCGACGTTACTGATCGCTAGCTTAGTTTTGTTCTCTAGTTGTGCTTTTGACCTCTCTTTGGTTAAAGATATGTGGCGCAGGGTAAGGGCTTATTACAGTCCCATCACTTGGTTGATGAGCTTGAGAACATCATTGGCGACGATGCTGCGAAGAAGAAGCTAAGTGATGGCCCTTTCAGTGAAGTCCTCAGGTCTGCTCAGGTATTATAAATCAAAATGGTGCCCTAAGTTGATTTTGATGTAATTAATCTCAAATTTTGCATTATGTGGCTGTAGAGAAGAGAAAATTCGTGAGAACCCATTGGATTTTCCTTTTTGTTGTTTGATTATTAACAGGAAGCAATAGTTCTGCCGCCATTCGTCGCTTTGGCTGTCCGACCGAGGCCTGGCGTTTGGGAGTTTGTTCGCGTTAATGTTTATCAGCTTAGCGTCGATGAGTTGACAGTTTCAGAGTATCTGCGTTTCAAAGAAGAGCTCGTTGATGGAGAGTAAGTGGAAAATCTATGGTTTGTGTGTGACTCATAGAGTGAAAAGTTGCTGCGATGATGTTTTATGTCTGCGTTTTAACTTCAGGATCGATGATAATTTTGTTCTTGAGCTGGATTTTGAGCCATTCAACGCTTCGTTTCCGCGCCCCACTCGATCCTCTTATATCGGCAATGGGGTTCAATTTCTCAATCGCCACCTCTCTTCAATTATGTTTCGGAACAAAGATTGTCTCGAGCCACTGCTCGATTTCCTGAGAGTTCACAAACACAAAGGCCATGTAAGTGTTTAACTAATTGTGCATATGTGAATTAGGTGTTGCAAGTGATGAAATACAGACCGAACACACTGTAGTAGCGTGTTAAACTTCGAAGTTTCTATACTAAAACCAAACAGCAGTGACTTCATCAACTTTTATGCTAAAGCTAGCTAAATTTGATGTCTTACATTGTTAGTTAGATGTAATATTTCCTGCAACTTTGCTAGAGTGTAATTGTTGACTGAGTGCTTAATCAAACATAGATAATGATGCTGAATGATCGGATACAACACATATCTAGACTCGAGTCTGCATTGGCTAGGGCTGAGGACCATCTTTCTAAACTCCCACCTGACACCCCTTATTCGGAGTTTGAGTACACGTAAGTTTTGTATGTCTGTCCGGCATTGATACACGTCCTGTAATATTTTTTCGAATGTTTTTTTTTTTGTTTTTGGATATTGACCTTGCAGATTACAAGGGCTGGGGTTTGAGAGAGGTTGGGGAGATACAGCTGAAAGGGTATTGGAGATGATGCATCTACTTTCGGACATTCTTCAGGCCCCTGATGCTTCTACTCTTGAAACATTTCTTGGCAGAATACCTATGGTGTTTAACGTTGTTATATTGTCCATCCACGGATATTTTGGACAAGCAAATGTACTGGGATTGCCTGATACAGGTGGTCAGGTAATCTTATTGTTGGGTTGAGTTGTTATTACTCTTCAATGTGAGAAGATGTGCGTGTAAGAAATCGCCAGGTATCACTTGGAATATCAGTTATTACATTCTTTGAATTGTTTTGCATCCCAGATTGTATATATTCTAGATCAAGTTCATGCGTTGGAACATGAGATGATAAAGAGAATTAAGAATCAAGGACTCGATATTACTCCTCAAATTCTAATCGTAAGCTTTGTGTAACTTACATCTGATTTCTCCCTTTTTTTTGTTTTATTTTTGTCTTTTCGCCATACCTTAAACACGAATTTTTTTCACTTTCGACAGGTTACTCGCTTAATTCCTGATGCGAAAGGTACATCATGCAATCAGCGATTGGAGAGGATAAGTGGCTGCGAGCATTCACATATTCTGCGTGTTCCCTTTAGAACTGAGCATGGCGTTCTACGCCAGTGGATTTCGAGGTTCGATGTTTGGCCTTATCTAGAGAAATTTGCAGAGGTAAGGCTTTTATCTGTCCTAATTTTTGTTGTCTGTTGATTGAGTGGACTTCTACGGTAACTATCATACTAAAAATGAGATCGATCTTCATTATTTGTTAAGAGAAGTGTCGAAGTTATCGTACATTTTTTCTCAGGATGCAGCAGGCGAAATCTCAGCTGAGTTACGAGGTGTACCAGATTTAATCATCGGAAACTACAGTGATGGAAACCTCGTTGCATCATTAATGGCTCATAAGATGGGAGTGACTCAGGTAAGAAAAGAATGACCTATAAATCACTAATAATCAGTGACTTAAAAGATTTACAGAATGTAAGAAGACCATGTTTTTGGTTTCATGTCTTAGGGCACCGTTGCACATGCCTTGGAGAAAACTAAATACCCAGACTCGGACATATACTGGAAAAAATACGAAGAGAAATACCACTTCTCATGCCAGTTCACTGCTGATTTACTTGCAATGAATCATTCTGATTTTATAATAACCAGCACGTACCAGGAAATTGCAGGAACGTAAGGGACCTCTCTTTTTATTACCGCGCTTTATGTTATCAACATATCCCATATGATACACTTAATTTGTTTTCAGGAAAAACTCCGTTGGTCAGTATGAAAGCCACGCAGGTTTTACGTTGCCAGGTTTATACCGTGTAGTCCATGGAATTGATGTTTTCGATCCAAAGTTCAATATAGTTTCCCCCGGGGCAGACGAGGGCATATACTTCTCGTACGCGGAGAAAGAGAAAAGATTGACATCTTATCATGGTTGCCTGGAAAAGCTGCTCTTTGATCCTCAGCAGACTGAAGAGCACATGTAAGCAAATGTATACTTCAGGACATTTATAAGTTAATGACGTCTGTGTTTAACCCTTCATTCAGATTCGATCCTCCTCCTCCTCATGCCACAATTAGCTTATCTATTATCTTCCACTTTGTCCTTTGATGCAGAGGTATACTCAGCGACCAATCGAAACCCATAATTTTCTCTATGGCGAGGCTCGATCGGGTTAAGAACATTACTGGACTGGTCGAAATGTATGCTAAGAACGCCAAACTGAGAGAACTGGCTAATCTTGTCGTGGTGGCCGGTTATAACGATGTAAAGAAGTCTAGCGATCGAGAGGAAATAGCAGAAATAGAGAAGATGCATAATCTCATCAAGGAATATAATTTAGGTGGTCAGTTGAGATGGGTAAGTTCGCAGACTAATAGAGTTTGTAACGGCGAACTCTACCGCTATATTGCTGACACGAGAGGTATTTTCGTTCAGGTAAAGTTAGAGAAATCACATTATGTGTTAAGAAATATATGACAATGATCTTATTAATTATTTATATTTTTTTTTCTTTATGTTGTAGCCTGCATTTTATGAAGCATTCGGGCTCACGGTGGTTGAGGCCATGACTAGTGGCTTACCAACATTTGCGACTTGCCACGGAGGCCCAATGGAGATTATCGAAAACGGAATATCAGGGTTTCACATCGACCCTTATCATCCTGACAAAGCTGCTGATCTCATGGCTGATTTCTTCGAAAAATGCAGTAAGGATCCAAGCTACTGGGTGAAAATATCCGAAGCAGCTCTTCGAAGGATTCAAGAAAGGTATGCATCTCTTATTTAGAAAAAAAAAAAAAAAAAAAAAAAATTCTCATACTATCATCACCCTATTCATTTACCTGAGCTGCAAAGGTATACGTGGAAGAAATACTCCGAGCGGCTGATGACTTTGGCTGGCGTTTACGGATTTTGGAAGCATGTTTCAAAACTTGAGAGGCGCGAGACTCGCCGTTATCTTGAGATGTTCTATATCCTCAAATTCCGCGAATTGGTCAGTTTCAGTTTCTACATTAGTTGAACATTAATTATTACATATTGTGGATTACATGGCTTTGATACTTTTGTTTCAGGTGAACTCTGTTCCTTATGCTGTTGATGGTTCGGCTTAGCTTAGCACGAGAGGATATGCTAATGTTATTGCCCAAGCGTCGGTTACTTAGCCTGAATGAATAAGAAAAACAGTGTTTTGTCTGTATATATCTCTCAAATGAGCCCTATATGGTGGCATGTTATGAATACAATAAGAATAAGAGGGGTCAATGATGATGAAGTTTAATATTTTTCTTTATAATTTAGTGTCTTCTAAACGATGAAATGGAGCAAATTATGAATTCTCCAATTATCAGCATTTGTCATTGGTCTCACTAGAAAAAGAACAACACCCAAGAAAATAACAGCAAAGCAACTTCTTGAATATCCTCAAACAGAGCAACACTCGGAACACTACAGAGGCTCAAATATAGCATAAAAACAGAATGGAAATATAAATCAAACCCTAAAGCCCTTGCTGTTTCTCCTGCCTCTAGCACGCTCGAACTTCCTACCCTTGGCTCGCACGTAAGGCTTGGTGTGGCTGTGGGGAACGCCAGGCGCCGGACCAAAGTGTTTCACTGCTTCACGTGCTTTGCGTGATCCTCTCAACAGCACCTATTCCAGCAAGCAACTTTTAATCTATGCTTCGAGTGTTTAACTAAGAAAGGACATTTAAGGTGTAATAACGTTCGTTGATATCGAAAAAAAAACTCCCATGTAGTGCATACCGTGTTCTGCCCAAGAGGAGCCCTGAGGGCGAGCTGGTCAAAAGTTAGGCATTCTCCACCTGCTTTCTCGATTCTGGCCCTGGCTGTCTCGGTGAACCTCAGTGCGGTGACCTTTAGAGGAGGGACTTCATGCACGCGGCTGTCGTCGGTGATACTTCCGACTAGCACTGCAATCTTGTCCTCCTGACGACAATGTTCAAAAGGGCCGATAGAATTTCAATGTTACTATACAGAAGTATGCAACAACAAGGCAATATCAATATTCAACGCATGAAAGCTTACAGTTCAGCTTACTGATAAAACTGATGATACACTTACAATTATTCTAACCTAGCATCAGTCATACGACTACGTTAAACCCACAAATAATACCAGACATTACATCAGATTTCCCGTGAACAATATACATGATCGAAAAATGACAATACCTTGTTCTTCATGAGAGCAGCGAGACGTGAGAGAGACAACGGAGGCCTATTGACCCTACTCATGAAAAGCCTCTTCAGAACCACCGCATTGAACTTACTCCCAGTTCTCCTCACCAGAAAGCGATACAACTGCCCACGCCATAGCACAATCACACATAGATACGCATAGATGCAGTAGATCGTTTGATTACGAATCTCATACTCAAAATGCTACAAGAGAAAAGAATGACAGAGAAATCAATACCTTGACGAGGAGCTTGAGGTAGATATCATTGGATTTAGGCGCCGTTCGCTTCACCTTCTTGCTCTTACCTCCGGCGATCAGATCAATACCCTAATAGAAACAAAACCGAGAGGCGAAATAGGTAAACATGAGCGTCAAAACAAAAAGTGCACATTTTTCCTTAAAACGACGACGTACCATAGCTGATTCCGCTTCTTCAACCTGCAAAATCCTCTCAGCTGAAAATGTTGAGGTTAGGGTTTTATGTCACTGATATAAGTGTGCTTTGCTTTGTATTTGTTGGGCTTCTAGCCCAATACGTCAAATGGGCTCAATAACAATTTCAGGCCCATATAACGAACAAAGCATCACAAAGACAAAAAGAAGGAATGTTTTCTGATCATTCATCACAAAGACAAAGAAGGAAACATTTGAGATATCGACTCCGAAAGCTCCGAAGAAATTCCTACGTCATCGTCGTCGTCGCCTGAATCCGATTCCTCGATCGCAGTTCTCTGCCGATATATTCATCGAAAATCACGCAACTGAATAATTCAGCTGGCGGAAAATGTTTTCGCATTGCCCCAAATCCATTGCTCTCATCCTCTATCTATCCGCCGCCATCGCCGTCGCCGGAGTCGCGGCCTCCTATCCGACGGCGTACGAAGTCATCCAGTCCTACGATTTTCCCATCGGGATCCTCCCTGTAGGCGTGACCCACTACGATCTCGACGAGTCAACCGGGAAATTCAACGCCTACATGGACGGGCCCTGCAGCTTTTCGCTGGAGGGTTCGTATCAGCTCAAGTACAAGTCACGAATCAGCGGATACATTCAAAAGGGAAGGCTGACCCAATTGACCGGCGTCAGCGTCAAGGTACTCTTTTTGTGGCTGAACATCGTCGAAGTTAGGCGGAACGGTCATAATCTGGAGTTTTCTGTGGGTATCGCTTCGGCTGAATTTGGGTTAGATAATTTCTATGTCTGTCCGAGATGTGGGTGTGGGTTGAATTGCGATGGGGTTTCTGAAAGGGCGGCGATTGGTCCTAAGAGGAAGAGTCCTTTTGTTTCTTCGATTTAGTTAAGGTGGTCTCTGTCTTTATTTTCCTTTGTATGTTTCATTCCATATCTGCAAATTTCTTGCTATCGCAATTGTTGTTGCATTAATTGATCTGATCACATTGTTGATATCTCTTTATCAGAAATATCTTGGCTCTAAATCTAAACTTGGCTGTTACATTCTTTCTTTGATTTCTGAGGTTACATGGCTCCTTCTATATATGCTATGCTATAAATCGAACGGCCCGACCCCAAAATGGATTCGTGATATAACATTTTGTTTGTGAGAAAGATGAGATATATCGAACGGTCTTGCAGATACGCAAGCTTTGGTTTGTAAGTTCAATAGCGATCGTGTCTTGAGATAGAAGTTTGTTTGGGAGAATCCATGGCTCTGCTGTTTAACTTGCGGTTCCGAGCATGGGCTGCTCCTTTTAGTTTTCATCGAATGATCGATCGGTCTTCAACCTACTGTTGATAGATTCAAATGATAACGTCACTTTGATTGATACTATTTCATCGTCTGTATTTCATATAGCAGTAGCTTTTTGCACATTTTCACTATCCTATGCTGTCCGAGTCTAAGGATATGGTCGACGACTCGATGGTTGCCGTATCCTCGAAACTGGTCGGTATGATCTGCTCAGCCGGCGGTCGAAAGACCAAATTAAGATCAATTTTCAAGGATACACATGGGAAGTCTTTAAATCGATTAATAGTGGGAACATCCTATTATCTAAATCTCGAGAACTAATTCTGATAATTTGGACAAGATTACAATGATCTGAATAATTACATAAAATCTTAGATTACAGTCTAAACTAAAGCAAGCAAGTTTTGACTTTGTTCAATGGAAATTTCAATTGCTCTGCTTATCCTCGTTTGGCATAGAGGTTTGTTCTTACCTACCAACAAAATAATATATAAAATATAAAAATCATATAAATAAAAGAGAGAAATACACTTAAATAAAAAACAAAATAAAACGTAGTAGTGAGTTTGTTGAAAAGGGACATATTGATTGAAATTTAAAGAAACAAATTATATGTAAAAATAAAAAGAATTAATATAAATACATTATATATATAGCGGAAGGCACGAGAGTAACTCAACACCTGCCACCAAACACGCCCTTCATCTTATCGTCAGTATATCCACCACTACCACGACCACCACTACCTCGCCTCCACCGCCACTCTTCCTTGTCAATGGATCTCGGAGCAAACATGTCGCCGGAGAGTGAGCAACGAAGAGAAAGCCACGAACAAAGCTCAACAATTCAAACGCCGCCGTGCATTCCCACGGCTTCAATCTCGCTATCTCTCTCCACCCTCATCCCATCTCACCTCATCCCGCCGAAGCCCCTCCCACCAACCACCGCAAACCCGCCCGCAAATCTCAAAATCCCATCTCAGATTACGTCTCTATCCACTATTTCCATCACCTCTGCTTCGCCCAAACGGCCCGTGCAGAGACCCACGAACATTTCGTCGACCACGCCTCTTCAGTCTCCGCAGGCGCTTGCGCCCATCCGCCATAACCATCCGTCGGGAGCTGCGGCTCTCCGTCGCGCAGCTGTTGTTTGGCTCAGGAACGACCTCAGAGTCCACGACAACGAAGCTCTCACCTCCGCGAACAACGACTCTCTCTCGGTGCTCCCTCTCTACTGCTTCGACCCGAGGGACTATGGGAAATCAACCTCTGGCTTCGACAAGACGGGCCCATTCCGGGCCAATTTCATAATCCAGTCCGTTGCCAATTTGCGGGAAAACCTGCGCTCCCGCGGGTCGGATCTTGTTGTCAGAATGGGTAGGCTTGATGACGATTATCTGGGTATTTTGTTATTGCTAGCATTTTACGTTGGGATATGAATATTGTGAATGTGGTTCATTGCTTCAAATTGTTTCATTTCACTCCCTATTTTGGCTTGCTTAGTCAGGTGACTTGTGTAAGTTCTTTCATTTCCCTAATATACGTTGTTTTTATTGAGGTCTGATAACACAATCTTTCTCAGGCCGACCCGAGGATGTACTGTTGGAGATTGTGAAGGCAGTTGGGGCCGATGCTGTGTATATGCATAGGGAAGTTTCACGTGAGGATGTGAGGGCTGAGGAGAAGGTTGAGGAGGTGATGAAGAATGAGGGCGTGGAAGTGAGGTACTACTGGGGAAGCACGTTGTACCACTTAGAGGATCTGCCGTTCGAATTGGAGGGAATGCCGACAAATTACGGTGGGTTTAAAGAGAAAGTAAAGAGTGCTGCTGTGAGGAAGACAATCGAAGCATTGGATAAGATGAAGGGTTTACCAAGGAGAGGCGGCGTTGAGGTCGGTGAAATTCCGACATTGGTGGATTTGGGCCTTAATCCAAATGCTGTGATGGGGCAGGTATGGCTTGCGGTGTTGTTTTGTTGAGTTGCATTACTAATGTTGTCTGCTAGTTGTGTTGATTAGTTACGTCCTTTTAATTGGTCTTATTTTCTTGATTTGCTTTGTCATAAATCATTTGTTCATAGTTGCTCTGCTGTGCTTGGAAGCAAATTATCAAAATTTTGGATTCCCCTGAAATGATATCAAAGTGCTTGAAATAACTCTCTTTTTACTCCCATTGATTCATTTCAGTTTCTCATTTAACATATGAATAGAACATCAAGGGGCAGTGGAAGTGAGTAGCTTTTTTTGCCTTTATGTATTTTTTTCCCTTTTTGAATCATTGAATTGATGCAATATTCTTCTTCTCTTGTAGAATGGAAAAGCAGCTATTACTCCTAGTCTCGTCGGTGGAGAGACCGAGGCATTGCAGCGGCTAAATAGCTTCTCAACCGAATGCAAAGCAAAACCGAAAACTGCTCCGCAGAATGGAGCCAAAGATAGCATATACGGTGCTAATTTTTCATGCAAAATATCTCCTTGGCTAACCACGGGATGCCTTTCTCCTCGTTTCATGTTCGAGGAGTTGAAGAAATCTGCTTCGAGGCATGCCAATATGACCTAATATTACCAGCCTTCCCTTTTTTTCTTGAGCGTACAGTTGGGTTGTTCAGTCACTCAATTCCTTTCTGTTTATATGCAGTTTAATTTCAGCTTCTTCTAACAACAAAAAGAGTGACGGTGGATCTGATGCTGGAATGAACTGGTTAATGTATGAGCTGCTGTGGAGGGACTTCTTCAGGTGATTGCACTCATTTGAATCTTCATTCACTTTCCAACGCATAAATTTTTAAGTTTTTCGATGATGTGACTTAAGTCCAATGCATAGGTGAATAGAAATATCTGAACAAAGCCTGATAACTAGCTGATCGAACTCACGCTGTTTCCTTGTTAGATTGAAGCGTCTTGAAGTTTTCTTTTTTCTTTTTTACGATATGCCTTAAATTGTTATCTCTTACAAGATACATAAGTGTTCCTTTTACAGATTCATCACCAGGAAATACAGCTCGGCGAAACAGCAGAGTTACACGCCTGTAACAGCTTGTATGGGTGCTGCTGCTTGAGCAAGAGCATCATCAACTTACTTCTCTGTCTCTGCCATGTTTAGCTCTGTGTTTGAAGAGTGTTTTCTCAGTAAACAATTCAGACTTAGATATCATTTCTTCTTTTTCTGTTTAGAATTTGGATTCATTGAATTAGCAAAATGTTTTGCTTGTCTACAGTTTGAATCACAATTCGTGTATGTTCTACAGACAGTACTTCAAATTTGCAAAATATGTTTTTTTGCCCCTAAACTCTTATTAATATCATCAGCATCCAAATAAGACCAGCAATTATCATTATGGTCCTCCTCAACGGGGATAAATGGGCTCGTTATGAGCCCATATATTTGTTAACTACGGCCCACGAAGGAACACAATTTTTTCTTCGTTTCTATAAACCCTGCGAATTCTTTCATCGAACGTTTAAACGCCTCGTCGTCAAATCTCCATTGTTGGCCGAGTTAGTACTACTTAGCTGCTGAGCTATTCTGCAGAAGATATGGCGCGTTTCCGAAACGTAAGCATCGAGTCATGTGTTCTATGAAAAGGTTGGAATTTGCTGCAGTTTAACGATTTTAGTAATTTTTTTTGGGGTGATTTGATGGTTCAGAATCGGAGGAAGCCTTTTGTTAAGACGATGGTCAAGAAGCAGCCGACGGTGAGCCATGTAACGGGAGATAAAATCCCGAAGAGCTTTGTGTTTTCTCGTGGGAAGCTGCCTGGTGTTCTTCGACAGTTGGAGACGGATTTAAGGAAACTTATGCTTCCTTTTACTGCCCTAAACCTCAAGGTACTCGAACATATTTGGTATTTTTGTTTATTTGTAGTAATTTTTCTTTTTTCTGCAGCTGAAAATTAGTTTATGCTGTATTTTTTTCCCTTTTCCTCGAAAGCATTTAGCTGGAATCAACTGAAGTTTCTAAACCAACTATTCGACCTACTTGCGTTGTATACAGAGAATGTATATTTTTTTTTTTTTTTTGCTGCGTTGGCTGCAAGTTTGCTTCTCAATCGATTGATAACATGCCCTAAATCAACCTGCGAGAATCACAACTTTGTTATCCTATTTATAGGAGAAAAGGCGTAACAATCTAAAGGACTTCTTGAACGTTGCTGGGCCAATGGGAGTTACGCATTTTATGATTCTATCCAAAACCGAGAGTGCACCATACTTGAGAGTTGCTAGAACACCGCAGGGTCCAACGCTTCACTTTAAGATTCATGAGTATTCACTGGCCTCTGATATTGCTCAGTCGCAATTGCGGCCGAGATGTCACAAAGACCTCTTCAAGAACCCACCTTTGGTAATCACATTGCTATATCTCTCTTACTCACGTGTTTATTGTGTAGTGTGTTCTGTGTGAAGAAAACAAGAAACATTCTTGTTTAGTGTTCTATCTTTCCTATCTTTTATTGTTTACCATAATTCTCTTCTCGTAAGAGCCCACGGGCCGAATGTTTCGGTTAAATTTGCAGATTGTACTATCTGGTTTTGGAACGGGAGAGCAACATCTAAAGCTAACTACCATAATGTTTCAGAACATATTTCCTGCTATAGATATAAATACCGTAAGTTTTCAAACATTAAGCCCTCTTATCTTACAGATTTTGAGAATTAGCCTCCTCCTGACCGACCCTCTTGTCTGTTGCAGGTTAAACTTTCATCGTGCCAAAGGATTGTGCTCCTCAATTACAACAAGGATACAAAGCTCATCGATTTCCGTCACTACTCTATTAGATTACAGCCTGTTGGAGTATCGCGAAGACTAAGAAAGTTTGTCCAGAACCATCAGGTGCCAGATTTGAGGAATCTTCAGGACGTTAGTGATTTTGTGACAAAGTATACTCTCTCTCTCTTGAAAATCATCCAAGTTGTTAAATCAAGATTTATTGGTCATAATCTGAATTGTGTTATAACTAGGGATGCTATTTCTGCTCTAATAAATCATTTTATCCGTCCATTAGAGCTGGTTATTTGTCTGAAAGTGAAGTGGATGAGGAAGCAGCAACTGTAAATCTACCAATGGATATTGGTAGAGTCAATCGAGCATCAAACAAGAGTGCGGTCAAGCTTCAAGAGATAGGACCAAGGATGACCCTTCAGCTTGTCAAAATTGAGGAAGGACTGTGCTCTGGTGGAGTCATATTCAGTGAATACGGTAATTATTTACGTTTCTACTCATTTGCTACATTAGTACCAAAATCCCCTAGGTCTCCGTTTAGGCTTTATACCAGGGGCATTCTTTGTTACCATTGCGTTCAACTTTAAGTGATTATGTTCGTATTAAACAATTTATATGAAATAGCATATTAGCTCATATTAGCTGTGAGAGATCTTTAAGAGTCACGCTGTCGTAGTATGCTTGCTAGTCAGTATCCAAATTCTTTTTCTTCAAGTTCGACATGGTTGATTGTTGAATTCAGGAAAGACCACTTCCAATAATGACCAAGAAACTAAAGACCAAGAGCCAGAGGGCGAGGAAGAAGATCAAGTCGATGACTGCGATGAAAATCTTGAACATTCAAAAGAAGATTAGAATGGACCACCAATCGCCAATCCCGGTTTATTTCTAACAAGAACTCGGAGTTGCCTATGGATAAATTAGAAAGCTCCTTCTCACAGCTATGGTAGCAATCTTGTTCTTACTGAAATATCAAATGCTAGACTACCCCATATTCATTCCATATGTTCACTATAAACACAATGCTGCTTTTTTCACTGTCTGGGACCTGTTGTTGATGGTTGATAGTTCAATGGCAAGCCTTATCTTGGTAGCTTAGAGACAGCCATGTCGAGCGGGCACATGGGATTTCGGGTCTGGTTTGTGTAATAAAGAAGATGATTGGTCTGGTGGGTCGGACCACACCACCACCCATCTATGTGGTCTTGTGTGACTGTGAAGTTCATAGAAAGGTTTTAAAATGACATAAATGCCCCTCCATATTTATCTAGGCTTGCAAAGGGGGGTTTTTTAAAATGGCATTTCACCAATCTTTTTTTTTTTTTATCATTTTATAGTCTGAGATTCACATTGTTACATTGTGTTCTCAGCTAAAAGGGTTGAAGCTGAGTACCCACATAAAAGAAAATTGTTAAAGTAAGGATTTGAGCTCGTGACCTATTATTTATTATTTGGATTTGTACACTCCGCCCGTCGAACTTTATACGCTTCACATTTAACATAATCATTGTTATATTGGCCTCCATTTTTAGGAGAATAATAACCTTTTCACATTTGAAGGTTATTTTTTTAGAACCATTTGTTTGCTATTTACTTAATTATTCCCATGAAAAGGAAAATACTTGTGAACCAGCGTGTTCGGTCAGTCCCATCGAAAGCAAATAAAAAGACGAAAAAACCCCTTAGCTTCTTTTATATATTATATTATTCCATTCCCACCACAAATCTCAGACATGAGGGTCGATTTGATGCAAGAGAAAAAAAGGGATTAAAGATTGGAATTCGATCCGTCCGTTGATTTTCGTTTCATCTTCAGACGATCTCTCGATGAATCGAGGGAAGGAGAAGGAGAAGGAGAAGGGAGAAGGAATGGCGGAAAGCTTCTTCTCGAACCTATCGGATGACGTAATCCTCAACATCCTCCACAAGCTCGACGACGACCCGCGCCACTGGGCCCGGGCCACCTGCGTCTCCACCAAATTCGCCTCCCTGATCCGAACCGTCTGTATCCGGGCCAAATGCTCCAGATCCATCCCGGCCGTCGTCTCCGACCTCAACCCATCCGCCGCTTCGCACCCTCCAGGCGGCTGGTCCTCTCTCTACAAGCTGGCCGTATGCTGTCCAGGTCTCCTCCACGCCGGCGTCCTCCTAGAGAACTCCGACTTCGGCCTCGAACGCGAGCTCGGACCAGACGAGAAGTACCGGCGACCGGACACGGCACCGCTCGCCTCCTCGTCGCACGGTAATAATGGCAGCCACTGTACTAATTGTGTTGCGCCAGAAGCCACTGCGACGAGCGCGGACACTGTGTGGTCTCTGTACGATGATTTGATCTTCGACACGCTGTACAGCGAGTCCGAGCCTGCAGAGGACGCCGTGAAGCTGGCGGATGAGGTCGACGACGATGAGAAGGCAGTCGACGAAGAGGATGCCGGCAGGGTTTCCAAAAGGAGAAAGATATGCCGGCCGATGAGGTCCCACCTAGCTTCTGGGCTTTGGGACTTAAGCCGAGAGCAGGGGAACAAACTGCTCGCAAGCCGATTCAAGGGCGACTCTTTATACATCTGCGATTGGCCGGGCTGTGTCCACGTCGAGGAGAAGAGAAACTACATGCTTTTCAGAGGTGTTTTCAAGAACTTCAAGCAGTCTAGGGTTTGGAGGACGATCAACGAGGGGTGTAAGAAGAGGATAGATTTGAACTGTGCTTACTGTGCATCCCATGAGACTTGGGACCTCCATTCTTCCTTCTGTTTGAGGAGGTACTATGGGTTTCACGACGATGGTGAGCCCATTGTTAGGGCTTATGTGTGTGAGAATGGGCATGTCTCTGGGGCGTGGACTGATTTGCCTATGTATAACTGAAGCTGAGGTTGAACTTCTTTGGTTGTCATATTCGGGCAGCAAAGGTTAGATGTTGTTTGCTGGTTTCTTAGTATTTGTTTCGTCGAATGTTGTTTGTGTCGCTTTCTGTATCTCTAGAAACAGTTATTTATCTGATATTGTCATGGAGATTTTCATCTTATCGAAGGTGTTGCTTCTTGAGATAGATAATACTATATACATAACAAGGTTTAGTATAGCAGCCATATAAGATTAACACACAAAAACTGGAAATTTTACCAATGACAGAAAATGGAAATTACCAACTGTCGGCCCACAAGGCAGAAAAATAAACAAACACCTTTATAGGATGTTAAAGCATCAAAATCACTAATCTTAGGTATCACCAACAGCCAGCCCAGAAAAGTATTCAAATAACAGACACGCAACACTTGTGTGCTTATAGTGAAGTTGTTGGAGATTAAATTCAAACCCATTTGTCCATATACTTCAGCCGTTTGGCGTCGCTCGAAGTTCATCTGCCTCGAGCCCCACCTGAAAAAATGAGAACATTACCGTAGTCAAAGCATTTGAGGTTGGAGTATTGGAAGAAACACTAAGGGCTTATTATTTATTGACCTTTATTTCCTCCACCAGCCCTTCCACCTGACCCCACCCTGCCCCTCCCGCGGGAAGCTCCATCCTCTGAACCACGTCCTCCTATGCCTCTTGACGAATCATCTCTACCCCTTCCTCTACCTCGGCCTACGCCAGGTGGCTTTCTATCTGAAAGCAATCAATAACATTTTAGCACAAGGATATGTTCGTTTTTTTTTTTTAAAAAAAAATTCTCTAGGAGCAAGAGACATACCCGAACGGCTTTTTGCCTCCTCTTGCACTTTATCAATCACCTGGAGATAAGGAACTTCACCATTGTAAATTTTGGCATAATATCTCATTGGAACGAAATGATTGCTCTTAGGATATTGCAAGGGGTTTCAAAGTCTAATAAGACCAAAAGTGAATCTTAAATGGGAGAACGACGACTAATTGAAGACGTTAAAATAATCAGCACGCATAAAACATCATCTACACACTACAACTGATGCTAGAGCAGGAAGATTACCTCATCTGGAACTCTTAGATACTTAATGGTGTTGCCCCTGACGTAGCACTCTGCCATTCGCCAAAACCTATCTCCATCCTATCGATAGTTTAACAATAGATTCAGAGATTTGACAACCGTCCCAGATGCATATAAAATATATCAAAATATGTGCAAAGGTCGAGTTTTTCAGCAGTTATAGATATAAATACAAACCTTAGAAGTACAGATAACTTCACGAAGATGGATGTTCATCCAAGTGTCGCAATTAACCAGGTGACCGTTGTATGTCTCCCCATTTTTCAGCTCCACCAACTGCGAAATATCCAAATCAAAATAAGAACTATCAGCTGAAGAATTACAAGTTTTGTTTTTTTGTTTTTTTAAACAAATCTATGAATGCATAATAGCATATAAATACAAAGAAAGAACCATAAGTAACTAACAATAGCTTTGTTTTACCATGGAAAAAACAGAGTTGACGATTGAACGAATCACAGTTTAGGCAGGAAAAGAATTTGACGCTCGTGCATGATCAAGTTCGTGATTACGGGAGATTTCCAATAGGTTTCAACAATCAGTTTCTAGTACAGTTCGATCTCTAGACAAAAAAAATGTATTTTTTTTCTTTAAATAATCGATCAAAGAACTCGATTCAATCGCCTACTTGAGGTAAAATAATACCTCTGATTGAACAAACTATTCCTCAAGCTGAGATTACACTTATGAATTATGAGCCACTCAATCCAGAACCTATAGAGTTCACTCTACTAATCTCCTAAAATACCTAAGATCATACTACCAACCAAGTACAGTTTAACAACAAAAATTAAGAAATTCGGATACAAAAAGGAGTGGAGAAACAGAAGAAATCTGGCGGAACAGCTTACCATCGGGTGACCTTGAGCAGTCTTGAGCAGTGACAGTGGAAGCTGCAAAAAAAAAAAAACACAAAATCGAAGTTTTAGTTACTCAGCTAAAAGCTCAAAGATCCTATCCACCCATAAACCCTAGAAATTTCAATAACAAAATCAGCTCACCATATTTGCTGCGTGGTTGAACTGCAAGAAACAATAGGAGCGTGAAAAAGGTTAGACTAAAGCAGAAAGGATTCGCAAAGCGCACTAAAAGAAAAAAAAAACGCGATTACCAAGTGCAGCACAGCAGAGAGAGCGAAGGTCGAAACTTTCCTCGATCTACAGAGAATAGCGGAGATTCTTCCTCAAATTCGGATTTAGAATTGAGAGCGGGTGATTATGGGTCTTGATATTATTGTAAGGTATAATTATTATATATTGTTTAATAAATAAATTATAAAAAGTAATAAGGTGTCGTGGTGTAGTTGGTTATCACGTCAGTCTAACACACTGAAGGTCTCCTGTTCGAATCCGGGCGACGCCATTTTCCTTTATTATTTCTTCCTTAATTTTTTTGTCCATTCTTTTGGAAGTTATATATATAGATGTTTTTTTTTTTTTTTTTTTTTTTTTGAGAAAAGAAATACATACATAACATCATACTTACACACAAACAACCTTAAAAACGAAATTTCCCACCCCTCAACGATTATGCAAGAAAAAGCCTAACGTTCAGCAGAGCAACCATCGCCGGCCACGCCAAGCACAGCCTCGTCAGATCCCCGGCGACGTGGTTCATCCCCTTAAACATCTGCGCACAGCCCACCAAAGCCGCAAACACCCCCGCGCACAGCGCCAGCCCGACACTCACCAGCCCCGCGCCAAATACCACCACGTACCATACCAAGCTCAGCACTAGCTGAGCTACGTACATGGTCAGGGCATTGGGGCTGCGGTGGAACCCGCCTTCGGCCCACACGAGCCAGGCCGAGAGGCTCGTCAAGAACGAGCTGAGGATGCAGGTCAGGTGGACGGCCCACAGCGGAGGGACGACGGAGAAGGGCCTGTGGAGCGCAAGGTAGCGAGCGGAGGATCCGAAGAAGTAGACGTCGATCACGGTGAGTAGGAGGGGGACTAATCCCCGAGGTCAGATGAATACGTTTCAAACCCACCTGACAACGATATGCATGAAAAATAAATACGTTTCAAACCCACCTGACAACGATAGTCATAAAAAATAAATTTCATAGGGACTACTAAAAAAATTGTGGGAGGGAAGATTCGATTCCACGACCTTACCTACAAATCTGTAAGACATCCTCCTTGACTATTAGATAAGGGGAGAATTTAGTGTTTTTGATTCATCGATTATTGTCATTTGTCTTGAATTAATTTTATAGTGAAAAATTATTTTTAATTTAAAATGTTTAATATATTAAATTATAATTTAATTTTAATTGAATATTAAAAAAAATAATTTATGTGATTATAATTAGAATACGTAATAAAATGAAGAAGGGTAAGATTATACATATATTATGAAAGATTAAATTGATTGATTTGGGATTATATATGTAGTATAGATATTCTAAATAGATAAAAATAAATCAATAACAAAAAATTCTATGATATGAAAATTATCAAACATGATGATAAGATTGAAGACAATTTAAAATATTAGGACTTAAATGTAAGGTTGATGAGTTGGAAGTTGGAAGAATCAATTATAACGTTAGATTTAAATTTTCTAAATAAAATAAATAAAAGGGAATAAAAATGACGTACCTTAAGCTTAAGATAGCCCATTTGAGCCGAAACGATGCGTTTTACTTTACCTAAGTGTAGTCATTAGCTTCTTTATTTCGAAGGCAACTACTGAGCAGCTAACACAAGCCGGCGAGCAGCTCCGATGGCTCGGCAAGTTACCGCCGTTAGGAAATCGAATTCGTTCGTAGGAAGGATTATGGAAGATCCTCGAGCACCATTCGCATTCGTTGTGCTGTTGGCCGATGCTTTGCTGACGTTTCTGATCATCAAATACGTTCCATGTAACACCAAAACCAAACGGCGCCGCGTTTATCGATTACGTTGACCTTATGTAATTTTTTTTGTTATTCAAGTTCTCATTCTGGATTTTTTATGCTTTTTTTTTTCAGACACAAAGATTGATTGGGACGCTTACATGTCGCAAGTAAGCTGAATTCTTAATTGATTTTCGTTTCTTAGATTTTGTATCGATCTTGTGGGTTATGATAATTTATCTTCTTTCAGTGTTTACCTGGAAGAAATAATGGAAAGGAATGTCTTTAAAGTGCTCATATGTTTAATTTCTTTGATCAGAGCTATGTAGAAGTTTTACATGGCTCAAATTCTTGTCTTGCGATCTCATTTAGCAATTTATCTCGATAGGTTAGTGGGTTCCTTGGAGGCGAGAGAGATTATAGCAAATTGGAAGGGGACACTGGGCCTCTTGTTTATCCAGCTGGATTTCTGTACATATACTCGTTGATACAGTATATTACTGGTGGAGAGGTTTACCTTGCGCAGGTATGTTTTTTTGTTTTTTTTCCTATGTTTTTATGTAGTTAATCTTGTTTTTGGTCGTTTTTATCCTTCTGGTGAATGCTGTTGGATTTTCTTGAGCTTCATCTTCATTGCAAGTTCCGCTTCATATGTTGGCTATTATGCTAAGTAATGAGCAGTCTTAACATTGAACTCATTCGGTTGCAGATTCTGTTCGGTGTACTCTACATTGTGAATCTCGGGATGGTGCTTTTAATATATTTGAAGACTGATGTGGTCTGGATTTCTCATTTTATCGCCTTTAAGATGTTCCGATTCTTTCATTTTAATGTCATAAATCTCCATTTATGATAATAAGTGGTGAATAATCAGAAGTTAAATTCAAACGAAATCTTTTGCAGCTGCCTTGGTGGGCTCTATGCTTGCTTTCTCTGTCTAAAAGGGTGCATTCAATCTTCGTGCTCCGCTTGTTTAACGACTGTTTTGCCACAACACTCTTTCATGCTGCACTGATATCATTTATTTACCAGAAGTGGCATCTCGGTTTGGTTATATTCAGGTAGCATGTACTAAGGTGATCTAATGCTTGTGTATATACTGCTTTTATATGTAGTGGGCTTTTGTAAATCTGTTGCCTAAAGGTTCTTTAGACGTTCTTCGTGTTAGCACAGTGGAGCTGTCTCAGTGAAGATGAATATCCTCCTTTACGCACCTCCCTTATTATTCCTTTTGCTGAAGGTAGTCAGAAATTGAACGCTTGTAACTTTTTCAAAGTCGCAACTCTGTCTCATCATAAAAATCTGTCACAGGCTATGGATGTTTTTGGAGTTATAACTGCTTTAGCAGCTGCGGCGTTGGTGCAGGTGCGTTTCTTCTCTATGTAACTTATCTTTGCATGGTACATCCTGATATCATTATACATCTGCAACATAACAATTGATGTGTAATTTTAATTTAACCATGTCATAAAACAGCATATGTTTTTTTTTACCTTCCATTTGATCTTAGACAAATACTTGAGTGATTAGTAGTATATAGATTTGATCAGTAACTTTCATAGTTTCCATTTTATTAATTCTCAGATTTTCTTGGGGCTACCCTTTTTGTTGTCGCACCCAGTTGCGTATATATCAAGAGCCTTCAATCTCGGCCGTGTCTTCATTCACTTCTGGTACCTCTTATGACTAACAAGTTAACAACTTGAAATATGATATCTATCTTGAATTAAACCAAACGATTCGTGTATGTCGCCATTGCATGGATATCTGCAAATTCTTTTTGGTGACTATGATCAACGGCTTTTTGGGCAGGTCTGTTAATTTTAAGTTCATACCTGAGCGCATTTTCATCTCTAGAGAACTTGCTCTGTTTTTATTCGCCACTCATCTTACTTTGCTTGTGGTCTTCGCTCAATTTAGATGGTGCAGGTGTGTTCCCTTGTAACATTTTTAGTTACAAAAAAAAAAACGCAAGCTTTACTATTGTTTTAGTAAGCCCCGCTGCTGTAAAGACTGTCCAGTCAGATATTATTTCTCTCGCATTGTGTGCAGACACGAAGGAGGACTGTATCCTTTCCTGCATTCTAAACTTGCTCAGTTGAAGGTCAGGCTTGCACTTCGTAGTTCTTTCCCCGTCAAAAGTGTCAATAGCTCCAAGCCGAAGTCGAGGATGCTTAGCCCTGAGCGTAAGTAATTAACTAGAACTAATTTTGATCTATCCTCACACTCAATCTTCTCATCGTACTTTCTCAAAATTCTGGCTTCATCTCTGATCAGATATAGCAACGACATTGTTTGTTGGAAATTTCATTGGAATTATATGCGCTCGGTCTCTGCATTACCAATTCTACTCTTGGTACAGCTCTCTTGTACACCGTTTTTTTTTTGTGTTCTTGGCTCATCTTAAGCATACAAAAAAGATAAATTTTACTCTCTTGCTCGTTCATTCTCGTACAGGTATTTCTTTAGTCTCCCTTATCTGTTGTGGCGAACGCCATTTCCTACGTGGTTAAGGTATGTCCTCTCGTCGGTGATTATCGAAATTTAATCCTCTTAATTACCCACTTGGTGTAATAACAGACTCCATTTTCTCTGCATTAACTGCAGATTAATTTTGTTCGTCGCCGTAGAGTTGTGTTGGAATGTCTACCCATCGAACGTTTACTCATCGCTTCTGCTGCTCGGAGTACACTTAACTATACTAGGAGGTTTGTGGAAGACGCCGTCGGAATTTCCATACGCTGACGATCAATCACAAAACCACAAAGCTAAGGCCACTTAAAAAACTCTTATGTCCGTCTGATTTATATAATACATTTGAGATCGTTTTTATTTATGATTATAACATTCTGAAGAGGAAGAAAAATCTATATCGGCTGTATGGACTCAGCATTTAACATCGTGCTATGAACTTCTTAGCAGCTTAGACAACATTATTTGCTTGGTCATAAATACGATACGTACAAGCAAATACATTTAGACGACTTACACAATTTGGAATGTATATATAAATCAAGCAAAGCATTTGGTCAAGTATATATTACACTCCATATTTACATCACAAACCCTAAAAGGGGGATAAATACATAATACACAACACGGTAGATACTCAAAAAGCCTCTTCAGGCTTGATGAAATTGTGATACTCCAATTGCGTCATCTCTCCGCCGTTCACTGGGTCAAATTCGCAGCGATAGAAACTGCACGTATTGTATGAAACAAATTTCTTATTTTCAATTGGCTTTAGGACATGGAATTTTGCATAAATGCAAAGATGGAAGAAACAAATGTGGAGTGAAAACATCCAAATTTTGGGGATAATAACGGCGCACTAACCTTCCATCGTGGCTAATAATCACCACGGTGTTCTTCAGATGACCAAATGCAACAATATACTGTGTTCCTTCGGGCAACCGAAACTGCGCTACTGACCATTCAGAGCTGAAATACTTGGGCAGCACTCCTGCAAAAATAGTTATGGAAAGAGGAGATTCAAAATTTGACTACAAGGTTTGGAATGAAGTGAATGTTCTATATTGCCAAATCTGTAAAAGCCAATAATAATACCCTTATCATAAAAAACAAGTACGAAGCAATACAACCACAACTTCATCAAAAGATATATATTCATTGCTGACTTAGATGATATCATACAGTAAAAATACCATAAGCAGTGAAATTAACGAGTCTGCGATATATTATTGGGAGAAACATTCCGCTCAGTGCAACATTTACCTTTAATGAATGAGAGTGAAGAACTTGATGATGCAACAGAATGACTTCTATCAGGGCTATTCGATCTCTCACTTCCAATGTTTCCAGAAACCTTAAGGCTGAAAACATGAACAGTGCCCTTATCACTTGAAACTGCAAGCCACTCAGCTGTGGGTGAGAATGCCAGGCTATATATTTCAGCTCTGTCCGCACCCCTCCTTAACTGCATAATTTAGCTGATGGTTAAATTCAGATATAAGGTTCAGTTGATGAATACGCAGAAACAAAAACGTGCTAGCATGTGTACTTCTAAATATATCGCACCCTAAAACAATAGACATTAAAACCACTTGACAATATTGAATTGGATGTGCTGATTGCCCATGTTGTACCTGAACCTTAAAATCCATATCACACACTGAATTCTCACAACACCACAAACTTAACCAGCAAGCAGAATCATAATACAACCCATTAGCCACAATGCAAACAACAATCGATCATAAACATTTATAAAGCACCAAGCATACACACAGAAGACAACCCATACCACCAGAAGTATTTACCTCCTGCAGCAAGCTTCCATCTTGGGTATTGAAAACCCTAACCAAGGTCCCTTTACTGCTGGCAGTTGCCAGCAAATTACCATCCTGCGATAGCGCAAAGCACACAATCCTCGAATCATGCGCCATAACGAACTTTGTCCTCTTCGACGCATAATGCTCGACTCTCACCTGCCCCTTCTGCAGTCCCGGGCACACCAGAACACACGCCCCGGCCACTTGTGACACTGCACACAAACCCTTGGGGTTCGATATGGTCTCAATCTGATGCAGCAGCTTCAAATCCACGAAGTTGTAGACAAAAATCTTCTTTTCAAGAACCACCACAATCCGATCGCGCCTCAATCGAACGCCACGGACCTCACTCCTAAAAGACAATTCTCCGATGCAACGGCTCTGGTGGTCGTCCCAGATCATAACTTTATTGAGGGGGTATTGAGGAGAGTCCCCACCGCCAACGACAGCAAGGATATTGCACCGGAAGAGCATCTCCACCAAGCCGATCCCACCTCCTCCGTTGCTGGAGTTTGAACCTCCGGCGAAGTCGCGGCGGAAGATCTCCCGGAAGGGATCGCAGTTGTGGATGCGAAACCCACGATCGGTACCGGCGGCGAAGCAGCCGAAGTCTTGATTGAAAGACACGTGGAGCAGCTTGACCGGGACGGAGTTAATGTTGGGCCTCCCCGCAATTGGGTTCGGGGCAACGGCCGGCGTAGTAATTAAGGGCTCGCCGGATTGGCTCTCCGAAACGGCGTCGTGCTGGAAGATTCGGAAGTCGCCGCTGCTGTCCGGGGAAGTTGGGTCCGGTCGGGCATGATTTTGCTGATCGAGGTAGGGTTGGAGCATCGGGGAGATGAAATCAGGGTTAGGGTTGCTGGAGAGGGTGGCCATGGGATGGGAGGACGCAAAAAAGGTATCTCTTTTCTTTGTAATCGCCAATTTGGGGGAATTGAGCTGATGAGCGAAATATAATAACAATTGGTGGTGCCAAAGGAATTGACCATTTTAGCCTTGGGTTTGTGAGGCGTATAGAGAGGTAAATGGGTAATCTAGCCGTTGAACGATGATTCCTCGGTGGCGCGTTGATTAGATGGACACGTAAGGTGCTACGACACCGCGCGTGCGTGTCTTCACCTTCACGCAATCATCAATAAACACAACCAAAATGCCTTACTATATACTTTATTACTATTATGAAATAATTAAATAATATAGATGTTTTAAATAATAATATTAGTTAAATGATTGATGATTTGGAAGTATTGTATTAAATGTTGATGAGATGATAAGATGATAAGATGATGTGTTTAATTGAAGAGTTTGTATTTTAGTGTGAGGTGTATAATTGTAATTAATGTGATTAGTTGTAATAGTGAATTATTAGTAGTATAAATAGGTGATTAAAGTTCATTGTAAAATACACCAAGTATTGAAATACTTAATCTCTCTCTAATCTCTCTTTATTATTATAAGCTATATTATCATTATAATCTTAATATAAGTATAATTATAATAAAATAATCTTAATATAATATTAATCACAATTAATATTTTTATAACACGTTATCAGCACGACCGCTCTCCGTCGTCAAGATCAACCTCCGTCGAAAATCTCGTACGAGTTTAGTCAAGGTATGGTAATTTAATTTTTAATTTATACTAATCATATATTAATTGTGATTAATTTAAAAATATATATTATAAAAGTATTATTTAAAGGTTTTATAACTAAACGCCAATACCCGAGAGGTTTCGCGGAATATCGTTCACTACAAGTGACGAGAGGTCCAGTTTTCGATCCCCGTGGAGGCGTGTGATTTTTTTTATTATTTATGCACGTACACAACACAAGCCCACGAGGACTTGCGGTAATCCCAACCTCAGTAGCGTCATATTATTAATCTTTCTTTAATAAGAAAAAATGTCGTTTTATACAAAGATGGATCTTCTACTCCTTATATTATTTACGGTGATCCTTTCCGCTATGTGGATAATATTTTTACCAATATTTTTAAAATATAATTATTAATTATAATTTCTTTAATATTATAATTACTGAAATATATTTTATTTTGAAGGATGTCGCTCTGTCCGATGTTTGATCTTTTACTTATGATTATTATTACGGCGACACTGATCTGGATGTGAATATCATTTTTTATAAGAACTTTTACAAAAGAAGATACAAAAGAAGATTTAAAAGAAGATTAATTATAAGTTTTTTTTTATTATGTAATGTTTTAATAACATGTTTTGTATTTTATTATAGTAATATGTCGAACTTGGCGAGCCTTGAGTTTGTTGCACTCGATATCACTGGAAAAAATTATTTACCTTGGGTACTAGATGCTGAAATCTATTTGAAAGCAAAAGGCTTAGTGACACCATTGATCCCACGAAAACCACAACTGAACAAGACAAGGCGAAAGCTATGATTTTTCTTCGCCACCACATTCACGAAAATCTGAAAGTTGAATACTTAACAGAAAAGAATCCAGCTGAGTTGTGGAAAAACCTGAAAGAACGATATGGCCACTTGACAACTGTTATTCTCCCCAATGCAAAGTACGAATGGCTGAATTTACGATTGCAGGATTTTACGTCGGTAAGTGAATATAATTCTGCCGTTTATAGAGTTACTTCCACGTTGAAATTATGTGGAGAGACAATTACTGATAACGATATGCTGGAGAAAACATTCACCACATTTCATCCACATAATATGATATTACAACATCAATATCGGGAGAGAAAATTTAAAAAGTATTCAGATCTAATTTCTTGCTTACTTTTGGATGAGCAAAATAATGAATTGCTGGTGAAAAATCACGAATCCCGAACGACTGGTTCTACTGCACTCCCTGAAGCGAATGCAGTCAAAGTTAATAATGACAACAGTCGAGGTAATGATCGTGGACATGGTCGTGGTGGATATCGCGGTCGTGGACGTGGTCGTGGTCAAGGTCATGGTCAAGGCCGTGGTCGTGGCCGAGGATATTATGGTGGTGGTTATCAATATTTCCGTGGTGGTTATCATAATTATCGTGGCGGTCATCAAAATATTCCCTAGAAGAGGAAAAGTTTTGATAATAAATATGAAAAGAGGCAAACTGAACAAAAGAATAATGATGAAAAATGTTATCGTTGCGGTGGTTCTGGCCACTGGTCGCGCAATTGTCGTACGCCCAAACATCTTGTTGAGCTATATCAGGAATCTCAAAAGGGCAAAGGAAAGAAAATCGAAATGAATTTTGTTCAGGGTGAATTCGCCTCTACCTCTGATGCCAATGATGAAAATGTTCATTTGGAAGCTGCGGATTTTCTGATCGATGAAAATTAATCTGCTATGATTTTATTTATGCATTATGATTTACTATTGTGTGTTTTATTATATATCGTTGTTTTAAGTTATCTATATGTTTGTAATGCAATATTTCTTTTTCAATAATAAATATTATGTGTTTGTTTATAAAGGATATTATTTGATGGATGCGGGCATGTGCAATGAAGAATTGTGTCTTGCAGACTGTGCAACGACGAATACGATTCTAAAAAATAAGAAATATTTCGATCATCTTGATATGAAAGAAGCCAGTGTTATTACTATATCGGGTAGCACGAATATAATTGAGGGCTCCGGAAGAGCTAATGTTTTACTGCCCAGAGGAACAAGGCCGATAATTGAAAATGCTTTATATTCTCCTAAGTCTCAAAGAAATTTATTAAGCTTTAAAGCTATTCGACATAACGGATATCATATTGATACTGCAGAAAAAGGAGATATTGAATATTTGCATATTACAAAAGTGATATCGAATGACAAAAGAATTGTGGAAATATTACCATCTTTTGACTCTGGGCTATATTACACATATCTTAAAACAATTGAATCACATGCTATCGTAAACCAGAAGTTTACTAATGATAATACATTTGTTGTTTGGCATGACCGGTTGGGCCATCCCGGTTCAATTATGATGCGGAGAATAATTCAAAATTCACGTGGACATTTAATGAAGAACCAGAAGATTCTTCAATCGAATGAATTATCATGTGTTGCTTGCTCTAAAGGGAAGTTGATTATTCGTCATCACCAATAAAAATAAGAATGAATCTATAAGATTTTTGGAACGTATACAAGGTGATATTTGTGGACCGATACATCCATCGTGTGGACCATTTAGATATTCATGGTATTGATTGATGCATCAACTAGATGGTCTCATGTATGTTTGTTATCAACGCGGAATGTAGCTTTTGCGAGATTGCTTGCTCAGTTGATTCGATTAAGAGCACATTTTCCGGATTATCCAATAAAGAAAATACGCCTTGATAATGCTGGTGAATTTACTTCCAAGGCATTTAATGAATATTGCATGTCTATTGGAATTGATGTTGAGCACCCCGTGCCACATGTCCATACGCAAAACGGTCTTGCAGAATCGTTGATTAAAAGGTTGCAATTAATTGCAAGACCATTATTAATGAAGTCGAAACTTCCCTCATCTTGTTGGGGACATGCTATATTACATGCAGCGGCACTAATCCGCATCAGGCCAACAAGCTATAATGATATCTCCCCGATACAAATGGTTTATGGTCAGGAACCAAATATTTCCCATCTGAGAATTTTTGGATGTGCGGTATATGTTCCAATTGCTCCACCACAATGCACGAAGATGGGACCTCAAAGGAAGTTGAGAATATATGTCGGATTTGAATCTCCATCGATAATAAAATATTTAGAACCTCTAACTAGAGATTTATTTACGGCTAGATTTGTCGATTGTCATTTCGATGAATCGAATTTTTCGACATTAGGGGGAGAAAAGAAACAGCTGGAAATGAGTATTAGTTGGAATGAATTATCGTTAAATCATTATGATCCTCGAACGAAAGAATGTGAACTAGAAGTTCAAAAGATAATTCATTTACAAGGATTAGCTAATCAACTGCCAGATAGCTTTACTGACCTTAAAAGAGTGACTAAGTCACATATACCAGCTGTTAATGCTCCTGCAAAAGTTGATGTTCCTGGAGAACATATAATGATCGAGCCTAAACCACAACTAAAACGTGGTAGTCCATCGGGTTCCAAAGATAAAAATCCTCGGAAAAGAAAAAGAGCGAGCAAATAATAAGAATGGTCCAGTCGAGGATTTATCGACTCTAGAAGAGTCAATGGGCATTAATGATTATGATAATGGAAATCAGGTACCTGAAATTTTTGAGAATAATGATAATGAAGAGATCTCGATAAATTATGCTCAAAATGGAATTAGATGGAACCGAGAAAAAGTCAACGTTGACAATAAATTCTCATTTAACGTAGCGCTACATGAAATGAATGAGATAAATGAGAATGAGGATCATGAACCAGGGTCTGTAAAAGAATGCCGACAAAGAAATGATTGGCCAAAATGGAAAGATGCAATCGAGGCAGAATTAAAATCACTTGAGAAACGAAAAGTTTTCGGACCTGTAGTCCGCATACCAGAAAATGTAAAGCCGGTTGGATATAAATGGGTTTTCATCAGAAAGAGAAATGAAAACGGTGAAATTGTGAGATACAAAGCACGGCTTGTTGCACAAGGCTTTTCACAACGACCTGGTATTGATTATGAGGAGACGTATTCTCCTGTGGTGGATGCAACTACTTTTCGTTATTTAATTAGTCTGGCAGTACGTGAAGGACTCGATATGCGTCTAATGGATGTTGTCACCGCTTATTTATATGGATCACTTGACAGTGACATCTATATGAGACTTCCCGAGGGATTTCAGTTACCTGAAAATTCAGGGCCCCGAAATGAGTACTCAATCAAGCTAAATAAATCGCTTTATGGATTAAAGCAATCTGGACGTATGTGGTATAATCGCCTAAGTGAATATTTATCGAAAGAGGGGTATAAAAATGATCAAACTTGCCCATGCATATTTATGAAAAGATCTGGAAATGAATTTGTCATCATTTCAGTTTATGTTGATGATATTAACATAATTGGAACTCCTGAAGAGTTATCAAAAGCCGTTAATTGTTTGAAAAAGGAGTTTGAAATGAAAGATCTCGGTAAAATAAAATTTTATCTCGGACTCCAAATCGAATATTTAAAGAATGGGATATTCGTACATCAAGACACTTATACGAAAAAGGTATTGAAAAGATTTTATATGGATAAAGCTCATCCATTGGATACTCCAATGATTGTTCGATCTTTAGATGTGAATAAAGATCCGTTTAGACCTTGCGATAATAATGAAGAACTACTTGGTCCTGAAGTACCATATCTCAGTGCTATTGGAGCCCTAATGTATTTAACGAGTCATATGCGACCTGATATAGCGTTCGCTGTGAATCTATTGGCAAGATATAGTTCATCACCGACTCGTAGACATTGGAATGGAGTTAAACGGATATTTCGATACCTTCAAGGAACAACTGATATGTGATTGTTCTATCCAAATGAATCAAAAGCAGATTTGATTGGGTATGCAGATGCTGGTTTTCTATCTGACTCACATAATGCTCGATCGCAAACGGGCTATTTATTTACGCATGGCGGAACCGCTATTTCATGGCGGTCAGTTAAACAAAGTTTAACGGCTACTTCATCTAATCATGCGGAAATTCTAGCTATTCATGAAGCTAGCCAGGAATGTGTTTGGTTGCGATCGATAATTGAGCATATACAACAAACTAGTGGGCTATTATCGAAAAAGTTACTTCCTACGATTTTATATGAAGATAATGCTGCATGTATTGCCCAATTAAAGGAATGATATATTAAGGGAGATAGAACAAAGAATATTTCACCAAAAAATTTCTTTACACATGATTTAGAGAAAAATGGTGATATTGATGTACAACAAGTACGATCAAGTGAAAATCTTGCAGATTTATTCACGAAAGCACTTCCTCCAATAATTTTCAAAAGATTGGTATATTCAATTGGAGTTCGAAGACTTCGAGATTTGGAATGATGTTATCATCAGGGGGAGTAAATACGCGTTGCATTTTTTTTTCCTTCACTGAGGTTTTTCCCATGTGGTTTTCCTAGTAAGGTTTTTAATGAGGCAACAATCGAACGCGTATCTAAAAGAATCATGTACTCTTTTTCCTTCATTAGGTTTTTATCCCATTGGGTTTTTCCTAATAAGGTTTTAACGAGGCATATTCTTTGAAAACATCCAAGGGGGAGTATTATGAAATAATTAATAATGTGGATGTTTTAAATAATAATATTAGTTAAATGATTGATGATTTGGAAGTATTGTATTAAATGTTGATGAGATGATAAGATGATAAGATGATGTGTTTAATTGAAGAGTTTGTATTTTAGTGTGAGGTGTATAATTGTAATTAATGTGATTAGTTGTAATAGTGAATTATTAGTAGTATAAATAGGTGATTAGAGTTCATTGTAAAATACACCAAGTATTGAAATACTTAATCTCTCTCTAATATCTCTCTCTTTATTATTATAAACTATATCATCATTATAATCTTAATATAAGTATAATTATAATAAAATAATCTTAATATAATATTAATCACAATTAATATTTTTATAACAATTACATCTATATTTCATATTATTCAGTTTGTTACTAAAATATATTTTTATTTACATTCCAATACATTAAATAGGTTGAATTTTTCTTCCGAAGGAATAAAATAAAGGAGACAAAGAGCTCCAAAATACTTCAAAAAAAATCTTTCAAAGCGAAGCAACTTTATAGTAACTGCCTGACTGACCACATAATCCTTAGTATTCTTGATGACAGACATTTTGATCAATTGATGAAGGAAAAAAATATTACAGCCCTAACTTAGGTGTTATAACATGTTTCAGCAACTTATTCCTTCGTAAGCAAACGTGCGCATTCTTTAGTACAAAGACCTGCAATACAAAATAAAAAACTGATGAGATTATAATTAAATAAATAAATGTGAATGAAGGAAGTATAGTGCCAAAATGAAAACGAACCTCAGACTACATTCTTCATTCTTCCTCTTAGAACACTCAGTGATGATGATTGATATTCACAGTTTCCTCCTCCAAGCCTCATTCTTATCAGAAAGTACTCTACACTGACGCTAAACTCAACAAACGACACGACATATCGAGCGACAGACACAACCCGACCCGACCCGACCCATATACAGAACGTAACATAATGATGGACAAGTCAGCTTCCATTCCTTTTCGATCCAGACTAACAGAAAGCAAACGCCCAGTACCTAGATTTAATGAAAAATGACGGCAAACTATAACGTAACTGTACAGATCTACGTTTGATGGAGTTCGATAAGCAGTAGGTTCTTTTCAGTTTCTCTTCCCACATGAAATCAGATGGCAAAGGATTGGCCCCCCAAAAAACGAGAAACGGTCAAAAACTTAAGAGACGATCAACGATTGATAGCCTCCATTGCAACTCTAACTAGGCGCAGAAAAGCCTCGATGTCCTGAAAGTTGAAGTCGAGCGCCCTTTTCAGTGAAGAGATGCCTTCTTCGTTAGTGGTTTCTGCGAGCTTCGATGTAGCAGCAGAAAAGGCAGTTCTTGATTTTCTAGAGGCTTCCATTGCAGCGCTAACATCCTGTGCCTATTAAGTTAATATTCACAAATTAAATGAGCAATATCTTTTAAGGAGCTTCCAATTTCAAGGTCACAATAATCTTATGATGCAAGAAGATGCATATGGCAAAAAAGCGGCCGGCAATCTCATATAGACTTACAAAGTTAAGTATGCGCAGAAGACCAGCACGACTCCTGGAAGTAATGACGTGGCTTCCGGAAACTTGCGGAGAACCAGCAACTATGGCTGAGGCAGCTTTGTCTGCAGGGGCTTGGTTGTTCAAGTTGTCAATATCAGAGGCAGACGATGAAGGTGATTCCCCTATTGATTAAATTTGACAGAAGAAATTAAGATGTTACTGAAACCATTCAAGCAAGCAAAGGACACATTTTAATGCAACAGCATCTTCGAATTTTAATGTCTAGTCATATCATGCTACAATTCCCTAATGTAGAAATCAAGAATAGTTCATCACACAATAGCAACAGTGCATAATTTTCTTATTAACCAGATAGTCGAGTATTGAGCATCTGAAATACCAGTAGGAACAATCTGTAGAGCCCTTTGCAGATCGTTTCTGTCCCTGCTAGCATTGGCATTGGAAAAGTAAAGGACTCGCATGTAAGCGACCTCCACACATTTATGGGCCAAAGCTGCGGCAGCCATGTCATTTGACTTCTCATAATTAAGTGCGCAAAACCTAACACAAATCAGCGACCATTTAAACTTAAATGAAGATATCGTATTTATCTAACTTTCTTAAATTTCTAAAAGAAGGTTCATGAATAGTCCAGACGGACACAGCATAGGAAACAAATTGGTAAAATTTGTCCGATTAGGCAACTCGTCCTCAAATTAATGCATATACATAGATCGCCTCAGGATTGGCAACACAAAAACCACTACCCAAAAGAATGTAAAGCACTGATGGCTCAAAAATAAAAAAAGAAGCTTCATAAAAATGGGTGACAATAACTTACTCGAATAACTTTGCTGTGCTACTATATATGTTCATTGACTTCATCATGTCACTATGCTTAGTTGATTCGCTGCAACCAGATTCCAGCAAAGAGGCACCATGGAGGAATTTGAGAGCAGCTTGTAAGTAAAATCCATTGCTGTCAGCTGATCCAGAACCCTGAGGAACATAAAAAAGATGTTATTGATATAAAAGAATATTGAATAAGAACAGACTCTCTAATGTGGAAAAAAACAAAAACCTTCAGACGGTCAGCAATGTGTTTGAGGTCCTTTGCGTCTTTAAGAGCCTTATTAGCGTCATGACTTGAAGAATCCCGTCGGAGAGGACTTGGTGCCTCAACATCCCTATCCCTGCCCAAGTTAGCAGTTGGATTTTTTGTACTGATAGGTTGCTGGCCATTCGGGTTCTCAGATTTCTTTCTCGGGATTTGAGCCTTTTGGCCATCGCCATTGTCCGGTGCATTACCATTTAAAACATTTTCATTCTGCACTCTAGCTAGTGGTGGAAGTGCTTTTGCCTTCTCCATCCCCGAGAGTTCAGCCAACTCCTTTTTTTCTGGTAATTTCGCATTGGTAGGTTCAAGTGAAAGATCGTGTTTCTTATCCTGGACCTTAACAATGCCATCTCGACCATCATGACGACTTTGGCTCTGGCTTTGTTCTCTGCTCTCACCAAATGTTCCCCCAGAAGAGACTTTCCTGGAACTTAATTTCTCACCCTTATTAGGAGTTCCTGACTGCTCACCCGGATTGTTTTTTCTATTACTTGGCTTGTCCTCATTCTCCTGCAAATACTCAAAACCACCACGTGAGGACTCAGTAGCCTTAATGTTATCTTTATCCTGTCCTGATCCAGAAGGTAATGACCCAGGTTCTCGGGAATCATCTTTCCCTACAATGTTCTTTCCAGCAGACGTGACTTTCTCACTACTGGCAAATCTCAGAGGAGATGAAGAAACTGACTCAACTGGTGAACCCTTGCCTTGTTCCTGATCACCAGTCTGATTTTTACCTGAGGCAGACACCTTAGAGGAGCTTGAATGGGATGAAACAAAGGGATGTTTCGTTGTAGTACTCCGACCTTTTCTATTAGTTTCACTGATGATTTTGCTTCCATGAGTGCCGTCTTTAAGCTCCGACTTGGAAACTCTAGCTTTCTTCTCCTTCAGATGCTCATTTTCAGACGTTTTTTCCACAAAATAGTCCGACTCGTGTTTACGTTCCACAGAATCCGAAAAAACCTCAGGACCATTAAGTAGCTTTGATTTCCTCTTTTTGAGGGAATCCCTGCTTATATCACTTCTGCTCAAATTCAGCAGAGATTTATCTTCGGCATGAGGACCACACATTTCTGCATCTTTCAGTGAGATGGCATCCTTAGTTTCACTCTCTCTCAAATCCTCCTGATTCAAGCTCCTAACTCTTTTAGAAGATCTCGAATCCTCCAATTCAGATTCCCTCTTGCTTCTTACTTTCATGTTTGTACCTAGAAAAAAGTCAATTGGATTGCAATTTTAGAGTGTTCCGGACAGAGGAGGGGAAGTTTCCAATTAAAACCACAGATCTTGTTAAGCTCATTTCCATTGTACCTTTATCAGAATGTTTAAGAGATCCTTTTTCTTTACCAGCAGACTTACTAACTTGACCACCAGATTCTTGCATATGCTGGTACCCACTTGCACCTGCAGAGGAATAATTTCCACAGATGAAATACTAATTTCCTCAGTTGGGTTAGTCTTCAGTGAACTTGAAGTGCGAGAATTACCGTCTAAACCAGTTGCATTTGTGGGCCCATGGTTTTTCTTCCCACTGCTTGGTGCACTTAGTGTAGCAGCATTTTGTAGATCTTGGCCAGAGGTGTTGAGCTGAAAATGTTGGCTATCAGAAGGGGGTCCAATAGCCGAACCAATGGGATTGTATAGAGCTCTTAAATTATTAGTCGTCACATCTTCCGGGACATTGCAACGGTTCATTCCAGGCCTAGTGGAATTGAAAATTAGTTGAAGATGTTGAAAATGACCATTTCTTCTAACAGCTGAAGATCTAAGAGAAACATATCATTTCAAATTCCCCAAATCCCAACATAACATATTCAGCAGTCAGCACATACACAAGTGTACAAGTTTTGATAGACTCAACGATTAAAATGTTAAAAAGATAATAGCACATTGACAAATAAGGGATTAAAAAGTCTGATGGTTCAGCTCATCTAAGACGATCAGAGAATCTTGTCAGCAGCGATGAGCTACAGGATTGATTGATGGGGTTGGATCATATTGAGTGATAGATAACAAAGTACATCAAAACAATGGCAACGTAATAAAAAGAAGTAAGCCAAAATTAACTTACAGCCATGTCAGCATCCTACAGACCCATTTATGAGGAAGACCTTCAGGATTTGTGCCAAGTGGAAGAAGTCTCCACTTTCCACACTTATCACAAGACACCCAATCTTCATTAACCATAGGGTGCTTACTCGCTGGAGCCTCAGCGCTCGGCCCATGACCAGAGGTAGGAGCCACATTAGAAGCAGGATGTTTTTCTGAAGAACGAGGCTTTCCAGATTTTTTAGCATCAAGTTTCTCTTTCGATGTGCTGTGAGATTCACTGGAGCTTCTCTTACTGACATGGTAAGGATCTCCCAATTGTCCCCCAGATGTAATATCCCCAGAGATCGATTCACCGTCATCATTTTCTTCAAATTCAAGATCGCCAAAGAAATCCTTGTACAGGTGCTCAGGTTTCTCTAGGCCATTTTGGTGACAGCGCAAATCATTTTTGGACACTAACAAGTTGGCACCAGACTTCATCCCAGTCTTAGAAGTTGTTGAAGGCACAACTGCAGTTGACTGATCTTTAGGTGCATCTGAACTTTGAGAGCCTATACTGCCCATCATTTTCTTCTCTTTCCTCTTGTCAGTTTGTTTCTCTGTAAAACTCTTTGAACCTACCTCACTAACAGATATCCCAGCCTTAGCAACTGAACTTCCGTACGGATCAGCACAAGATTTATCGTTCAGAGCTTTCTTTTGTGTGGATGTATCAGGTTCTGACTGTTCAAAAGCAGGAGATTTTTCACCTTTTATAAGAATATTTTGAGGGCTAGCAGCAGTGTTGTTTACTGAATTTCCCGTTTTGGATTCAGGGACATTGCTTCTTGAACCTGACTTTCGGCCCAGTTTTTTTCCAGCCTTGTATGTTTCTCCAATTGGTTCACAAATTAAATGCTCTTTCAAGGATGAGTTGTCTTGTACTTTCACATCAGGTGTTCCTTTTGAAGGATCTACATGCGAATGGTGAGAATCCACCAAAAGAGGAAGTTTCAAAGCATTAGAGACAAGTTCCTCACAGTCAGATACGTCCTCATCAACTTCTGTTTCATTTTTAAAGAAAGAAATTTTAGCATCCTGATCACCATTTACTATCCGATTTGCCAGCTCTGGGAAGGTTGTCTCATTTCTTTCACTCGGCTTCAAAATCATCGTGTTCAAAACTGTCTGGCTCTTCTTACTAGAAAGAGATCCATTTGATAGAATTTCAGTCAAATTAATCAAACTCCCCGGTAAAGGCGAAAGAAGTAGGTTGTCTCCAGGGAACGATGTCATAATCTGCCCAACACAGCATTAAATGAGTGCTGTTATGTCTCACATATGGATATACGAACTAGTTGCCAAAACAAAAAATAAAAAAAAAATAGTATACACAATCATATATTTACCCGAAGAATACTAGTCGGAGATTCCTCTATCCCATGCAAATTTCCAGCACTAGTTGTGGGACTGTCATCCAACGAAGACGATGGAGAGACTTCTAGTCCAAGCCCACTGTAAATTTCTGCATTTTTTTGCATCAAATTTTCTGAGCCAACTTTGATACGAACTTTCAGACCTTTCTGATCACAAGGATTTGCAGGCTTCTTAGTTACACCACTTGAAGTAGATTGTTCGGCATGTTTGGTGGGTAATTGGTGACCATTGCCCCTCAATGAGTTCTCTAACGATACAGCTTTTCCTAGAGCCTCACGAGACCTCCATGCCGGTGAAGAAGCAGATGAAACTTTTGGTTTTTGCCTTCGATCCTAAATTATTGTAGTAAAATCATATCATTATAATCGACCAGAACAATCTTCAAGAGACAAAGTCAATCTCTTATTCTATACAATCATCTACCGCTGGTATCGTTAGTGGGGAGCCTGGTAGATCACTATTACGAGCCTCTGGGGTGTTCTTGTGATGAGAACCAGATGGTGATCGCTGATAAGACGGTAAGAATGATCCGTAGTGACCATATTTTGCACCTATGAGTTTTGAAAATATTAATCATAACTGCACAATGTGAATCTTTTAATTTTATATATCTATCTAATATATTCTCTTCTACTTACCCAAATTCTCGGCCGAGACGATACCTTCAAAGTCCTTTTGGAAGTGGCCCAAAACACTGTGGAGCTTCTCCTCCTTACAACAACACAAATTACATGAGAAGTTGAATTTTACAACAAGAACAATAAACTTATAATCCAGACATCTATGCTTTGCAATCCAGTCGGACACAGTTCGATGATTAAAAAAATTAAAAGAAAAGGACAGAAAAAAAAACACAAATTTCACTACACGAAATTTAAGAAAGAAAATCAAACACTTTGATCTTTAATCTCCTTCGAAGACACGTGGGAACAAATTTTCGAGCACTTCAGAAGCTGCCACAGTGTTCTAAATATTACATCGATTAAATAGAAGTACAACCTTCCATACAACGACAGATACAAAACGGTTAACAATTAAAGAGCATCAATGATTGTTTTACTATTCACGAAATCTCCCAATTCATCCCACACTTGTCGGGATTAGATAGAAGTACAACCATCCATACACCAACGGTAACCAAACAGTTCACAATTAAGAGCATCAATGATTGTTTTACCATTCACAAAATCTCCAAATTCAGCTACGCAACAGTGTTATCGAATATTCGAGTATTTCTAAAGCAGCCACTCTTTCCATCAAAAAACGTTAACTGAATGGTTCCCAATTAAGAGCATCAATGACTTTTTTTTACTAATAACAAAATCTCCCAATTCAACTCCACAACAATGTTATTGACTATTCAGGTAATTCAAAAGAATCCACCGTGCTCTAACTATTACATGGATTAAATAGAAGTACAACCTGACATATACCAACGGTAACCAAACAGTTTACAATTAAGAGCATCAACAATCGTTTTACTACCCATTCAACCCCACAACAATGTTATCGAATGTTCGAGTAATTCAACAGCAGCCATTGTGCTCTAAGCATGGTTAAAATAGAAGTAAAACTTCCCATCCAACAACCGTAACCGAATGGTTCCCAATTAAGACCATCGATGATTTTTTTTACTAAGAACAAAGTCTCCCAATTCAACTCCACAAAAATGTAAGCGAATATTCTTGCAATTCAAAAGAATCAACAGTGTTTTAACCATTACATGGATAAATTAGAAGTAAAGCGTCCATACGACAACGCCTAACCTAATGGTTTGCAATTAAGAGCATCCATGATTGTTTTACCACTAAGAAATCTCCAAGTTCAACTACACGGCAGTTTTATCAAAGATTCGAGTAATTCAAAAGCAGCCAATGTGTTCTAAGTATTACATGGATAAAATAGAAATGAACTTTCCATCCAACAACGGTAACATAATGGTTCCCAAATAAGACCACCGATGATTCTATTACTACTAACAAAATCTCTGAATTCAACTCCACAACAATGTTATCGCATATTTGAGTAATTCAGAAGAATCCACTGTGTTCTAACAATTACATGAATAAAATAGAAGTAAAACATTCCAGACAACAACGGTAACCAAGCAGTATACAATTAAGAGCATCAGTGATTCTTTTACCATTCAGGGAAATCTCCCAATTCATCTCCACAACAAAGCTATCGAATATTGGAGCAATTCAAAAGCAGCCACTGTGGTCTAACTATTACATGGATAAAATAGCAGCTAAACTTTCCATCCAACAACGGTAACCGAATGATTCCCAATTACGACCATCCATGAGTATTTTACAACTAACTATATCTTCCAATTCAACTCCAAAACAAAGCTATTATGGTTATCAGCTATGATCGAAGACGCAGCTGATAAATCAACAAATACAATCATGCACTTTTGATGCTATAAATACCAAAGTATATGATAGGAATCCAAAATCAAATAACTAATTCAGGTTGCGACATATCAGAGGTATTGATTTAAAAAAGGAAAACATAAGGTTCTTACAATGTAAGAGAGCGCCACATCAGGGTCAACAGTGGCATCACCACCACCATCCTCATTGAAGGAGAGCGCTTCTCCTTCCTCAAGCTCACCCTCTGCCATCTCCAGCCCTAGCTCCCCACCATTTCGGCTCCTCACAGATATCATCAAAACCAAGTCTACTCACCGACCAAATTCACTTTTTTACCTTCCACCGTTTACGCTTGCTCCAAAAATCCCAACACCACCTCACGAAATTGAAAACCCTCTACAACCCAACACTTTTTTTTTTCTATCCGATCAGAATTTGTAACTTTAATTCCACCAACCACCCACAGCAATCAACAAAAAGAAAATAACTTTTTTATTAAATACAGCACAAAAAACACGCGCGCGTGTATATGCCTACACTCACGGAATTATCGAAAATCCACGAATCTGAAAACAATTTGGAGAGTTCTCTCTGATTCGTATCTTGAAAAATGGATCGTGATTTGCGATCTTTGAAGCGTATAAACGATGAGCGAAAAAATTAAAATAAAAATGTTTGTGAGAGGAAACTTAGAGAGAGAAAGAGAGAGAGAGAAAAGGGAAGACTATGGTTTTGGTGTACTGCGGCTGCGTTAGTTAGTTTTCTTGTTAATTTGTCATTTTAATATTTTTTTATTTTTTTATTTTTATTTACCCATTTTCATGTTTGCTTGTTGTAATATAAGGATATATTTTCAGAATATTCCGAATATTATAACATACGCGAATGTCGATATTTATCCAACCCATAAATTTAATTCAATCAACTATATCAAATTTTGCCAATCTTTTGTTGTACTTCAATAAATATTCATCTTCTTTACTCAATAAATAAAAATATATGTTAATTTAATGACGGTAATAATAGCTATATTTTCGTCAACGTGCGTATTAATAGAAGTATATTATCTTCAAAACACGGTTATAAAATTCAACATTAATTAATTTCTTAAGACAACTCATCCTTCAATTGTCTCACGATATAATTGCATCTTATAATATGTAATTAATGTCATTTATTGTTTTGATATCATGAGAATATTACTTCATCATGTGCTTGGCATTTTACATATTAATCTTTATTACCTCATCTTTTTAATCACAATCCTACATTTAAACATACAAATTATTTATTTTCCTATTATAGGTGGGTGGTTGTGATTTCCGACCTAAATAATCCAAAGCATATGTTGGACTTTTTATTTTTGTTCATTAGCTTATCCAAACAAAAATATATACATAAACATCTAAAATATATTCTAAAAGGGAGTACTTTTTAAATGATAAGAATAATAATTTTACATAAAGAAGGTGCATCGTATAGTGAAAGTAATAAGCAATACTTCCACGTCCCAACAAATAAGATAATAATTATTTAAATTCCAACATAGAATTATTACAATTAAATCATAATTTTTTGTACTTACAAATGAGGATAGGAAAAAAAAAAAGAAAAAAGAGGATGACGTGTACAAGCCATGCTCAACTCGGAAGTGGGTCCCACTTTTTCGTTGAAACTAGGCTGGAAACACACGAGGTAGATTTTTGTATGAAATGACGTATTTGCCCTTGAGTCAATTCATGTGGTCACCGTGTTGACAACAAAGGAAGTGTAGGTAAGAATAGAATGTAAACTTCTCAACTGTTTGTACTTTGTGCCTGTTGAATTGTACCATGCTTTGTTATATTTTATTTATATTTCTTTTTTTTTCTTCCTAATTTGAACAAGACAATGAATTGGGTCAGCTTGCAGCCTTTTTTTTTCTTTCATTTATAACTGAAAAATAATGAGTTAGCAAGAAATAACTTCAAATTATGACTTGATATATATTGATAGTAAATAGAGAACTTTGACTTTTATCCACATAATTAATTGGAGGCAATGATATTATTAAATTAAGGGGACAGCTCCTCCTTGCTGGTATTTATTAATTACAATATCCACTCTC
Organism: Lindernia subracemosa; assembly: GCA_028392965.1. Lineage (NCBI taxonomy): Eukaryota > Viridiplantae > Streptophyta > Magnoliopsida > Lamiales > Linderniaceae > Vandellia > Vandellia subracemosa. Next base: position 2,968,359 of record JAQPCC010000012.1, on the reverse strand, counting down.
GAAAAGCTGCTGACAGCACGAGGCTGCAATTTCGTTGAAATAAACTATATATATATATATATATTTATTTTTTTTAATTATAGTATATTTGAAATGCATTAAAAGTTTGTAGTGCTTATCCATTGAATTTTCTTCAACTGGTTGGTTCTCAGCCAATCTCCTAACCCCACTGGAAAATTGAATATATATCTAATTTCTAACATTCACCTTTTAAGGTTTTCTTTTTATAATTATTTTAGAGTATGGTTGACACTTGTCAAATGCGTCATAGCTTAGCTTTCGAAGGGAAAAAAAACATAAAATATTATGAAATTTTTCCTTATGTTCTTATCGCTTTGAATTTTGAACCTTCGCCGGATGACTTCAATGAAATCCGTTGCACATCTTACAGCCATTGGAATCTAAATTCCTCACACTTTTATGACATATAATGTAAGATTTCATATAATTTATATTATTACAAAACAAAAAAGATAGAAAACCATCATATTTCAATCGTTGAGCCCATCCCACCGCAGCCCAAATCAACCTCAGTGAATTTAGTGGGCCTCAATGTTCCCAATTATAATTAAATTGGCCCATAACATTTTACCGAGAAATTCCTCGAAGCATTCCCGCCCAGGCTCCTCCATTCTCTTCACTCAGCTGCCTTGTGGATCATTTCATCAACGGTGAGCTCTGCTCTGTGTAGTTCCATAGCCATACATAACATACCAACCATACCATTTTCTTACACAGATTAGCTTCTCGAAAGACGGCGAAGCAGTCCTTGAGTCCATCGTCGGGAAGCAAGGCGGAGCTTGGCCGCCAGACTTTCCGATATGTTCTTTAAATAGTGCACAAACTTCTAAGAACCCTAGTAAGAATCTTGCCGTATTTTCTTGCCGCTTTCATAGTGTGTTTTAGTGAATCATGAATGTGTTGTAATGAATATGTATGTATGGCCTCATTATAATATAGTTATGGCTCTTTTTTCCCACTTTCTGTTATGCCCAACATTATGGAAAGAACTCATAAGCCACGTAAATGGAAAGAAAGAAAGAAAGAAAGAAAAAAAAGAACCAAAATACTAAAAATAGTATCTGCATGATGTATCATTGATAATTAGTACAAATCAGTTGTGTATAGCCTTTTTTTTTTTTTCCCAGCATTGTTTGATCCATTCAATCTTTAGGCTACAGCGGAGATTAAATTCTTACACGCTATGATATTTTTTTTATGCTTATCATCGATATTTTTTCGATCCCTCCAAGTTATTCGCGAACCACGACCATCACGGCCAGTTCGGCTTGTTTGTCGGGCAAAGAATGCTCGGGATCCTCGGGCACGACCTGCTTAGGCGTGATCTGAATCGGGCTTTGCTTTTTGTTCTTGTAGACGACGTAAAGAACCATCTGCGCTATCCCGAACACAAATCCTATGATGTTTGGTCCCTATTATCATTACATAAACAAAAGAATCTTACATCTTCATGAAATAATGGTAATAATCAAGAAAAGCTAAAATGCAACTCACTGCTACGTAGTAATCTCTGATGAGAAAACCATATGCAAACCATACAATCGCACATATTGTGAGGAAGAAGGAGAGTGAGAAGGGCATGTATTCCACGCTCTTTGTTCTTATAACTTGCCTCTGCAGAAATAAAAATAAATTATAAATAATACCATTCATATATATTAGTACTAGAAATATTATTACCATGATGCTGAGAGGAGCAGCAAAGACGCTGACAGAGAAAGCAGCACAGATCCATCCCAAGATTGAAACCCTTTTATCTCCAGCTGAAAGGTAATGCGTGCATGTAATAATAACTCCGTATGCTGACACATTAAACAGAAGCAGCAGATTCCTCGTAAACACCTGAAATAACAACCCAATATATATATATATATATATATATATTAGGATATGTAAGAATGTAGTATGGGTTTTTTTATTGATTATTACCTTAGATTCTGGGGTGGCGTAGAACATGAAGATGGCGAGGTACACAGTTTCAATGGCACAGCCAATGCTGTTTATGGTGATGAGCAGCAGCGTTGTCTTGAGATATCCGTAGTATAGATACAGCATGGCGCTGAATAGCGCCACTGAGTAAGGGATAGACTGAAATCCCTGCGTTGATTTCTTCTTCACTATTCTGTAAAATGTTGGCCTGAAATCATCACAAATATATTATTACATATTAATAAAAAAAAAAAAGAAAGAAAGAAGACGAAGTATATATGCTTAATTCTGATATATGAAGAAAGGGTTTGCGTGTGTTCTTACAGAGGTGCGAGGTAGACCAAGAACGACACGATGTTGCCTTCGGACAGAAGAGCGAAAACAAATAAAGAAATAAATAAATAGTCTGAAACCATGGCAACAAGGGAAGAGATGATGATAGTGATAATGATGATGATGATGAAGTTGAAGTATACCTAGAATGCCAAAAAGTGGGGCCAAGTGCTGAGGTAGTGTTACGTCAGCCATTCTTGACACAAGGTGAAGTTCTTGGGCGTTTGTTTTCTGTTAATATAAATTTCTCTTTTTCTTCCTCTTCTCTCAACTGCATGAGAGAAATGTTCGTTTTCTTTGGGTTTATATAGCACTTGGAAAGTAATTGTTTTTGGCTTTTTGTTGGCTTATTACAGAGTCTTCTGGCATATATAATATTATAATTTTAATTCATTACAATATTGAAAATTGACTCGCCAGAGTTACACATTTGTTATACAGCTTAAAATGCATTTTAACTTTGGGTTTTTTTTTTTTCCTTCATTTTTTGGCATGGAATTTGAACCTCGTTGTCAGCTATGAAAAGATTCAGTCTTCCATGGGAGTAATCGTGCATACTAAAATAGTCAAAGAATTCAAATGGGATCGAATTCTTAATTTAAATTATTTCTAATAAGCTCATCAGATTCAAATTGAAATAAAACTACATAACAAGGTTTGGTTTGGGTTCTAATTCTGTTACAGAAGCTTACATATGAATTATTAATCGTCACGATAAATATGAAATTTTCACTTATTCAAAATATTCAGTATTTGCTGATTTATGGAATATACAATAGAATACATCTGACATATATGTTCTTAAAATATTAGATTAACTTTTGCCTTTCGATTTCGTGAAGGAAGAAAAATGTACAACCAACGGTCCAAATTAGGCGTAATTTAGGAAATGGAGAGCTGTAATATCCTAGTGTCAGAGGATGTGGGCCCAACTTCAGTTACGTCTCTTTATATTTTATTATTATTCATTATTATTTTAATATTTTCCTCTGAACTGACTCGCGCTTTTTATTACACACGGCTTTTTTTTGCCTTTGCTTTGATGAAGAAAATATGGCTTTTGTAAAGATTATACTTAATGCAACAATGCATTCATGAATCATGCCCATACTCTATTTCCCGATAATTTTATATATAATTTAAATATTTTTGTAATGGTTTTTTATTATTTTTTTATACAAACTCCTAACATATTCAATGTATCAACGAAGTCATTGCATCTCACTAAAAATATGGTCAAAAACAATTATTCCCAATGAAATCTGAAACTCTTACATAACGATGTTTCACTAATTAGGAAACCTTTTGCAGTGCGTTTAATAATTAATTATGATTAATTATGAAAACATACCATGTGCATGTTGTATTAATTGGACTTTGAAAAGCTCGGAATATAGAGATATTTTTTTTCTTTAGTTCTTGCAATGATATGATAGGCCAATAATTTGATACATGTACATGGAGATATTAATGCGGTTTTAACACATAGTCAAGCAACATCAATAAAAATAAATAATATTAATAGTGTGTTTAATATATACATATATATATATATATATTTAGGATAATTTAAACCCATACACAATCTTTGTTTACTAAAGCAGGCATTGGTTAGCCATCTCATCAATTTAAATTTGTTAATTAGTTAAAACATATAAACGACAATAGATCCAAAGTAGAGAGAAATTTGAGATAAGCCCGACTTTGCAAACGAGGGCAATACATAATAAAAATTTTATAATTTATGACATTTGTTAAATCTAATCATTTGTGATTAGTCAAATTGCAAATCAAATTTCCTTCAAAGTATAAAAATAAAATGATTATATTAAAGCATAATTCTTTCCTACAATAACTCAATTCGATCAAATGTACAACTAGGAAAAGACATTTCGTTACGTCCGAAATAAAATGAAATACGTTGGGCCGTACAAAGACTTGTAATTAAGGAAAAGAACGTACATAATCTTTAATCTATAAACTTTGACATATTTATAATATCGATAGAGATGTGTTTTATTTTCCATTTGTATTATCTATACTATATATTAAGGGAGAGCACCCTATAGTAAATACCACCAAATTAATTTGGTATGACACTATAAATTACCATTTTACCATTAGTTTTCAAGTTTATTTCAATCATTTCTCAAAAATCATATTTTTATTTTATAAAAAAATAATTTACAATTAAAATTAATATTATGATTTAATATTATAAAAATAATTCTATATTTTATTTATATTTTAAGCACACGCATCGAGTGTGCGGAAATTACTAGTTATACATTATTCATTTGGATTAATAAACAAAAACTAAAAACAAATTCAGGCCCATTAAACCTTTTCTGTTTTATTAGGAGGAATGTTGATATTGATAAACTACATATATGTTCCCAAATGTTCGTAATTGTAATTCTACCCCAAATACTGTAAAAAAATGGCCCTGAGAAAGAAAATATTGCATTATGGTCCCTGAAAAGTGAAAGCTGTAACATTACATTAAGGCGGTGTTTGTTTTGGGGTAATCCTCCAAAATATCACTGTAATCCTCGCTACTGTTATCTATCACTGCGTTTGTTTGATCTAAGTAATGAGTCAACATCGTAATGAAAGATCACCTAGATGATGAAAATGGGGTGATATTTCGCATTACGGATCACCCCGAAAAACCTCAATGATTCTTCATCACCGTGATGGGGTGATGTTTCTGATTTTTTTTCCGGACAAAATTATCCCTTATAATTAACTTTATTTCCTTTCATTACCCCTAAATCAAATCAATAATATTGAACAATTAAATTCTTCGATAACCCAAATAATATCCCATCGTTCATGCTCATGCATATCTCCAAAAAAAATAAAATATTCTCATCTTATCTTATTATCTTCTCTTATCAGAATTCGAATAAAACTAACGTCATCTTTTTCGTTCTCTTTTCATCAACCCATTACATAGGGTTAAATACGACATTTACACAACATCACCATACATATCACCGTGATTAAACAAACACAATATTCTAATATCACCATGATATGCAAAATGAAATATCACCCCAAAACAAATAAAGTGATGGCATATCACGTTGATCCACTTGAAACAAATACAGTGATGGCATATCACCGTGATGTGTATATCACCGTAATGTCGGATCACTTGAAACAAACACCCCCTAATGCTTTTTTCTATCATTGAAATGAGATAAAATAATATCTTCGTTAGTCATTTCTTTTCTTTTTCCTTTCTAAAGTCTATACACATAATATATATACTGTTATTTTCCTATATAGAATATAAGATTCCAATTCTAAAAATTTCGACCGTTACACACGCTCCCCCTACTTGATCACATGGCATGATATACGCATGAACAAGTCTATAATCTAATTTGGAAAGCAAAATTATATACATATATATATATATATATATATATTTCTTGAAAAGAACAAAGGGAGAGAAAATATTCACGACTAATAATAAATACTCTAGGGACCCACCTACCCTTGATAATACTGTGATAAGAGCCATCGGGGAGGGGTAAATGCGTAAAATTACATTTTAAACTCCACTGTGTAGGGCTTACTGAAAAACCTAGTGTGAAACGTGGCACGTTCTTATTGGACGAATATTTAAAAAATGATTATTTTTTTTTCTCGAGTGTGACAAAAACGCGGACTGCGAGCTGATTTGAGATTTAAAAGGGAAGTTGAATTGAACAGCTCAGTCTTCCTCTTTAATGCATTTCTTGACGGATATTGGATGGATTTTTCTTCATCTGTTTTCATGTCAAACGATTTGTGGGTTCTTTCGCCGAATTTATTTCAGCAAAAACAATGATAGTTTGCGACAGTGTATAGATTATGATTCTGGCCAATGATTTTCCTGCGCAAGTTCTTGCAGTTCTTTGTCATGATTCTTGCTTTCTTTGTTTTGACTGACACTCATCGTCGACTGAGTTTTATCTGAGTTCTCTCCTCATTGATTCGTTGAGTAAATGTTTATGCTTGATGGGAGTTTGAGAGTGTATTTACTGTCAGCGATCTTTATTGTCAATGGGAGGATCAGTTAATTATCACATTGATTAGAGTTTAGACTCACTGTCTAAATTACTATTTATTATTAATTTCTACTGAATTTCCCCCATTTTTGAAGGTAAGAAGAAGCAAGAAATGGTGGAGGCAAAGAACATGGAACCTTCTCGTTGGTGGTGGTTAGACAGTCACAACAAAGCTAACTCGAATCGATCTCCATGGCTTCAGACAACATTGGCTGGTCATTCTCTATCTTTATCTTTTACATTACCTTTTCTTATTAGTGTTGAGATATGTCTTGAATTTCTTTAACTGATTTGTGGGCCTGTAAAAAGCTTATACTTTTGAAATGGAAATGGTTATTTAGCTTCAATATATTGATTTGAACTGTGCCTCTAAGTCTACAATGGAAATGAAATGAAAGGTGTGGTGAAACAGATCAAAACAGAGTGTCTTAGCGTCTGTAAAAGTGCGAAACTTTAGCCTCTGTAAACCTCAAGAAGCTCATTTTCGGGTTCTTTTTTCGATATCGACCATCGATCTTAGGCATTAGCTGTTCCAATTCTTATGGGTTGATTGAGTCACTGTGCAGTTCTACGGTTGTACTTTTACTTTCTTCCCCACTAACTTTAGAATATGACCGTTGTAGATCAACTGACTCAATGGATTTGAACGTTGAGACATTATACTGTAAGAATCTTGAAAAGGCGTAGAAATTGTAAAGTGTGTGGGGCATTGTCGCATGATGATGATGATATGATGATGATGGTGTCTTTATTCATACTTTAATTACGCAAACAAAAATCAATCCTTTTTAATCCAAAAGTTCTTGGAATCTTTTCGCAGAACTCGACGAGAAGACGAAGAAGATCCTAAAGCTGGTGGAAGAAGATGCCGACTCCTTTGCCAAGCGAGCAGAAATGTACTACAAGAAGAGGCCCGAGCTCATTACCATGGTCGAGGATTTCTACAGAACCCATCGTTCCTTAGCCGAGAGGTTCGATCAGATCCAATCCGAGTCTCCAGCCCGCCTCATAACCTCGCCATGGTCCTCATCTCCATTATCGTTCACAAGATACAGACTAGAGAAATCTCCAAGCTTGAACGACAAATCATACGACAGCTACTCCGAGGCCTATGGACCAGATGGGTCTGAGACTTCCGACGAATCGTCCGAGGTCGATGATCCCGACCCCGAAACAGCAGAAGAAGAAGAGGACACTACAGTGCAAGAAAATCTCATCGAGTTGGAGGCATACGGCGGGATGACGAGCCTGAGAAAGAAAATGGAGAGGCTGGAAGATGAGAATAAGCTGATGAAGGAGGAGCTAACTGCGAAAGACGAAGAGAAAAGGGAAGTCATAAGGCAGCTGACTCGAGCCATGGACGTGCTCAGAGAAGAGAATGCAGAGCTGAGGAGACAGCTTTCTTCTTCTTCCAGGATGAAAGCTCCCAAGAAAGAGAATCGAATGGATTTTGGTTTGAAGAAGGTGAAGGAGGGCTTTTTCGGAAATTTGTTTGGCGGGTCGGGGAAATCGTCGATCCCTCTTTGAAGCATGCTTTTGATTCAATGTGTCCGTGAAAAAAAAACATATGTATGCAAAGATGTAATGTTGATTAGTGTTGGTGATTCTTTCATATGTGGTATTAAGCTTTGTTCTGTTCTGTCTTTGTACGCTTTGAAGTAGCTTTGAAACTTTGGTTTGTTATTCTTTGGATTATATTTGTTTCTCAGTTTGTGTCAATGGCATGTAGTGAATAGGGGTGACAAAATTCAACCATTCATCTTGAGCTGGCCTGATGTCAAATGGTGATTCCCCGTCGGTGAAAATATGAGTTGGTAGGATTGTCTTCATCACCCAATTTAATTTTGTTCTCGATGTTGTTTTAACTAAAGAGGCGATTCCCAATATCGCAGTAAGTTTCTTCCGAAAAAAAAAACAAACCAAATGTTGTATTTTATAATAGCCTTATCGTATTATTCATGTTTCTTTATTTCATTTTTTTTCGTACTTTATTTTTTGTTTTTGGGTAACTCAGTAACCAAGGTATTTGGACAAAGTAAATCCGTAGACTAATGCAATAGCCTGCAAACTATACCAATTAGAAAAAACCACTTTAGGACAAGTCCTTGCAAACTACGCCAACCAAACCAGATAAACCACTATAGGATAAGTCCACAAACTACACCAATCAGGTAAACTACTCTAGGACAAGTCCATGTGTGACAGACTCACTCAAAATATTTGGTCGCCCGGGGGCTTCGAACACGAGATCTTTCCTCCAAACACCTTGAGAGTATCAACTTGACCACTAAGGCCGAGCCTCATTGGCTACTTTTTTTTTTTTTTTTTATCGTGAATATTTCGTTATGTTTCTTGTTAGATTATTTTATGGGTTAATTTGATTTCAGGCCCTATTATTGTTTTAAAATTGTGTTCAGACCCTATAAGAAAAAAAAAATAGATTCGAGGATCTAATTTACGTTAAACTTAGACATAAGGATTTAAATTTAAAAAAGTGTTATAACGTGTTATATGAAGAGGTATCATGCGTCCTTTTTGTATTACAAACTGACAATATATTGTTATTGCAGAATAATGAAGTGGTACTATAAAAAATTGGGTCCTTAAAACTAATTTTTTTTTTCTGAATCTGAAAATTAAATTAAAATTTGCCGCACAAAAACTTTTGAGCCGCGAATCTCAATGGAGAACTCAAATCTCCCACTAGAATGACGTACGCTACGGTGATACGACTAAGTTTGGTAGTATAAGGCCCACGTAAGGTGGACCATGGGCTCTCAAGGCCCAATAGTTGATATTGGGCCGACAGCCCAATTGTAATGTTACCTTCATGTCACCCTCAGAAAATGCTTCTCTCTTACGAAACCTACGAAATTGATATTTTTTCTTTGCCTACTACACCACAAAATCTTACAAAGTATTCATTGAATTTAATATATGATTTGATGTGGTCAGGATGAATAGCTGCCGACATTAGTTTATTGACATTTTTTTTAATTAATAATTCATAAATTAGGTCAAGCATTGCGTTCATTCTCCATGTGGCATTTCTGAAATAAGAAGAAAATGTCCCCAGTAAAATAAAAATATACAATATTTTTATATATTAATATGAGACGTTCTATTAATATACTGAAAATATATAAATTGAGGATTGTTTGTTATCTTCTAGAAGAAGATGGTCAATCATGCATATATATCATACTCATGCATTATACGCTACCGAAGCTGTCCTTCTAGAAGCTATTGCCTGCTTACATTTAATAATAATAATAATGTAATGATAATAATAATTATGTAGTAGAGCTTGCAAAATTGCAACAACACGTGGCCAATTTTTAGTATAAACTACAAAAAGGGAAGAAAATATATATGAAGATTTGAAAATCAAAGATATATTCTATTATTGGATATGTTTTAAAATGAGCATAGATATTGATGTAACTATTTTACATTATTATTTTACAATAATAGAAGTACATAGCTTCCCAACTCACCCGCTTAACATTTCAAATCCTTACCTAATTAGCAATCAATTCGCACTCTCCATCTAACATATATGTGAATCAGAGCCAATCCATTTTTTAAATTATTATTTTTTATTTTCTTACGATTCATATTATTTCTCTTAAAGACACAAAACACACCGCTATAAAAATAAAACTAACCGCCGATGCAATGAACGAAGACAAATCGTCGTACTTGGATGCTTCAGCTTACTTCTTAGTCGAGGCCAGCGGAGACTCCGAAGCCAAACAAGGCGGCGTAGCGGATGCAGATCCGGCGGCGGCGGCGGCGGTGGTGTTGGACGATGATGCTCAGCTGTCATGCTGCGGCGGATCGACGGCGGTGCCACGTAAAGATGATCGGAATGATGTTATAAATAAAGACGACGACGTCGATGGTCTCGATGATGACGACGAGGATATTCATGGATTGGAATCTGAGGAAGAAGAAGATGGCGTGGTTGATCAATGTAAGAAGAGATCCAAGGGTTCATCCTCGGATGAAGAGATATCGATTAATGAGAGGGAAGGTGATAGGTTGTTTTGGGAGGATTGTTTGGCTTCATAGCTATAATATTAGCTAATATTAATTATTACATTGTTATTATATGAAAAAATAGCTAATTATTAGATGAAAAATAAGTTTTAGAACTCACATTAATGTAATTATAGTCTCATTCTTTGATAATATAGATAAAAGGAAATTTCGAGGTCGACAATTTTCTTAAAAATATTTCGATCTTTCTGCTCTAGAGGTTTCCTGAACGTATGCTTCCCATGTATTTCTGGTTGTGTGATATTTCAATTTATCTTATAGAATGTTGTAAATAAAGTATATAAAATTAAAATATGATAGCACTCCATTTAAGTTTGAGGTGAAATATCATCACCCATTTTAGAAAATTGAGAGTAAAATATAATATACTTCCTTTAATCTTTAGATGACTCAAAAAGCTTGGAAGATATTGAATATTAGACTGAATGCATATTATGCTAAGCTTTTTTAGCATTAGCATTTGGAATAAGTGGAGCACCAAAAGAAAAATATTTGAAGTTTTTCATATAAAGTTACCACTGACCAATCATGTTATCAAGAAAATATTTTTATTTCAACTTAATATTAGACTATTGTGGCTCTTAGTCAATCTTGAATGAAATTACTGAGGAGATCAAATAAATGTCGCACAATGTTGGAACCCCATTGTCGTCACTTAGGGGACAATCACGACATGGGAGTCAACCAAGGTGGTCAATGATCTTCTTTTTTTCATTGCCATCAAAATTTCATTAGGGTTTACGGTTTAGAGTTTTGAATTTAGTTACGGTTCCATTTACGGGTATGAATATAAGAGTTTTTGACTTGGCTTTAAGGAAAGAAACACGGTGGTGAATCGTGGGTAAAGACCCTCCGACGTCTTCATTGATAAGTACATTGTACAGTTTCGAGTTTTAGGATTTAGTGAATATGGTTTTGTAAATGGAATAATTTACTATACTATGTGCTTATTGAAATGAAATAAAAACAGTCAATTTTGGTATGTCACTTAAAATTACTATTTTACCATTCTTTTAAGTTTTAATTTGAATAATTATCATTTTATTCTTCAATTTTTTAATTTATTATAATTAAATCATCACAAATTAATTTTTTTAATATACTAAAAAATAATACGTAATTAAATTTTAATTTATAATTTCATCTATTAAATTTTTTATATTACAAATAACTCAAAATATAAAATAATATTATGTTTTTATATAGAGCACTATATCATATATTTTTATATATTTGAATACGAGTATGGTTAAAGTATTAGTATTTATAATTTTTTATGGATTAATGATAATTTTGACTAATGTAGTGAATTGTTGATCTTTATCGTTATGTCGTTGCTATGTTACTATCTAATATAAGAATGGAAATGTAGGTTTCTTGTAAATAAGCTCCAGTTATTTTTATTAATGTAATTAATTAAAAAAATAAATTAATATTATTAATTAAAAAAAAACCACCCACTACACGTAGTATAGTTGTTGGACTTTAATAGGGTGATATGGTTGTAGATCCCTATCCATGTATCTGCAATGCCTGTATTGAGGCGTCCTTTCTGCTGCGTATCATAGATGTCGACGAAGAACCGTGCCAATCCCTTGACGATAAACCAAAATCCCCAAATATCTAGGGTTCAGTCAACACGGACCGATCACCATGCAAATAGTGGCGTTGCTGCAATCAACTATGTTTTGGGCAATCACAAGCACAACCATGCTCAGACTCAACTGAAGATTAATAACATAGTTGGGAATGGAGTCTGCGGGATTTTGTACGTATTTCAACAGGTGATGGAGGCCGAGATGGTTCGTCTTGCACTATGGGGTTTTGATCTATTATAATTTCCACGAGCCTGGTCGGATTATTTTTAATAAGGCGAAGGATATGGGTTCGAACAATATGATTATTGAACAGCTAAACTTTATGAGAACGACAAAGGTGAAGATGTCAAACCACCCTTTTCCACGACCCACTTAATGGGACTTACTCTCCATTATGCTTTTCCTTTTCGTTTTTTGTGCAATCGACTTTCATTAAACTTTGATTTCAACGCAATCTCATTTCAACTTCATTTGCATTTTCGATCACATTTCGTTTGAGGTCAGTTGTCCTCCGATTAGAATTGTTCCATAATATCATGAAATCTATTGTATAGTTGGCTTTATTGTTCTGATTTTCTTTATTTCGGGCGTATACAAGTCTCTGCTTGAGTAAGTCTGGGACACTGCAAAAAAGTGAGGTTTTGGTTTCACTACAAAAATTCTGGCCTTCCAGCTAATGAAGATAATGATGTTGCCATAATGCATTTTCTAAAACCCGACTCTGAAGAATCTATTTCATTTGGCCACTTTGGAAATTTCATGCTTTTGCTTCCTTCAGACCGGCTTCAAGAGAATCCACGATAAATTACTAAGGTTTCTCTCACTTTGACTATCTAATTACAATCTCTATATGTTTTGAGCCGAGGATTTTGATTTTTGAAAATACATCAATCGTATATTTTACAAAATTATCTGATTTGAAGCTGCTACAGTTGTTGTTGTACTGCCCCTCTGTGAAAATACCAGCTGGGCAGTGTTTTCAAATCTGCTTTGGTTGGTTGGCTTTCTTCTATGTTTTCTACGTCTTTATTGCATCTCGTTGACACGATCAAGGTAGGAAACCGGGGGCTGCAATGTTGTTATATCTTTTTAAATTTTGGAATTGAATTCAGGATGGGTTTTTATTGTTCGTAAACTTATTTTGTCAGACTGGGTACAAGCATCAATCAGTACATTCCTATAAATCATATCAACTCTGCCTAAACTTGGAGTCCGTGGACTTTACGATGGTTTGTCTTTCGTCTTAACGAGCCATTTCGACGTGATAAAGACAATAACCATGACGACTCCTCAAGGTCGGCCAATGACGCTATCGATTGTGGCGCTCTCCATTTTGTGTCACAAAGGGCAGCTTGGATTGTTCAAATGGGTTGTTCTTAGGTTTTTGATCGCTTCACTTGGTGCCATGAATTTTGCGGGTTACAAACTTGCTAAGAAGGCCATGGACAAGAAAGTAGAAGGCGGTGCTGAGCCGTTCGTGCAGCAAGAGAGAGAGAGAGAGAGGGAGAGATGCTGATTAAGTTTTTTACTTGGAGCTGCTCATATAATATGTCAAAATTTTGCTTTTTTGGTATTTTTCTTTTTCTTATGGATATTTTGGTGTGCCATCTAAGATTTTTGTCATGTTGTCTGACTAAACAAGCAAATCAAACCCTTGAAATGAAGGACATTTTAAACAGAAATAAATAAATAAATGTGTATATTTCTACACTAGAAATATAAGATGTTTAAAATTGCGATGTTTCTAATTCATTTATTTAATAGAAAAAATTATTTTGATGTAATTTCAAAATATATATTAATAGATAATAGTGAATATTCACCCATTCATATGATATTTACAATTTCATCATTTCTTCTCTTCGTACTCTGCATTTTTTCTTACAAATTAAATTCTCTTATTAATTAAATATAGTTTAAACCCGTGCATTGCACGGGCAAAAAACTAGTATGAAGTGAATAGGTTTGTGCTATGACTTGATTTATATCACTTTATAATTTTTTATATTCATGATCACAACTATAAATATTCACTTAGAAAAGAAGAATTTAAATTCCCAAACGTTCTCAAATTTCATTTTTTGCCCCTGATAAGTAAATTCCATTTTAATATTTAATAGATTAAAGTTTAAAATTTATTTTATGCTATCCGGCTGGATAAACATAAAAATATTAATAAAAAAAATTCAAATATGACCCATATATTATATTTTATGTAATACTAAAATTTGTCGCAGTTACTTTTTGTAACTAGAGTGAAGTAAATAGAGGACACAAAAAGGAAAACAGAAAACACTGTGACCGTTGCGGAAGCACACAAACCCTTGCCGTTGAGCCATCATCAAGCTCCGGCCACTCCGTTCTTCTTCAATCGGCTGGAAAACCTGGTGAGTGTGTAAGGTCGACTCGTATTTTTTGTGATTTTCACCTTTTTTTTTTATAATTGGATTTTTTTATTACTGTTTGTCGAATTTTATGTGGATTTGTTCATTAATATGTGTTTGCTCACTTTTTTTTTTTAGAAATTTTGGAGAATGAATTTATGGCAAGAAGACGCTTCCTCAAGGGCGGATCATATAGGCTCTCTCATTAGGAATCGGCCTGAGGTGGTACAGATTAGCAGTAAAGCGATAAGTGAAATATATTTACTTCGTGGAATAATATCCTTTTAATTTATGTTGACAATGGGCGAAATGTTTTGATAAAGTGGTACTGGTACATGCATATGATGTTAGAACTAATTTGAGGTCTTTCTTCCTTCCTTCCTTCCTTTTTTTTTTTTCTATTGTTACTGATATAATCTACACGTTTTATTGGTTTCACCATTGGAAGAAAATAGTGAACCATGTGATTATTCATCTTGATTGTTCATAGTACTCACTGAGGGAAAGGTTTCAGTTATTCCTTAGAATGGTGATATAAATTTATACTTATGTATATGGCTCGTTGGTTCTATTTATGTACGTGTGGCATTTCTTAAAATGAGACATGTTTTGTCATCTGGAGAAGGTACAGCTACTAATGTTGCCTAATTGCATAGTAACTTGCTGGTAAATTTATGGTATGACACTTTCTTTTTGTTTTGTGCTTTAGGATCTCCAACCAATGTGAAAGTTATATTTTTCGAGCTATTTTAGTCAAATGTTCCTTGAATGCTTTTGTAATTTCTTACTGATTGTGATTCTGTATTTTGAAAAGGTCCTTGATTTTGTTGCTGCTGTGAAAGGACTGCACGAGCTCAATCCTGATCGGCTTCTGAGACTGATTAAGGATTCTGGAAATAGAGTTGTTAGATATGTATCTGAAGATGGAACTCAAGTGCAGGTTGTGAAGAATAAACTAGTTTGATATTTTTTCTATTTATAATATGGTAAGAAACTGATTTTGAATAATTGTTTCAGGTTGATTTCGAAAAACTTGCGAAGCATCTCCCCCTTCATCTTATTGCTGTCATCATGGCGTGGGAGAGAAACGAGTCTACCTTCCAGTACTTGTTATGTGGGATTATTCTGTTGCACTTCATTTGTGAACTTGCGCCTCGCTTGCCCAAAATTGAGCAGGTTTTGTGACTGTCAAATTGTTTATATATATCAACCAGTTTATTGAATTGAAAAGTTTTCTTGATGTCATAGATGAGGTAATTATTTTAATATGATTAAACTCCAGATTATCTCTGGTAGGTATCCCATTTGATATGTCTTAAATGTTTGCTGCAGATATTGTTCGATGATGTCAAAGTATCAGAACAAGTGATTGACCTGGTCTGTTATCTGTTAGTTGTCCTTGCTGCATATGCTCAGGTTCTTATCTACATTTGGAAATATGATATCATCTCCATCCCTGTACATGCACTGATGAAATAATCATTTCTAGGAAAATCATGGCATTCCAGATCATGTGGTTCTCTTGCACGCAGCGCTCGTCGCTTCCAGCCTGAAACTGCTGACAGTGATAATTTCTTCTCAGTACCAAGAGGTTGCCCAAGTTATGATTTCTTATCAAAAGGTGATCTTCTGAGGCCTACATGGTCGTGTTGAAAATGAAATTTCATGTGTTGTCACTTAAAAGTCAACTTCCTATCAATTTAAGAATTTGGCTTTCACATGAGACTACCTTATGGATGGCATCTCCAGTCCACTTGCAAAGTTATGCTTGTAAAACAACCACAATATTTGGACTATCAGGTGTAGTTCTTTTGATATATTAGGTTTCAAAGCCAAAGCATCTCACTAAAATGTGATTAACTCTCTTGGACTCTCTCCCTCTTCCCCCTTTCACTCTCCCCCTCTCTATAAATGTGTACGTCTCAAGTTTATGGAGCGATTTTTGTGCCTTAAGCTGGCAATATCTCTTACATTTGACAGATTGTTTGTTATTTGATGGTTTATCACTAAATTGATGCGTAGAATTTGATTCTTGCTAGACATATTAAAATGTTGTCTGGACATGTTATAACAGAGTGTGCTAGTTGTGGCAGGTTGACATATTCCTGGATGTAGCATTCTCTTGTGTTTGTGCGGATTCCAAATTTCTTCAGGATATGCTATCTGCTGAACATACAAATGCTTTGCCCGCTGATCATGGTTCCGTGATTCATCTTTGCCATCAGTGTGACTCCTCCCTTCTAATAATGGAGTTATTGTGTCAGCAGAATTTGTTCCGAGAATGTGTTATCAGCAATAAGGTCTCTGGTTTGGTTGTATTTAGGGCTTTGATTGTTTATATGAATTATCAGGTGCTTTATGGTTTCAAGTGAGGTGAACTCGGGTAATGAAACTTGCCCGTATTAAGTTTTCTTGTTAATTAATTGGAATTAAACGAAGACCTGAAGAAGGTGCTTTATTGTTATTTGCTGCTGTGATGTTGGAGGAGAGGATACAAACTGTAATTTGCTCATTTTGCTGGGATATCAATTTTAATGCCGTAATCTGCCTCAATTCAATAGGTCACAGCTACTTGTTAAGTTTATTACTTGGGTTTG
The DNA here is from genome assembly GCA_028392965.1 of Lindernia subracemosa. Taxonomy (NCBI): domain Eukaryota; kingdom Viridiplantae; phylum Streptophyta; class Magnoliopsida; order Lamiales; family Linderniaceae; genus Vandellia; species Vandellia subracemosa. The sequence goes on along the minus strand of JAQPCC010000012.1, from coordinate 2,951,374 downwards.
AAAGTTCTTATTTAATGAGAAGTCACGGCAGTTTATCCCTTTTTTTCATGGAGCAGCTGATCTGTTGATGCAAATAACTCTTTATCGACTGAATGTTTACATTATGTGATTAGGCTGCTTTTTGAAGTTACAATGTGCCCAATCCAAAGAATCAGTAACCTGTCTGAGATTGAATATCATTGATTGCATGCATTTTTGAACTTTCTGCAAACGCAGTGTCTTTCCATTGTGCATTTTTTGTCATTGGTTAATATAATATCTGAAACGAGACTTTGAGTTCTGCTATCTCACTGACTATTCTTGTCCTTCTACGTAAATTCCAGGAGTTCTGCAGCAATGGTGGTGTGCTTATGCTGATTCATGTTATTATGAACTTGAAGCATATTGAGTCCTCTTATGCGGCTCCAATATTTCGATTGAAGTCTAAAGCTTTATCAATTGTGAGTGAAGATTCAAGTTTGTGGATATGACCTTAATGACCAAAGACCTTAGGCTTCTGCTTTTCTTAAATGTAATTTTGGTTAACCATGCTTGAAGTTCCCAGAGTCTTAAACTGACTTACTTTTACAGCTCTTGTACCTCTGTGAGGCCGAGACGGTGTCCTACCTGGATGAGGTTTTCACCTATCCCAGATGTCAGAATTTGGCAAAATCTGTTGCACAACAGGTTTTCATTCTACAATAAAAAGTTCCTTTCACATTTCTGGCAAATTTGTTTCTTGCAATAACCAGAAGTACCGAATGCTTGAGAATATAAAAGTTCTGTAGGTTCATCAATAAACTTTTGTTGAAATTATTGTCTTGTATTACTATGTAATATTTTAGTGTGATGCAAGTCCAGCTTATATCTCATGTTTTAAACGTAGTATTAGTGTCGTGTAGTGTCTAAAGAACATCTAAGGCATGCTTTTGAGAAGGGTTGCTAGTCTAAAAAGTCATTTCTCTCATGGTATCATTGAGTGAATGTTAATAATTGATTCACCTGCACATATGGCTTTTCATAGTCTTGTTTAAACATTCTGAATTATCAATGTTCTGATCTTTTAATATCTAGTGACCAATAATCTCCATTTAACTTGTTACTAACAGTTTATCCGCAATTGTCGATTAAATATTTTTACACGGTGACTTGAATCCTGAGTAACTGGTGTTGTGGTGCTTTGGTTTATTCAGGTTCTTGACATACTGAAGGAAATGTTTTCCTCAGATCCCAAATACCAGGGGGCTTCATCTGAGGTAATATACCTAAGAGCACAGGTGGAGTTGAACGCGATGCGACTGGCCGATGTATTCTCTGATGATACTAATTTCCGATCATTCATTATGATCAACTTTGTAAGTTTTCTAACATTGTCAAATGATAGTGTTGGGGACCTCAGTTTCGATTGCTTTTGTTATCTCTAATGATTTGTTTTAATGAATGAGTATTTATAAAAGAAATTGCCTAAATTATGGATTATATACTTTGAAAAAGTAGGCAATGTGAGCTACTTGAATTTATGTCCTTTTGAAAGTAATAGGGTTGCACTGAATGCACTGAGCATTTGTCTTACTCAGGAGATTTGGTGTTTTTATCTTTTCACATACAATTGATCCTTTGCAGTGACTTTTTTATGATCATTTTTTATTCATAAAATGACATTGCATCACCACATATTGAGTTCTAAATTCTAAACTGAAGGAAAAGTTATCCCACTCTGTAGAAGATCCATAACATTATCCTTATTTCTTATATATCTTAGAAGGCAATACATTTTTCCTTTTCTTTCTTTGTACACCCAGAAATTTTAATTTTATTCAATTTGCTTGAAAGCTGGCATTTACTGGACACAAGCTTGGAGTTGAGTGTAATGTGCATTAAAGAAAGTATAGTACACATATACTTGTGGATTATCTTGTATGCTATTGGGGATGAATCTGACTTGTTGCCGTTACATCTGTTTCTTCTGATTGCCTCTATCTGTAGTGTTATGTGTTATTTATAATGATGCTGAGAGGATTTCTGTTCTCACTTGTTAATGGGTTTCTTCAGACGGAAGCTTTGGCATCAATGTTTTCGCAGCCACATGGAAGATTTGTATCTGATTGGTGCTCCTCCAATTTTCCAGCTATTGAAAATGAGACAACTTTGGAGTATGTTTCACTTGCAGTTGAAGCTGCTTGGTGGTCTATCTGTTTTGTCACTCTGTTATAACTATATATTTATGTTCATTCATCATCCCGTTGCAGTGTACGTGCCTCAACTTATGCGCATCAGAGAAGCTCTCTATTGGTTAAAGTGGTAGCCAACCTTCATTGTTCGACTGATGTATGTCCAGGTAAATAGGATTGGTATTTTCCAATCACCCTTGCATATCTTTTAACATCGATTTTCTCGCATAACTATTGGGTTTTCATTTTCTATCCAGATGAGAGGGACAAATTCCTCAAAGATTTTGCTCGGTTCTTGGAAACAGGACCACAGAGAATATCAGATGGTTCTTCATCTACTTTTGATGCTGGAAAAACCGTGAACGTTCGAAAGAATTTACGTAAAGTTCTCCCGTTGATGTCTTGCCACTCTCATTTGCCTATCTCTCTCTGTAACAATCTTTCGAATGCAGGTTTGCTTTTGAGTCATGCAGAGTCTTTAGTTCCTGGATACTTGAACGAAGAAGATGTTAAGCTTTTAAGGTAACAAAAATAATCACCTACCGAGTCTTTTTATCAGCAGATGTTGTGAGGCTATCTCCAAACAGTAACTCTATTCTGGTGCATTTTCAGCACTAAATACAACATCCCATACGTTGGAGATGGTCTTAGTGGAATTGCGACCATTCTAGTTTATAATGATGATTGTTGATGATGCGGCTTCAACATATTTTACTTTTTTATGATCTACCAGTTATATAGTTAAGCTAAGACTGGAATTTTTATTTCAGGTTATTTACTGTTCAATTCGAAGCATTATGTGCTCCTGCTGCTGAAGATATACGTCAGGTAATGTCTTTCCCTCTCCACAACAAAAGAATTCATTAATTTTTTTTTTCAAAATATCTAAGCCATGTTGTGCAGTATGACATGTGAATGTTGTTCCTTTTTCGTGTAAAGTGCACTGGGTTTTCTTCGTTATGCCAATTCATTTTGTTCAACTAATCCTACAGAAATTTGACGGAAGAAAATTGTATCATGGATGAGAAAAAGAAAACAGCGGTCATGATAAGGACAGTGAGATATTTGTAGGTCTAAATAAGATTGAACTTCTAGTTCTAAATAATAGTAATCCTAATCTTGTGTATCATAGTTAATAATTGTTGAAATAGTTATCGATAGTCCTTTGTAAGCAATTAAACATCATCCCAGAACAAAATAAACAAACTGCACAAATGTCAAATTAAGTTATACATGCTTGTCAATTATATGTGGTAGTCGATATTACATTGTAAATGGTTTGTTTAACTCGTCATTTCATTTTTCAGCAAGGTGCACTTATCTCTTGTATCAAAAAATTCATGTTTCTAATGTTTAATTTGAAGTTAATCTATTTTTTATAAATTATTCATTCATAAGATATTTTAAGTTATTGGTTCCTTTACAATCTATACACTTTTCTCTTAATACTCAACTGAACTTGTTTATACTAAGCTAGTGAGACTTTCATTTTCGAGATTGACTATATAAATAGATGACTTGAATATATTTGTTTAATTTTAAAGGAAACATTAATCTACTTTATCGTGCTTCATATCATTTTAGGTATTTTTGTCTGTCACTTCTTCCGGGCAGTTCCTATTTAATGATGTCGTACTTTAGCTACCTTGACGACTCTTATAAGGATCCCATTATTTGAGAAGTTCATAAGTGAAATAGTTTTCTTGTTTTTTGGTCGTCTAAAATTCTCTATGATTTTCTAATTTTCCTTGTGTTAGAGGTAATCTAAGTCATATTCAAAAGCCGATCTGATAGTTTGTAGGTCAATATTATGTCTCTATTTCGATTGAGAATCTAGGAAATCAAGTACAATTAAGCATGAAGTGACCTGATATTGGAATATAGAGTTTTCTTAGGTTGTCAGTTAAGTTCATAGATTAGAAAAGACGTCATTTGTGTGAATTTCAGGGATAGGTAAATATTACCCTTTGCTGGTGCGTCCATCGTGTACGACATTCGCTGAAGTCCGACATTAAAATGGGAAGAAGAAAACTGTTATGCGGAACAGCCAATTACATGTTAAGGTTCATTAGAACATTTGTTATGTCCGATTTGAAAGTAAAACTTTACATATTGTTTCAAATGTTCGAGCCTTATCTCCACGAATGATAGATTCGTGACATCCATGCTTTATATATGTCATTCATCGAGATTTATTGTCTTTTCACATTAAAAAAAAAAACGAATTATTCGAGCTTACGAAACCAATGCTTGTCCTTCGATGGTAATATGCTTATGTTGGTAAGAACTAACGTCATAACTTTATTTGCTTACAAGGGATATGTGAATTAATGAGGTTTCCACGCTAGAATTAACATGAATATACCATACTCAGTCTTGGTTCCATGCTTTGCTAGTTACTTCACCATGAAAGATCTGCCTTAGTTTCTAGTGATATTCTGCAATACCGACTGTTTCGTTTTTCATTTTCCTTTGATTTAATCAAACCTTTGATGCTCGATTTGTTTCGTTTAGGGTGCTTGGAATTCAGAAGCGAGCATCACCCTTACACCTTTGCAGAGCGAAGTAGCCACAGACAATGGAAACGATACAAATATTGAGGAGAGCACAGCTGAGACTGTTGCATTCCAACCAGTGGATCTGTTGCATGTTAGCAGAGATGGGAATGATCAATCTATTGAGAAGGGAAGCAGATTTGGAGCAATAGAACAGGATAAGTCCATAAATTTAAGAGAAACAGAAAGAGATTCTCGGGCGGTTGAAACTAGTGGGTCAGATTCCAGTCCCGTATGTAGAAAAAGTTCCATTGATCGCACAGATGACCACGTTCAAGGTAGTGGCAATGACGAGCCCATGGGTGATGAAAAGGTTGATGCTGGACATTCAGACGAGAGGCAGCAAAGGAAACGCAAGCGAACTGTGATGAATGATAAACAGATTGCTCTTATTGAATTTGCAATTGTAGATGAACCTGACATGCACCGCAATGCTAACTCATTGAGGATGTGGGCCGACAAATTAAGCCTTCACGTGAGTAAGAAAATATTGTGCACTGTTTTAGCATTCTTTTATTTATTTCTGACAGGGATGATCAAAGAAGTGTATCTTAAATTTTTTTTTTTACATTGTTCTGTGGGGCTCCTGATTTTAACTTTTGTTACTTTTAGGGTGCTGAGGTTACAACGTCCAGATTAAAAAATTGGTAACTACTCCTCTTTTACCCTTTCTTCAACTCCCGAATTTTATCATATCTTTCGAGTGCCAAACTGCCTTTCGTTGTTTGTTTGGCACAATTTAATCTTGATTTGATGGGGTTCTAAAATCTCTGTTCTGGCTGGCTGTTTTTCGCCCATGTTATTTAAAAGTTCTATTAAGAAAATTTAATGTAGCTTGGGAACTCTTTATGAAAGGTAAAAGATTTTGGGTGATTTCTAATGATCTCATCCCTATTTTTCGGGTGGATGGTGTTGTTATCATCATCTGTTTTTGATTCTTTAACCCGTGCATGGGCAGGCTTAATAATCGAAAGGCAAAGCTCGCCCGTGCAGCCAAGGATGCTCGTGTAACGTACGAAGGAGACAATCTCGAAAGACAAGGTGGTTCTGGTCGTTTAGATTCCCCACAAAGCCCTACGGATAATCTCCACGCTTCATCGAAAGGGAGTTCCAAGAATGAGGTTTCAGACGCTCCCTTTACATCCGGGACAAGCGAAGATGCGGGATCTTCACTTAACGTTATTGCACAAGATATCCAAAGATCTTCAGGCATGTACTTGGAACCTGGGCAACATATAGTGCTTGTAGGTGAGAAAGCTGAAAAGATTGGGAAAGGCAAGGTGTTTCAGTCCCGCGGAAAATGGTTCGAAGAGAACTTGGACCAATCTAGCACGTGCGTCGTGGACATTACCGAACTATCTTTTGATATACATTCCAAGCTTCCACATCCAATTGAAGCAACGGGCAATTCGTTTTACCAGGCTGAGAAGAAATTCGGTGTGGTTCGAGTATTGTGGGACGTGAATAAAATCATCCCTTTGCCTTCTGCTCGTTGATGATAGGATTCATCGCCTGCTTTAATATTCAGGAGAGGTATTTTTGGCTCTAAATTACTGATTAAGTTTGTCTTTTTCTGGGAATTATTGCATGCAATCATCTCCTCATGTGCCATTCTTCGGTTAATCGTAGATCTAACTCATCGCCGTCCTCCTCTTCGACCCAAACTTTAGGTGCTTGAAGAGCCACGTTGTTCCTTTGGAGACAAGAAGGCCAAACATGAGTGTTAGTAATCAATCAAAAACTCAGTTGCTTAGATTTATTTCCTTTTTTCTTTTTTGGTCTTGAGAAGAACTCTTTGCTAGTTGAGTTGGCTGAGGAATTTGGAAAAGATTGTACAACTCTGTTTGTATGGTCTGTGATTGACTGAATTCTGACATTTTGAGATCATTATCTATCATTATCTTTGAGTCTGATTATTTAAAATAAGACAATTGTGGGTTTATTGAGGCATCTGTCTGAATGTCCTTGAATGTCTGTGTGTGTAACTGTGTATGTATAATTATAGATAGATCGTAGATGTATATAATTAGGTTTACAATTGAGTTAGTTTACAATTTTTATATAATTATAGTACAAAATCCATCGAAGCAATAGAAAGTAGTAATAGTGTAACATATAAGCTAATCAAAACTCGTTTTGGCTGCAAAACATTCATTTCTTTGGCGTAACGGCGCTGCATATTTAAGATTACCAAGCATTGCTTTAAATATCATAATTCTTAGTTGAATGAAAATAAAAATATGAAAATCAGCCTGCCCCAGTTGAGATTGTTATTATTTTATTTTATTTTTTACTCTCTATTAATGTCTAAGATTTCAATTTTAATTGTACTATTTGTTATGTTGGCTCCGCCAGGAAATAAATAAAATAAATTGATAAACGATTCACACCTTTTACATGACTAAAGTTTTGAAATGTATATTTAAATTTCAAGATATTGATGCTATTAAATTAGTAGCAAAGTCTTTGACCGCTTATAGTAAATTTAATTCTGCAACATATTTTTTTTTTACTACAACACAATAATAATGATAAATCATCATCACTAAACTAAGACGTAGCCCTAACCACAAATGAAATAAAGGTAAGGGTAAAGGAACTAAAATAACTATTGTTTGTTCCGAGTAATTATTACTAAAATCTTGGTTTTATAGTTCATTTTTATTATTTTATTACATTATCATATCAATCTCATTCATTACCTCGACCACCACATCTACCAGTTGGTAATTCCCTTTTACGTATCCTCAAAGCTATTGATTTTGATGTGAAAAACAAATTATTATCATCAAAGGTTTAAGTTGCTTTTTTTTTTTAATTTAGTTATTTAATTCTCGTCTCTCGACCGACCAATTGTTCCTTAAAAGCAGCAATCATGTGCCTAATCTTTACAATATTATAGACTTGCAAAAAAAGTGTTTTATTCTCAAATATTCAATCAATCTTTTTGTTACCGATTGTAACATTTGAGATTGGGAATACCCATCTGAAATCACAGTCAACAAAAACAAAAACAATTGTTCCATTATTTAGAGCTAAATACGCAATAATAACATATATCTAAATTAAACAACATAGGATAGTTTGTATAGATTAACTTCAGTTGAGTTATAAGTAGTTATTCTCAACTTAAAAAAAGGGTTTCACTTTTTGCTCCTTAAACTGTAATTCAATTCCATCATTAGACACAGAATCTTGACTAACAAATGGGTCATAATCATCAACGACAAAAATTGATAATTGTTATTATTATTTAGTTAAATAAAGATAAGTGAAAGCACCACAAAACAAAAAGCACAGAGAGTTTAAGCAGTTAAATCCCATGTTTCTCAGTTGTCAAGAAAGACAAAAGCTCCAAAATTTCCGACATCACATTCTAGAGACCAAACAACTACTGTACTTTAATTAAATTATTTTTATAAGCATTATAGTCTACATTTTAGTCGTATTGGAAAGCATTCTTCAGACAATTCTCAACGGCTTCTGAAACTGTACTGCATTTTTTCCATAATAAAAAGCAAAAGGCCAGAAAAGCCGATTATTTATTTCTGTGAAAAAGAAAAACATAGAAGATATGAACAAATCGTAGTATATGTAATTAGGATATATGATAACAAGAATATAATTAATTAAATATTAAAATATATAAGTGTTAATTAATTACAAAAAAAAAGATTACCAAGCGCCGTCATCAATTTATCAACAGGTTTGAGCTTTTAAAAGATGTTTAACGTAACGAATTTAATCTTAATTACGAAAACCCAAAAATACCCTTGCAAGGCTGAGGAAAATCCCAAGCGGCGGCGGCGGCGGCGGTCTACCCTTTCCACGCCATACACTGCTCCGTGGGCCTAGTCTTCTGCTTGCCGGCCTTCAACGGACACGGCGTCTCCACCGGCAAGACCATGCAGTTGTACTGAAGGCACAGCGAGCTTGTCAACGGAATCTCCGCCGCCGGATTCATCTCTATCCCCGTCAGGTAGTTGTGCTGTAGGTACAAGACTTGTATGGCACTCGACAACAAACGGTCGACGAAGCTGCTAGGGACCTCGCCGGTGAACCTATTGTTGTTCAGGTAAAGATTCTGCACCGTCGAGAGCAGAGGGGAGATCTCGCCGGAGAAACGGTTGAAGCTCAGGTCCACCGTGGGAATGGTGACCTGATCGATAGGCTGGATCGGTCCGTACAGCTCGTTCCTCTGCAGCTGAAGGTTTGTTATCGGAAAGGTGAAGATCACCGCCGGCACACACCCGGCGAAGTGGTTCATGCTCAGGTCGAGGTAGTTCAGCTGGGAAAGGCCGGGCAAGGCGCCGTCGATGGGGCCGGACAGCTTGTTCCACGACAGTGAGAGATACTGTAATGACCCGGGAAGCCCACGGGGCGGGATTTGACCCGTTAACTGGTTGTGCTTGAGGTCCAATCGGGTCAGACTCTGTGAGGCGGTAAACGCCGGGATTTGGCCGGTCATCTTGTTGTGGCAGAGTATGAGGTTGGTCAGCGCGGCGAGGCCAGATAGAGACGGCGGTATCTGCCCCGTCAACTGGTTGAAGCTGAGGTCTAGGGTACGGAGCGACGTCAACTGACCCAACGTCGCCGGAATCTGACCGGAGATAAAGTTCCGGCTGATGGCGAGGAACCGAAGGGATTTAATCTGCGAGATGGTGCCAGGCAATGGGCCATAGACTCGGCCCGGGACGACGGTGAGCTCATACAGCGCCGAGAGCTTTCCGATCTCCTGAACCAACCGGCCGGTCAAACCGGGGGACCCAGCTCGTGGGTCGCCGAGGTTCAAGGCGACGACTCGGTCGGCTTCACAGAAAACTCCGGCGAAGTTGCAAGGGTCCGACGTGAAGTCCCAGGAGGCGAAGTAATTAGAGCCAGGCAAGTCGTTTAAGCCCTTGCGTATGGACTGTAAGGCCAAGAAGTCCGATGGGTCCAACACTGCGTGTAAGAGTACGAAGTTGGCGGCGGTGGTAAGAAACAGAAGCATAAGAAGAAGATGACATCGCTCGTTCATGACGTTTTCTTTTTTCCTTTTTTTTTTTTTTTTTGTTGAACTTTCAGTGTGCAGTTAATGGGTGAAGGAAGATGAAGGCTATATATATATATATATATAAAGGGATGGGCTTGGGGGGAGCTTTAATGGAGTCGTCAGCATCAATGAGTAGGTGGCTTCACAAGAAAGACAACATCGTAAAAAGTTGTATTGCAAGATTTTGATGGCTTATGGAAGAAGAGAAGAGAGGAAGTAGAACTGTGTGTTTTTTTGGTGTGAAGGTGATGGGCGAGAGTGTGTGAGAGAAGAGGTTTATTAACGTTGTTTGGGGATTTTGATCGTTTTTTTTTTTGTTTATTTAATTATATTTTTGCGTTTATTACGAGGAGGTTTGATGTGGGCAAACGGTTGTCCGTGCCTACGTGGAGTTATGCCGAGGCTTAGGCTCGGTGTGCCACGTCATCGATTTGTGTTTCCCACGTGACGGTTTGGTCTCTTTTTTCATATCTTTTTATTTTTTTTATAGGTCAAAGGCGTCTTTACTTCAATTTTGACTCGAAGGAAAAAAAATATTAGGAAGTAGTGAAAGGGGCCCACCGATGCCACGTGGAGGATAAGGTTTACATTTTGTATATTTACATTACAAGTGGTCTAGTGGTCAAGGAGGATGCCTTAAGAATTTGTGGGTTAGGTCTTAGAATCGAATCCCCTCCCACAATTCATTGAGTAGTTCCCATGGAATTTTATTCACATGACTATTGTTGTCATGTGGGTTTTGGACGTATTTATCTGACCACGGGGATCAGTCCCATGTGTGGCGTAATTAAGCCTTCGCTCCGCCAGGTCTGTGTGGCGCAAGCTCACGCCAGTATTTAGGGGTTAGTCCATAGCCAGATCGAGTGGGGATACTTCGAACAGAAAAAAAAATATCAATAGTTGGAATAATTAGTGAAATAATCATTTCATAATTACACTATTTTAAGTGTTGTTTTATAACATTTATTAACTTTGCATCTAGGAGGGTTGTTCAAATCTTGAATTGAAAGACAGTTTACAAATTTGGGTCACTTCATGAATACACAACCAAGGCAATAATAATACCTCCAATCTACTTGCCCAATAATTAATTTTTAAAGATCTATTATATGCAGCCAAAAATAAAAAAATTTGGTCAACTTCACTATCGAATAATTTCGAAGACAATAATCTTTGTGCTGTAATAATTAATTATATTAATAAATAGTATGCAGAAAAGGGCAACTTCTATGAATACGAACTAAATTCAAGAAATAATCGAGCCATTAATGAAAATATATTTAATTCTTAGGAGGCATCGCTATGATCATATATATGTATTTTCTCAAATGTAGCTATCAAATGGAGTAATTGCACTGTGAAATGTGTTTCATTGCACCAACCCCAACCACCACTTGCAACCCATCTTCCCATATCTATCCATCATTATTATTACATGCCAAAGGTTATTTTTCTATTTCAGTTCAAATGTAATAATAAAAGTAATCATGGTTGAAAACTTAAATATAGTATGCACTATATCATTAGGTGATTAGACCTGCAAACGATGACTTTTAATAAGAGAAATTTTGCTAAAAATATAATAGTCAATCTGATGCTAAATTTACATGGCTTAGATGATGCTATCTCTAGGTCATAATTTCAACCCCAGTTGAATTTATTGACTTTCGTTATATTTGTGGACTTGGAACGATATACAAAAACTAAGATTATCCGTCCCATTGTCCGACATTGAAGTTCAAATTTTATTCAAATTGAATGATGGGAAAAAAAACCATCATTTAAATGTTGGGGCATAAGCATCACAAACGCATTATGATATGTGTATATATAAATGTTATAGTAGTAGAAGAATGTAATTGTAATGTGTGTGCTCATTGAAATAGTATAGGTGCATGTCTCTATCACACAGCTCTAAACCATAATGTGGCCACCACCTATCCATCTATATATCTTCTTCTATGTTTAGCTTCTCAATATTTCAATAGGGACAAATGAGAGATAGATGAATACACAAAAAGCATTGCTGAAAATGAAGATGATAATAATCTTGTATAGTAGATACCATAAAAAAGGCAATGTGTTTAAAAAGAGAGAAATACATACATATATATATATATATATATAATAAAGTAAAGATGTGTATAGCTGTAAAAGGTTTTGATCGAGTGGTACTTCTTCAGCTTCACGCAGTGCACGCTAAGGCCTAAAAGAGAAGTGCTCACATGAATACTACTGAGACTGAGAATCTTTATAACATGAATGGTCCAAAGCTCAGAAGCATTTGAAGTGATTAACAGTTAGAACAACCTTGTTTTGCTTACAAACTATGTTTAAGATCAACGGTCAGAAAGCTGTTACACAGATTGAAACACAACTGATAAGAGCAAAGTAACTGTACATCATCATTCCAACAAGCTTTTCCAAGACACAAATGATGAATTACAAGTTAAAAGAAAAAAAAAAAAGAATGGTTCAAATTCATATGCACAATGTATAAAACTACACAAAGAAACGCAAGCCCATATACATAAGCTCACATCCCTTTAACAAACCAAGCAAATCATATATAATCATCCCACAAAGCTATTAACCTGCAAGAGAAAAAAAAAAAGGAGGGGGATAATATAAATTGAAATAATGCTTCACAAATGATTAATCAACCTCAAGTGTTGTAGTTTCAAGCTCAATCTCCTCATGTTGAAGATGAGCTCGCGCTCGATCTTCGAATTTGAGATAAGTCGAGCAGAAAAATGTGTTAGAAACTTGACTCAAACTAAGGTGTTTGTTTACCTTCTTCTAAATCAAACATCCCACCAATCCATCCTTCTTCTTCTTCTTCGGGTTTCTCATCGTCATGGTTACTACAAATGGTATCTGTCTCATGATCATTGACAGTTTCATTTGGACTGAGATGGATCTCAGGATTATTACAGTAGCCTTCCTCGAACAACTGGGCGAAATCCAAGGGATTCTCACCTCCAGATGTAGTAAGAAGATCAGTGGCTGAGTCAATAGTATTCTCATCATTCACGGGTTGAATCTCATCGGCAGATGAGCATGATCTACTCATGCTAGCATTGTTATTGACAGTAAAATTGGAGTCGTTGTTTGTACGAGGGGGTGTTTTATCGACGTTGTTAACGTGGTCCATATCAAGCAAATTCTCCATTCGTCCGGATGATCCTGATGTTAGAAAAAAGTATGAAATAATTGATTTTGAAGCTTCGAAAACAAAAAGATTCAAGAAGATGAATCAAAGGGAAACTCAACATCTATGGCTGTTCTTGGTTTATACGATAGTAGAATGTAGCTATAGAGTGGGAAGAGTTACCTCCTTCAGAACTCTCTGTAGAGCTGAATGATGGTGGATTAGAATGACAAATGAAACTTGCCTCATTTGTCTTTTCTCTAGCTTGAAAACCATTAGTGGAAGCAGCTGAATATCTTACCTCACCACGGACAGATCTGTATTAAAAAAAAAAAAAAAACTTTCGATGATTTATACTAACGGAAGGACAAACGAAGTTCCTATCAAACTAAAGACTATGTAATCCAAAAAAGCAACTCAATAGCTGGACTCAAAACTCACATGTAGATTTACTCAGAATCATAGCAGGTATATTTATTTTACCTGTCATTCCATCCAGATCCGGCGCTCGGAAAATGGTCAAAAATAGGCAATAAATCTTTGTGTTTAATTTCAATTTCACGTGAGGAAGCCACCTCAACTTGAAACTCCCCTCCTAAGAGATGTTTGGCAGTTGGAGCTTCCATAACATGGAAGTATACCTAGATAATATTACACATTATAGTTACATGTAGATTACTGCAACATATAGAAAAGGGACAAAGAAAGAACGCATACGTTTGATTTCTTCCATATGGGAAATCTGCAGGAGTTTATTTGCACTTCAGCATTGGACAGATACCAGTGAGTTCTGTCCTGAGGCTTCATCGAATCATTCTTAGTGTGTTTCTTCCCTCGAGAACTTGTATTCTCCTGTAAGGAAACTGATTTAGAATCTTCACCGGCCTCAAAGTTCTTGTTTCCGTCGAAGATGCTTCGGGAAATAGACTCCTCCCTCTCAATGTTATCCAATCTTCTGCACACATCCCACCACTGTAAAGGATTAGCTTTCACCCCCAAGTCCTCGTTTTGTTGGGTCGACGAAGACTGAGCCCCATTCCCCTTGGTTTCAAGCCCAGTTGGTAATAGAATCTCGTGCTGAACAACAAAGCCCGAGGGCGTGTAAACCAAGACATGCTCAAGTGCATTGCCACGTGAACTTCCATCGCGTATGCCCAACGAGCTAGAGTTGTGAAAAACTGCAGCTACAGCCCCTGATGGCATCCATAATTTACCCGCCATCGACGCAGCAGCATTGCTCACCGAATTAATCAAGCCAGAGTCATTGGCCCTTATCCTTGCAACCACGTTGACGGTGCAAGGAGGCGGAGGCAAAGAATGTGGCTCATTTATGGTGAGAGATGAAGTAGACCACCAAGGAGGATTTGAAAGCCCATGAGCATTTATGTTTTTATAACTATTGTCTCCCCCAAATGGAGAGAGCATAAAAAGATGGCAAGTTCCTCTGGAGGAAACAATCGCAATCCATTGAAAGTAATGACTAAAGCAGATATCTTGGATGACCTGATGAACAAATAAAGAATATGCTTTAGTGAATAAAATCCAACTAATAATCAAGAAAATAGTGTAATGGTACACTTACAGCGCTGGTAATTCCACGATGTAGCTTGTAGAGATGCACGTAAGTATTGCTCCAGTCAGTAAAAGGGCTCGATCGGCTACTGCACTTATGACAAGGCATGATGTGGAATATATTTATGTTATTTCCATGTACAGAGGCAGTGACCAGAAGGGTTCCAGACGGATCGAAACACAGTGCAGAAACTGGACTAGTGTGAGCTCTGAACTGTGCAATAACTTCAGAGCAAACAATATCCTTAACTGCAACCTGCAAGAGGAAAGTTGTTAATATTGTAACTTAACTAGAGTTTTAAACTCGACTTTTCAATGGGATTAAAAGGTGATAAAGCAATCGGCAAATTCGCCCTTACCACTCCAGCATTCTCTGGATCAGAAGCAGCTTTCTTTCCAGCATTCCAACCCGGCGAACTGGGACTTTCGGGGAGCAAGTCTGGGTAGTGCTTGTGTAACTTTTTGAATCCCATTTCACCCAAGGTGAGAAATCCAGCGGCTAATTGTTTGCTCGACTCCATGGCATAACGAGCCATCATTGAGCTTCCACCAGGAGATGTAGAGGGACTAACACTAGAGACAAGGCTCGTCGAACTCACCCTACCTGTGTTTACCATAAATGGTTGGTTAGGAGGATAAGCCAACCACCTTGGTCCCACAGCCATAGGACCATAACCAGTATTAATTTGAAACGGGCCTTGCTCTCCAACACGAGGAACGGGATATGTGACGACTGTGAATTTCTTCTCAAGATTCAGGGCATCGAAGCAGTATATCTGTAAAGAAACAAAACAGTTGACTCTCAAGACGTATAAATACTACATATTTTCTCATAATAGGTATAAACCATTATGCGACCAATTCTCCGGGCGAAAAAAGATAATGAAAGAGATCAGATTGCACAGCTGAAGTCTAGATATCTCATTTTTGACATAAAATGTGTCGCATATGTAAAACAATACGTAATAAACAATTATAGGATCGTTTGATTTCTTTTTCATGAGATATAACAGGAATTGGGTTTCTTGGCGTAGGCCTTGGGCTTTTCTTTTCTTCCCATTGATCTAGCTTTCTTTTTCTTTAGCTCAAACAATGAATGTGTGAGAACTGCGAACAGCGCATTATAAAAATTAGAAAATCAACGAACTGAACAATTTGACCACTCACTTGTTCTTCGAGACCAACAGCCACAATTCGCGGGCTGCACCTAACCATAAGAACAGCCGACTTGAAGTCGATAACCTTTACATATTCATTCAACTTCATCGAGTAGAATCTAACAGAAGTTGGAGGGTCAAACAGGCTCCCTACCGACGATTCAGTAGGGCCATGTTTGCTCGGCCTAACTCCATTACTATGGAAAGCAGAGATCCTTTCATCCTCATTCCCGCCAACAACAACCAGTAGGGGCTGTTCTGATTGGAACTTTCCAGAAGCTGCAGAGTTTCCCGGAGCTGGAAGCATCTGCAGGAAAGTAACTGGTCCATCACGCTTGGAGACCAATTCGCTTAATCCATTAGCATCTTCGACGTCAAATACTTGAAATCCCTTTAAATAGCCAAGTAATAAGACACGTCTAAAGGAAGTTGAATTGATCTCTAATTTGTCAAAGCCAGCCCACAAAACCTGATCAGAGAAAAAACTTTTATCGCCACGATATATGACAACGATAGTGACGTAATAAAACAGAGTAATATTCTAGGACACTGTCTTGAATGAAGAAAGGACAATGGACGCAGATCAAAAACACTAAAACTACCTTATTGCCACAAGAATCCAATAGCAATTGAACCAAAGGACTAAAGCTAACAAGCTAGAAATATACCAAATTTAGAGATAAGATTCAAAGCTTTTAGCTTCCAATGAATATAACCACAAAAAGGAAAAAGGCATAACTTCGCCAATTAACTACTATGCAATCAGGAAAGAGAAGTTCGGCTAACCACAAACTTTCTAATGTAGCACAGTGTGCACTAGAAGATTAGAAATGAACCTGCTGGGAACAAAAGAAGAAAGAACTTTCTACTACAGATTGTTCTAATACTGATTCATAACATTCAAGTAACTCAATAGATCCTAATTCCTAATACTATTCAGTTTTCAACTATAAAAGCTCAGCCATCTTTAACCTTTTTCCAACAAAAAACGCCAACTTTAACAACAAAGAGCTTGCAATAATTCAATCATTCCCACTACAACAGAATAAAAAACAGGCAACAAAGTCAAAACCCAGCACCAAAAACTAAGCTACCATCTAAAAGTAGACAATCTTCAAGAAAGGAAAAAAAAAAAACTTTTATTACAACATGAACCTGCTCCTTCCGATCGTCCCCGGCGGAAATCGATGCGGCGACCGACGCCCCAGCGGAGCGAACCGCGTTGCTAGCATTCGTCGACACCGTCTTGATGCAAGACGAGATAATCCGCAGCGAATTAGGCAGCAGCTTGCTGTTCCTACTACCCTTAGCTTTCCTCATCGTTATCTAATAAACAAAACTTCAATAAATAAATTTCCTTATCTTCGATATCTCAACTCAACGGCAACTTGAGACTCCACTCCACCGCCGCCCCTTGTGCTGATAAACAACTTCCGACATGTTGGGCTCACCTCCCTCGATCATACAAACGGTTACGAACCACTCGCAGGATTAATTCCGAATTTGTGTTTGGTATTTATTTTTGGAAAGTTTGACTTGAGAAACGAAATTGCTGCTTGTTTTTACCTTTTCTTTTATGTTTCTCTTCTGTTCTACTTGTGGACTCAAATGATAAGGGCCTTACTATACATACATTTATATACATAAAATATATATATATATAAGGTATATGTATTTAAATATAGATATTTATTTAGATTTAAAATGGTAATGTGTTTGATTGAATTCTGGCAATTCTTGAATTGCAAGTTAAATGATATAAAGCAAGTAATCTTGGCCATTGAGGTACCATTATGTATTAAAATTTAGCAACAAACAATTATAATAAAAGAATTATTAAGCTATTGTAATAAGATAAAACATAGTTTGGTAAATTTTTAGGAATTCGCCAAACCTTAATAGTCATTCAAAGCCACAAGATTCATCTGCATCGGACCGTACTCTTCCTTGTCCGGCCGGCGATGGATTTTCGAGTTCTTCGATTTTGTTCTTCTTCAGCAAAGGCTTGTTAAACAGCTGGGAAGTTATGTTTCTTGGCTAGCGAACCTTATTTTGATCAACAAAATCGCATATTTAATGGGAAAGAAATTTCACGATGGTTACATTGATCGTTTGTTTCAGATTTGGTCCCATAATGTCGCTGTAATAACACATGCCTGAGCTTCGAAATCCTCCGTAAGTAAGATATTCCCAGCCTGAATGTCTCTGTGAATGATCCTTCTTTGACAGCCCTCAGTGAAGATATAGCAATCCCTTAGGACATTCCCAAAGCAGTGTTGTACAGAAAAGAACAAAGAGGGATGAATGGGAGAGGGATTGTAATAAAAACTTCATCTTTTTTGTTATTACAAAGGCGTCAGAAAACACAGACAGTTGTGTGATGAAGTGATCATGATTATGTATGTGTTTTAACAAGGTATATTAAGGCGGTGAAGGCCCGAATACAAAAAATCGTTAAAGAAAATACGACGCTGCATGGTTTCTGAGATTGCACGGGTCGGTTAATTTACCGACCCGACGGACCGACGGTGAGGTAAGTAACCCGACTTTGTTGGATAAGAACGCCGCGTCATTAAATTTGAATTTTTCTGACCATTAACCCAACGGTAGTTTGGTAACAACTTTCATTCTTACCTTCACGTTTGTTTGTCCGTATCGATTAGTTAGGTACCAGAAATCGTCTGTAAATCGTGTCAAACTCCACTTCCTCTCGCCTATATAAGGAGGCGATGGAACGCTTCAAAAATGATATGATAGTATACGAAAATCTTATTACAAATTTGATCCCAGCCTCGTGCTTCATCTCGTATTTCACGTATCTGCACGAAATATATGCCAACCTTGGTATATATATATATAAACCACACAGACGCGTGAAATACTAGACGAAACTCGAGTTTGGGACAATAATGGGCTGTGCTAAGGATTTGCTGTAGTGTTTATTGTTTGATATATATACTTCTAAACAACATGTAAGTATCTTAAATGAAATGTACAGGACAGAGATTTGCTGAGTTGAATAAGAAAGAAAGAAACAGTCTTGTAAGAAATCATTGATGTAAGGATCATGGAAAAATGGCTGACCTTGAAGATAAAAGAGAGAGAAAAAAGGTTTGTTTCTAATGATCAAAGCTGTAGTTTCTGTTCATGGCCTTCTTCCTTCTCTGAATGTAAGCATCAGATTCCTTGTCTATGTCGGAGATCACTCTCCGCGAGGGTCTCGCCTTCTTCTCCTCCTCCTCTTTGTCTTCACTTCCATGAATGCTCACATCTTTCGAAGCGAAACCATCGTTAACTTGGACTGCGTTTCTGTGTCTGAACTCAATCGTAACCTCGGAGCCATCGTAGACGTTTGTCTTGTTGATTTTCCCGTTTGAGTAGTTTTCTTCAATCGGCACTTCGCATGAAGCCCAACTGTGAGGATCTGTGCAGCCAATTATACCGAAAACAATGTTGATTAGCCTCCTATAGATCCCACTCATCTTTGAACTCTCCTCTCCTTGGCTTCAAAAACTTTTTTTTTTTTTTTTGGCTTTTTTCAGAACAATGTAATAATAAAGATAAAAGAAATACTCTGTTTATCAAGAGAGTTTTCTCCATCAAGGAGATACTATGCTTTGTTTGGTGGGA
The DNA here is from genome assembly GCA_028392965.1 of Lindernia subracemosa. Lineage (NCBI taxonomy): Eukaryota > Viridiplantae > Streptophyta > Magnoliopsida > Lamiales > Linderniaceae > Vandellia > Vandellia subracemosa. The sequence goes on along the minus strand of JAQPCC010000012.1, from coordinate 2,932,127 downwards.
AAACAGAGAAAAAAAACAAAAGCACAAAGTGATGTGATGCTTTTGATTTTTGGCGATGAACCATTTTATTTATAATATATTTTTTTTATGTATTAGCCAATGTCTCCTATGCAGTCAAAAGCCAAGTATAAAACAGCTAGAGAGAATCTCTTATCCATTGATAATAATTCTCAGATTATACCAAAAAACATGGAAAAAAATATGTAATGAGCCATACATACAACGATGCGTAGGTTTAGTCTTAACATTAGTGGGAATAATCTCTGTTTTGTAAGAAAACTGTGCGTCTAAATTATAGAAGAAAGCAGTGAAATACTTAATAACTGTAAGAAGAAAAAAAAATGGTAACTTTCAATATGATCAATAGAGTAGAGCCCAACAATTCCATGTAATTGAAAAACAGAGCAGAATCTATAAGCTTTTATCTTTCTTTTATCTCTTCCGAGTCAGCAGAATCTTTCTCAGGCTTCTTACACGTCACCGCCGGTGGCGGCGAATTCAGCTCGAGGCGCTGCACCAGCCTCCGAGCACGAGGCGGAAGTTGCCTGGCGGGCTTTCGAGTGCCGACGCACCTCGGCAAGAAAACGCCCGTCCCACCGCCGCCATTATGAGCAGCCTCAGGTGCAGCCGCGACCATAGGAGGAACCACTGGAGCCAACACGAACACGGGCGGGCCCGCCACTAGACCGGCCCAGTTCGGAACCACGTCGCACGTATTCCCCGCCGGGTACAGATTCTGAACGTTTGGCTGTCCTAAAGGCATCGCCGCGGACGGATGGTTCTTGTCGGTTGGTGACGAGTCAGTTCCCACGTCCGAACGAACTCTGAAGAATGTGATGCTTACCCTCTTGTTCGAAGATGAGCTCATGGCGTGCCTCGCCGTGCTACAGCTGTTGCCCTTCATGACTAGAAGAGACCTTAAATTGACAAAAAAAGAAAAAAAATAAAAAATTCAGTACTTAGCAGGTAAGAATTAAGATTAGGTAATGATACTGCATACCCTTTCTTGAAAGAAAGCATGAGAGGTCCTCTGTAGTTTCCTCTGCGATCGTTTACAAAGGCGTGGCCAAAAGCCATGGTGCACTCTTCGAGGAGAAGGGTCGAAACGGGCTGATCCAAGTGAGGTGGTTTCAAAAACGGCTGGGAAAACTCGCCCTCGTCGAAGAAGTTAATCATGCAGCCATTTGGCTTACTGTTCTCTGAGATCAAATGCCATTGACACAGATGGTTGACTACGGCTTGGAGGAGCAGTGGAATGGGCTCGATACAGCCTATGTTATTACATTCGTCAGATGCAAGAAGCTGAACAAAGTACAAAACTTTAAGTCGGCCGTACCTTCTCGAGGCTTGTTCGTATGGCCTTCTTTGATTTGCGTGAATATGGGAACGCCGAGCTGAATCAGCTCTCTTCTGTTTCTTTTCGTTTGCTGGTTATACAGAATGAAGGTTTCACCTAATAGCCAATAGATCATATGTATATGATTTAGTACATGGTATGCTCAAACCCGATGAAAAACAAACCTAGACTAGAACTGTCTGGTACGCTAATATCATAAGAAGCATCACGAATCTCACGAGGGCCCACCTGAGAGTTCGCCGTTCTGACCAGAAACTCGGAGTTCATTCACAAGATCGTTCAGCTTAGACAGCTCTTGGTCGGTGAATACGTCTTCGTACAGCTTCAGCCCTTTGACAACGTTCACCTGCAGTTCGCAAAATGTAACATTTAGCCTTTTTGATTCATTCTTCTAAAGGGATTGCTTCTTACAAACACATCATATCATTTCAGGCAGTTAAAGATGACGGCTTGCCATTTGCCCGTTGACTTGCTCCATTGCTGCGAATCTTGATTTGGCGTTGATGTGGGAACGCCGAGCCTCGCACTCTTCGTGGTTCGAACATAAAGCTATGTGATCCAAGGGCTGCGATTCTTGAGATCCTGCGGTTCAAATTAACATAAGTGCAGCCTATTGCACACAGTTCACATCGGACTTTGTACTATCCACCACATCAAACATGTAAGATTCCAAACTATCTTTATTCAAAAGAGGAAGAAAATAGAAAAGCATATTGCCTAAAAGAACAGGGAATACAGAAAGTTCATTGGATGAAAACAAAATAAGACAAAGGGAGTCCACTAAAAGAGAAGGTATACCTATACATGAGTATGACCACCACTCCACTATTTGTGTTAGAGAGGAAGTCTACTAGACATTATTCCAAGACAAAATATGAAAGCACTGAGAGACTTTTTCTTACAGCACCAAGCAGCACAGAGTTTCATTCATCTTCACTATAAGTAAAATCCAATCTTGAAAACAGCATATAGCTTTCTTCAGAGTAAAAAAGAAGTTAACTTTTAATGTTAAAACGGAAAGATTCTTGAGTTAGTTGCTAGTTGCTGATCAGACTTACATTTATTAACCACCAGTAAGAGTATTGAACATATTATGCATGAATTGTAATAAAATATGCAAAAATAACCTTTTTTTTCTTAAAAAAAAAAAGAAATCATTAATCCAAGAAATTTCCGTGAGAGAATCATACATACTATACACTGACCTGCGTCCGTGACATCGCTCGTGACATCTTCATCCACCTGCTGGTCACCGCCGCCGCTCTCATGATCATCATCATCACCACCACCACCGCCGCCGCCGCCGCCCTCTTTACCTTTCGTCTCCACCACGGCATTAACTTTAGTAATACCGTTGCTCCGACTGTCAGTCATTTCTTCAGCCACCTTGTTCAGTTCCGTGATGATTTCAGCGATCGAAAAGTGCTGTTGGTTATGTATAAGCGGAATCCAGCTTCGTCTCCGGCGGTTAACCGCCCTGAACACCGCCTCGTACCTTGACGGCACCGACGGATCGAGGCGCCTCAGGTGGACGCACAGGGCGTCGATGATAGCGTTGGCCGCGGCGAACTCGCCTCTCAACCACGGCATCAGCGGGTCCTTGGGCAGCGCATTTCTCTCAGGTAATATAGCGATCGCCGCCGGCATTTGTAAGGACGCTGCGATCAGTACGGACTTATTACTAACGAATAGGTCCTCTGCGATTTGTCGCCTTGAAATTTTATTGCGAAGGAAAAATGGAAATTATTAGAAAAATAAATTATTGTCTAAAAATGAATATAGAGCTTGAGAGAAGGGGCTTGGTCGGATTTATACCGTGGAAAGTTCCTTGGGGCCCACGTGATGACGTGTCATATTTATTTCTTGAATAGATCATTTAGTCAATAAATTTAAATACTTTAAACCATATATTATTATTGTTAAATAGATTTACGCTCTTCTTTTTTTTTTTTCTTTTTTTTTTTGGATTTCAAATTTTAATAATTTCTTTAGAAATCTAAAGCAAATTCAATATACAAGTCAACTCGTAGATTATGTATATAAGATATATGCCATCTTGAAAAGAATAAAAAATGTAAATCATAATATATATAGCATAGTATTATAGAGATCTCACGAATATGAAAGATATAAAGAACACACCTAAAAGTGAGTTAGGGATGAGTTGAGCTCTCCTCTTTTCATGTGAATCCTTTTAATATCGTGTTATCAAGAAAAAAAAAATCAATTCACGAAATTTATTACTTTTTATTTGATTCTTTGACATGAAGTACTTTTGTTTGGTCCTTGTAAAGAGGGTCATAGCTTCATTTTGAAGCCACAATCTTAAAGTTCAAGCTTGTTTAAAATATGTAACAAACAACAAATTGTATAAAATTGTTTTTTTTTTAGAAAAGACTGAAGAATATTTACAAAAGGCAAAATTGGGTTGTGAATTTTAATAATATTTTAAAATATAGAAAGAAATAGGTTGTTTTGTTCCCCAGAAAAACCCTAAGAATAAAGGTGTTTTTCTTTGTCACATAGATTTGATTTATTCACTCTGTTTAGATTAATAATGTAATATCAACGTAGGTTATTCAAAAGGAGCTTTATTTTAGCAGAGAATAAATTGAATAGATATCATCCTCTCGCTATATATGTAAATACATTTCATACTCAAATTAGGTGGATCAAACTTATTAAAATCTATATCATATTATGTAATATCTTTAACTTTAAGCATAAAGGCAAATGCATTATGCACATGCATGCCATTCGACAACCTAATTATGAAACTTAATTACATGTTTTGGATTAGCGTAATAAAATAATGATAGCCGAAAAAAAGGTCGTGACGAGCTAACCCTATTTAACATGCATGAAGAAAATTCGATATTAGTCATTAAAACTCGCATTAAAAATAAATGGACCACTTCGATAGCAATCAGAAGATAGCAGAGAATCCCATTTGAATTGCACCATTTTATTTATTTTAGTTAAAAAGAGACACTGTAAGGTAGGCAAGTGTCATGACGCCTTTTTCTTTAAATAATTGTCACTTTTTTTTTTCTAACCAATTCTCATAGTTCTAAACTACTAGACTTGTCCAAATTGATGACTGCCCTCTTCTAAATAAACATCTCTGTCATAAATCGTGATACTTAGATGTTACACTGTGGGGCCCCACAATTAAATATAGCATGACATCGTAAGTACTTTTATCATAGTAGGTTGACAATGACGTGGGAAAATGGTAATAAGCAATCACACTTGTCATAAACCTATAGTTGTAAAGAAATTTTGAGTTTGGCTTGATCCAAGAAAATGATGCACATAGTATGCGAATGCTGTTGTATATATTACATTAATTTTGAATTAATGTCATGTGGGCTCCTTCGTCTTAACATTATCAAGAAGTTTGTTTGGTCCAAGCATAGAGCTTCATCGGCCCATGAAAGAAAGTGATGATGGTTAAGGTTACAACTGTTCATGAAGACGATGATGGCTTTCACAGACAAGAATGTTCAATCGTGCAAGCTTATGTGAATTTAGTTAGCTTTGAACCTAATCTTCAATGTTATGTCCTTAAGCATAGTGTAATAATATAATCTAAGTACACTTAAACATGAGCTATGATAGGGTTTGAGTTCAGTTGGGCCGTGAAAAGCAGCTTTTTTTTTTTCTTGCATAAACCATAAATTTCAGACACAACTCCAATGTATTATTCAAGCATACAAGCACACCATATATAGCTTTATTATTGCTAGGGTTGCATATTCCAAGTTTCACTTGGTATTGTCACTGCCGACCATTGTCATCGACCTCATCTTAATCTTCGCGCGGCTGATGTAATTTGAAACCTTATTGTTGAAGCTGTCTCTTCTGCCTATAGTAGGAGGAGGAGCACCAACGTTTGACACTGTCCTAAACTTGTTCTTCACCTTACTTATGTAATCAGAAAACTTTTCCTTTTCGATGATATCATTATTCTTACCTTGAATGGGATGATCAGCGTCCTCTTTTGCGCCGGCTTTTATTTCGATCCTTGAGTCATACTCCGAAGCCCTTGTGCTAACTTGATCTTTTGATTCGGCAGGTTGGCGCGCCGTCGGGTAGGAAAACGTGACGTTCTTGTTCTTATTGCCAGAAACATGAGGCTCGGGATTGATGATAGGGATTGATCGGCCAGGGTTAGGCTGGTGCACCGTGTGAGCCGGGCTCTGTGGATTCACCAGCCCAGAATCACTACGTGTCTTAAAAGGAGACTTGAAGATTTTCTTGCACGCTTTCGAAGGGTTATTATCACTGCATCTGTTTGTGGTCGTCATCGCAATATGCTTTGAAAAACTATGGAACTAAAGTTTAATGGTGAAAAGATTAGCTTGTTTTCGGGTATTTAAGGAGCATTCGTTAGCTGACTAATCACGCTAGTTACCGTGTGAAACGAAGGAAAAAAGACTGTGTGCATCTTTAAGAGGGAGAATGGGAATCTTGAACTTATTAACAATGGCTTTGATGAACTCTTTATGACTCCTTTATGCTGAAAATGGCTGCTTTATACTGTCTTTATCTCAATCCAACTAAGCAGTGAAGACGATCGATTTGATCACTGTAGTTTTTTCAGCTGTATATTGTTGCTGTTCTGTGATCTAATATGTCCCCAATGCTAAGTAAGGAATCAGATTCTGCTAACAAAAGATGTTTCGTAGAATTTCAGACATTATTTGTTTCTTAGTATCAAATTCTTCTTTCCATTGTGGACTTCTCCATGTCTTCTTCCTTCAGACACACTCATTTTGAACAAAACTCATTCCCAAGTAAATACTTAGCAACTGCTATAGTATGGGGTTGAAATGGTTTTGAACTTAGATTTCGACGGCAAAAAAACATCATTCATCCATCCACAAGTCGAAGGTTGGAAGTACCAGTCAAAAATTCGATAGTTATCATTCACTAATTTACACAGCTTGATTATATATATTCTGTACCTGGATAAACCCCCCTCTTAAATCATTGCAAGAACATCGAATCTTCGAGAATTTTTCTGATTATGCCAACCTCAACACGGCGACAGCCATCAAAGCGGCCATTCGGAAGTAAATATCCTTCAAATTTCGATCCAAATGGCTCACCATCTCCTCTTCTTTCTCCTCAGCGCGCTTGCCCGAGCTCCTATTGATGGAGACCACCGTGTCCCTCAGTTTGTTCACAGCCGAGGAAAGCCAGACAAGTCCCAAGCCCAGCCCTGTGCTCAGAAGCTTAGGCCCGGAGAAGGGCAGCTTACTACAGAAGACTCTGAGGATAACCGATGCAATCACAGCGATGCCAGTCCCAGCTATGCTCGCCGAGAACTGTGTAAGAAGCTGAGGTAGTTGCGGCCCAGATTTCTTTAAAGAGTTCACTACGTTCTTGCTCTGATGATGATTTCGGCCGACGATTAGAGAAAGAAGGCTTTCGCATGCATGAAGTTGGCTGTTGCTGTAGACATTTCTGTCTCTGCTGCTTCTCGAGCCCGTCTTCTTCTTTGTCTGCAATGTCCTCTCCTTCGCCTTTTCATGACTGTAAGTAGACATGGCACAAAAGCTATTACGAAAAGATCAGAAAGATATACCGCCATGATGTTTTAAAAGCGTAGAAACTGAGATCTTACGTCTTCAAAGATTCAGTTTCAAGATGGGGTGCATTGGAATTAGATTGTGCTCTTCTCCGCCTGTTAAACGAAACAAAATATCACCAAAAACTAAAGGTATAACTGTAAATACGAAGCATCTTAGCTAGATTTCGAGCTTATGGGCAAAACATTGGTTCCTGAAAGTAAAACATACCTCTCGAAGAAAGGGACCAGCATGGTCTGTTGAGCAGATTTAGTGGTATTCTTTAACAAGTATGCGTCTGAGATAATCGAACGCACATCATTCATCTCCATTACATCGCCGCAGATTCCTTGATCAGCCGACAAATCTAAGAAAGGCTCGTTCATATTGGATTCACCAGCTGGAAAAAGAAGATGCTGATGATCATCGACTGAGTTTGACGATTGTTGCTGTGAAGAAGACTTCATCATGCCTTGTATCATAGTTAGATAAGGCAATGCCTCGTGTTCTTCGATCGACCCTGAAGCTAACAACTTCAAGATTTCCTGCCTTATGCACTGCTCTGCAATTCCCAAGCTGAAGAAGACGGAATCTGAGAGAGATTCTGTACACAAGCAAATAAATTCATAAAAGTATGTAAACAAACGAGTCAACATTTACTTCACTCACATGACGTGATATTGTTTAGTAGTGAGAAAAATTACGGAAGAGACCTTGAATTTCGGCTACTGCAGGGGTTTGAATGGGAGTTGAGTCGATCTTTGGAAAGTGGTTGCCGTCGAAGATTCTTCCGGCGACTTCCCTGTCGTCTATCTTCTTCATATTCAAGTTATTTATCGACGAGGGATTCACGAGGTCTTGAGATGACCACCGGCATGGAAGGAGATGGTGAAGTTCCTGAATATATATTGCAAGCAAAATCATAACATCAAAGGTCAGTTTTCCCTAACCAATATAGGATTTCGAAGATTCTTCCATATGTTGCACGGAGATGCAGACACAATAAGTAGATTGCAAACAATATGCGATGAAGCTTCGAATCGAATCAGTTCGAAGAATCTCATCTTTAGATCAAGTTTCAACTACACTTATTTATGAAAATATATGCAGAAAACACACCATGTTAAGGCATTAGAGCCTTTCCCTAGCTCAAAATTATGAAACAAAGAGAAGCAACGCCATAAAACTCTAAAGCTCAGCCAAAAAACCCAATCGGATTCCCAAGTTTCAGACACAAATCAAGAATTTCCCATCAAAGATAGGCTCAAAATCTTTGTTTACCTTTGAGGAGCCCCTCCTAAAAACTTGGTCTTGATGAAGACCAATCCCTAATCCAAGAGGATAGCCATGTGAAGCCATCAAGCACCGCTCCACCATCTCACCACAAGATTTCGAGAGATCAAAGACCCAATTTTTTTTTCCTTCTTAATGAAGAAATAAAACCCACTTTCAGATAAGAACAACAACCATTTAAAGGGTCACAAGCACATTTTGACTTATCCTCCCCACCACCGCAAGTTTCCCCGAGATTTTTATCAACCAAGGCCCAATCTTTTGTGTTCTTTCAGCTAAACTATTCGTATTATATTACAAATCAAGGGAAAATTATTATGTTTTTTATTTTTTGTGATCTGGGATTGAATTGGGCTTCATGTGGCTGGCATTGGATGTCCAGGTTGGAAATCTGGGACCAGACAAGATAGTCAGTCTATGTGGTATCAATGTGGGCCCCATCCTATACTTTTGTAAAAGAATCTTCTTGCCTCTTTACTTTTGTGGGCCTCTACAGCTTCATCTTACCCATATGATGATGATGATGGCCTATTTAAAATATTTTCCAAATTAATCTAAATTCAAGAATATCGTTATCATAAATGGCTTGATTTCCTTGTCGTGGAATTTTGAACATACCAGCACAACTTCTTTGACTCTTGGGCAATGAAGACGAAGTTCAACTATGATCTAAATAACAATATCTTCCTCCAACTCTTTAACTTCAATCAGATTCGCATGAAACTACAGCTTGAACTTCAACCGAAGAGATAATCACTATGACTTCAGCAACTAACGGCGTTCAACTGTTCAAGATCGAACACTATTCCTTATCGAAGGGACTTGGCTTTGGCAAGTATCTTTCGTCTGGCACGTTCGAAATCGGCGGCCATACATGGGAGGTTCGTTTCTACCCAGATGGAAAGCTTGAAGACGATAACGCCGCTTACGTGTCCGTTTTTGTGGCGTTGGTCAGTGGGAGGCCAGCAAAAGCGCTTTTTGAGCTGACCCTTTTGGATCAGAGTGGAAAGGAAAAACATAAGGCTAAGCTGAGTACCGAGGCGTACACACTTGCGACCCCTGGGAGTATGTGGTGAGTTCTCAAGGTTCATAAGGTGTTTGTTAAAACGTCTTTGTGACTACTTTTTATATATGTACGCTTTCTGCAAGTGGCAGGGGATTGAAGAGATTCATTAAAAGAACTGATCTTGAAGCATCTGACTATCTCAGAGACGATTGCCTTCAAATTTCCTGCCGAGTGTCTGTTGTCTGAAGCATTTGGGCTCGCCGTCTGCATCTTTTGTTTTTTGTGTCTGTTGTTCTTAAGGTTTAGATGGTACTTATGTTACTGCCCTTACATATACTCTGATGAAATCTTGGCTAGAGCTTTGGTTTTGCCTACTTTGAAGTTTCTTTTGGGCTCTAAATCACAATCAATCGATGCAAGTGAAGGGTTTGGCTTCTTCTAATTGGGTTCGAAAATTCAAGAAATTATTACAATGAACTTGTTTTCTCATGAATGACGTCACACGGGCCCATCAAATCCGACATAATTTATTGTTCAACATAAACCTCGTCATCTCCCCTCTGTCGGGTCATAATGCAGCTGAACGCCCAATTAGCGTTGGACACGTGTCTTGCAATGACGTCATACCCAAACGTCATCGTAAGGGAACATCGACTGCTGCGGACTATAAATAGGAGCTGGATGACTGCTGTTGACATACTGAGACGTAAAAACCCTTGTCGGCCCACACCTTCCATTCCACCCAAATCCTCCCCATTTTCCGTCAGCATCAGAGGGAATGGCTATCGTTTCCGATGAAACCAACGCCCAATCTTCACCTCCGGCCACTGCCTCACCCCCAGGAGTAATCGAGACGATCGACGGCACGCATGAGTTCAAAATCGAGGGTTATTCGTCGATCAAGGGCATTGGCATAGGAAAGTACAGAATCTCCGGCACGTTCTGTATCGGGGGTCATGCGTGGGTTGTCCATTTCTACCCCGACGGAAAGAGCGTGGAGGATAACGCCAAGTATGTATCCTTTTTTATCGCGTTGAAGAGCGAGGGGAGCGACGTTAGGGCTTTTCTTGAGCTCGCCCTTTTGGATCAGAGCGGAAGGGGGAGGCATAAGGTCCACGGCCATTTCGGGAGGGGGTTGGAGACCGGCCCTGTGAAGATCAAGCGTCGGAGTAATATGTGGTGCGTTTCTTCTCTCTGTTTTGAAATCCGCCTATTGTCTATGATTGTTGTTTGATGATGTTTAGGAATCATTTTTAATGGGTTTGAAATGTTTGGTTGTAATTTCATCCTAGGTTGGCGCATATAGTGGCCTGACATTGTTTTTGTAGTTGATTGATATCAGCCATAGCCATCTGAACAAGATTGATTCTAGTTAATCCCTGGAAAATTATTACATGGATCAATGAAATTGAGTTCACTTGTCCCCCTCTTTCACTAAAAAAAAGCTGACTTTCATAGCGCATATGCATCCTTTTGTGCAGGGGATACAAGCGTTTTATCAGGAAAACTTCTCTTGAAGTATCTGATTACTTGAAGGATGACTGCCTTCGTATACGGTGCCGTGTTGGCGTCGTTAGGTCAGATGCAAAGGTTCAGCGCCAGTTGTTGGAGATTGGCGAGGGAACCGATGTAAACGTCGACGTTGGTGGAGAGATATTTTCTGTTCATAAGTCGGTGCTTGCTGCTCGATCGCCGGTTTTTAGAGCTCTCCAAGATGGCGCAGTGAAAGACCAAGATACCCATGCCCAATGCATAAAGGTTGAAGACATGGAGGCATCTGTTTTCAAGGTTACCTTCACTTATCATCAGTCTCCTTTCTATAGTAATATGACTTTACGTTTGCCTTGTGTATTGATTAGTCGTCTTTCGATGCTTTCTCTTTTCCTCATTCAATGTTCGGCGCATTTCGAACTTTGGTATGATACTTCCCGCTATGAATTATGTCTGGCCAAAAAGGCCTTTCTGACTGTTCCATGACGGAATCTGATTGTCTAGCTTAATAGCTGTGTTAAACTTGTCCTTGCTATATCATCTGCGCTGATTCTTTTTCACGGCCTGCGTAGTTTCCATTTGTTGGGATCTTCTTGTAAATCTGCGCATATGCTGGAAGTCAATCATTCGATCTTTGGTCTCTTCGTATTCAGTAATTGAGCATATGGGATAAAAACAGTCTTCTAAGGGTTGATGTTATTTTGTAACAAAGCAATCCATTCTTTATCTTCTCCTTCAGAGTTTGGTCCATTGTCCTATTTCTAGTCATGCCACCGAATGTATATGGTAAACTGTCGTTGACTTCATCTACAACGCTTATTTTGCTCCTTTTTTTATACTTACACAGGCGCTGATTCACTTTATATACCGGGATGAACTTCCCGACCTGGAAAAGCTCGCCGGAGATGGCTCCAAATCTGCGTCGACTTCGATGTTCGAGCACCTTCTTGCAGCCGCTGATTGATATGGTCTGAAGAGGCTTAGGCTGCTGTGCAAGGCTAAGCTGTGTAAGGATATTTCATTAGCACCCAACACACTGGGCCGCCGCGCATGTATATTGTTTTTGGTCCTTTGCTCGTAGGTTGATTTTGATCTTGGTAGTAAGCATGCTACTCGGATTTGCAAATATATTTTTTTTTTTTTTTTTTTTTTTTTTTTTTTGTATTTTGTTGACTATTTATTCAGCGATGAAAATCTTGTCGAGTTTGGCCATTTGTCAGTGTTATAGTTTGTACTATAATTTTGCTCATGTAGGAAATTATTATCTTTTTTTCTCTTGAATGACTTCTTTCGCGGAGTCACGCGCGCAACGCGCTCGGCGAAGAGCGTGGGGTGATATCGCGAACTCAACACGCTGGCAGAACTAAATCAGCTCCACAGCTCGCTTCTGTTGGACCCACATCAACACTAGCTCACATTGGATTTATTTTAACCAATTGTAGCTCGACGCGTGTCCTTTCAGTGACGTCTTGCAGTGGCGTCATCATAGGGGACATTTCTCATGTGCGTCTATAAATACAGGAGGATAACATTTCTCATGTGCTGAAAGTTTCTCTCTCTCTCTTCCTTTCTCTCACTATCGTCAACGAAGACTATTGCAGCACCAATTATAGCCCCAGTTTGCAAACCCTAAAATTGTCGAATTTCTCTCCCAATCCCCCCAATTTTACTCGGATTTTGAAGGGAAAAGGAAGGAGCCAGCCCTGATAATTCATCGTATCCGTCCGCTCGAGAAAAACCCTAATTCGTTCACCCCATCAATCAGTTCTCCCCGGATCTCATCTGACCCTCGAAGCCTCCCGATTTTCTGTCAAGGTAAGGGGGAATGGGTAGTGTTTACGATGAGACGAACGCACAATCTTCTCCTGCGGTTACAACCTCAACCGCAGTAATCGAGACGATCAATGGTTCGCATGATTTCAAAATTACGGGTTATTCGTTGTCGAAGGGTATGGGCATAGGAAAATATATAGCGTCTGACATGTTTATTGTTGGGGGTTACGCGTGGGCTATATATTTCTACCCAGATGGAAAGAGCATGGAGGATAATTCCACCTATGTGTCGTTGTTTATCGCGTTGGCGAGCGAGGGGACCGACGTCAGGGCTTTGTTTGAGTTGACGCTTTTGGATCAGAGTGGGAGGGAGAGACATAAGGTGCATAGCCATTTCGGGAGGGCTTTGGAGAGTGGTCCTTACTCCCTCAAGTATCGGGGTAGTATGTGGTGGGTTTCCTCTGGATTGTGGGGCTTTTTTTGAATTCATTGTTTGTTGATGACTGTGGTGTGATGTTTCGGAACTGTTTGTGATCGGTTATGGATTTGAAATGTTTAGTTGTAATTTTATCTTAGGTTGGTGCAGTGCATAGTGTATTGCGCTTCTTTTTATAGTTTTCCATTTTTTGGTGAATCTTTTTCTCTATTTAATATTCATATATGGACTAGCAAATGACATCTTGATGACGGTCGTGTTTGTTTGGATGGGTACGCTAGAAATAGACATAAGGGCATCACTAAATCCGGTCTTGTAGATGAGGGAATTTATGATATCATCACGGCCAGAATGAAATTGATGAGCGAATTTGGACTAGCAAATGACATCTTGATGACGGTCGTGTTTGTTTGGATGGGTACGCTAGAAATAGACATAAGGGCATCACTAAATCCGGTCTTGTAGATGAGGGAATTTATGATATCATCACGGCCAGAATGAAATTGATGAGCGAATTTGTAGATGAGCAAACTTGTAATAAAAGCAATTATATTCTGGTATATAATCGAAACTCGTGAAAGTAATGAAATTTATTTCTTTTTTGTCCCCGTTTTCTCATTCTTTGCATGCTGTTGAAGGCTTAAATGATGAATTTCATGACATTTGTGCTTCTTTTTGATGCAGGGGTTACAAGCGTTTTTTCAAGAGAACTTCTCTTGAAACATCTGATTACTTGAAAGATGATTGCCTCCATGTCCATTGTAGTGTTGGTGTCGTTAGGTCCCAGACAAAAGGTCCTAAGGTTTACTCTATTCCATTACCTCCATCGGATATTGGTCAGCATTTCGGCCAGTTTTTGGAAAGTGGTGAGGGGACAGACGTAAATTTTGACGTTTGTGGAGAACTATTTTCTGTCCATAAGTTGGTACTTGCTGCACGGTCGCCAGTTTTTAGAGCGCAATTATATGGCCCAATGAAAGACCAAAATACCCAATGCATAAAGGTTGAAGACGTGGAGGCGACTGTTTTCAAGGTTGTTTTCAACTACCTACAAATATCAGTCTCCTTTTTCTACTAACGAATTATGTGTTCTTTGTGTATTGATTACTCATTGTTTGATAGTTTTTTTCTCATTCAACGCGGGCTCGTTTTGGACTATGGAATAATATTTCCTGCTGTGAAGTATGTCTTGCCAAAAAAATCCTTACCAACTATTTCATGACCGAATCTGATTATCGAAGTTACGAGCCGCGGATGTTATTATGTCATATGCTAATTCATTTTCATTCATTGCTTATTGTTAAAGCCATTGTACGCCAATTGTATCGAACTTTAAAGGGTAATAGTGCATAAAAATAAATTTCAGACCCAGAAAATGTTGTTTGCATTAACTTCATATTTTTTTTGGCCTGATTATTTCTCTTATAAATCGGCACATATGCTGGAAGTCAGTCATTTGATCTTTGTCTCGTTGTATTCCTTCTAGCCTGACTACTGCTCTATCACAGTAATTGAGCATGTGAAATAAAACAGTGTTCGAATGGATAATGCTATAGTGTGATGATGAGTCAGTTTTCTATATTATATATTTCAACTTCTGCAAATTATTAAGCTTCTCCTTCAGTGTTGGGTCCATCGTCAAATTTTCCAACCATTTCCCTGTATTTATAGGGTAAACTTCCATTGACTTTATCTGCAGCACTTGCTTATTTTGTATTTTTTCTGTACTTGCAGGCACTAATTCATTTTATATACTGGGATGAACTTCCTGAGCTGGAGGAGCTCACCGGATTTAGCTCCAAATTGGCATCGACTTTGATGTCCCAGCATCTTCTTGCTGCTGCAGATCGATATTGTCTGGATAGGCTTAGGTTGCTTTGCGAGGCTAAGTTATGTGAGGATATTGCTATCAACACTGTAGCAACTACACTTGCGCTAGCAGAGCAGCATCATTGTTACCAGCTGAAATCAGTCTGTCTCAAGTTTGCTGCACTCCCCGAAAATCTAAAAGGTACTTCTTTACCTTTGCTTCAGATTGTGAGTCAGGGCACTAATTCTTGCCAGTTATTCTACCATAAAAGAAGTACCTTTTAGATTTTTGGGAATGCTGCTTTTGATAGAAATCTTTGTTCCAACTTATTTTCTCTGATCTGCACTGATATGCTGCAATAGCAGTTACCATTTGCCACCATCTTAGGCAGTCAGGCATGGACATTTAGGAGTTGCGGTTTGGTTTATGCACTATTATGCATGTTTTACTAAGCTTTAGGTATTAGTCAATAATTTTTTTGTTTCACTTGATGAACTTACAATTTCCAAGCCTTGAGCTCGTAGCTGCATGTTTTACTATATCTGCTCTTGTCTTCACCTTTCTTACAATTCGAAACCGTGCAGCCGTTATGCAGAGCGATGGTTATGAGTATCTGAAACAAAGCTGCCCTGATGTGCTGACGGAGCTGTTGGAGTATGTTGCTAGGATCAGCGAACATTCAATGGTTTTGGGAAAACGTGGAATCGAATCTATAATGGATGGCAATGACATTAATGGTGGACGCGTGAAGCAAAGGCTATAGTAGAAAGTTGCCGATATAATGGTAACTTTGAAACGAAGGAAAGGGAATAATAGCTTAGACGATCGATCCCTGTTGTTTAGTCTGTTGTTAGATAAACATTAGCTTGACGACACTAAGCTTAAATCGCAATCGTCTTTCTTCTCTTTTCTCTCCTTTTTTTTTTTTTTCGTTTCTTGACAAGTAAAATTGTGTGTTTTCTGTGATTTTGTTGTGGCTTTGAAAAAGGAGGACCTAATGGGATTTTCTTTACTACTTTGCCCTGAGAATTGGCATATATGTAAAAACTTTAATCTTATCCTTACAACTGAAAGAGAATCTTAAACGGAAAATAAACCCTCACATAATTGTGATCAGTTAATAACGGAAAAACTACCATTTTCTTCTCCAGAGATTTGGATAGGATATTAGTTTTCTGCCATTAATGAAACGTATCAATCAAAGGCTCATTTTGGGCACCCATTAACAAGTCAAACACTTACAAGACTCTCTCTCTCATCAGTAGTTGCATTCTGTTGAAGAACAGAGCATGCTATCCTACGGATTATGCTGTATGGATAGTCCTAATTTCGACATGGTAATAAGTTTAGCTTTATGTTCTTTACCTCCATTTACAGCATATAGAAGAGAGGACAAGTTTGTTTTTTTATTTTCTTTTGTTCTGCAGATTACTGTGTTGATAAGAGTGGAGGAGATATGCTGCAAATCATACAAGAAGAAACTGAAGAAAGAACTGTCAAAACTTGCTGGTAATGTTTTATGCATTGAAAAAATTATGTTCCTAAGTTCTTTCTTCTCAATATGAATGAAAGAAAACTGCTGCTTTAGGAGTCTACTCAATCGCCATAGATACAGACAACAACCTCGTATCGGTCAGGGGAAAAGTCAGCCCTCGTTCGCTGCTCAGCACAATCACTTCGAAGACAGGAAAGTACGCAGAGATCGTGAGGAACCCTCACCAAAGGTCGCAAGCAAGCCCGTGTTATTGCAAGAAACATAACAGCCATAAATGTGAAGCGTACTATATGCCGCCGATGTTCGACGAGAGAGTATGCAGGGATTACTATTGCACGCGGCACAACATGATGCCATTATTCAGCGGTTCGAACGACGGTTACTACTCGCATGTGGGATTTGGTTCTTCGGGAATGTACGGATATGGTGGGAGTATTAGCAGAGGATGCACTTTGATGTAATGTAAAGTCTATTTGGTTCCTGTCAATCTTATTTCTGCTATATAGCTTCCTTGAATCCTTTGTCTTAGTCGCATTTATGGCCCGAACCCTTGGCTGTTGTCGAATACGTGCCCGACCCAAACCCAACGGTTCACTATTCTGGCCCATGTTCACAGATGATGCTTGTGGTCAAATGATTATATAAGACAGAAAACCTTATCTTGAGATAGAAGCAGACAAGGGGGAACAGTGTGTCCCTCATCTTTTTATGGCAGCAAAACTAAAAGGGGCGGACAAAGATACAATTTTTTGTTTTGTCCTTACAATGTTCTTTCGAACAAAGGGTGGCCCCGCCCGACCCTATGATACGGGCCACGTGCCTCACATAGACCGCACATTTCATATCATCTCAAATACCTTAAAGATTCAATATATAGCAGCCTAAGATCATGCTTCACGCAAGCATTGCTTCGAATCAAATGGCAAGTACAAGTTCAGTTTTTGCAGCCCTCAAACAACGATCGATTCGAAGGTGTTCAAGACAGATCAGACGACAAAGAGCTGCTCGTCTTTACATCGTATGGAGATGTACTGTGTTGCTTCTTTGCTGGCATGATTGAGAGATCTTTTTCAAAAGATCAATGCTTCGATAGAGTTAGTGATGCACTAGTTTTTCAAGTTCCTTTCATTGTGTTTTTAGGGTTTTTGTTCGCTATAGGTTAATGGTTAGATCAGATGTTAATATGCTGATATGCACATTGTTTTTACTTTAGCTGCAATCGAAGAAGATTAGTATATATAAGATAAACTGAGAAGGAAAAAACAGAAAGAAAAGAAATCATTCAATCTGCAGTTCAAATAAATGGCCAAGAATGATATAAAGATTCGCCGAAAAACATAGTTATTATGGAATTCAATCGAATGAGTCGATGGTTTTGCTCATTCGCTAGTGCGAACACCCATTCTTCATCCGACTAGGACGTATTGATCATTTTCAGTTGCTTCTTCTTCTTCCTCCTCTTCTTCCTCTTCTTCTTCCTCCTCTTCTTCTTCGTCAGAAATCGTACCAGAGCCTGAATCTGTATTCTCTAACACATCAGATTGTTGAAGCTTAAGCCCTTCGACGATAGGTTTTTTCGAATAGCCGGCGAAGAACCAGCCCCGCAGGTCGGCTACTTCATCAGGCTCTAGCTTGTTCGTCGGGGTTTCGAAAGACGAAGCCACAGAGCTGCCTTGGACGGTAGCTAGTGACCGCGGGAAGCGCTTCTCTATATTTTCCTTTAGCAACGTCACGTTTCGACATATATCTCCGATTTCTTCCCTGAAAGAAAAAAAAAGAGTATATTAGAAAGGAAGAAAAAAAAAACCGAGAAAAGGGTTGGCATGTTCTTGAAGAGAATTAAAGAGCGATCAAACTTACTGCAGGTTATCTACGGCACGACCACGCTCTTTGAGAATGTCCCGAAGCTGAAGAGCGGCGGATAGGAAAAAAAATGTTCAGCAACTCAGCGCTTTCGTATGAAATAAAAAAGGGGGAGAGATTTTTCATTTTCGTATTTGTATACTACCTTGGCATTATCTGCCGCCCGCCGCTTGAGGAAATTCAGCTCGTTGGAGAGCCTAACCACTTCCAATTCCTGCTCCACGAGTACTTTCATCGCAGCCTTTATCCTTTCGCCCCTTCGCTGTAATGCATGCCTTATTTCATCCTCGGCGACGGCTAATCTCACACTTAGAGCTCGATGCATCTGAAAAAGAACGTCACGTTAGGATTACGACAAAGAAACTCATAGAACAGATGAGTTTTGAATGTATATGTTATAACAACGTCGTCAAGAACTGCCAGAGATTTGTCCTTCTGATCCGCGAGGAGGAACATGCGAAACTGAAGCTCTCTCAGCTCAGTTCCAAGGACAGCATCTTTGAGGTTCACTTCCATGGCTCGCTGAGGATCAAAAAAGGGGCAAAAGAAGTAAGCAGATGTTAGATTTGAGGATGGAAATATAAGTTGTGTAATAGTTATGGCAATAACAACAAACCATGTCCCTTGCTTCGCTTGCACATTTGAGGGTTTCTTCGATCTCTCGGCGCTTGTTAAGTACGTCGGCCGATTCATCTTCTGCTTTAGATATTTCGGCCTCTTCCTCCTTCAGCTCGACTTCGTCCATCAGATCGTTGATAGAATCAATACGTGCAAGCAGCGTTTTCTGGGACATTACACAGACTAAATTCAGTACGATGTATACCGAATAAACATGGAATTATTACAACTAAATATCAACAAATTACCTTATCTTTTGCAGTGTCAGCAATCAGCTTATCAACAACGACGACGTTCCCCATCGACGAAACATTCCCTAAATCTTCATCATCTTCATCATAATCGTCGTCTTCATCATCATCATCGTCGTCGTCGTCGTCATCATCATCATCATCATCGTCTTCTTCATCATCATCGTCGTCTTCATCATCACCGTCTTCATCATCGTCGTCTTCCTCATCATCATCTTCCTCATCGCCGTCTTCACCATCTTCCTCATCGCCGTCTTCATCATCATCGTCTTCACCATCTTCCTCATCATCATCATCTTCACCATCTTCACCATCTTCACCATCATCATCATCATCTTCCTCATCTTCTTCATCATCGTCGTCTTCATCATCATCATCATCGTCGTCGTCGTCGTCATCATCATCGTCGTCGTCTTCATCATCATCGTCGTCGTCTTCATCATCATTATCATCGTCTTCTTCATCGGCGTCTTCTTCATCATCATCGTCGTCTTCATGATCACCGTCTTCATCATCGTCGTCTTCCTCATCATCATCTTCCTCATCGTCGTCTTCATCATCATCGTCTTCACCATCTTCCTCATCATCATCATCTTCACCATCTTCACCATCTTCCTCATGATCATCATCTTCCTCATCGTCATCTTCTTCATCATCATCTTCTTCATCATCATCTTCTTCATCATCTTCTCCATCATCTTCCTCATCATCAGAATAATTCTCGTCATCAGGTAAAAGAGCAAGGCCGCTTCTTGATCTGACGGCGTCTAAGTCTCCCTCAGCGATCGCAGTTTCCAAGTCATGGGAGAGTTCACCGCCTAAAACAATAGGCGCACTAATTGATTTAAGCAACTGTAATTAAAAATTCGAGCTTCGATCTTTACAAAAAAGCGTCACCTTTCGAAGATGGGAAAGAGCTGATCGCAGAGAGCTGGCCCTTTGGTGCAGAAAATGAGGTGAAGATAGGGAGTACTTCTTCGACAATCTCGTGGAAAGCGCCCTCCAAGTCGTCAATGTGGCTCTTGGCGATGGTTTTGAGCAGCTGATGATTAAGCTGGCGTTTTGAAAAACAATACGACGGCTAAGTGAGTGTGATCTCAAACACACCGCCGGCAAAACACAACTCGCCGGCATCTTACAAGTAAATGAATCAATTACCTTCGGAAAAAATTCGAGCAAAGCTTTGTACACATCATGGAATCCCATTTCTTGAAAACCCTACGTTTCAACCTCTGCAATGTAATAAAGAATATGATCATGCACGTCGTGAAAGAAAGGAAAAAAAAATAAAGAACAAAACCTAACCAAGAAAGAGAAGAGCGACAAGTGGAAACTATTCTTTCAAAATCTATATGTTTAGTATCATGTATATATATTATATGTATGTGATAGAACTTCGAGCTCAAATCCTTCAAGAAGTGTGAAAATATGGTAATAAATAAACCAGAAAGAAGAAGGCAAATAAGGTATATGAAATCTATAAACCCTTAAACAAGGTGACAAAGGAAAGTAAAATCTGTTATAAAAGCAAATAAATGAATAAGGAAAATATACAATGTACGAGGCGATCTTCTCACCAAATTCGATCCTATGAAGTTGTGAGAACTGCTAGTGATTTGAGGGAATTGGCAATCTTTATATAATATCAATCTGTTCCGATTATATAGATCGAATATTTTTTTTTCCGTATATTTATAACTAAATATAAAGATTTTGAAAATCAAAACTATACCATTAATTTAGTAGCTAACAAACCTTGACAAATATGCGGCATGACTAATCGTTGATTAACTCATAGCCGGCGCAAGAGGAACCATAAGCCAAGAGCGAAGAGCTAAATCCCAGCCTCCCACGTTCGAGGTCGAATTGAAGATTATCTTGAAGCTGATGTCCGCCGATCACTATCGGAACCCTAGGCTGAAGCCCGCCGTCGACGAAACCCAAGCACCACGCGTCCACGCCGCCGCCGCTCTGAACCCTCACCATCGAATTTGAGCCGTAGATTCTCCAAACTACTTCCTGGGTCTGCAGAATGAGATCGATGTTCGGGACACGTGGACCCACTTTCGTGCTCGCAACGTCGGCAGTGGCGAAGCATGCGTTAAACGGCTTTATGGGTGATTCGATAGCCTTCAGGCCGAACGCGACGGCGGAAGATTCTTCGACGAAGGCATCCACCAAAGCCTTGAGAATCGTACTTTGGAGGGTTGTATATGGAACTGAGCTGCTGATTTTCCTCTGCCGCTGTCGTCGTTGATTTCCAATAGGGTTTTGTTGAAAGCTAAATCTTTGCCGTTGATTTTGATGGAAGTCAGCGGGAGTATGTAGTCCGGCACCTTGTACCAGTAGAAGATCTGCGTATCAGCTCCGACCGGCCCCAAAATATATAGCCTAAGATCATGCTTCACGCAAGCATTGCTTCGAATCAAATGGCAAGTACAATTAGTTCAGTTTTTACAGCACTTAAACAACGATCGATTCGAAGGTGTTCAAGACAGATCAGACGACAAAGAGCAGCTCGTCTTTACATCGTATGGAGATCTACTGTTGCTTCTTTTCTGGCATGATTGAGAGATCTTTTCAAAAGATCAATGCTTCGATAGAGTTAGTGATGCACTAGTTTTCTAACTTCCTTTCATTGTGTTTTTAGGGTTTTTGTTCGCTATAGCTTAATGGTTAGATCAGATTGTTAATATGCTGATATGCACATAGTTTCACTATATCTGCAATCGAAGAAGATTAGTAAGATTAGTATATATAAGATAAACTGAGAAGGAAAAAACAAAAGAAATCATTCAATCTGCAGTTCAAATAAAATGGCCAAGAACGATATAAAAGATTCGCCGAAAAACATAGTTATTATGGAATAATCAATCAAATGAGTCGATGGTTCTGCTCATTCCGCTGGTGCGAACACCCATTCTTCATCCTTGATGAGGACGTATTGATCATTTTCAGTTGCTTCTTCTTCCTCCTCTTCTTCGTCTTCTTCTTCTTCTCCCTCCTCTTCTTCTTCGTCAGAAATCGTATCAGAGCCTGAATCTGTATTCTCTAACACATCAGATCGTTGAAGCTTAAGCCCTTCGACGATAGGTTTTTTCGAATAGCCGGCGAAGAACCAGCCCCGCAGATCGGCTACTTCATCAGGCTCTAGCTTGTTCGTCGGGGTTTCGAAAGACGAAGCCACAGAGCTGCCTTGGACGATAGCTAGCTTCCGCGGGAAGCGCTTTTCTATATTTTCCTTTAGCAACGTCACGTTTCGACTTATATCTCCGATTTCTTCCCTGGAAGGAAAAAAAAGAGAGAGAATATTAAAAAAAAATGAGATAAGTCTTGGCATGTTCTTGAAGAGAAAAAGCGAATCAAACTTACTGCAAGTTATCTACGGCACGACCACGCTCCTTGAGAATGTCCCGAAGCTGAAGAGCGGCGGATAGGAAAAAAAACGTTCAGCAACTCAGCGCTTTCGTATGAAAAAAAAGGGGGAGAGATTTTTCATTTTCGTATTTGTATACTTACCTTGGCATTATCTGCCGCCCGCCGCTTCAGGAAATTCAGCTCGTCGGAGAGCCTAACCACTTCCCATTCCTGCTCCACGAGTACTTTCATAGCAGCCTTTCGCCTTTCGTCCCTTTGCCCTAATGCATGCCTTATTTCATCCTCGGCGACGGCTAATCTCACACTTAGAGCTCGATGCATCTGAAAAGTACGTCACGTTAGGATTACGACAAAGAAACTCATAGAACAGATGAGTTTTGAAATGTATATGTTATAACAACATCGTCAAGAACTGCCAGAGATTTGTCCTTTTGATCCGCAAGGACGAACATGCGAAACTGAAGCTCTCTCAGCTCAGTTCCAAGGACAGCCTCTTTGAGGTTTACTTCCATGGCTTGCTGAGGATCAAAAAAGGGGCAGAAGTCGTAAGCAGATGTTAGATTTGAGGATGGAAATATAAGTTTATGTAATAGTTATGGCAATAACAAACAAACCATGTCCCTTGCTTCTCTTGCACATTTGAGGGTTTCTTCGATCTTTTGGCGCTTGCTAAGTACGTCGGCCGATTCATCTTCTGCTTTAGATATTTCGGCCTCTTCCTCCTTCAGCTCGACTTCGTCCATCAGATCGTTGATAGAATCAATACGTGCAAGCAGCGTTTTCTGGGACATTACACAGACTAAATTCAGTACGATGTATACCGAATAAACATGGAATTATTACAACTAAATATCAACAAATTACCTTATCTTTTGCAGTGTCATCAATCAGCTTATCAACAACGACGACGTTCCCCATCAACGAAACATTCCCTAAATCATCATCATCTTCATCATCATTGTCGTCTTCCTCATCATCCTCATCATCGTCCTCCTCCTCGTCATTGTCCTCATCGTCGTCGTCGTCGTCCTCGTCATCGTCGTCCTCATCGTCGTCGTCCTCATCGTCGTCGTCTTCATCATCAGAAGAATTCTCGTCATCAGTTAAAACAGCAAGGCCGCTTCTTGATTTGACGGCCTTTGCGTCTCCTTCGGGGGTTGCAGTTTCCAAGTCGTGGGAGAGTTCACCGCCTACAAAAATAGGCGCACTAATTGATATAAGCGACTGTAATTAAAAATTCGAGCTTCAATCTTTACAAAAAGCGTCACCTTTCGAAGATGGGAAAGAGCTGATCAGATGGCCCTTTGGTGCAGAAAATGGGGTGAAGATAGGGAGCACTTCTTCGACAATCTCGTGAAAAGCGCCCTCAAAGTCGTCGACGTGGCTCTTGGCGATGGTTTCGAGCAGCTGATGATTAAGCTGACGTTTTGAAAAAAAAAAAATTACGACGGCTAAGTGAGTGTGATCTTAAACACACCGCCGGCGAAAACAACTCGCCGGCATCTTACAAGTAAATGAATCAATTACCTTCGGAAAAATTTCGAGCAAAGCATTGTAAACATCATGGAATCCCATATCTTGAGAATCTTAGGATTCAATATCTGCAATGTAATAAAGAATATGATCATGCACGTCGTGAAAGAAAGGAAAAAAAAAAAGATAATAAAGAACAAAACCTAACCAAGAAAGAGAAGAACGACAAGTGGTAAGTATTCTTTCAAAATCTATATGTTTAGTATCATATATATATATTATATGTATGTGATAGAACTTCGAGCTCAAATCCTTCAAGAAGTGTGAAAATATGGTAATAAATAAACCAGAAAGAAGAAGGCGAATAAGGTATATGAAATCTATAAACCCTTAAACAAGGTGACAAAGGAAAGTAAAATCTGTTATAAAAGCAAATAAATGAATGAGTAAGGAAAATATACAATGTACGAGGCGATCTTCTCTCCAAATTCGATCCTATGAAGTTCTGAGAACTGCTAGTGATTTGAGGGAATTGGCAATCTTTATATAATATCAATCTGTTCCGATTATATAGATCGAATATTTTTTTCCGTATATTTATAACTAACTATAAATATTTTGAAAATCAAAACCATACCATTAATTTAGCAGCATCTCTAACAAACCTTGACAAATATCCGGCATGTATAACCGTTGATTATATATGAAATAATTTATTTAAATTTAAAAGCGATTTTGGGCTTTCGAAGAAACAATTATGGTCCATTAAGTTAATTGGATCAAAGCCCATTATTCAATTCATCTCCAAATATTACAGACAGTACAGCTAAGTTTGATGAGCTGCAAACTCATAGCCGGCGCAAGAGGAACCATAAGCCAAGAGCGAAGAGCTAAATCCCAGCCTCCCACGTTCGAGGTCGAATTGAAGAAGATTATCTTGAAGCTGATGTCCGCCGATCACTATCGGAACCCTAGGCTGAAGCCCGCCGTCGACGAAACCCAAGCACCACGCGTCCGCGCCGCCGCCGCCGCTCTGAACCCTCACCATCGAATTTGAGCCGTAGATTCTCCAAACCACGTCCTGGGTCTGCAGAACGAGGTCGATGTTCGGGACTCGAGGACCCACTTTAGTGCTCGCAACGCCGGCAGCCGCGAAGCACGCGCTGAACGGCTTTATGGGTGGTTCGATAGCCTTCAGGCCGAACGCGGCGGCGGAAGATTCTTCGACGAAGGCATCCACCAAAGCCTTGAGAATCGTACTTTGGAGGGTTGTATATGGAATTGAGCTGCTGATTTTCGTGCCGCCTCTGCCGCTGTCGTTGATTTCCAATAGGGTTTTGTTGAAAGCTAAATCTTTGCCGTTGATTTTGACGGAAGTCAGCGGGAGTATGTAGTCCGGCGACTTGTACCAGTAGAAGATCTGCGTATCAGCTCCGACCGGCCCCAAAATCAGCGGCGTGTAGGTCAGCAGCTTGGAGACGTCATTATTCGGAGGGAAATTATACGGCCCGTGAGTGTTGAACAGAGCCACGCCGGAGCTCTTCGACGAGCTAGGCAAACATATCGAGAAAACCAACGGCGATTTGAAGGCCCGGCTCAGCTGAGCCGGAAACGAGTAGTTGAACCGGCCCAGAGCCGCCACGCCGACCGACCCTCTGGCAAGACCCCTATAAATCCTCGAAAACTTATTAGGGTCCGTGCAAGAAAAGACGACGTCGAAGGCGGGCCCAGGCGAGCGTGGCTTCTGCACGGCGGGCAGGCTGAACTTGTCGAGAAGCAGCTCGCCGACTGCAATCTTCCGGGTCACCGGGTTCTCCGGGAAGAACCCGCAAGAGTTGTTGAAACAGCCCGGGCCCTGCGGTCTGAAGCAGTTTGAGAAGATCTTTGGGTCGATTTCCGTGCATATAGAGGAGTCGTTGTGGACGGGCTGGTAAGAGGAGGACTTGTAGTGGCGGGCGCAGTCGTAGTAGGGAAGGTAAGAGCCGAGGTCAAGGTGGAACCTTGAGGGCTGTAGAGGGGTTTTAAGGTAGATTGACATGGAGTAGAGGTTTGTCGAGTCATCCTTGGCGATGGGACTGAAGAGGGTTTGCTGCGAAGAGGGAGGGACGAAGATGGAAAGGAGAAAGGCCGCGAGGAAGAAGACGAAGTGGAGAGGAGACATTGCTTTGGGTGCTGCTATGCTATGAACCTTGGGAAAGCTATGTATGAACCTTGGGAAAGCTATTGTCATGGCCATAGGCTTATATAAGAAAGGTTAGTGAGAGTGATGAACTTGGGAATGATTCATCTGAGGCAGTTTAATCGTATGTTATTTGAATTCTGACAAAGTTTAAATAATTGGTCAACCGTTAAAGTCAACATGAGGATTATACGCATCTTCTGATATGGATATGTGTTTGACTTTTGAGCTCAAACTTGGCCTTAGATTAGTAGGAGCTGAGTAGGAACTGAGATGTATTTAAGATGATTCAATTGAGACTTGGTTTTTTCATCTTATTATAATATTGTTATTCTATGTGCGTTTATATATATGTAAGAGCAAAAAATGATATGTAAAAATCAATACATGGTTCAATTAAAAATATTGCCGACATGATTATGGGCTAATCTTAATTCTTAAATAAGAGTAATGGACTGGGCCTCATTTATAAGCCCACGTAGAGACCCAAGAGAAATTATTTATAATCCCATCAGACTATTTATACTCAAGCACGTAATATTTTTTATCTAATCCATTTCGATCAAATTATTTATACTCAAACCCGTAATATTTTAGTGGGCTTTATATTAATCTCAGGTTGGAAAAAAAGAAACCAGAAGAAAGTGAGTTATTATTTAGGGTAAATTATGTTATACCACACGTGGATATACTGAAATGCACATTACTATCCTACACCTTTTTTTATTGCGTGAAATTTCCATGTGTTGTCTAAAATTTAGCACCTTACCCCTCATGGTGTCTAAAACATAGCATTGTATCCCCCAATTAGGAGGTAAAAATGAGAAGGCGCGCATGATTAAATAAATCACGAGGGTATTTTAAGCTATTTACAAACCATATGAGTTTTGATATTTATTTTTTAAACCACGAGTGGATTATGCAATTTAGCCTTAGTCTTATATGGTCTAATCCATGACAGCCCAATTAATTTCAGTCTAAATCGAATTCGACTGTCAGTATAACTAATTCTCATTGCTTGCGAATCTAATCTAATTTCCCTGAATTATGTGTATCGTCCAAACTTCATACTGATTAGAAGATTTTGACCACTTAGACTTATCTCTTTGAACCATTTTCAATTCAGAAAAACAATATAATATATTTTGCTGGAATTAAAAAAGATAAAATAATTGAATATTATCCTTGGTTGACAAGGAAATAGGAGAGTCCTAGTCAGAATGCTTACGCAAATGCTGACGTCTAAAGCTAACGCAAATAAAATACAATAAAATAAAATAAAAATGAGATTCTCCTTCACGACCACTTATAAAATAACAAACTCTTAGAAGAAAAGTAAGCAAGCCAACATCGAAATGGCTACTACAATGGCGATGCTGCAGAAGAAGACTGTGCGATACTGCGTGGTACCTGAAAACTGCTGATTAACATCCATGTTGTGTAATTAGGATGTTGATAGTTCAATTAATTTAACTGTGTTTGGATCAGATTGATGCATTCACTGACACGGCGTTCAAGGGGAATCCGGCGGCCGTTTGCTTGCTGGAAGAGGAAACGAACGACGACGAGTGGCTCCAAGCTGTGGCGACTGAGTTCAACCTGTCGGAGACGTGCTACTTGACTCGCATTCAAGGCTCCGTTCCAAGGTTTCGTCTACGCTGGTTCACTCCTGTCGATGAGGTCTGTGTGAAAAATTTCCCCAATTTATCGATTCTGTGCATTTTAAATTCAGTTATTTGGAAGGGTGTTAGCTTTATATGCTGATCGAAGCTCGGTTCATCTCCTATTTTGTTGGATTCGGCAATGCATTTCATATCCAAGTCTACCCGTTGGTCCGAATTTGTGCTTCAATGTTCAGTGGCTGCGTTTTCAGTTCAGTTCAATTGACCAAAGAAGTATTGCTGGATTAGGATTGTCATATGATGTGAGATTTGAGTTTACGTGATGAATTTTGAGGTTTTGAGTTGATGTAAGGAAGGTTTTGAGTTGATGCAATTGCCTACGAATTTGATGGATTCGATTATGTGATGCAGATAAGGGTCAGATACTTAGTTTTGGTTCGTCTTTGTACTTTGTAGGTAACACTATGCGGGCACGCAACTTTAGCCGCATCCCACTTTCTCTTGTCGTACGGTCATGTGGAATCGGACAAGATTGAGTTCTCGACACTCTCGGGGATCTTGACTGCCAAGAAAGTACCAGAGAAGAAAACTGTGTCGAATTCATCAGACCATCAACAAAATGGTAGTGGTAAAGTATCAGAAACCAGCTTCCTCATTGAACTTGATTTTCCAGTTGTCCCAATTCAGCTGGAATACGATGATAAAGTTACGGAGCTTTCTGCCATTTCCAAAAGCTTGAATGGTGCTTTGATCTCCGAGATCTACAAAACAACTGAAGCAGAGGACCGCTTGGTGCGTCTCTCATTGACATTCCCTCGCAAATTGGAATTTGTTTTTTTTTTTTACTTCTATTCTTTTGCAGGTTGTACTACCATCTGGAGATGCAGTTGTTGAATTCCAACCCCAATTCGACGAGATTGAAAAATGTCCAGGCAGAGGACTAATCATAACTGGACCTGGTCCGAAAGATTCAGGATTTGATTTCTATAGCCGCTTTTTCTGTCCAAAGCTTGGTATAAATGAGGTATTATGCTAAAACAAATCAATGCAGCATGTTATCCATGTCGTCGTGTAATCAATATTTTCATTCAATGCATCCTTGGAAACTCACTGTCTACTTAATCATCTCCTCTTTGTAGTAATCTTAATCACATGTATAGTATTGTT
Source organism: Lindernia subracemosa (assembly GCA_028392965.1). NCBI lineage: Eukaryota > Viridiplantae > Streptophyta > Magnoliopsida > Lamiales > Linderniaceae > Vandellia > Vandellia subracemosa. Next base: position 2,903,339 of record JAQPCC010000012.1, on the reverse strand, counting down.
TGAAGCAGACGCCACATTTTATAGCTTTCATGAATGGGTTCAGACATCCTCCTCAATACATACTGATATGATCTGTCCGATCCTATGATAACCATGCCGATGTTCCGATATTTCTCATATAACGAATCCTAGCAAACACATTCTGCATCAGATTCTCTAATTGGCCCGCCTTGTTTGATTAGGATCCCGTTTGTGGGAGTGCACACTGCGCTTTGGCACCATACTGGAGCAAGAGGCTTGGAAAATCTGATCTTGTTGCTTACCAAGTAAACACTCTTTGATCTTTGCTTTTTACATTCACAGTAAGTCCTAGATTTATCAATCGTTTTCACGTCGGTGTAATCGCTTGCGTGGATTCTATTAGGCTTCTCCAAGAAGCGGGGTGATTCATCTACATGTAGACGACGAGAGTCGGAGAGTTCTCCTCCAAGGAAAAGCCGTCTCGGTGATGGAAGGTTCACTTTTGGTGTAAGTAAACCAGCAAGTGAAAACTATGTCTTTGTCATTACATTTGTCTGCCTTCTGAATAAAATTCTTATGGATTGTACGAACTTGATCTTTGATTATTTACTACTGAGATACATTTTCCATGAATCTATATCTATATTCCATTCTATATCAAGAGCCAACATTGGTCGTAAAGTTAAAATTAGCACACATAGTCCCATGGGCCCTAACAGAAGAGCTAAACCCCAACCTCTCCTTCTCAACGTCGAACAGCAGCAAGTTATCTTCCATCTGATACCCTCCGATCACAACCGCCGACCTCGGCCTATCTCCGCCGTTCAGAAACCCCAAGCACCACACGTCCACGTCGTCCCGAAAGATCCTCACCATTGAGTTCGCCCCAAAGATCCTCCACGTGGTCCGATCATTGGAAGCTCCGCCGGCGCCGCCCAGCACGAAATCGATGGTCGGAACAGAGGGCCCCACCTGGGTCTCCATCACGTCGTCGGCGTCGTAGCATATCTCGAAGGGTCTCACTGGGTCCGTCGTCGTGAGGTTGAGCGCCGCCGACTCCACCACGAATGCCTTCGTCAGCGCTCTGTAGATTTCAGACTGCAGCGTCGTGTACGGAGCTACGGTGCTCAGCCTCGTCCCGCCTCTTCCTTTCTTGTTAGCCTCGAGCCCCACGGCGCGGCGGTCAAAGCCGACGTCTTTGCCGTTGACTCTTACCGAGGTTAGGTTGATGTAATACTCGTTGGAAGGATTAGTGAAGCCCATCTTCCCCGCATCAGAGAATGGGCTCGTTATGAGCGGCGTGTAATTAAGGTGCTTCGAAAGGTCAATTTCGGGGTAAAAATAAAACGGCCCGCTCGAGCCAAAGAACCCAACCCCAGGAGCCGAAGGCGAGCCGGACAGACACAGCGCGAACACCTGGCTCTTATGGTTCGAAGAGTTGCTGACCTGGGCAGGGATGGAGAGGTCGGACCGGCCCAGACCGGCCAAACCAGTGGCTCCTTTCACCTTCACCAAGCTCTTGAGTAGATACCTCTCGCCGCAGGAGAAAACAAACCGCGGGATCGAACCCAGTCGGCCCGGGTTGCGACCGTTGGTGGTGGGCATGTAGAGCGGGCCAACGGCGGGTCGACCCGTCAGGAAATGGTTCGTGGAAGAAACAGCACTGTAGTTGGTGCAGTCGAGCAGCGTAAAGGAAGCGCCGAGGTCGAGGAGGAGGCTTGTGGGCTGAGGAGGGGTGTCTAGGTAAACCGTGATGGTGTACCTCTTGGTGGCGACGTCCTTCGTCAGCGGCGCTAAGAAAGCTGCGAAGGTGGCAGTAATGGCAGTGAAGATGAAGAGGATGTAGACGAAGGAGGAGGAGAAAGAACCTAATTTGAACAACGACATTTTTCTTTCAAACGTAAGGTACAAAGCAATGAACTTGGCTGTGGCGATGGGTACGTACTTATTAAGTAGTTAGTAACCACCATCGAAGGTGGTTCGAAGAAAAGAAAAGCAAAGGAAGTGGCATTTCACGACACGTGGCTTCCATGCAAATATGAATGAATACTCTTTTTAAAAAAAAAAAGAAAAAAGGAAAATAACAACTGTGTAAATCGTTTTATGTGGGCAGATGGGGGAGAAGCAGATGAAGATTAGTATACTATCCAATGCGAATGACATAAGAAGGTTGATTAGAGGACGAAGTCTCGAGTTTGTGTAATAAAATGGCGTTCGAAGATGATGATGATGATGATCTTTGCCACATTGAGCAGGCAAGGCAGGCGTCATCAGTTTTGGGCATTGTCGTTCTTTAGTTCGGACATATCCTTTCGGCGGGAAGTAATGTCTTCGATGTGACTAAGCTGTCGGTTAGATTCAAACAGCTCAGTTTTACTTGAAATATAATCTTATTATTTAATTAGTATAAAGTACAAAATGACATAAATAAGGAATTGTATTCAATATTCTAAAAGAAAATCAAATCTTTCTTCAATCCCTTATCATCTCTTTCACTTTCTTGTATAAAAAAATGAAGAAAGACATAAATGGAGGAGATAGCCATAGAGATGGAAAGAAGAGTGTGCAAATCTGGAAATTGATGGTAGAGATATAAAGAAAGAGAGAGACTTTATAATTGGGCCAAAATATTCAAAATGGGCCTTTGGACTGTTAAAAGGGCTCTGCAACGACGGCCCATTTACGTATTTGTTCGATAGACTGGAATGTTTAAACCCTTTCTTTCCTCATCGGTGCTAGGTGGAGACTCCTACTAGCTTGAATTTTGCTGCTTTGCTCGAATCGCTAGCATCGTATCGGCAAAATGAAGCTCGTCAGGTTTGTGATTATTGTACATGTGATGTTAATACTATCAGGATTTTGAGTATCGTATTGTTTTAACTTCGTGCTTTCCCTTTTTTCGGTTTTCCGATTTGGGCAGGTTTTTGATGAAATTGAACAACGAGACTGTGTCGATTGAGCTAAAAAATGGAACGGTTGTTCACGGAACCATTACAGGTTGGTGCTATCAATCTAAATTTGGTGGTCAGATTTTAGTTCCTTTTTGCTCATTATGGTGTTTAGAATCTGAAATGGGGTTTTGCGAATAGTAGAAATTGGTTGGGAAAGGTGCCGTGTTTGCCTGGGAAAAGCGAAGTTAGGGGTTTTAACCAAGCCAGAATAAACAATGAATAATGGTGGTACATAAAAAAAGTAAAGCATTAGAGTAGTTGGTTGTGCATATGGAAATGATTGTTTGTGCTGAATTGTGTGATGACAGAGTTTGGATCTAAGATGGGTTATTGGAAATTTCTGAATGATTACGAACTGATGCGTAATACGTGCCGATGTTGGTGTGATCACTTGTGGCAATGTCCGTATTAATAATATGGTTGATGGTTGACCCATCTTTTACGACTTTTGGTGGAATTTAACTGACTATTCAAAGGAGTCGTTTGTGTATATTGTCGATTATTTCGCATAATCGATAGAACTTGAAGTTTTTAAAGCTTCTATAAATAAATGCAGAAACATTGACTTGTACTCAAGAGCAACCCCCAGTTTTCTGAGGAATGATTTTGTCCTTGTCATTTTTTTGTTGTTAGTTCATATCTTGTTTTTTAAGTATGTCTCTGGCCCCTTACTTACTTCTATATGCTGTCTCAGTACGACCATTTGAATCGACGTACCATGCAATTTTGAATCATTGTCATTCCATTTTTCTGACAGTTTCTTCCGATTGCTTTCCATAGGTGTTGATGTAAGCATGAACACGCATTTGAAGACTGTTAAGCTTACATTGAAGGGAAAGAATCCTGTGAGCATGGATCATCTAAGCGTAAGGGGAAACACTATCCGTTATTACATCCTTCCAGACAGCTTAAATCTCGAGACTCTCCTGGTTGAAGAAACACCTAAAATCAAGCCCAAGAAGCCAACTGCAGGTACGACGACAATATTCTTCTGCCATTGTTTGCAACTCTTGTAAAATATTCTGCTTACTTTCAGGATTTCAGTTTTGAAAAAGAATAATGATCTCATATCGTTGTTATGAGAATTTTCTAACAATCGAAGCATTATGCACTGTTATTCAATGCATCACATGGTTCATTCTTGCTTAGTATTCATCTCTCAGGAGTTCTCCGTTGCACCTGAATTTCCTTGTATTTCATTTTCCTTCACTTGCGACATTAATGATTTTTTTTCCTACAGGGAAACCATTAGGCCGTGGCAGAGGCCGTGGCCGCGGACGTGGGCGTGGACGAGGACGCTAATTGCCTCAGTTTACCTACCACCATCTTTTTTTCTATGTAAGAGGAAATATTGTCCCTATTTCTAGAATTTTAGTGCCATCTTTGTGTACGCTGTTTCTTGACATGTTACTGTTGTCATTGGCTGATTCGGCAATTCATGTCTTTGCCTTTCTTGGTCTTTATTTATGATGTTAATTTTGGTTATTCGTTATTAATCTCCATCGTTTTGATGCAATGGAATCTTCAAAGTTATATTTATGAAGTTGAAGGGCCCATTGTGGTTGGGTAGTCCGAGATATTATTAACACAAACTTTTCAAATATCTATGATAGATAAATTTCAACCAACTCTAAGAAATTCAAATCCAAGCCCACACGAGACAGCTCCACTTTGAATTTCTTTCTTGAACTTATTCCTACAAGTTCACTAGCTTCTAGTGAGATTAATTCATTTGACCCATATTTTTCATCGTCAGGCAATTTGTGGGACCATTATTTGTTATGTTACTATATCATTGTCAGGCAATTTGTCCCCTAGATATATTTTCAGATTGAGGTCAAGGGTCGATCCCACTTGGACTCGTTTCGTTAACTATCATAGTCTGTGTGGTCACTATATCATTGTCAGGCAATTTGTCCCCTAGACATATTTTTAGATTAAGGTCAAGGGTCGATCCCATCTGGACTCTGACTTTCATAGTCTGTGTGAACTTGTGATAGTATAATCAGACAAGAGTTTCGCTGAAAGCTGAGTCGTTCTATATCCGATAATGATATTCAAATTTCGAATTGTGAATACTATTGTAATAAAGATTCATCAAAAAAAAATAAAAAATAAAAACAATCAGGCAATTTTGAAAAAAAAATAAAAAAAATGAAGAGGTAGATTAGATAGGATCGGCCATTTTGTATTTATATTAAAATAAAAAATATCTTAGCATATTAGATTACGCGTCATCGTGAAACTCGTCTGTCGCATTAATGATAGCATTTCTTTCTTTCCTTTTTTTTTTCTTTTATCGTTAATAGCTTTACATTACACGTCGATAAGATATTTGACTCTTCGCCACTTGGAAGCTCAAAAAGATCATCTTTAGCTTCACAACCATTACATTACCCATAGATTAGTTCTTCAAACGTTGATTTGGGAACCCGACAAGGCTACAGATCTTTCATAGATGGAAGGAAACAGTCATAGACAGTGACATACTCTCATCAGATACATCCACTTTCTTTCTTTTCTGTACTAAAATATTCATATCGATATCATCAATGCAGCGAAACCAAGTTTATATTGAGGAAGATAAGGGTTGAATCTGCTTCTAGAACACTCCGAGGTTTGTTTTATTTCCCCAGATTTCGGATATAAAAGGTTATTGGGTTCTCCCTAGCTTCATTGGATTTTTATTTTATTTTTGTTTATTGCAGCTTCGTTTATAAGGGTTAGGTGAAGTTTGGGGTTAGAATTGAGCTGTGGGTTTTCGGGCTAAATTTAGGTGTGAGTATTTCTGCTCAATTTGACGGAGGAAAAAGATGTTCTTTTGCCTTTTAGGGGTGGCCTGTAGATGATTAAATCGATATGAATATTCTGGGTAATTATTCAAATTGGTTTGTTGATCATTCTTGCATCTGGGATTTCTTGAAACT